>CM066172.1:60462533-61662533 GCA_033629205.1 Lithocarpus polystachyus | reverse complement strand
CCAATGCATGATCTCCTGTAGTATTGCCCAGAGTATCTCTTCATGTACTCGTCCCATTTTGCCACATCTTTTTCCATCTCTTTGATGCTAGGCAATTTGAATGTGCTGTCTAGAAGCTCTGCCAGCCATCTGCATCTCATCTCTGAGGTGAACAAGTTTGAAATACTTTCTGAAAATCCAATTACTGCTAGTTGTGGAATTCTAGGATGAATACATTCCCTGTTGAAGTCAAAATCTAATTTTGTCATTCAAAGTAATATTATTAATAAATTAATCACATTTTCAAAAATGGTGAATTTAAATAAGAGGTTAAGTGCAAACATGGTTCGAGTTTAGAAGCACATGCCTTGACACTATAATAAATCAAAGTTGTTTGAAAACCTAGATGAAATGATAAATAAAAATTCCATCTTTCTTATTTGACAGAATTTACCTCTAAACTAGTTTAGAAAAAAATTTCTTTAATCCACTACATAACTATTGGTATAAACATTCACATATAATCTTAGTCATTTGACTTTTTATTTATTTATTTGAATCACACGAGTAATGTGAGCTGTTTGAATAATTTAATGAGTCATGTAATTTAATTCATGTAGATGACTTTATGAATTGTTGCTTAATGGGTTGGAGAAAATTAAATTTTATCTTTATATTGCTTATCATATATTATGTTAATTCATACATTGCTAGTTATTAAATCTAATGTTATGTTCATCAAAAAAAAAAAAAAAAAAATCTAATGTTCTGATTCTCCTTTCTCCCTTTTTAATGAAAAGGACAATTTTCCTTAATTTTCTCCTCTCAAAGAAAATTATAACAAAAAAAAAAAAAAAAAAAAAATCTAACCTGTAGAGGGGAACTGCTGCATCAAGCGAACCAGCAATGTAGTCTTTGAAGGTGGGGGAGACAAAAATGTCTTTGAGTTTTTTGTCACCCTGGTATCCAGTAGCCAATATGACCAAATCTGTCTTTAGGGGTTGTGCCTCACCATTAACCAAAACACCTTCTTTACAAAAGCTGAAGCTCTTACTCTTTTTCAAATTGATGCTTCCCTCTTCGACTTTGTCATAGAATTTTTCTGGTACCGTGGAGATCAAACAAGAACTGATTTCTGTATGAAAACTATGTTTTGGTACCATTCCAAAGTTTGCCAGCCTCAGCTTATTTTTTATATGGCTTTCAACAAATTTAGAAAATGCCCATCTCTGTTAGATGATCAAAACTTTGTAAGCTTCAACCTTATGATTAAGTGTGTGTTTGGCAAAAATTATTTTTGCTAACTTATTTTACAATTCAGCTTATTTTTGTTACTATTCATGAGTCTTATTGCACTTTTTGATACTATTCATGGGTTTCACTATACTATTTCAACTAACTTTTACCTTTATTTACAGTACTTTTAGCAAAAAATTTTTAATTTTAGCAAAATAAGCGGATCTCAAACAAAAAAAAGAAAAAAAAGGAAAAAGAAAATAGTGGAGGGAGGGGGTTAATGCAAAGATACCCCCTCATGAGTCATTGTCAAACACTCTACAATTTATTTTTATTGGACAGATAATGATCAAGTAAACAATGTGTTATATAGGAATCAATTATATTTGCATGTGTTATGCTTCACATGATGTCAATATGATCATTTTCTACTGTTAAATAAAAGTGATGGAAATCTACTTAAGGGTCAATTTGTGTTGTTTTAAATCCAACTGCAAGGGGTCCAACAAATAGAGATTACAGGAAATTTAAATGATGACAAAAATAATTTTTAAATGTATGAATAGTCCTATGAGACTCATTTTTAATGAAAAATTGTTGAAAAGTGATGTTTGTAGGTCTCGTGAACAGTGCACGGGTGCACTGTTCACGGGAAAAGTCAACGTTCATGGCTAAAAGAAAAAAAAAAAAAAAAAAGGAGAAAAATGCAAAACACCATACACAGGAAACACTGAATCCAAATTGCACCAAATTGAAGGGTTTGATGTTTTACCATAAGTACTTTTTTTTTTTTTTTTTTATGATGACCCATACCATAAGTTCAATGTCCTATTAGCACATTTATTGTGTGTTTGGCATAGATGAAATTTTCCAACTTATTTTATTATTCAGCTTATTTTTGCTACTATTCATGAGCTTTATTGCACTTTTTGGTAATATTCATGAGTCCCATTATACTATTTCAGCTAACTTTTACTTTTATCTATTGTACTTTCAGTAAAAAGTTTTCAATTTCAGCAAAATAAACGGATTCTAAACAGACCCTTAGTTTGTTTGATTCCCATACCAGACTGCCACCAAAAAGAAAGAACTCAAAAAAGGAGAAATTTTACCACGGGGGATAGAAGTGTTGCAAGGAGACTTAGTAGGAAGCCTTCACCAGGTTTGTGAACCAGTAACTCGGAGAAGCGATTAAAGTACAAATAACTAAGAGGCACGCCCCATGGAAGGTAATCAGGAACGTTCCAATGTTCCATCTTGTATAATATAGTACATGGATGTTCAGTGCCTGCATATTTATGGGTAAACCAATGTAAAAAACCTATCAAATACAATAAATCTAAGCATAGGGATACATAGTTGATAAATTCTGTTCATGAGCATTTTATCATTTACAAAAACTACTCTATTGACTAAAATACACATCTAGACCTAAAAGTTTGGAGTCGTTTTCATTTTAGTCATTTATATTTTAAAATTTTCATTTTAGTCTTTCATATTTGATTCAGTTTTTGTTTTCTCCAATTTGAAAATAGAATCAAACATGAAGAGTCAAAGTGAAAATTTTGAAAAGTAAAATGTCAAAATGAAAATAATTTCAAACATCAAAAGTTAAAAGTGTACTTTGGTCTACAAGATATTATTTATATAAATATAAAATGTAAGTGAAATTTGTGTTTCTTACCATTGGCCACTGAGCATTCCATAGCAATGTCCAAGGCAGATTTTTGGAATCCTACAACAGTGACTTGCTTCCCTTTAACAAAGTCAGCAGCATTTTTATAGTCCATGGCAACGTAATCCATGGAGTGCATCACCTTTCCATGAAATACTTCTGGGCCTTGGTTTGGAGGGAATTCAGGAATATTTGGAATGTCACTGAATCGCCCAATGCAGAGGATCACAAAGTCCACTAAGCGTACCTGCATTTCCATTCACATAAGAAGGAATAAGATCAAGATTCTAAAAAAATATTATTTTCACTACTATTCTATAGTACAAGGATTCCCTTACAGTGATTTCGTGAAAATCCTAATGAAAAAGATAAATTCTTTAACTGATCTGATATAGTTAGAGCATTTTCATTAGACAGTGGAAAGTTTTGCAAAATACAAAAAGGTAGTGCTTTCACAAGTTTTGGCCCAAAAATGCACCCACATCAATGGGTGCAAAATTGTGCATTTTTGCACAATTGCTACAGTAACCGTGCATATATGCACGGTTACTGTAGCACTTGCATAAATATTTAAGTAATTTTTTCTCTCTTGTCTCTGTTGCTCTCAACTCACTCTCCCTCTCACCTCACTCTCTGTGATCAACATCATGCCATTGCCGCACGAAGAACTTGCCTGATCAACGTCACACCATTGCCGCCGATCAACATCACACCACTGTCGCCGATCAAATCGCCGCCGATCACTCTCCCTTCACTCTCCATTTTTCTCATTTGATCAAGATCAAACTCGCCGATCAAATCGCTGCCGATCAACTCGCTGATCAAGATCAAACCACTACCGCACGAAGCTTGATCAAATCGCTGCCGGTCAACTCACCGCCGCACTGCTTTCTTGTTGTTTGATCAGTCGGTTTCAGGTTGGGTGGGTGATGGTTTGGCTTTCCGATTGAGTGGGTTTCGACCTAAATGGGTTTTTGATCTTGGGTTGGTTTGATCTTGAATAGTTTTCTGATCTTGGGTTGGTATCTTGAGTGGTTTGCTGATTAGGTATCGACGATGATGGTGGTTGGGTTTGAGAGGGAAAGAGAGGTAGTGAAGAACATAAGTGAAGAAAAAAAAATAAAAAATGGTAAAAAAAAATATTTTTTTTGAATAAAGATGTATAATAGACAAACTGATGTGGGTGTTTTGTAAAAATAGAAGTGTAAAATAGAAAAAGTAGGTTTTAAATGTGCAAAATGGAAAATTTTTGCACCAGCTGATGCAATTGCTCTAAGCAATCTGAACTTAATTAGCTAAAAATCAGATAAAATTTGAGAATTGGCACAATCCACCATTCCACTTAGTCCTAACCCAAAGCAAATAAACTTCATATATAGCAAGTGCACAAAAAATCATGACAAGAAAAAGAACCATTCGAAATTCGAATAGGTTATATGTGTGTTTGCATATTATACAATATACATACCTCAGTTGAAAAGCTTTGAGCATCCTCTACTATAACCTTCCATTTCCCTTTAGAGCCAAGAGGGTCGCCAATACCACCCCACATACTCCCAGATTGCATCTCTTCCTCAGATGGGCCTTCATACTCGATGCTCAAAACTTTGGTATCAAATTTGATGTGCCTAAGCAAGTCAAAATGGTTAGCATAGGATTGAATATAATCAAAGACTTGGTATTGGTTAGGAAAGTCTTCTTCCACTTTAGAAGGCCATGGAAAATCTGAGAACTGATATGCTGGTTTTGGAGTTTGGAGCTTAGTGGTCTCTACGGTTTTGGTCCACACTCCTCCAATGCTGCTTTTGGCTTCAAAAACGATTGGATGAAAACCCTTTGACAAAGTGTATTTGCAAGCCAAAAGGCCACTGATACCTGCTCCAATTATAGCCACCTGCCTCTCCATTGCTTTGTGTTTTGAGTATCAAACTTAATTTGTATGATTCTGCCTTCATAGAGGCCTCTACATGAGTGAAGTGGGAAAGTGTCAAAACACTCAATACTAGATAAACTAAGACTGTCAATTCTAAGCTGAGTCCTCTTTCTCTCTCTGGTGAATTCTGAAAGGGTCATGTTAATGAGTGCCCTAAAGGCACTCGTTAAACTGTCAATTCTAAGCTAGATCCTCTTTCTTTCTTTGGTGAATTTTGAAAGGGTCATTCTTATGAGTGCCCTTAGGGCATTGATTAATAATCCATTTTAGCAAAGTTTTGACATAATTTTTATGAGAAATGAAAAAAACTGTCAAAACATTAATTGCATTTTTTTTTCCTATAAAAACTTTCTTTAAATGAATTATTAACCAATATCCTAAGGGCATTGGTTAACATTTTCCATAAAATAAAATAAAATGAAATGAAATCTCAATGCATCTTACTAGACCATATAGGTTGACTTCTCAATAAAACTGTGGCAAATACATGCCGATCTGCACGTTTCTATAGTAAAAAATGAATATGGCATTAAATAAAATAAAAAAAAATTAAAAATTAAAAAAAAAAAACTTTTGTATAAAAGTATCACTGGATAAAGTGGTTGGTGTCAAACTTTCACATTAAATTATTCAGCAAAAAATTATATATGAAGAGAATTAGTTGGCAAATCTCCATCAATGAAATAAAAAAAGCCAAGGATCACCTTATGCAATTTTCAAATAGATACGCTACACTTTAAGCCAAGAAAAAAAGATACTCCACTCAAGCCACCAACTCTAAAAAAAAGTATAACATAATGATGTAATATCCTGATTATTATTGACTTTTCAATCCATTATTTCTTAAGATTCGATCTTACCAATTTGCAGCCAAATTTATAGAGTTTAAGGAAATTTTTTATTTTCACTTGAAATTACATCAACTAATTAATTTTGGAACCTCTTACAAAAATGGAACTATCTCATTTGGTTACTTTACCTTTTTTTTCCTTAAAACAAGCGGCGGTGAAGAGATCTAAAGATTATGAACCCAAATTCTTCTCATGGGGGGAAACTGCATAGTATCATTAAACCATAATGCTCTTGGCATTTTCTTCCACATTTTGCCAAACTTTACATAGAGAATAAAACACTAATAAACTATATTGCGATCAATATTAAGCAAGAAAATTTAAGCTGTTAGAAAATAATAAATTTGATCATTGAACTAATATTATACCACTTTTCCTTCAAATCTGAGCTCAAACTCACACTTAATAAGGGCCATATCATTACATGAATGCATTTGGATTAGCTTTTTGCTTAATGCTTACTTGATTATTTTTTGGTAATTGATAAAAATACATTATACATGCGCCGCTCTCCAAGCAGTGAAATGATCCACTAAAGAATAAAGTTGGGATACATGAATAGTAATAGACCCTCTAAGCCTAATCTACCCAATGCACCTATGCCCTTCAAGCTTCTTGCTCCAACAAGGTTAAGCCTAACCGTGTCTTTTTTAGCTTTTCGGATCCCACAATAATCCCATTGCATCAACCAAGTGAATTGGTCATCTCCGAACTACTTTCTAAGTACGAAAATACCTCTTCACTGATATGAGTATGGTGAGATAAGGATTTGGCTAATAAATCTCTCAAGAGTATCTCAATGGAGAGGGTGAGAGTAGAGAAATTTGGATAATCAAAAGTCTAAGATTGTGGATGAATCAATCTTGGTTTTCTCTAGGGTTTTTCCCTCAAAATTCTCTCTAGAAACTCTCAACATTTCGTGGTTATAAGGGTATTTATAGTAGGGTACGTGAAGAATGTGAAAGGTCATTTTTCTGTAAAACAGGGCATTCTGGCGACTCACTCTCGCGATTGAGATGAGTCACGAGTTTGAGTCGTGAGTTAACTACCAGGCTAGATTGTATTTTTTGTTCTGTAGTGCTCCAGCTATTGCGACCCTTTAGCTTTCTGCATGCTTCACACGTGTGGCATTTTGGCCTGTCGCCAGTCGCGAGTCACTTGCGAGAATCCTCTGAATGCTCACACACTTGAATTTCTTCACGCTCTCTCACACACAACCCTTACATAATTCCCACCTAAATATATGGTATCTAATTACTGAAATTACAAGCAAATTTGATATGGAATAAAGCGAACAGATGGTTGAATAAATTAAACCTTACAATCTCCCCCTTTGGCTATTTCGTGACAAAACCCTAAAACAGACTCTAGACTTAAAATGTGAGTTGGGAACAGTTGCCAAAACTCACTCACACCTAACTCTAGATTTTGTGAAGCTCTTGAACCATACGAACAAGTTTTCCTGAAAACAATATCACAAAAAGTTCATTGTAAGCAGAAATCTTGAAATGCATATGGAGCAAGTACAATGCGATCAAGCAAGAATGAATATGACAATAAAGCATAGCTTGATCATATAAGAACAATCACTATAAATAGTGACCACAATGAACATCCACATGGTGAACGAACATTCGGACATGCAAGCTAATAAGCTTAATGCAAAGTATCATCTGCATGTCCAACACCCAACTGATGCAAGAACACAAAGGCAATTGCATCAAGGATACAAGATCGAACAAGGGCACAAGAGTACTAAAGATACAATAAACATAATCTAAAAATACTAAATAGCTACAAAGCAAAGGTACATAACACAAAGCATAGTTTAAATAGCTAAAACATTCAAGCATTCATAACACACCATATTCAAGTATCTTAAAAAATACTAGAGTCATAGAGTACTTAAAAACCAAACCAAAGTACTAAAATAAGTGCTATGAAAACCTATAATAAAAACTAAAACCATAAAAGCTATAAAACTTATAAAATTCTCCCCCTCAAGAGCTACTCCATACTACTCCCCCTTTTTGACTGGATGGCCAAAGGGCTAAGGTTGGTTCGTGAAGCTATCAAACTTGGCTGTGAGTAAGTTGATTTGGTCTTGAATGGTGGTCAGCCTATCAGAGTGCTCAATTTGGACCTGTCGTAAGCCGTCAATCCTCTTAAGAATGATCTGAAAGCATCTAGAGGCATTGATGAAGATGATGAGGCTCGGCTACTTCCTCTACCACCACTTCTTCATGAAGACGATGGTTGTCCTTTGGCTTTAGTCTCGGTGTCCATAGGTTGTTCTTGTGCAGGATTAACCTCCTCCTCATTGCCTAGAAGACGAACTTTGCTGCTTGTAATTGTTAGAGTATTGATAGCAGGAGGTGTGGGCATGAGGCTAATGTCTTGAAGAGTCTCCACACATTTTTCATGAAGGATCCTCATAATTAGACTCTGGAGAATAAGCTTTGGCCTTGAGGTTGTCCTTATTGCATCGGCAAGGATGGAGAATAGATGAGCATCGATGTCAATGTAAATATTCTCCTGAAGCTCCATGAGGAAGATGGCTCTAGCATTGTTGATGGTGGTCATCTTCCTTACCAAGTATAGGTTGAACACCATGATGTAGGTAAGGCATTGCAAATCCGGAGGGAAGGCATTTATGTTGAGGCATCTCCCTTATCGAACACCACGAATATGAGATTGAGCTGTCTCTATGGAGAGCATTTTGTCCTTGAAAGGAGTGAAGTCTTGATCTATGTCTTCATATCCAAGAACACCATCAATGTCCTCCGCTTCAATGTTGAATTCATGGCCTCAAACCCAACAATCTAGGTAATCGTCTCGTAGGATGACATTGAAGTAGAATTTCCGAATCAATGGTTCACAAACCCCGGGGAGATCACTAAGAAGCTTTTCCTAACCTCTTTTCACAAAACAGCTTGGGATGAAGTAGTCCTTGAGGTCAACAAGATCCACAAACTGCTCTTGAATGATTGGAGCTTTCTCAAAGTGTTGGTTATATCGCTTAAAATGTTGGGTGGAGCGAAACCGACTATTGTCCATATGTTTCCTCTTGCTACCACACTGAGCAGTGGTTTTTCGTGGAGCCATCTGCAAAAACAGAGAAGCAAATACCACAAAACAGAGCACAAAATCCGGTAATAAACTTGATTAGTAACAAGTTAGTACCAAAACATATAAACTTTGAATTAAAACCCTAAAAACTAGAATTAAAAGAGAAATTCAAAAACAAACAACATGTGAATATATGAATCATCAAAACATGATAGAATCATGGCATTAAGCATTCAACATGTCAAAGTGTGTGTGTGTGCATCATATGCAAAAGTGTGCATCTAGGGCAAAGTGTAAAAAAACATAATCATATGATGTTTTAAAATCAAAGAAACATGATTATCCCTACAATCTTTGTACTCAATGGAGTCCAAAGAAACACACAAAACATCTAAGAGACATTTTATCATGAACATGGTATGCACAACGCAACATAAATCATAGTACAATGCATACAAATGAAGAACAAACATGAAAACATGTAAAATAGGCATTATACTAACTAAACCAACAAAACCCATATAACATACTCATCAAAACCTCAACAAAACCATATTCAACAACCATTTTTCAATATCTCAACAGATACACAAAATCCAAGAAAACTAGGGCAAGAAACTTGAAATATAGTGAAAATAAGAGAAAACTCATACATTTTCTTGAAGATTGATGAAGGATTGAAGAAGAAAATGGAGGTTTTGTAAGTGACAATGGAGGTTTTGGGAGAGGGAGAGGTGGAGAAGACAAAGTGTGTGCATGTGATGCGAGGGAAAAATTGAAAAGTTTTTGAAAACTGTCTGAGATTTAACCCTATTAGTGCAAAACATGTGATTTTTGCGACTGGACTGACCTGCGAGCAAGTCACCAAAATGAGTTGCCACAATCCCTTGAACAAAATTTTGAAAATTTTGTCTAAGTGTTTTTTGCGACTAGGAAATCCACTCGCGAACAAGTTGTGAAGGGAGTCGCGAATCCTTCCATGTAAGCTCGTGACTGGAGCTTCCGCTCGTGACCAAGTCACCAAACCGAGTCACGAAAAAGCCAAAAACCCAGAAATTTAGAAAAATTTCCTAAGTGTTTTTCGCGACTGGGGAACACATTCGCCAGGGAGTCGCGAAATCATCTGAGTAAGATCGTGACTGGGGTCTTGCGATTGGCTTGACCAAACAACTATGCCATACATGTGAAAAAAAAATGTGAGGCTTTTAAAAGTTATTCATATACAAATAAGCTAAAATTTTACCAAAAAAAGAAGAAGAAGATAATCCATGCTCAAACAGTGGTGTATTATATCAATGTCAAAATTGATATAAGAAAATGGATATAATTTCAACAATTCCATATTGTATAAGCCATACTGATGTACTGATTAATTGCTTTAGGTTTTGTTTGATTCGCATAATCTTAGATTTTGTTGGAATGTTATATTCTTAGAATTTTTCATCTATTAGTCACTTCTCTAATATAGGAGCTAGGTGACCATTTCAACTCGGCACTAGACCCACATTCACCATTAGAAGGGCTCAATGGAGGTTTTCATGACTCCTGTGAACATCACAAGAACTAGGAGCAGCCTAGACAATCATGGATCCTACGTGTAGAGAGAGAGAAAGAGAAATATTAATATAATAATTGGGTTTTCCATAAAAACAAATATTTTCCATAAGACAATGAGTCATTTTCTCTCTGTTTGTTAATATTTTTGCTTTGTTTGTTTAGGCTAAAAGACAAATATTTTTGCTTTGTTTGTTTAGGTGAAATTATTTTCTAGAAAATGAGTCATTTTTCAAAAAGTGTTTTCCATAAAACTATATCATTTTCGAGTCATTTTCTCTTTGTTTATTAACATTTTCGCTCTGTTTGTTTAGGCTAAAAGACAAACATTTTTGCTCTGTTTGTTTAGGTGGAAATATTTTCTAGAAAATGAGTTATTTTTTAAAAAGCTTTTTACATAAAACTATATCATTTTCTTATATTTGGTAACAACCTTAAATGAGTTGAAAAATAATATTCTAACTTTCTTTATTTAGCTTGCTGTGAAATAGAGTTGTTTAAAAAAAATAATAATAATAATGGAAAACAATTTTTCAAAATAAGTCATAGTTTTTCTATTAACCAAAAATAATTTTTTTTGACTCATTTTTTATGATATTACCAAATACTGAAAAACATGAAAAAAAAAACTATTTTTATACAAGGTTTTCAATCAAAACAAACAATGCATAACAGATTCTCTTTTACTATGATTTTGTTTGTATATGAAATATTAAATATGATAATTAATAATAGTCATTAATAAGTATTAATTATGATTTTATTTTTATATTGAACTCTTAAATATATAATTATTGTAATCATTAATAAGTATTTATTATGTTGCACTTTTGTATTGAACTATATTAAATATATAATTATAGTAATCATTAATAGGTATTACTTATGGTTGTATTAATACATATCATTTAATGTATTGTCTTTTGCTTAAAGGGGCATGCTAACGAGTGCCTTTAGAGTAATGGTTAATAATTCATTTTAAGAAAGTTTTGACACCACTTTTAGTAGAAATAAAAAAAACTGTCAAAACATTAATTTTTTTTTTCCTATAAAAACTTTCTTTAAATGGATTATTAACTATTTTCGTAAGGGCATCCGTTAGCATTTCTCTTACTTAAAAAGGTACACATTTTCAAAACTACTCTCCTTAATTTAAACTTGAGTTCGGTTAACGGATACTCTCAAGACATTTGTTAATTGACTATTTTAGAAAGTTTTTATATCACTTTTATTTATAGTAGTAAAAATGTAAGGTTATTCAAAAAATTTAATTACTTTTTTTCCCACAAAAAGTGTTTAAATTTTTTTTTCTAAATTAATGCCCTTAGGTCAGCTATTAAATTTTCTATTTAAACTTTAGTGAAAAAAGAATATTGACCTTTTAAATAAAGTGAAGACTAGAGTGTGTTCAGAAATTTTATTTATTGACTTTTCAAAAATGACTTCATTTTAGTACATCTTAAAAGTTGAAATGGAATAGAGCTAGGTCTAAAAATTTGGGATGAATGGAGTATTATTTAAAGAAAATACATTGAGTCAAGATTCTAATTGGGAGTTTAAATATGTACTAGAATTTAAATAAAAATATCTTAAAATATTAACATGTAAATTTGCGGGACCTCAAAATCTAACGTGACAATATATCATAAGATTAACCAAAAGTTAGATGCCTTTGATTTTATATAAACTAGCTTGTAACCCCATGCATATACATGAATACACTTAAAGACATACAATAAGATACATAATATAATTCCTATATATATAATTTAAATATTATTAATAGTCATTTTTATATTTTGTTAACTCCTTAAAAAGTTTTCTAAGGATATTATTAGGTATAAAATGTAAATTGTCCATTTTTTTAAAAAATTATTGTGAAGTGCTTTTTTTTTTCAATTTATTTATTCTAAACTCTTTTGGTTTTGTACTTAATAACTCATTTGAATAAATATTTATGATGTGGTTCCACATTTCCTTCTAAAATTAAGAAATAAAACTCTTTAAGAATAAATATTTTAGGACACATGACACAAAATTGGAATTCTAATTTGAAAATCTAATTTGAGTCTCTCTCAGCTTCATCTATTATTATATATATAGATTATTATTATAGTAATATATACTAAACTTGGTAAGTAAGTAAATGCTAATACTTCACATACTTGACTGAAATAACACTTAACTTTGGACAGAGCAGGGTTTCCCACCTAATTCAAGAATTTTTCCTTTAGTGACCCAAAATCATGAGAAACTGTGTTTTGTTTACATATACGCGTGCGCGCGCGCACACACACACACACAGAGAGATGGGTTCAAGTTACACCTAATGTAACTCTAAAAAGTGACACATTTTTTAAAACATTGGATTTAAGTAGATACACACACATAGATGGGTTCAAGTTACACCTAGTGTAACTCTAAAGAGTGACACATTTTTTAAACCATTGGATTTAAGTAGATCCAACGGTTAAAAAAAGACTCTCATTAATGCTAATATTCTAATTGATCTCATTTATTATCCTTTATTTAATACATTCCATACTTATTTCTAAACCCAAAAAAAATCTATACTCTTGCCTTTTTTTTCTCTCTTTCTCTTTGCACGTTTCTCTCTCTATCTCCTCCACGGCCCTTCCACCTCCATGGCCAGGTCATCGGCAGCAACCAAAAAAACAAAGCCACACCCGCTAGACTTTGTTGAATGACGCAACTATTAATTTTAGTTGTTCTCTATCTCCGAGTTTCTAGACTTTGTCGTAGGTATTGAAAGACTCAAAAGTACTTTTACTTTCATTGACAGAAACAACTTTCATTGCAGATACAGGCAGAGATCTACCAGGGACACAATGTGAGCCATGTGATAAATGTTACAAGCAAAACCTTCCACTCTTTGATCCTCAGCAAGCTTCGACGTATGGTAACGTGCCCTGCAATTCAAGTCCTTGCAAGGCATTAGACACTGCCTCTCGTGGCACTGATAAAAACACCTGCCAATATGGTTATCTATATGGAGACCAATCATTCACTAATGGTGATCTTGGTGTTGAAACCTTAACCATTGGCTCAACTACTAGCCATCAAGCCACAATACCAAAGATTTTATTTGGGTGTGGGCACAATAATGATGGTACATTTGGTGAGGCAGGATCAGGCATAATTGGCCTAGGAGGTGGCCCTCTTTCTCTAGTCTCTCAACTAAACAGGTCTATCGGTGGAAAATTTTCTTATTATTTAGTTCCCACAGAAAATTCAAATGTTACAAGCAAGATTAATTTTGGTAGCAATGGCTACAAGCTCAGAAAGCATGCTATGACAACGCAGTACATCACAGTTCAAATTTTTAACTACTACTTTACATGGTTACTTTCAAGAGTTTTAGTCAAACCAATGAATTAAAGTCACTATAAAAGTTGACAACTGTTTTTTTAACAATTGAAAGTCCAACACAACTGCCTCCATGCCCAAGCGTTGACAATATGCTCTTGTGCAAGGTTAGGGATGAATTGATTAGGAGAGAGAAAGAAAGTTAAAAAGAAAATAATATAATATTTTCTCAAATAAATTAGGTTAGGTAATATGGAAAGCAATTAATTTTAAAAATGATATTGACTATAGTGATTTTTTAACCATTAAATTTTTAAGAAATCTATAGTTTAAAATATGTGTAACTTTTGTAGAATTACACCAGGTGTAATTTGAACCCATATATATATATATATATATATATATATATATATATATGGGTTGGGTTCAAGTTACACTTGGTGTAACTCTAAGTAATGTTACACCACTCAATATTGTTTAATTGGATGCAAATTTTGACAAATCTACTGTTAGATTGCATTATTTTCGTATATTCTCCATGCTTGCAAAATTTCAAGGTGATAAAAAATTAATTGCCATGTCATCAATCAATTTTTTAAATTCAAAGTTTTTGTAATTTAAAATAATGCATAAAAGATGAGTTTATAGATCAAATAGTAGAAAGCATCTAATTGACATGAAAATTAGCATGATTGTTAAGAACATATAGAACATGTAATTTAATGGTGAGATTTTTAAAATATAAATTCTATAACGAATTATTGAGTGGTGTAACATTGCTTAGAGGTTTAGAGTTACACCGAGTGTAACTTGAACCCAGCGCTATATATATATATATATATATATGGTAATTGTGATAGTTGCAAAAAGTGTTAATGATATATTTGTTTTTTTTTTTTTTTTTTTTTGTGGAGCGACAGACGAGACAACATGCTTAATTTACAAAACCACGCAACTGTATCTTGCAATAAACGAGATGAAACTTTTTTCTACGAGCAGCCGACAAGGACAATTTGCACCGACCTTTCAATGTCTGCCATATTCCGCAGTACGTTAGTACTAGCTTAGAATTGATAAACTGTAGATAAACCATACAATTTATTTTGAGAAGAATATGTATAGAGATTGGGATTAGAAGGTGCTACTAGTGTTTTCCATCAATGAGGTAGTCGAAGCATTAAAAAACTTTTTATTTATTTTTTTTATTTAATGAATAACATTAATTGATTAACCGTGCTTAAATGCACGGTTACTATAGTACTTGTGCATTTAAGCACAATTTTACACTCATTGATATGGGTGTTTTTTTGGTCAAAATATGTAAAATAAGTTAATTTTTGTATTTTGCAAGACTTTGCAAGAGTTGATGTAGTTTTTCTAAAAAAAAATCATTCTGAGTTGTACACGGTTACCTTAGTTTTTATTGAAACTAGTAGCAGATCTGCCATAACTTTTTTAGAGAAATATATATATATATATATATATATATATATAAACTCTCTTCTCGCCTGAGATTTGAAGAAATTAATACTCTCTCATTTTATTTATATTAATAACAAAATATTTTAAATTTATTTAAGAATCTATTTATAAATGTTTAACCATGACTAGTAAAAACATCACTCATAAATTTAGAATAAAAATATAAAATTTATCCAGTAACAATACACATGAAACGACAAATCTCTCCACAACTCATTGAGAAAAGAAAAGAGAAAAAAGAAGAAGCAAAAGTCATTACTTAATATTTTAAAATAAGAGATCTTAATTTTGACAGGATAATTTTGGAAATCTACCCTTAAAGGCAGGTTAGCACACAATATTTTAATTTTAATTTGATAAAATTTGGTAAAACAAATGTAAAGGGGAAAGTATTTTTTCCCTTCAAGTTTGGGGTGAAGTATCATTTTTCCAAATCTCACGGAAGATGAATGTAGTTACCCCTATATATTATTATTGTTGTTGTTTTATTTTTAATAATTGATTTTTCATTTATTTTTTTTAATAAAAACCTTACATATGCCTTCTTTTTTTTTTTTTTTTATGTATAGAATATACATTTTTTAAAAAACCTTTACATACACTTTTTTTTTTTTAATGTGAAATTTTACATATACCTTAAGTAAACTCTATATGTGGGGTCACGTTTTGTTCGTCCTCGGCAAGGCTCTGGGCGCAGTGCCGAGGATGCTCAAAGTGTCCCGCATCGAAGAGAGCTTCCCCCACTTGCTACCTTATAAGTTGTGAAGCGAAGGAAGTAGTGTACCATCGTATTCCGTATTCGAATACGGAATACGATGGTACACTACTTCCTTCGCTTCACAGCTTATAAGGTAGCAAGTGGGGGAAGCTCTCTTCGATGTGGGACACTTTGAGCCTCCTCGGCACTGCGCTCAGAGTCTTGCCGAGGACGAACAAAACGTGGCCCCACAGTTTTGTATTACATTTTTCCTTTGGTGTATTGTGTTTAAGATTGAATGTGTCCTAGCACTACTCCACTTTATGAGGACACTTTCATTTATTGAATTTAAGTAAAATATTAAATATTTTATTTTTTAAAATAAAAAAGAGAGAAAATATAAATAATTTAATGATATGGAGGATGTGGCTGAATTTAAATATTGTATAAAATAAGATGAGAAGAAAAAAAAAAGAGTAAAAATAGAAGATATAACAATAAACACCAAATTATCTAAATCATGCTATGTAATAGAATATTATTACATTTTCATATACTATCTTTAATTATTTATAATGCAATAGGATAACATGTAACAATTAAAGAGAACAAAAAAAAAAAAAAAAAAAAAACTTAAAACACAAAACTAAACCGCATCAACCCAAAGTAGAGTTCTAAAGAATACAAAAATTTATCAACCTAAAGCAAAGATGCTGGAAAAACAAAAAAATCCAACAAAAAATAGAGAGAGAAAGAGAGAGAAATAACTTTTTTTTTTAGGGAAAATTATATATAGAATGGAAGAAAGAATGACAAATTTATATTAAGATGATGAGAATAAAAAGAAACAAAATAATGGAAGATAAAGGGAAAGAAGAAGAGTGATACTAACGTAGAGGGTAGTTGGGAGATAAAAAGATAAAAGAAAGAAAAATGTTGCACAAAATCAAAATGTAAAAAAAATGAGTACAATTTTTTAAGGATAATTTTATGTATTTGAATTTAAATATAACATTCTATGTTTAATTTTTAAAAATAAAAAAGGAGTGAAAATATAATAATTTAATGATAAAGAAGATGTGATTGAATTTAAATGTTGAATAACATAAGATGAGAAGAAAAAAAAAAGTAACAATAATAATAATAATAATAATAATAATAATAATAATAATAAAACTAAATTATCCAAATCATGATATGTAATAGAATAATATTATATTTTTATATGTTACATTTAATTCTTTATAACACAATAGGATAATATTTAACAATCAAAGAGAATAAAAAGAAGAGCACAACAAATTAAAAAACAAAACTAAATTGCATTAACCCAAAGTAGAGTTCTAAAGAACATAAGAATTTATCAACCTAAAGCGGAGATGCAAGAAAAATAAAAAAATCCATCAAAAAATTGAGAGAGAGAGAGAGAGAGAGAGAGAGAGAGAGAGAGAGAGAGAGAGAGAGAGAGAGAGAGAAGCAACCTTTTTTGTGAGGGAAAATTATGCATGAAATGGAATAGATTAGTGACAAATTTATAGTAAGAGTGTGTGAATAAAAAGAGACAAAAATAAAGGAAGATGAAGATGAAGAATTATATTAATGTAGAGGGTAGTGGGGAGATGAAAAGGTAAGAAAATAAGAAATGTTGGAGAAAATGTAAATATTTTATAAAAATTAAATATTAAAAACAATTATAAGAAATTGGAAAGAAAAAAGATAATGGCGTGGACGTTGATGTGGTTTAATTAGAGCATAGTAACAATAACTGTTATGTTTCAGCTTTTAGATATATATATATATATATATATATATATATATAGAATTCTCTTTACTCCAATCTTGCTTTTTTGGCATTTGAAGATCATTTCTAGAGATTTTCCACATGGTTTGGGAAGTTTTAAGCATGTGATTTAACATTCTTGAAAGCTTCTTTTAGACCCTTGGTTTTTTTTTTTTTTGGTAATTAAACTGCAAACTTTATTAATTATCTAGAAAGACAGAGGGACAATCTGCATGTGGATTAATTGACAATTAATTAACTTAAGTTGATTAGGTGATTACAACTTAGAATAATTAATTGTAGCTATAATAAGTACCATATTTGAAATTCAAAGAGCCAAATACAAGAAACAAGAGTCAAACGCCTTGTAGCTCAATTAGCATATTTTGGAGATTTTTATAAAGATGTTAAGGGTCTAAATCCCTCCATGGTAAATATCAAATTATAAATAAATAAAAAACACAAAAAAAAGCAATTTTGGTGATGAACTAGAAATTGATGGAAAACACTCTAAAGGAAAACCATTAATGGGGTACCTCTACCCTAAGTAATGCAATTCACTAAGAAAATTGAGAAGTTTTATAATCTAATTCAAAAGCTTGACCATTAACACTACTAAGTAGTTTAATTACGAATGACATCTTATACTAGTTCGAAAACTTTTGAATTTTTCATACATGAATCTCTTTCACTAACCTTCTCCTTAATTACGACTAGATCGTGTAGAGAGTAGGGATATAAGTATATATTAGTTGTAAATTTTAATTCTAAACAGTGAAATTCCTCTTGTGGGTTAGGATTAACCCTTGTAGTGGTTTTTTCTATGAATGCGTTCATAGGTTTTTCACTTCATCACCAATTGACTGAGTTATTTATTTTACTACACTTTGTTTGTAATTGTTGACTTGTATTTTGTGGTAAATTAAGTGAAAATCAATTAAAATTTTTAATTAGTTAATTTGCAAAGTTGATTTATTCTAAGTAAAATTATCCCAAGGGGTCGAAAGCATCTGTTCAATACTTATCTTTTTCTTTCCTTTGAAGAGAACTAGGGGTACCTAGAGGGTGGTCTAAGTCTAGAGAAATCCAGGACCATTATGCACCACTGGCCCATATTGGTCCAAACTAAGGTAGCAACTTTTAGATATGGCTATCAGTTTTTTCTTGTCTCTTGTCTGTTGGCTTCAATAAAAATCCTAGCATAGCCAAAATTATCTGGAAATTCAATACTTATCTTTTTCTTTCCTTTGAAGAGAACTAGGGGTACCTAGAGGGTGGTCCAAGTCTAGAGAAATCCAGGACCATTATGCACCACTGGCCCATATTGGTCCAAACTAAGGTAGCAACTTTTAGATATGGCTATCAGTTTTTTCTTGTCTCTTGTCTGTTGGCTTCAATAAAAATCCTAGCATAGCCAAAATTATCTGGAAATGGATTGTACCAGAAATATCATGGCACATAAAATCCGCCTCAATCAAAAAAATTTTTGTTAGGTTCTAAGGATTTAGGATCTAAATGTATTTGAATTTCAATATGTAATGTTGGCAAACCATGATCAAAACTTAAAGTCTAGAATTTGGCTGCTCAAAGTGTGTTTATGTGTAAAGTTGGAATCGAGTGTACTGCAGGATTTATTATATAAATCGGCAAGGCTTGATCGATCAAAAATTAGACTCGATCGATCGAAGCTTGTGTAGATTGTTTTTCTGTAGATTTTTTCAACTCAGCCCAAGCCTATATGACGTGTAGGGTTTTATGTTTTGCCTTAGGTATAAAAGGAAAAACCCTAGCCACATTTTTCAGTAGTTGTTTATGCTGTGTGTGTAAATCTCTTGTGAGATCTAGAGTTGTTTACCTTCATTCATACTTAGGGTTATCAAGATCAAGATTGATGTCGAGAGTTTGGTGATCGTTTCAATTGTTGCATAAAGAGCTTAAAGAAAACACAAGTGGGAGTACTTGTGGTTGCTGTGTATCCAAAAAAGAAGTAGTCTGTGGACTCGGAGCTGTCACGTGGTCGTGGTAGTAAGTTTTCTACTCGAGGTAGCAATAAGATGTTAGTGGTCTAAGTTGCTATTGTAAAACTTCAATTCTTTCATAGTAGATTTGTTTTACCTTGAGGATAATTAGGTTAAATCCTCCCTAGGTTTTTTATTGGTTTGGTTTTCTTAGGTCATCATATCATTGTGTTCTTTATTTTTTCGCTACTTTGCATGATATGATTGTTTTGTTTTAACCTAGATCTGAATAATTTACCTAAGTTAAGCACTTGGCTAAATAACTAGGTTAATCTGTTTGTGTCTAAGGGGTCTAAAACTGTACAAGTGGTATCAGAGCGGGTTAGCTCTAGTATTTAGATCATTTGATCTAAGAGTTGATCCTTGACCCCTGCTGTTATGGAACACGGTCACTCTCTTGTGATCCCACCTCACTTTGATGGCAACAACTATACCTACTGGAAAGTAAGGATGAAAGCATTCCTGAAATCTATTGATGAGAGAGTTTGGAATTCCGTTGAATACGGATGGGAGAAGTCAACTATTCCTGTAAGCGAGTGGCAAACTTCTCAGAAAGAAGCAGTCGCTTTTAATAGCAAAGTAATGAATGCTATTTTTAATGCTGTTTCTATGGAGGAATTCAAGAGAATCTTTAATGTTGAGGTTGATCATACTGCATGAAATATTCTCTAAACTGTGCATGAAGGAACAAAGGCAGTTAAGATCAATAAGTTGCCACAGTTAACAACTAGATTTGAAAGCATTATGATGTCTGATGATGAAAGTTTTGATGAATTCTATGCTAAGCTTAATGATATTGTTAATTCTACTTATAATTTGGGTGAAATCTATGATCAACCTAAAATTGTTAGGAAAATATTTAGATCTTTGTCTGAGGACTTTAGACCCAAAGTGACTGCCATAACTGAAAGCAAGGATGTGGACTTCATCCCTGTTGATGAACTTGTAGGATTTCTCCAGTCCTATGAGATAGATCTACCCAAGATAAACAAATCCAAATCAAATGGCTTCTAAGTTAGTTGATGATATTGATGGGAATATATTTGATGATAAACTCTCTGCTACAGAGATTGCATATCTTGCCAAGAACTTTAGCAATTTTCTTAGGAATAACAACAGAAGGGCAAGAGGTAAAAACAATGCTGAACCTAGAAATTTTAGGAGGAATGATCCCACTAAAGTGAAAAATATTGAAAAACCTAAAGAGAAAGTAGGTCAAACCTCTAATAATTCTATGAGTTAACAATGTTTTGGTTGTAAAGGGTATGATCATGTGAAATCATGATGTCCTACATTCTTGAGATCAAAGGGTAAAGCGATGGCTGTAACCCTTAGTAATGATGAAATTTTTGATCAAGAGTCTAGTAGTGATGAGGATGGAAATTTCATTACTTTCACAGCTACTGCTGTAGTTGATGAAAGTATTGTGGTTGATGAGAACCCTTTTAATGGGGAACTCACTGAACGTGTTGATTTGCAAGAAGCCTATAATAAACTTTGCATGGTTGCCGCAAAGGATGCTATGAATGTTGATTTAGGCTTACAAAAAATTACTTCTCTTGAGCTTGATAAGAAGATTCTGCTCTTGAAATTGTTTGATGCTAATGAATTGTTTGATAAGATGAAGACTGAGAACATGTTATTGCTTGATAAAGTTAAGAATTTGGAATTTGAATTATCTGTTGCTAGAGAACAAACAAATAGGTCTGCTAGTTCCAAACTTGAACACATGTTGAGTAATCAGAAATCTCCCTTAGACAAAACTGGTCTTGGTTTTGAAGATAGCATCTCTGTGTCTAAGAATCATTCCACAAACTTTGTTTCTTCTTCTGAGCCTCCCGTGAGTAAGATTGTCAAACCAACAGAAGTTACACCTCCTAGGAAGATTAGGGTGGATTTTAAAGAGTCTAAACCTAAGAATCCTAACCCTCCTAAGGAAAAGTTGCATGATAGACCTACATTGGTTTGTCATTTTTGTGGAAAGTCTGGACATATTCATCTAAACTGTTTCAAGTTGCAAGATGCTAAGCGAGCAAATAAGTCAAAAGTATCTGTACCTCAAGCAGAAGATCCCATGCTACTTTTTGGTGAATTGGTAAATGCTTTAAACCTTTATTACAATCCAGGAGTTGCACAACATTCTAATATGAATAATAACTTCAATGCAAGTGTTGCATCTAAAAAGTTTTGGATGCAAATGGCTTGATCTAGTTAAGTTTTTTTGACATGGTCCTTGTGCTTCATCTCTTTTTTTTTTGTGACCATTTTTCTTTGCTGTTTTGCTATTTTTGTTTTCCTTGTTTCTAGGATTTGCATTGCATAACATTCATGCATTTCATGCTAGATTGTTTTTGTTACTATTTTCAAAAATAAAAAAAAAATAAAAAAGGGAAAAAGGAAGATAAATGTGTTTTTCATTATTTTTTCTTGGATTTGAAATCAAGGTTGGCCATATTATATTTACATAACATATTTATGTACCTTGTTTAGCTTGGATGAGCTTATTTTATTGCACTTTACTAGTTTGAGCTTTGTAGTGCATGTTGTGTGGGAGTTGTTTATAGTTTTTGATCACATGATCTTGATCTTGAAGTCACGTGTCTTTGATTGTTTGGACTTGAACTTAATGAGAAAGGCATAAATAACCATCTCACCACTGTTTACTAACCAATCATGAACACCTTAGTGCGTATCATAAGATTTTGTGCTCGAAAAAGTGTAGCACATGCACAAAAAGAACATAAGGTATAGCCTCGGATTAGATGCTAAAATTGGTGTGTACATTATTAGGCTATAATAACTTCACAATCAAATAAAATTGGTGTGTACATTATCTTGACTATTTTAATTAGTTTCTAATCAAATAAAATTGGTGTGTACATTATGAGGCAAATTAAGAAACTTACATGATTGCAAGCTTGTTTTCTAGGAGATGTGAGAGTTGTATGATGTAACTCTTTAGGTGATAGTCTTTTTCAAACTTATGTGATGAATTTTGTAAAAATTGTGATTGATCACTATTTACTTATCACCTCACATGTATCTCAAGTTCTTACTAGTTACACACACTACACAAGTTACTCTTTGCTAAACTTGGTACATTTTATTGTGTGTGATTTTGTTGTGGCCATCCAAGATTAAAAATTCCTTGATTTTAATGCAAAATATATTTAAAGTTTGAGGATTGGGGACAAATTGATTGAAAATCTTGTTTTGAAAGATCTGGGTTAAATTCAAGGGTTTTTGAAAAACTTTTCATCTCATACTCATGAATTTTATCCACAAAACATTGTGCTTTGAGGAGTTTCTATATAAAAATGCTCTGTTTTTCAAAAATTTGATTTTTCTAGATTTTTGATTGATCGAACCTGTTGCTCGATCGATAGAAATTGCGATCAAAATTTTGGTTTGAATCTGCCTAGCTCGATCGATGCTCTATTGATGCTGGATCAATCGAATGTAGTTTTCGATCAATCGATCTTGTTTTTCGATCAATCAAAAATCGTTCAAAGATTTTTTTAAAAAAACATAAGCTTTTCACGTGTTCTTCACTATTTCAAAAGCTTTTTGGCTCTCTCTCTTCGATCGATCCACCTCAACCAATTTTTTTTGCTGTTTTCCCTTAATCTTTCTTAAAGGTTTTTGTCATCTAGCACTGATAAGACTATTTTGCCCCTTCTTTTTTGTTTTAATCTTTCTTTTCAGGCATTTTTCATGCATTTAAGAGATATTTTTGAACCTATAGAAATTTGGGGTTTTTGGTATTTTTGTTGTTTTCTTTCAAAATTGGTCAATGAGGTTTTGTTGTTGGATGATATTAACATGTTCTTTATGGTTTAATTTGATCAATTTGATGAATTGGGAAAAATTGAAATTTCTAGGGCTTGAAACTACCCAAATTGGGGATTTTGTTCAATTAAGAAAAATTTGATGAAATTGGCTTGTGTTATTGATTAATTTTATCATTATATACTATTATCTAACTTGTGTAATGATAATGAGATCAATTTGTTGGGATTTTTGAAAGTGGGTTTTCAAAATTTGGGGTTTTTGATATAAACTCTATGTTCAAGCCAATTTTGTGATTTTTAAAGTGTAATTGAACTATTCTCACTACATTAGAGCATGCATAATGTGTTAATACTATTCATGCATCATATAGATTGTTACTTTCTATATTGTTTTTGCTCTAATTGTGTCTGATGTAGTCTGCCTTTGGGTTTTCTTTTTTTTGGTTCTTTTCTGTCTATCCTTTCCGATCTTTAGAATCATGGTTGGGAAACTATAGCCCATAGGACATCCTCTTCTTCTTGTACTCCATCATTTGATAGTGAGAAGTTTCTGAGTGAGAAAAACTAAGAGACATATGAGAAGCTGAAGCTTCTTAGATCTGTGTGGGCTGAAAGGAAAGTGATTTTAGATGAGCTTGATGACGAGATTAGGAGAAATTTTAAGCGTAGGGGCTAGTTGCCTTTGTTAGATATTTCTCATCCCCCTCTAGCTGTATTGATTAGAGAGTTCTATTCGAATCTTTTTGTCCACTCCAATGATTCCAACAACCAGTATGTGGTGAGTTGGATAAGGGGTGAAGAGTATACCATTACTTCTTCAGTAGTGGCCTCTACTCTTGGGGTACCTTTGGTACGACAACCAATCTATCCTTATGATGAGAGCCTTCCTATTGATGATATTATGTCATATCTCACTGGTACTTTCATTCAGTAGGGTACTGATCCTCGAATCACTTCTCATGAGTTGACTGAGATTCATTATCTGTTTTTCTAGATTTCTTGCCATTCTATCTGGCCCATCTCCCATTTGTACGCTATTCCTATCGAGAGATGTGCATTTTTGTATGCTCTTTGTCACAAATGCTCCTATGAGTTTTCCTCATCTTTTCATTCGATCTTAGGTTAAGGTACATAGGAGTAGTTCTTTTGCTCATGCTCTGTTTTTCCCGGTTTTTATTCATAGGATTTTGTTGCCTCTAGGTTTAGATGAGTTTCCTGCTTCTGAGCCTGTACATATTATAGCTCTTATAGGTGCCACATACCTTAGGCAGAAAGCTGCTCAGGTGCGAGCTAGTTTTAAACGCCCTAGAGTTGAGTCATCTTTAGGTGTTGCTCCTCCTCCTCCTCCTTCTTCTTCAGGTGATCCGATTGCTGATGAGTATGTTGATCCAACTGCTGCTGCTCCTCTTCCACCTTCTACTTCGGATGATTCTAGCATTCATTGTATGTTGGACACTATCATGACCGTTCAGGCAGCTCCTGGTCAGCTTTTGGTGGATGTGCTCACGAAGCTTCAGGCCTTGCGTTCAAAGTTGGCGAGCATTAGGCGAACGCCTCCACCATCTCCTTTTGATGATAAGTAGTGATTGCCTTTTGGAAATTCGTCACAAAAAAGGGGAGTACATATGAATGGAGATAGGGGGAGATATTTTTGTTTTTGGAGTTTTGGAGCTTTAGATTGTATCTAGGTGCTTCACTTTGTACTTATTTTTTGGAGTTTTTCAGTAGTTGTTTATGCTAAGTGTGTGAATCTCTTGTGAGATCTAGAGGTGTTCGTCTTCATACATACTTAGGGTTATCAAGATCAAGATTGATGTCGAGAGCTTGGTGATCGTTTCAGTTGCTACATAAAGAGCTTAAAGAAAACGCAAGTGGGAGTACTTGTGGTTGATGTGTATCCAAGAAAGAAGTAGTCCGTGGATTCGGAGTTATCAAGTCATCGTGGTAGTAAGTTTTCTACTCGAGGTAGCAATAAGATGTTAATGGTCTAAGTCGCTGTTGTAAAACTTCAATTCTTTCATAGTGGATTTGTTTTACCTTGAGGATAGCTAGGTTAAATCCTCTTCAGGTTTTTTACCGGTTTAGTTTTCCTGGGTTATCATATTATTGTGTTCTTTATTTTTCTGTTACTTTGCATGATATGATTGTTTTGTTTTAACCTAGATCTGAATAATTTACCTAAGTTAATCACTTGGCTAAACAACTAGGTTAATCTGTTTGTGTTTAAGGGGTCTAAAACTGTACAATTTTTATTTTATTTTTTACTTAATAAAATCAGCTTTAATTTGGACAAATATTGCAAATTACTTAACGTAGATAAAAATAAATTTTGCTAGAGAGCTAAGCTCAAAACCATCATTACTTGTCTTAAATATAGTGTTGCTAGATGCTAGTTGATGACCTGATGCTATGCACGAGTATGGTACTCATATGCCACCTTCCTCTCCTATCCTTCAATGAATTCATTATTCCTACAAAAGGATTCATAGCAGTTAAAAACAAGGAAAATTTATTGTTTCACATTCCTCATTTTACACCATTTGTACACACTCCACACAAATTGTGGACATTCGTTGGAAAGTTTGGATATGATAGTGTGAAATGGGAGTGATACAAAGCTTAGTTGATGCATCCACAAGGCCATGAATCAGAACTAGAAGGTGTAATGTGAACACTTTATGAGGAAGCATAATCTAATGGGCCATAAGGCTCAAGCAATTCAGCAATGAATCCCTTCTTTCTTTTGGGGTTCCATCCCATGTCGTTGCACAGTTGATCATTGTACCATATTTGAATGGCACCAATGCAAGATCTCCTGTAGTATTGGCCAGAGTATGTCTTCATGTATTCATCCCATATTTCCACATTTTTTTCCATGTCTTTAATGCTGGGCAATTTGAATGTGCCGTCAAGAAGCTCTGCCATCCATCGGCATCTTATCTCGGAGGTGTACAAGTTTGAAACACTTTCTGAGAAACCAATTACCGCTAATTGTGGAATTCGTGGATGAATGCATTCCCTGATAAATTGGAAATGTCATTTCCTCATTTTTATTACTACTTTCAAAATGCATGAAGGTTTTAAATTGTTCAAGGAATCAAACAACAGCAATTAAGACTTAGTCCCAAAATTTTGGAATTGATTTTGGATAGTGTTGAGACTAAGTGTATCATATTATGTTATAGGGAAAATACAAATGTCTAATTTTCATTCATCAATTTAGTATAAATATTAAGCCTTTAAAATTTTCAATGTTAAGAAGTTACAATGTTCAAAAGAAATTGAATCAATAATCTTCATATTATGTTAATTTACTGCTATTAGCTAGTATGTTATTGATAAAAATGCATCTATTTACACACGTGTGTGTGTCCATATATATATATATAGTTGTTGGGGGGGGGGGGGGGGTAAAACATGCTCGATTGGGCAATATCAAATGCTATAAAAGACTTGAGTGTATTTCTCTTATCACCATTGCTTTTAAGGCAAAGTAGCACAACTCATAGTTTGACACATGTTATATATGGCCCCCAAAGGAAAATCTAGATTGTCCAAGAAACCAAATTGTACTAAATTGCTCACATTTCTAAGCTAACCTTGATGAAATAATACATAAAATTTCCAACATTTCTAATTTTCTGTAACATAGATTATTATTATTATTTTTTTTTTGGTTTTTTGTTTAAGTTCTTTTCATGTTTTCCTTGGTATTGAATTCTAATGTTATGAACCCCACCCCATAAAACTTAAAGAAATCAACTAACCTGTAGAGGGGAACAGTAGTATTAGGGGACCCAGCCATATGGTCCTTAAATGTGGGGGACACAAAAATGTCTTTGAGCTTTTTATCACCCCTGAACCCAGTAGCCAATATGACCAAATCAGTCTTCAGAAGTTGCTCCTCACCATTAACCATAACACCTCCTTTGCAGAAGCTGAAGTTTGTACCTTTCTTCAAAATGATGCTCCCCTCTTCAACTTTGTCATAGAATTTCTCTGGCATTATGCAGATTAAACAAGAACTGAGTTGTTGAAGGAAACTATGCTTTGGTACCATTCCTAACTTTGCCAACCGAAGCTTCTTTTTTATATGGCTTTCAACAAATTTGGAGAATGCCCATCTCTGTTTATAAAAGGTTTTAAGCTTCTACTCTTAGGAGAGCCTTCTTCATGGTATAAAGATAAAAAATTATATTAAGGCTATATAAAAATATTACAAAAAACAGGCAAAGAAGATTTACCACTGGTGAAAGAATTGTTGCCAGGAGACTTAGAAGAAAACCTTCACCAGGCTTATGAATCAATAGCTCCGCGAAGCGATTAAGGTATAACAATGGTAAAGGCACACCCCAAGGAAAGAAATCAGGAACAATCCAATGTTCAGTCTTGTATAATACAGTACATGGATGCTCAATGCCTGCAAAGTGTAAACCAATGAAAACAATATGTACAAATCTGAGTAATGGAGCAGATAATTAAAAGTACTTTTCATGCATAAGCCTAAAAACTTTAGTAAATTCTCCCTAGAAAATGACCTTATTATAGTTGTTTTGTCTTTTATAAAAGCCCACAAGTTCTACATTGTAATATAAGTGAAATTTATGTTTGATACCATTTGCCATTGAGCATTCCATAGCAATGTCCAAAGCAGATTTTTGGAATCCCACAACAGTGACTTGCTTCCCTTTGATAAGCTTAGCTGCACTTTCATAATCCATGGCTGAATATTCCATGGAGTGTATCACCTTGCCATGAAAAACTTCTGGGCCTTGGTTTGGAGGGAATCCTGGAATGTTTGGAATGTCACTGAATCGCCCAATGCAGAGGATCACAAAGCCCACAAGGTACTCCTGCATTTCCATTTAGTTTATTAGGAGTTTAAGACACATAAGTCCAGTCTACTTTGACTAAAAGTTCGTTTAGAAATAGTTTATTTAGCTGAAACTGAAAACTTTTTATTGAAAATACTGTAGATAAAATTAAAAGGTAGCTGAAATAATACAGTGTGACTCATGAATAGTATCAAAAAGTGCAATGAGACCCATAAATAATATCAAAAATAAGTTAAATAGTAGTAAAAATAAACAAATTTGTAAAAAAAAAACAGACTTTTTAAGTCAAAACTGAACATAACCTAAATATCTTTGTCAGAATTTTGATTGGCCTGAAAGAGTAGATTATCAGGTACGCATGGGTAGCATAAAATGAGAACTAGTGAAAATAAAAATAGAAATACGTGACACTTTCAAAACAAATGATTTGCAGATTCATTTTAAAAAACATTATTATTATTACTACTGTTATTCTACGGTATGAACATTTCATTTCAGTAATCCCCCAGAAACTCTTTATATGGTCAATATAGTATTCTGATGGGATGTATGCGGAGCCTAATCAAGTATGTTGGCTCTGTCAAGGTTTAGGGCCAGCAATCCCATACAATTATTGGGGGTAATTCTAGTATTTGACCTTACTTAGATGCCTTATGCGCTTTATTTGTACTTTTTTATGTGTGTAGCCCAAGTAATAGGATGGATTATATATATGCTAATGATCCTTCTAACTTTTGTTATAGTTGTCATAATAAAGTTATAAGAGCAATGGCAAGTGGTTGCAAAATCTTGCATAATACAAAAAGTGCATCATTTTGCATATTTTAACTCAAAAAAATGCTCACATCAGTCCGTGTAAAAGTATGCAAATATGCACTATTGTGAGAGAGATAACAGTGTTAAAGAAATAAATATTTTATTGAATAAATATATAAAATAAATATACTGATATAAGTATTTTATAAAAATGGGTATGTAAAAAAAAAAAAGTAGATTTTTTCTTGCAAAATAAAATGAAATTTTGCACTAATGAATGTGGTTGCTCTAACATCTCTGTAATATAAACATAGCCTTAGTTTTGACTTTTGAGTGATATGATGGGATGTATGTGGAGCTTACTTAACAATGTTGAGGAATAGGGCCCAATGGTCTTGTACATTTAATTATTGGGGGCTTCAATTCCGATATTTGAGTAGCGCTAGTTTTGAGTGAATCACATAAATATGAGCGTTTGTGTGTTTTGGTTTTTTTTTTTTTTTTTAATATATATATATATATATTTTTATATCTACATGCCATAGGTTTAGGTTTGGTTTCCTATTTTCTAACATAATCCAATGTTAATTAGGTTATATTTAAAGTGATAACTTAGTGATAATGTGGTATTTTTTGTGATGCTTTACGTTTGTGGTTCAAAATTCACTGCACCTCCCTTACTAACTACTGTTTCCAAAAAAAAAAAAAAAAAAAAAAAACAAAAAAAACAAAAATCATATCGAAATGGAGCCTTGGCCCAATCCATCTAATCATATCGATTGTCCAAACTTCAAAGTCCTGTCACTCATCATGAATAATGACTATTAATGATAAGTTGAGAAACTAAAAAATGAGTAGATGTATATGTCATTATGTGTATTAAATGTCCTTCACATTTATCTTGCTCTACCTTATCTCCAAGCAGGAGGAAAAAAATAAAAACAAATAAATGACAACAATTCTTGGTGTATGTATGTGTATATACATACCTCAGTCGAAAGGCTACTTGTATCTTCTACCATAAGCTTCCATTTCCCTTTGGAACTGAGAAACGCATCAGTACCACTCCACATGGTCCAAGATTGCATCTCTTCCTCAGATAGGCCATCATACTCAACGCTGACAACTTTGGTGTTAAATTTGATATGCCTAAGCAAGTCAAAATTATGAGCATATGATTGAATATAGTCGAAAACTTGATGTTGTTTTGGAAAGTCTTCTGTCACTGAAGAAGGCCATGGAAAATCTGAGAACTGATATAGTACTTTTGGAGTTTGGAGTCTAGTGGTCTCTATGGTTTTGGTCCATACTCCTCCAATGTTGCTTTTGGCTTCAAAAACTATAGGATGGAAACCCTTTGACAGTGTGTACTTGCAAGCCAGGAGGCCACTGAAACCGGCTCCGATAATGGCGACCTTTCTCTCCATAGCTTATCAATTTGGCGAGAGAGGAGATGGGGGTGAAGGGAGAGAAAGAGCCAAAGCATTCTTTTGTTTGTTTAAAAGTATGAGAGAGAGAGAGAGAGAGAGAGAGAGAGAGGTGCAAATGTCTCTCTTTTGGAAAGCAGAGAAGAAATGAGTAATAAGAAAAATTCTTGTGCCAAACCATTGGCCACAACTCGCCCAGGTGGCGAGTTGTGGCTAATGTTGTGGGTAATAGTGTGGCACAAGAATTACTCGAGTAATAAAGAAAGTCTAGATGGCAAAAATGCCCCCTCCGTCTCACTTGATCTGTTCCATTCTATGTGAATATTTCTTTTCATGAAAAGTTGATAGGATTGCGATAGGTTTTACTTCTCCCATCCTATTCCGAATGTTATATAATTATTTATTTTGATATATATATATATATATATATATTATACATATAATTTACTCTTCTCTATACCTAGCCAAGTTATAATTTATTTATGGGGTAATTACACAAAACCCGCCTGTGGTTTGGGCAAAAATCACTTTGCTTACCCATGGTTTGAAAAGTATCACTTAACCGACCTGTGGAATGTTCAGTTTGTTTTCCGTAACCCACCTCTGTTAAAATCAAGGGTAAATAGGTATTTTTGCTCAAATTTTATGTCTCTCTCCTCCCAAAACAAAAAATAGCACAAAAATGCAAAAGAAACAAGATCAAAAAGTGGTATTGGTCTCTCTCTCAATTCACATAAATCTTGAACATGAAGAACATAAATCATTAGACCCAAAATTTTTTTTTTCACATTCCCAAGTTCTCTCAAATTTTCTCAACAACCATATAACTATAAAAGAAATCAAAATCTTAGTCTTAAACACCCATTTGGCTCAACTTTCAGTAAGTCTCTCATCTTTACAAGAACCTCAACAACATAAATCACAAAACCCAGAATTTCTTTCTCCTTTCCAATGGAAAACAAATCAAAAGTTTCAACCTTTACATAGCAATATAAAGCTCAAACAGCACAAACTACAATACCCAATATTTTTTTCCCTTTTATTTTCTTGGAAACCAAACAAAGAGAGAAAATTGAATAATGGGTATGTGTTAAACCTCAAAAAAGAAAAAGAAAAAAGAGATTACCAACATACAAGGATGATTTGGAGAAGAATTTAGAGAAGCCAGGTGTTTGATATGGCTGTGGTGAGATTGAGATTGTGAACCCATAACCAAATTCTCTAAAACCCAAAACTTCTATCTTTCTTTTCTCTCTATTGTGAACCCAAAACCAAATCCACCAATAACCACTGGTCACCGTGATTTCTGCAAAAAAAAATAAAGCAAACCCAAATGCAAAAACCAACAAAACCTACAAATGGTGACACAAAACCACCAAATGGAGAGCCACAACCTATTATAAAAACACTTGTTTTCTCCCCCTAATTTCGATGTTGTGAAACTTGTGTTTTCTTCCCCTCCAAACACTCCAAACCACGAAGAACACGTTGATCTCACCACAGGTCTCTTTCTTGAAAAGTTTTTGAGTTTTTGGTGTTTTGATTCGCGTTATGTTGTGTTTTGGGGGTTAAAAGGTGTTTTTGTAACGGCTAGGCTTGAGGTGGGTTACGGAGATTGACGGAAACATACCACAGGTGGGTCAAGTAATACTTTTCAAACCACGGGTAGGCAAAATGATTTTCGCCCAAACCACAAGTGGGTTATGTGTAATTACCCCTTTATTTATTTTTATACATATGATTTCACTTCAAGTCGCATTGTTTTTTTCATTTTTGACTTCATGTATAATGGTTGTATGATTTGAATAGAATTTTTTATTTTTTATTTCTTAAAGTGAAGGGTTTTCTAAAAACTTTTGAAAGTGTGAGGTTGAATATGTAAACACCTTAAAAATCTGGGGTTTAAATATAATTTACCAAAAACAATTATAGAATTTGTGAAGCCTCTATAAGGGTACTAACTTTAATTTATAAAGAGCAACAGTAATTAGAAAAGCTTTTTCTTTTTAAACGTCTTTCTCTCAAAGTCTATTATTATTTTTGTTTGGACCCTCAACAAAGTATTTAGCAAAAGGATAAAAAGATATCAAGAAAATGCACCTCATATCTAAGGAAGTAACCAATAAAACAAGGAAAGCCGACGCCTGAACTAGGAAGATATATAATGGTTATAGGCCAATAAAAAAATTTCATCCTTATCAACAAAAATATCAGTCCAGAGTCCAGACAAAATATTTGATGTATAGAAAGTTACAACATAGGAAGAAGAACTGGAATTGAAATCATCTCAAAGATGAAACTATCTCTACCTAATAGTTTGAGTCCTCTAGAGACACTTCAAGTAAAATACACATGGTCGAGTAAATTTATTGAGAACAAAACCACATTTATTCAAAATTACTTATATAATCTATTGGACTTGCATGATACAAATAAAGAAGCGCTTGTTTCTTTTGCCGAGTATGAGCCCTTCAGTAGGTGTAGAATGTAGCTCAATTATATATATATATATATATATATATATATATATATATATTTTGACTCTCTTCTCTTTTTGGGTATTTGTGAATATATTGCATAAAATAAGATGGAATGTATATGCTTGAATTGTCAAAATAGATTATTATAATTTATTATTTTGATAAGTTACTAACTCTAACATTTTTTATATCCTTATATAAACTTGGCTAGTTAGTATCCCTTGAAAAAAAAAAAAAAAAAAAAAAAAAAAAACTGACTTTGCCACTGTTCGTTAGGTTCAATATGGGCACAAGACATTGTCTTTAGTTGTTAAATTCAAAGGATGGGTTCTGTAGAATTTTAAAATTTACTCATCGTTTAGTCAAGTGACAAATTGACAATGCTTTAGGTAGTATAGCTAAGCTAGCAATCGTTCTTTAAGCTATTTGCTCTTCTTCAATAAAAAAATAAAATAAAATAAACAAAACAAAAGGTATATTCATTTCTAATTTTGAATATATTCAACAAATAATTAATTTATTCATCACTTATATTATATAATAATATTTAATAAGCTAACTAATTAAATAAATCAAACTAGCATGTGTTTATAACATACACATTAAAATTAATTAAACTTAAAAGTGATTATACATTACAAATGACACATAATAATAATTTCTTTTTATCATATTCATCATCTTGGCTAATTAACTTCATTTAAGTCAATCTTATCATCATATTCATCATTTTGCAAATCTATATCTTCATTGAAATTTTCTTCTTCATCATCATTATTTACTACCTCTTCCTGTTGTTTTATTTTAATAGTTTAATAAAAAAACATTTGTTCTTAGCATTCTAGTTTTTTTTTTAAACTTATAACAATAATGACAAATATATATATATATATATATATATTCTCAGTTAATACCTGATTCATAGTATATAAAAACATTTATAAATATAAAAGTGAAGTGTTAGTGTGTAATCTAAATTTTGTAGGAGATCGAAAGAAAAAAAAAATTAAAAACTTATGGTGATGTTATTTAAGCTAAATTAAGAAACCTAATAATTTTGTATCAAAAACATGTCTAAAAACATGTAAAATTCAAATAAAAGTACAAATTTTAACAAAACAAAACTCATTTTAAAGTATATGTTCATATATTGTATAATACATACAATTTTACGATACGACATGTACAATTCGTGAATACTTTTGATACACTCTTATAATATGAAACTTTTTATATTCGATACGATACGTATTATACGATACTAATAACTATGCCCACCCACACGCAGGCTTGCCATGGCCTTGGCTGTGTGCCTATGTTGGGCTGCTATGGCCTTGGTTGTGTGCCCATGCTAGGTTGCCATGGCCTTGGCAATGTGCACGCGAAGCTACCACCTACAAGAAAAAAAAGGGCACATAATTCTATATATATATATATATATATATATATATATATATCTGCCTTTCCGGTCAATGAAGGATGTTAACAAGTAGGCTCAAGATGTTGTAGTAAGTAAACCAAAGATTAGATATAATATAATGGTGTACATATAAAAATGTAAATATTTCTTTAATTGACCAAAGTACCATAAGAAAAAGTATTCTATATTAAATGTGTGTTAAGAATTATGATTAGGTTTTTTTTTTTTTTTTTTTTTTTAAAGAATCAATGATTGTGATTAGTTTTAAGTTTTTGGTAATAAACTAGCTTTTAGCTAAAATAGAACTCATCTATCACTTGAAATAGAACCCTAATTCATCAACTTTAAAAAATGTATATCTCAATTCCTTATTCAGGTAATCTAAATTCTAAACTAAAAGATTATATCTTATCCTTCTTTCCGGATAATTCCATCCAAAATAATTGCCAATGAAATGTAAATTCAACAAACTTTAAGAACTTATTGAAATCGAGAAGTTCACATATTGCTTAAAACAAACCCATAGGTTGAAACACAAAACATGTTTCCTCTCACACACATCAAATACATTGAGAGAGAGAGAGAGAGAGAGAGAGAGAGAGAGAGAGAGAGAGTACATTAATACTAAAATTAAAATATAGAGTACCTAATTATTGTGAACAAAATCGGAACTTCTTATCTCAATATAGAACATCCTATTATTTTGCATGAGATAAGAATGTCTTTTATATATATATATATATATATATATATATATATATAAACACTATCAAATTTCATCATATAGCGTCCATTCTATGATAATTGTCCTTTAATTGCTCTTCTTAACAAAATTAATGTGGAGGCCATTTGTAAATACCAGAAGAGGACTTCGAGCAATGTTTCCTCCCTTGACCTTTGTCAACCTAAATATAAATAAAAATTTAAGAGGTCACTAGTAGATAGTAATATCCTACACAAAACTCTCTGTGATCATCTTGTTGTGGCAATAGCCTAATCCCCAATGTAAGTGACACTATATGAAGGGGAACAAATTACCTATATTTGGTGACCAAAACATGGAGGAAGATAGCCACATGAAAATTTTACTATGCCCCTACACATTGTCTAATTTCTCCTCCAAAAGGCATGAAATTCTTAGATACAACGGATGGGTCAAGATCCTAGTTCCATTGATTTTCATATCAATCAAAAGCAATATGGGGAATTAAAAAATGTGTAATAACTGGTTGTCTCTAGAAAGGTTACTTATTACATACCTTCCAGCGCCATGGATTGAAAGCAAGTGGATCCTTTTAAGTGTTTGGGTTTAAATGAAGTGCAGAATTTACAAGCATAGGGGTCCAACCAGCTGGAATTGTATATCCTGGTAAGCACTAAGCCCATCATTTACACTTTGTTACTGAATATAAAGACAATGAACCAAATACATGCATTTGAGAGCATACCTTTAAATTTAATATCTTTTAGTGCTTTTCGTAGCAAGCCAGGAGAAAGATTTGTGACCCTAAGAACTTCATTGATTACCTGTAATTTTCACACAACAAAATATTTATGTTTATGAGATAATCGGAATCATCTAACCCAAAGTACAAACAGGGAATATTTTGAGATTGTGGAACTAACTTGAAGGGTAAAAGCCATTGACATATATTCATCCCATGTAAGAATGGAATTTGGATTCTCTCTAGCTTTAAGAATTGCCTCGTGCTCAGCCTAATATATGATACATCATTAGTGTTTCACCATTACCATATAGAAAATTAAGTGCTAAAAGAAACTGCCTTCCTTTTTATTGCCTCATTTCAAAGATATTGAAGCTCATAGGAGTACAACCATTGGAAGATGAGTACCCTCATCCTATGCAAAACCCAATCAACATTCGCACTCTCAATGCTATCATAGGCCACAGCCGAAAGAATGTCAAGCAGGAGAGTAATGCTCCTCATGGTGGTTCAAGCTCTAGCTCACATCCCTATGATGAGAAGTTGTCTGGCCTCACATCTATCATGCACTCTCAACACAACCGATTTGATACAAAGTTCACCTCTCTCCAAACTCAATTGGATCAAATCCAACGGAAGCTAGAAGAAGAAGATAACTAGTTATTCCATGACAAAAAGGGGGAGATGGTTCATCATAGGGGGAGAGCAATGATAGGGGGAGAAAGAGCTAGATCAAGAAAAGCAACTATTAGGTTCTAAGACTTTAGGAATTAATGTATTAGAACTTCAATATGTATTATGTTGGCAAACCATGATCAAAACATAAAGTTTAGGTTTAGGTGTTAGGACATATGTGAATCATGTTGAGAACATATGTCAATATTTTATGTAATTGGCTAATCCTTTGACAAAACGCACTTTACTTGTATTTGGGTAGATCTAGAATGAGTTTAGTACTTCAAGGAAAAAAAGTTCAAGTCTAGTATTGAAGCTATGCAAATCTGTACAAGAAACAAGTGAATAATTGCTAATTCATTAAACCTCAACAGATAGCTATCTATTGAGGTCTCAACAGATACTATCTATCAAAATATCTATCGAGAATTATGAAAATCAGTTTTTCAGATCTAATTTTCGGCCCATGCTTATGTAATTGTATAGGATTTCTTTTCTCATAACCCTAGACATATATAAGGCTTATTTTAAAGGCTGTCACATAAGAGAATACAAGGAAAACATATGCAAAAGGTGACCGATGCCTTATTCTCTCTGAAAGAAGTTACTGCATCTTTATGCCTTAGGGTTTTGTAATCAAGTGCTTCTTGATCTTTATTGTTGATGAAGTGAAGAACTTTGCAGTCAACATTTTCTTCAAGTTGGTGTGTCAGTCATGTACTAGGAGCCGTGCATCATTGGTTGGTCACATACTGGGATCCGTGTAAAAGGGTGGCGTTCATATATTGAAGAGTTTAGAGGTTCTGAAGTGGTAAAAGGTTTCTGCTGTAAGTTCATTTATGGGGATTGTAGAGTTTAAGGACAAATGTTTTGTATTAGATCTGAAACTTCTCTTTACTATAGTGAATTGCTTTTCGGGAAGGTTTCCTCCCAAGTTTTTTACTATGAAACTAGTTTGTTTCATTTGTTTTCTTAGGTCATCATATCTTGTCTTATTAACTTTTCTGCTACGCATGATAATTGACTTGATATTGATGTTTGTTGTTTTAACAAGTTTTATTCATAATAAATTCAATTAATAACTTGAGTTTAAAACTTGTTAATTCTATCAACCGGGGTCTAAAATTTCCCAACAAGTGGTATCAGAACGGGTATACTTTGATTGGATTAATTTCCTGAGTGTGATCCTTGTCCCCAGTTTTCATGGATCATGAACAATCTCTTTTGATTCCTTTTTTATTTGATGGCACTAATTATGCGTACTAGAAAGTTCGTATGAAAGTTTTTTTGTAGGCTTTTGGTAAATAGGTATGACAAGCCATTAAAGTTGACTTAATTAAGCCAAAGGAAGCGCCGGTGGATTGGGATGAAGCAACAATCATAGCAGCAAATTTCAACAGTAGGACCTTGAATGCTTTGTTTTGTGGGGTGACCAATGAGGAATTCAAGAAAATATCTTCCACGAAAGTTGCTAAGAAAGCATGGGCCTTGAGACCACCTATGAAGGTACCAAGGTAGTAAAGACTGTGAAGTTTCAAAGACTTACTAGTAGTTTTGAAGAAACAAGGATTAAGGAGGATAAGAATTTTAATGAGTTCTATGCTAAACTCAAGGATATTTTGAATTCTGCCTTTAACCTTAGAGAATCTATAGTAGAATTCAAAATTGTTAGGAACATCCTTAGATCCTTACCTGAAAGATTCCATGCCAAGATCACTATCATTGAAAAAGTGAAGGATATTGATCAACTTCCTTTGACTGAGCTTGTAGGGAACCTACAAACCTATGAGATGGGATTAGGCTCAATGGGAAAAGGTGGAAAGAGTAAAACCTTGGCTCTTGAGGGTATAGAGGAAGAGATTGATGACTCTGAAGATGAAGATGAAAGCAAAGATAAAGATGAAGATGATGATGAAGATGAGGGTCTAATCTTCATAACTGATGAGATTATCAAGTTTCTTCAATTTAGGAAAAAGGATGAAGGCAAATTTCCTAGGAAATCTAAATCCTCAAAAAAGGGCAAGAATGAGAAACCTCTCATCCAATGCCATGAGTGCAAAAGTTTTGGTCATATGAGGATAGAGTGCCCGAACTATCTTATGAAGGAAAAGACCAAAAATTCAAAAAATAAAGTGTTGGTTGCTACCTGGAGTGATACTGAGAATGACTCTTTTGATGAGTATGTTGATGAATGTGATCACTTTATAACTTTTGCTGCCACAATCGATAAGGTGATTGTGGAGAGTGCTAGTGACAGTGAGGACTCTTCTGGAGATGAAGTACCCAAGAAGTTGACCCTTTAAGAAGCCTATGATAAGCTATGCACTGAATTTATAAAATCTGAAAAGACTTCTCATCGTTGTAGAAAAGAGCTTAATGAGGGAAAAACTGAAAAAGCTGATCTATTAGTTAAATTAGATGAGACTACAAGGTTGGTTGAGACTCTTGTTGTGGAGAACATCTTATTAGAAGAGAAGGTCAAGAATCTTGAGGTTGAGCTTAATCAAGCTAGAACTCAAATAGAAAGGATGTCTAGTGCAAAGCTTGATGAGGTATTGAGTGCTCAAAAGCCTAGTTCTGATAAGACTGGATTAGGATATGTTGTTTCCTCCGGCCCCTCATTTTCCACAGCTTTTGGATCAAGGACTATCTTTGTGCCCCAGTCTAAGAAAGGTGACAAAGGTATGAAATCCAAAACTGTTTTGGCTAATGTAAGTCCTTTGTTAGACCTCATGTTTGTCACCATTTTAGTGTTCCTAGACACATTCATCCTAATTGCTTTAAGTTGTATCTTCAAAAACAAGTGTCCAAACAATTACACTTTTGTTTGGAGAGTTATTAAAAGCCTTGATCTTTTTAACTCAATTTCAGGAGAGTTTTAATTCTCCCATGTCCTTCAGTAGACATGCTAGGACACATGGCTTTTCATTTTCACGGCCAAAGACTCATGTAATGTGGGTGAGGAAGAAGCCTAAGACTTAATTGTCTTTTCTGTTTATTCACTATTTTAATTCTTGCTATCTAAAGTAGGACTTTCGTTGCTTGATTTCTTATCTGCTTTTGGAATCATGCTTTCATGCATCTGCACCTTTCTATCATGCTTTCATGCATATGCATCTTTTTTTCATACTTTCATGTTGTTTGTTTGATTTTGTTTGGTTGTTTAGTCTTTATTTTGTTTGTTTTTCAAAATAAAAATTGAAAAATCAAAAAAACACAAAAACAGTGTGTGATTGTGTACATTGGTACTTGTGTACCTTGGATGGCCATCGAAATAAAGTTTTCTAAACGTTGTATCTTTTGTAGCTTAGATGAGCATCTCTATGCACAACTGAGCAACTGAGCTTTGTGACTCGTGTTTGTGATAAATAAGATTAAGTAATCTCTTGTACTTAACACTCGTATCACTCTTTTTGACGGAAATGACTAAAAAATCCTAAAAGAAATGCATAAATAACCATCTCATCACTGTTGCCCGCCAATCATGAAATAACATCTGTATGCTTTGGTATAGCAAAAGTGTAATGTCAAAAGCTTAACATAATTGAGTATTTCTTTTGTCTCTCTTATATGCCCATGTATGGTTTGCTTAAAAAAATATGCAAAGAAAATTAAAAAACAAAGAGAATAAATATACTTTATATATGATTGCAAGCATGTATTCTAGAAGATGTGAAAGTTATAGGATGTACCTTGAAGGTGGTAGTCCCCATCAAACAGTTATGATTGTTTGTGAGTTAAAGTGATTTTCTCATATCTCAAATCGTTATAACATGTTGACACTTATGCAATCTTGTGATGTTTTTTTCACACACAACACGCAATATTCTTTGCTACTCTTAATACATGTGCAGGTACAATGTGATTTGGCCATCACAAGGAATACATGTGTTAATGTACGATCACTAAATTGTCTTAATTTGTTTTTGAAATATAAAATTGATTAGACTTGTTTAGTTTATGTATGTGTGTGTGTGTGTGTGTGTGTGTTTGGGATCCATGTGCTGAACATTTTTCTTATTGAGAGATGATTTTGAGAGCTTAAAATGTTATTTGGATCTTTGATTGAGTAGCATGTTTAATTGCAATCATATTTGTGTTTTTATCTTCTTGAAAAACTAATTTTAAGCAATCTTGACAGCTGTTGGACACCTCTCGACAGCTAAGCTATCTATCAAGCTCTTCTGCTTCTTTTTATCGTAGTTTCGATAGCTTTTGGATAGATTCTCGATCCATCGAGAAAGTTTCTGTATGCTCGATAGATGTTCGATAGCTATTTGATCCATCGAGGTTGGCTTCTGCTCGATAGCTTCTCGACAGCTTCTCGATCTGTCAAAATCCTCTTGCATGCATTATTTTTTGTGTGTGCAATCAAGAGCATTCTCGCGACTAGAACTCGCGAGTGACTCGTAACTGATGACTCGTTAATGCGCCACACATGTGAAGCATGCAGAAAGTTGAAGGGTCATGGTAATTGGAGCACTACAGGACAAAAAAGGCCAGTCCGACCAGTTCGTTATTTCGCAACTGAAACTCACGACTTGTCAAAGTCGCGAGAGTGAGTCGCTCCCTGTTTTGTAGAAAAATAACTTTTCACATTCTTCACATACTTTACTATAAATACGCTTGTACCCACAAAATGTAGAGCTTCCAGAGAGAATTTTGAGAGAGAAACCCCAGAGAACATCAAGATCGATTCAGACAATTTTATACATTTGACTCTTCAAATTCCTCTACTCTCACCCTCTTCATTGACACACCCTTGAGAGAATTTTTAACCAAATTCTTGCCTCATCACATTCATATCAGTGAGAAGGTTATTTGGTGCTTGGGAAGTAGTTTAGAGAGGACTAATTCATTTGGTTGATACAATGGGCTTATTGCGGGATTTGGTAAGTTAGAGAAGATAAGGTTAGGCTTAACCTTATTGGAGCAAGAAGCTTGGAGGGCTCAGGTGCATCGGGTAGATTAGGCTTGGAAGGTCTATTGCTATTCATGTATCCCAATTGATTTTCTAGTGGATCATTTTACCGCTTGGAGAGCGGCAGAGAGGTTTTTCGCCAAATTCTTCGATTTTTTCTTCAATAACATGTGCCGTTGTTATCTTGTGTTTGCATCTCTTTAACCCTCACTCTTTGCTTTTAATATATAACTGTTGTGTTGTGATTAAATTATGGTTTAGAGTAGTTTGATTGTTTGGGTATAACTTATATTTATCATTCCACACATACATTGTTTGAATATAAGCTTGTGATGGTATTTTTGAAATTAGAGATCTAAACATTCACTAGTGTTTTACACACCAAGTGAACTTTTAGTTCTACATGTGCACATACCGTCAACTCTTGTAAAACTGCTGGATGGTCTCCAATTAACGTGATAGTAAATGATAATGTTGTTGAAATCGTTTCAAAGGAAGCAAATAAGACCCCAAAAATAAAACGGCCTTATCTATGTTATCTATGGCTTGATCAAGCATATCCTCACGTCTTTCAGGTGAATTCATTTTCTCTTTTACTATTTTCCTGAATATGTTTATTGCCTCCTTTTCATCCTGAATGAAAATGAAGATTTTATATTAATCTATCCGAGTCATTTAAACATATACATCTTGGGATAATTTATCCTGCAAGAATTTATCTTTTCTCATTAGTTATTTCGGTTACCTGCAAAGATTTATGGCATGCAAAGCCAGGAATATTAAAGGGAAATGACATAAAACTTCCTGTGACATTGATTAACTTCTCACTTAATCTCACAGGTGATTTTTCAGCATCATAACTAAACATTATACTCTTTGCACTGAAATTAAACACCATCTGCAATGCCCATAAAGATGTTAGAATTCAATGTTGGCAAATCTATATCACAATGTATGTATCAAATATGGTTGTAACACATTCGTTGAAGTTAGGTTAAGTGAAAATTTATTAAATTTATTATCGTAATAAAATTTCCTGACATTTTCTATAAAATATAAAATAAATAATTAAAAATTTAGGTTAGGTCCTGCATTGAAGAAAGATTTTAAACCTGAAAATTCTGCTTAAGCGAAATTGGATTCGGTTGAGCGAAACGATAAGTCAGACAACTTTTTATATCAGATGACTCTAAGTCAATGTTCACTCGAGCATGATTGCGGAACACTGACTTTTTTTTTATTATACAAAATAGAATTTTTACTCTAGTCTAATCTAAGTGTATATGTGTGTGAAGCTCCTTCATGGAGACTTGAACCCCATCCTTTGCCTCTCACACCTCACAAACACTTATACTTATGGAGTGACCATCGCACCAAGAATGTGCGGTAGTGCAGAACACTGAATTCTAATTCAACGTGAGGAGGGATTTTTGCTGACTTTGAACTGATACATAAATAAACCTTAATGCAAGACTTTAAATCCGAAGAGCCTTCCCTTGAGCTTAGAAACAAAGTAATCATCTGTTTGACCTGACGTTATTGAAAGCATAGATTCTTACCTTGTGTTGGTGTGTACACTGACTTCCCAGAGTTTTGGCTTGGAGCGAACGTGCCATTTGTAGATCGTACAAAAGAAAGTCCAAAGGTTATGGTCCTTATGGAGATATTACGGTAAAGTAAGCTGGCCGTTTTCTTGGTTACATAGGATTACAAAGGCTTTGTAGTTTACTCTTGTAACTACTTCTCTTATAGTGTATTTTCAATTGGAGTAGTTTATCTTTTGAAGAAGTTCTTCAAAAGTTTTCTACTTCGTCACCAAATTCGTGTGAACTTTATGATTTGTCTCTACTGCTTTGTAGTCTATGGTGATGCATATTTATTAATATTTTTATTGAGAACTTGTACTGTACGTGCAGATTGATCCTGTATCTAAGAGTTATTTGAGTTTGATGGTTAGAACGCTAAGGGTCAAAAAAAGAATTTTTTAAAGATATGTTACATGTAACATGAATGACAAAAAATTGTACATTCTAAAAGAAATGTGTCTACTGCGAAAATTGTGACTTACAATGGAAGGGGCTTGTTTCACTTCAATAGAAGAGTGAGTTGACCATGTTTCTAGGGTTTTACTAACAAATACTTCAATTTGAGGAAGTAACTTTCCCTTAAGTGATTTAGCACCAAAGTGATCCAATAAGAGGCTTCTTGTGTATTTGTGGATAACACCAGCTGCATTTGTTCTATTTTCTCCTTTCATAGTGAAAACCTTGGAAAATGAATCCAAGTACCATAATTCAACTGATTTTCCTTCTTGTTTAACGATGTGATAGTTGAATTCAGGATCTATTGATATTACAACCGGCCGACCCATTACACTAATTCAAAATATTGGCCCATATGTGAAAGAAAGGAAAACAATTACATCAGCGATAGTTGGCTTATCTAATCAATTAGGAGGAATCAATGTTTATGTTATCCTATTCTAGACTAGGATTAGTGATTATGCATCATTATAATATCGTTACAAATGATATGAGATATGATTCATATACTCTATCTTTTGTTTCATCCCCTTGCCCACAACAAGAGACACATACATACATAAATACATGAATACATACTTGTACATAGATTAATGATATATACTATAAAAAGTTAAAAATACACACATACACTAGTTATTAAAAAAAAAAAATTTAATAATAAAGATGCACATAATCAGTAGCATGTTACCTTTGAGCACTCTTTTTGATAAATGGGTGGAGGTCTAGTGCGTAACTTCGAATGATCAACTGAAGGGACTCTCCATTAAGGGGTAGACCCATAGATCCTGGAGGGAGGACACCATCGCACTTTGGATTGCTCCATTTGTTTAGCAAGTAAGTGAAATAAATGACAGCCACTGCAACAATACACAATCCAACTATCCACATTTCTAACTCCATTCTTCTAGTGTTTTTTTGGTACTCTTGCTCCCCTTCTCTAGAAAATGGATTTAATATAGGAAATGAAGAAGTCTTATGTGGAATGCTATATTGATGCATGCTATATATGACCGGTTTTTAATCAATTTAATCAACCGATCTTGATCCACGGACTCATTTTAATTTTAAATTGTTAGGTTCTAAAAGTTTAGAACAATTGACAAATCGTGAAAACAGAAGAACATATAAGCTGCAGGAAGAAGATTTCATAATTTTTCTGGTTCGACCAATTGAAAAACAGGCTTAACTGATTGAAAATCGTATCTGCAGAATTTTGAGTTGACCCAAACAGCAGTTCAACCCCATTAAGGATTAAGGTTTCAGATCTACTTCTACTAGTATATAAAGGAAACCTTAGGCACGTTTTTATAAGGCTTTCAGAGAGAGAAGAGTGTGCCTCTTTTGTATTTAGGGTTTTGTAACTAAAAAGCTCTCTCATATCTTTTACCAGTATTGTTTCTTGAAGAATCTCAAGATCCGGTGTTGTTAAAGTTGCTGTTTTCTCTAGTTATCAAAGGTGCTGATGATCTAAACCTTCAAAGGTGGTCTTGGAGTCACAAACAGGAGAGTTTGTGTTGCTAATCGTTTGAGTGGGATCTCAAAGTCATAAACGTGGGTGTTTGTGTTTTGCAAAGGCTAAGGAAAGAAGTAGTTCGTGGACTCGAAGTTGTCACAAGGTCGTGGTAGTAAGTTTTCTACTCGAAGTAGCAATAGGATGTTAGTGGTTTAAGTCGCTATTGTGTAAACTTCAATTCTTTCATAGTGGATTTGTTGTTTGACCTTGAGGATAGCTAGGTTAAATCCTTCCCAGTTTTTTACCGGTTTGATTTTCCTGGGTAATCAGATCTTTGTATTCTTTATATTTTCCGCTGCTTTACATGATATGATTGTTATTGTTTTAACCTAGATTTGAATAATAAACCTAAGTATTCACTTGGTTAATTAATTAGGTTAAACAATCTAATTTACAAGGGTCTAAAAATGTACAAGTGGTATCAGAGCAGGTTAGCTCTTCTGTTAGATCTTTTGATCTAAGAGTTGATCCTTGATCCCTGTTGTCATAGATAATTTTAAGTGTCTTATTGTTTTTGATTGGGATGATTTGAATAAAAAGGACACTGTTGTTTCTGTTGATCTTATTAATGCCTGTGAAACTCTCCGTAAGGAATTATTGAAATCTATGAAAATTGCTAAGAAATTCAAGGAAGAGTTAAAATTGACTAATCTTGAAAAAAGGGAATTGGTTGTTAGATTAGATGAATCTAATAAAAAGAATGAATTTTTGAGAAATCAAATTTCCTCTCAAGATGAGAAGATGAAAAGCTTGGAAAAAAAGTTAGTTGAATCTAAAGCTAAAATTGAAAATTTGACTAGTACCAAGTCTGTTTTTGATAACAGAAGTGTTTCTGTTTCTCTTAAGCCTAAAATTGAGAAAGTTTATATCCTTCTTTTCAAGAGGAATAATAAAGAAAATGCTTATTTTGCTAGGTTAGAAAAAGGTAAAAGTTTCGATGTAGACGTTGAAGTTTCTAAACTTACTGTTAGAGAGCATAAGAAATCTTTTTTTGTGCCTACTTGTCACCTTTGTGGTGTTGTTGGTTATATTAGACCAAATTGTTCTTTGTTGAGGCAAAAACCAAAATCTGAGACTAGATTTGCTGTTAGAAATACTGATGTTCCTAAATTTGTTCCTGTTTGTCACTTTTGTGGTGTCTCCGGTCACATTCATCTTAATTGTCATAAATTGAAATTTAAACATTCTGTATTTCAATCTAGGATATGTGATGATAATTCTCCTGCTATAAGTCCATACAAATTGTTTCATATTATTTTGAAAAATTTAAGCTTGTTGGCTTGTGAAAGGAAATTGCAGGATTTTAGTCGTTCTCAGAAGATTGGTGTAATCCCTTAAATACACTCTTCTTCACATGGATTTTCACCTACAAAGCCGAAGACTTGTGCTATATGGGTGAGAAAAGATTTTCTAAGGTGAGTGTTGTTTACTTGTCCTTGATTTAATTTTTTCAATTGTTTGTGGGCATGTTTTGTTTTTGTTTTTGGTTGTTTTGTTTTTTAGGTTGTTTTTATTTTAAAAAAAATCCAAAAACATTGAAATTTTTCAAAAAGACAAAAATATTTTATTTTGTGTCTTGTTTTATTTGTTTTGATGATTACATGAGTTATGATATATTTCTCTTGATTTAGAACATGCTTGACATTGTGTAGAAACTTGAATAGTGCGTGTTATATAAGTGCTAAGCTTTTTCTGATTTTGTGTGAGTATGTACAAGTTTGTACATATACTCAAGGGTTAATTAAAAAATTAATATTTCTTATTTTTGTACCCTTTATAGCTTAGTTAAGTACTGTCATGCATTGCATTTGCATTTTTCTAATCATTTAGCATAATGTGTGATTTTTGTTTTAGGTCATAATTTTTTTTAAACCAAAAAGATTTCTGTGTTTTGTATTATATATCTTGGATTTATAGTTGAGGTTGGCCATTTTATCTTTACATAACATGTTTATGTATCTTGTTTAGCTTGGATGAGCTTATTTTATTGCACTTTACTAGTTGAAGTTTTGTAGTGCATGCTGTGTAGAAAGATGTTTACAGTTTTTTATCACATAATCTTGATCTTGAAGTCACATGCCTTTGATTGTCGGACTTAAACTTATTGAGAAAGGCATAAATAACCATCTCACCACTTTTTACTAGCCAATCATGAACACCTTAGTGCATGTCGTAAGATTTTGTGCTCAAGAAATTGTAGCACATGCATAAAAAGAATATAAGGTATAGCCTCGGTTTAAATGCTAAAATTGGTGTGTACATTATTGGGCTATAATAACTTCACAATCAAATAAAATTGGTGTGTATATTATCCTGGCTATTTTGATAAGTTTCTGATCAAATAAAATTAGTGTATACATTATGAGGCAAATCAAGAAACTTACATGATTGCAAGCTTGTTTTCTAGGAGATGTGGGAGTTATATGATGTAACTCTTTAGGTGATAGTCTCTTTCAAATTATGTGATGGATTTTGTCGAAAGTGTAACTGATTTCTATTCACATATCACCTCACATGTATCTTAAGTTTTTACTAGTTGCACACACTATACAAGTTACTCTTTGCTAAACTTGGTACATTATATTGTGTGTGATCTTGTTGTGGCCATCCGAGATTAAAAGTTCCTTGATTTTAATGCAAAAAGTGTTTTAAATTTTAAGATTTGCGGACAAATTGATTGAAAATCTTGTTTTTGGAAAATCTGGGTTGAATTAATGTGTTTTTGAAAAACTTTTAATCTCATACTCATGCATTTCATTCATGAAATATTGTGCTTTGAGGAGTTTCTGCATTAAATTGCTCTATTTTTCAAAAATTTGATTTTTTTAGATTTTCGATCGATCGAACCTGTTTCTCGACCGATTGAAATTGCGTTAAAATTTTTGGTTTGAATCTGCCTGGCTCGATTGGTATTCAATCGATGCTCAACCAATTGAAACTGAAAAATTTTCAATTTTTAAAGCATCATTTATGTTTAGAATTCACATGCATTGCATATATATATATATATATATATATATATTTTAATCCATCTTGCAGTTTTGCAATCATATCTCTCTTTGTTTTCACACATAACATGCATACACTTTGCTAAATTGGGTACTCAACTTGATTCAAAAATTGATTAATTAATTTTTGAGTCCTTTGTACATTTTAGTATATGCTATTTTTTATGTGTGAACTGTAGAAAATATTTTTCTTAAGAAATATGATGGATGATCAATGTGCAAATATTTTCTCTACTTATGTAATGTTTATGAGTCACATAGTGTCAAGTTTGCATTTATTGAAAGAAAAAATATTTTTCTTCATGTGTATCATCAACTTAGTTTTTAAGTTTGGTTTGTGTGTTTTTATTTATCCCCACCTCCTAAATTTTCCCCAAAACTATGTTTCCCAAAACTTGTTTTGTTTTTCCTATTTTTATAAGGGGAGAAATCTGTTTTTAAAATCCAACAAGTGTTAAGAGGAGTTGTTGCTCTTCATAGGGGGAGTTGTCTCTATTTTATATAGAGTTGAATTGTTTTTTGTTCCCTTAATTCTCTATTTTCTCTTATCTTTTGTTGCGTATGTTTTCTGTTTATTCTTTTATTAGGTTGTCTTTGTCAATACGTGACAAAAATGGAGAGAAATAAATGAAATTTGAAAAAGGTTTTTTAAAATGTTTTGTTTAGGGGGAGGTAAAATTGTGTTGTTTTTGAAAGTAGGAGAATATAAAAACTTTTTGATGTATCTAACTTAGGGGGAGAGTTAGAATTTACTTTTGTTTTTATATTTTGTTTCATATTATTGTTTTTATGTCTTTCTTTCCACACATGCTGTGATGTGTTCATTTAAGTGTTTTTAGGAAAGACAGGTATATTTTGATCAAGACCTTCTACCTCTTCTAGCAACTTCTAGGTTAGGAGTCCTAGATTGGGATTTGTGATGTAATTGAGAATTTTATTGTATTGGGTTGTTCTTGTATTTGAGCATTTCATTTTATATGTAAGTTTTGTCACGAATTGCCAAAGGGGGATATTGTTAGGTTCTAAAAGTTTAAAACAATTGGCAAATCGTGAACACACAAGAACATACAAGCTGCAGGAAGAAGATTTCATAATCTGTCTAGTTCGATCGATCGAGAAACAGGCTTGACCGATCGAGAAACAGGCTCGACCGATTGAGAATTGTATCTGCAGAATTTTAAGTTGGTCCAAACAACAGTTTAAGCTCGTTAAGGATTAAAGTTTCAGATCTACTTCTATTAGTATATAAAGGAAACCCTAAATACGTTTTTATAAGGCTTTTCAGAGAGAGAAGAGTATGCCTCTTTTGTATTTAGGGTTTTGTAACCAAAAAGCTCTCTCATATCTTCTACTGGTGTTGTTCTTTGAAGAATTTCAAGATCCAGTGTTGTTAAAATTGCTGCCTTCTCTAGTCATCAAAGGTGCTGATGATCTAGACCTTCTAGGGTAGTCTTGAAGTCACAAATAGGAGAGTTTGTGTTGCTAAACGTTTGAGTGGGATCTCAAAGTCACAAACGTGGGTGTTTGTATTTTGCAAAGGCTAAGGAAAGAAGTAGTCCGTGGACTTGGAGCTATCACGTGGTCGTGGTAGTAAGTTTCCTACTCGAGGTAGCAATAGGATATTAGTGGTCTAAGTCGCTATTGTGTAAACTTTAATTCTTTCATAGTAGATTTGTTGTTTGACCTTGAGGATAGCTAGGTTAAATCCTCCCTAAGTTTTTTACCGATTTGGTTTTCCTAAGTCATCAGATCTTTGTGTTCTTTATATTTTCCACTGCTTTACATGATATGATTGTTATTGTTTTAACCTAGATCTGAATAATAAACCTAATTATTCACTTGGTTAATTAATTAGGTTAAACAATCTAGTTTACTGGAGTCTAAAAACATACAAAAATTCTTAGGGACTTTCGGAGCACGGAGAAATGGTGCTTCATCTTCTCACATTTATGATGGGGACTACCATGAATTTAATGAATGAACCCCACCATGAATATGAGAGAAGTGAACATCATTCTTTATGTTTCGAGAGTACCTAAGAATTACTCTATTTTAATATAAAGTACTTGATTTATTTTATTGAAAGAAAAAAATATCCTTGGCGTACTTTCTATTTCATTTCTGGAAATACGCCAATTAATAATTGACTTTCGTATTGAAAGTGCAAATTTGACAATTTTATTGATGATCTAGTTCTAATAATGATGCATGGGTAATGGGGTTGTTAGAAAATGCTAGAATTTTTATATGTTTTAATAATTCATTATGAATATAACATTAATTAACTACTTCTGTGTGTGTCTATATATATGTTGTGTCTTTGCTCCTTGTTTATGTCTACCCGAAACTTTGATACTCTGTTGTTGTGTTCCCTTCTTACCGTCATTGGCGCCACCCTTTTTGTAAAGTAAAGTCCCAGAACCGAATAGTAAGGCCTGTTTGAGCCAGAGAGGGCGTGTAGGGCATGAGAGGTATAGGGTTGACTAGGATATGTGTTACAAAATGCAACGGTGTTGAGAAAAACCTAATAATTAAGTGTTAAACCTAGGATAGTATGGATAGGTTGTGGAGATACAACTCCTCTGTTAGCTCCAGGACTGGCTGTCCTCCTGATATTGTGAATGAAGAAGACCATAAAGTAGAAGAAAATGAGATTCTGGATTTCCAGAAATGGAATATCCCCAAGGTTAATGTTAAGTCCATCTACAATCCTACTTGGACTGAAAACACTGCTTTTTCCCAATATAGAGTTAGAACTATTAAACAAACATTTTCTATTTTTAGAACTCATGAAAAATGTTGCTTGTTTTCTAAAAGAAATATTAATGATTTTCTTGCTACAAAACTCAAGTATTTGCATATTGGTCTTGTTCAAGTTGCTGTTAAACCACTTACAAGAAAAGGTATTAATACTTCTGTTTTGACGTGCTTAAGAGATGCTAGATTTAAGAAATTTAATGATAACATTATTGGTATGATTACTACTTCTTTGTATGATGGTCCTATTTATTTTGACTGTTTCCCTAATATTTCTGTTGCTTTGGATGATCCTAATATTGTTAAAGCCTTGACGTTGAACATACTTCTAGTTATGACATGGATGAAGGCAATAAGCCTTTTGCTCTTATTTACCGAATTTATTACAGACTTTTGGATTCTCAATTGAATCCTTATGCTGCTAGGATCAAGGATCTTGCTGGAAAAACCATGTTAATTCAATGTTCAACCCCTGATGCTAAGGTTCAACTCCCAAAAAATGATTCAATGGCAAGATGTTAATCTTCCCAAAGAATGGTTGTTGGAACGAAAATCCCCTCCTGCTAAACTTGTTTTTCATGAACATGATCTTGCTCATATTCAACAATATCTTGATGGAATTGTAAAAATAAGTTTTCATGATGATAGACTTTTGAGGGTCAATGAAGGAAGGCATTCCTTTGCTAGATCTAAAAGTGTCTCAAAGAGAGACCAAGATCTCACTGATTATTTCAAAAGAATTTTGAAAAATCTGAGGCACCCTCCACCTCATCCATAAAAAATGCTAAACCATCTGCTAAGTCCAAGAAGAAGAGTTCCCCGCTTGATGATTTAGGAAAGGACCCTGATGCTCTGTTTTCCTACTCAAATGGGCAGAAGAACAAGCTACTAATTGTGTTTCAGAAGAAGAAGAAGAGTCAAAGGCATCTTCTGAAGCCTCTGTTGCTGATAATCCTTATTTCCCTTATGATCAAGAACTATTTGGTCATGACAAAAACACCTCTGATCTACAGGATAATTGAGGATCTACTATTTATCTAGCCTGCACAAAGGCCAAAATGATAATAATTGCTACTGCTTTGCTATTTGTCTGACCTGCACAACGGTCAAAATGCTACATTGTTTACCCCTGGTTAAAGTTTCGACTATTATACTACCTGTCCCCTATGGGAATCTATTGACTGCTTTTGGCAAGAAACGCCAAAATATTATACTCGACTTTTGATAAAGCTCTTGCTGTCCTTTACGGGCCCTGATATGAATAGTGAAAAGTCACTGTTCACTATTACTATTCACTGTTCAAATTTTTCTTTTTCTACCTATATAAGGGGGGGATGTCCCTTATTGCAATTCAGAATTCCTTTGAGATAGAATTTCCTTTAGAATTCCTCCAAGGATTCTCCACTGCTTGAGAAACCTCTCTCTAGAGTTCTCACCTGCTTCTGTTCACAAAGCTTGTAACTAGAATTAGTCTTCAAGCCTTGTACTACTTAACCTATTGTAATCTTATAGCTACTACTACTAGAAGTGTTTTAAGCATTTTCAATATTATCAACTACTTCCTACTTCAACTTATTGTTTCAATGATATACTGCTTGGCTGGTTCTACCGCCTTATATTTGTTTTAAATTGCTTTGATTATACTTGTGCTACCGCCTCCTTGGCTGATTCTACTTTGCTAACCTTATTTTCAGTATATATACTATGCTTCCACCTTTTGCGCTGTGGTTCCCCTCCCTTTGTGAAGCTTCAATTGATGATCCACTTAGGCTTGCTAAAATTTATTTTCCCCCCAAGATTCCATTGGATCCCTAAGCATGGAGAAAAGAATTTGCAGTACTACTCTGATCTCTTGCATCATGAGAAATCCATTGTTATCAAACCATAATTGATAAAGTTGATACTTCAAAAATTATTTACCATAGTGTTTTCATTGTTGACATTATTTTTGAGAAAAAGTTGGGCCCTACCCCTAATGATACTAGATTCATGCCAAAATGTCCTATTCCTTATTCATATCATGATTATATCACTGCTTGGTTCAGAGAGAGAGATATATATATATATATATATATATTCTTTTTTGTTCTATTAACGAGTACCATTTAAGAAGTTTTGACACGACTTTTATGGGAAATAGAAAAAGTTGTCGAAATATTTTTTTTTCTTTTCCCTTAAAATCTTTTTAAAAGGGTTTAATTATAGTGAACTTACTTGTGATTTAGCCCAAATGCACATTATCTACTCGTAATTTGAAAAATATTATTTTGTTACTCTGAGATTCGCTCTGTTTGTCTCTTGTAACCTACATCTATAAAAAACGAGAGTATATATGTATTTTTACTCCCCTTTTATGTCTCTCCTCTGCAAAAAAAGAAAAAAGAAAAAACAAAACAAAACAAAAAGTAAAAACAAGAGAATATAAAATCAAAAAGTTTAGGATTTTGTAAAAATTAATAAAAACATTTCTCTCTCTCTCTCTCTCTCTCTCTCTCTCTCTCTCTCTCTCTCTCTCTCTCTTTCAACAACATGGTAAAACAAAGAATTACTATTAATGCAAATCACAATTATCCACCATCAGTCAACGATTTAAATGGAAGCTTTGATTGCAGCTACACCACACGATATCTCTAACCACCAATTATATATAGCTTAAGATTAGTGGCACAAAAAAATAATTAATTTTGCTTTTAGTCAATAATTAGTTTTTGCAATTATACTGACTGAGGTGATTCAGATTTCATGTATACAGCGCTGGGTTGGGGCTTGAAATGATAAACCTACTCTAAATCAAATTAAGCTAGACTAAGTGCCTGTTTGTTTCAACTTTTAGAAGTTGAAACCTGCTTTTTGAAACCAAAAAAATAAAATGTGCATTTGGTAAGGTTTTAAAAGTGCCTGTTTGTTTTTGTTTTTGTGTTTGTTTTTGTTTTTGTTTTTGTTTTTGTTTTTGTTTTTGTTTTTGTGTTTGTTTTTGTTTTTGTTTTTGTTTTTGTTTTTGTTTTTGTTTTTGTTTTATGTTTTATGTTTTATGTTTTTTTCTTTCTAAAAAGTTGCGTTTTCATTTGTGAAGGAAAAACCCATATTGCAAAAGCAACAAGGACCTCCATTGCAAAAAAGCGCTGAAGTGCGTTTCATGTTACCGTTGGAAGTTGTGCAAATTTCCCAAATTATCCACTTTTTTCTTAAAAACCCAATTTTATCCCGTTGTTTATAACACAATTTTACAAAGGAACCCAATAATGAAATCAGAACAAAAAAAAAAACCAATCTGGCCCATTTCTACGTTGGCAGTGGGGAAGAGATCAAGCAATGGTCGGGAGGAAGACAGGTGGCAGTGAAGGCATAGCAGATCAGCAGACGACAGAGGCGTGTTGAGGAAGACAAGTAGCGGTGAAGGCAGAGATCAAGCACCGATTTGACCCATTCCTCCCTTAGCGATTTCCCCCTCTCGATCTCTATCTTTGTTTGATGAGAATCAAATGGTGTGGTTATGTGTGACCTTTAAGTTTGTGTGTTTTGATGTGATAGAGGGAAAGAAACTTGCAAACGAAGTGGTAAGAAAAAAAAGAGAGAAAGGAAGAAGGAAAATAAAAAAGAAAGAGAAAGAAAGAGAGTTTAGTGGAATGTTCTCGAGTTTGGAGGAAGTGGTAGGGAAAAAAGAGGAATAAGGGAAAAAAAAAAGAGTAAGGGTTTATGAAGTGTCATTTTCTTGCAAGGCCTTCCCCTTATACTAAAGGGCCTTGCAAGGGTTTGGTTCAGCAGGTTGATACCTAACTCTATCAGTACCTTTAAGGCTTTTAATCGATAAAGCTGACGACAAGATACTTATGGCTGTGTTCACAAATAGACTAAGGAAGGGTAAGTTTCTATTTTCTTTATACAAAAACGACTCAAAGACTATGTCGGATGTACTCTACAAGGCTACTAAATACATGAACGCGGAAGACGTGCTACTGGCTCGCAAAGAAAAGCCCAAGAAGAGAGAAAGACAAGATAAAGCACGACCGAACAGGGGGCGTAAGATAGCCAGGATAGGAGAAAGAAGGGAAGATAGATGACCCAAACCTCCCATTGGAAGATTCACAAATTTCACCCCTTTGAACACCCCGATTAATCAAGTCTTGAAGCAGATTAAGGACAAAGGATCCCTGACAAACCCTGGCAAGCTAAAGGGAGACCCTAGCAAGAGACCCAGAGACAAGTACTATCGTTTCCATTGTGATCACGGTCATGACATATCTGATTGCTATGACTTAAAACAGCAGATAGCAGCTCTCATCAGACAAGGGAAGTTACAAAGATTCATCGGTAAGGAACGAACAGACCAACCCCAAGAACCACCTGCCCGGAGAGAAAACGAGCATCCCAAACCCCTGCTAGGAGACGTAAGGATGATAGTAGGAGGAACCACGGAACTTGGCTTGTCTAAGAAGGCACGCAAAACCTACCTATGGATGGTTCAAAACGTCTAGTTGACGGGGCTCGTCCCGAAGATGGCCAGAAAACGACAACCCTGTCATTGGATTTACCGAGAAAGATACCAAGCGTCTCCCACCCACACGACGATGCGCTCGTGGTCAGCATTTGGATAGGGGACTACAACACCCACTAGGTCCTTATGGATAACAGAAGCTCTGCTGACATCCTCTACTACTTGATGTTCCAGCAGATAAAGATTGATAGGGAACGACTGGTTCCTGTTAACGCGCCACTTGTCGGGTTTGGAGGAACAAGGGTACACCCACTAAGAGCAGTTACTTTTTCCGTAACAGTTAGAGATTACCCGCAGCAGATCACCAAGGATGTCACGTTCCTGGTTGTCAACTGTTCATCTGCTTATAATGCCATATTGGGTTGTCCTACCCTTAACTCATGGAAGGCTGTAACCTCGACTTACCACCCAATCCTAAAATTCCCAACCGAGTAAGGGGTAGGAGAGGCACGAGAACATCAAGTGGCGGCGCGCAAGTGCTACATTGTCATGTTGAAGATGGACGACCATTTGCAGACTATGTGTATAGAGGAATAGCGGACGGTGGCGGAACCTGTAAAGGAGTTGGAAGAGGTGATCTTGGACGATGCCAAGCCTGAACGAATGACCAGGACGTATGCGCTTGGAGCCATGAGGAAATGCTTGAAATCAATCCTTCAATTATAGTCTCCAAGTTAAATGTATCGCCTTCCATCTCTCCAATCCGTCAGAAGAAGTGGGTGTTCACGCAGGAATGGGACAAGGTCATAGTCGAAGAAGTTCGTATGTTACAGGAAGCAAACTTCATTCAAAAGGTATACTACCCCGACTGGTTGGCCAATGTAGTGATGGTTAAAAAGGCCAATGGAAAGTGGAGAATGTGCGTAGACTTCATAGACCTGAATAAGGCATGCTCCAAGGATAGCTACCCACTTCCGCGGATTGACATTTTAGTGGATTCGACTACAAGACACTAGTTGCTGAGCTTCATGGACGCATTCTCTAGGTACAACCAGATCAAGCTGGACAAGGCCGACCAAGAGAAGACTTCGTTTGTTATTAGCCAGGGTTTCTTTTGTTATAATGTGATGCCATTCGGGCTAAAGAACGCGGGTGCCACATATCAAATATTAATGAACAAAATGTTTTGGACAACAAATTGGGAGGAATGTGCAAGTTTACATGGACGACATGCTGGTAAAGAGCCTTCAGGAGGACGATTATTTGAGTGACCCCTAAGAGACCTTTTACACCTTTCGGTCTTACAACATGAAGCTGAATCCTAGCAAATGTACGTTTGGGGGTAACGACAATTCCTAGGGTTCATGGTGTCCCAAAGAGGTATCGAGGTCAACCCAGACAGGATACGGGCAATAATGGAGATGACGCCACCAACAAGCATTAAGGAAGTACAAAGCCCGAATGGCAAGGTTGCTGCATTGAACAGGTTTGTCTCAAGAGTAACTGATAAGTGCCTACCATTCTTTCGTACGTTGAAGAAATCATTTGAATGGACGACAGATTGTCAACAAGCGTTCGAAGACCTAAAAGTGTACCTCTCCTCCCCTCCGTTGCTGAGTCCCTCCAAACCGAGGGAGGAATTATTCCTCTATTTGGCTGTCTTTCTGGCGGCTATCAGTGCAACCCTAGTCAGGGAAGAAGACAGGGTACAGAAGCTTGTGTACTACACTAGCAAGGCGCTCTGAGGCACAGAAGAAAGGTACCCATCAATGGAGAAGCTCGCCTTCGCATTAGTGACTGCCACTCGTAAACTCAAGCCATACTTCCAGGCACATATTGTGATCATCCTAACAGATAAGCCCCTTCAAAGAGCAATGAGCAACCCTGAAGTTGCTGGACGGATGACACTATGGGCAATCGAATTAAGCGAATTTGACATACAGTACCAGCCACGTACGACTATAAAGGGATAAGCCATTGTTGACTTCATCGCAGAATTCACTCTCACGGAAGAACAGGGGGAAGAAGAGAGCCCCAATGGAGCATCCACACTGATGGATCTTCCAATAGACAAGCAGGTGGAGCCGGGTTGGTACTCTATAGCCCGGAAGGGGATAAAGTCGAATGCATGATCTGTCTTGACTTCCTTACAACCAACAACAAAGCAGAGTATGAAACTTTAATAGTAGGGCTGGATCTTGCCAAGGTGACAGTAGCAAAGAGTATGGTCATATACTGCGATTCCCAAATAGTAATCAACCAGGTTAACGACGACTATGAGTGCAAGAACGAACGGATGAAGAAGTACCTTGAGCAAGTAAAAGATCGAGTTAACGGCGTCAAAGTGAAGTTTGTTCAAATACCAAGGAAGGAGAATGAGCACGCCAACCGTCTTGCTAAGGCAGGCTCAGTAGTACACATGCTTATCCCCAGTCAGGTACTATCCTTCCTTCAAATCTCACAAGTGATAGACGACATCAATGTGCAGGAAATAGGTCTCGAAAGCTATTGGACAGCACCACTAATCTCTTATCTAAAGGACGATGAGTTGCCCGACAGAAAGGAAGCTGTAAGGAAGTTGAAGGATTAAGTAGCACACTTTTTTCTAATTAAAGGAATTTTATACAAAAGGGGCTTCTCTCGACCGTATCTGAGGTTTCTCATCCCAGAGGAGGTAAACTATGTAATGCGAGAAGTCCACGAAAGAGTCTGCGAGAACCATTCCGGTTCACGATCGTTAGTGCAGAATGATGCCACTGCTTATGTTAAAGCGTGTGAAAAGTGCCAGAGGTTTGCCAACCTCATCCGACAGCTGTCAGAAGAACTCACTCCAATGATGGCCCCATGGCCTTTCGCGCAATGTGAGTTGGACATCATGGGCCCATTCCCATCCGCAATTTGACAGCTAAAGTTCCTGCTGGTTGGTATAGACTACTTCACCATGTGGGTAGAAGCAAAAGCACTGACAACAATCATAGAGAAAAATGTGCAAAGCTTCGTATAGAGGTACATTGTCTGTAGGTACGACATACCCAGAGTGCTGATCTCAGACAACGGGAAGCAATTCGACAACGACGCATTCAAAAACTTTTTCTCACAACTAGGGATCAAGAATCACTACTCATCTCCCGCCCACCCTCAGGCCAATGGACAGGTTGAGGTCACGAATCAGTACTTGCTCAAGATCATCAAAACTCGGCTCGAGGGGGCAAAGGGTATATGACCGGAGGAACTACCAAGCGTCTTATGGGTTTACAGGATGACAGTAAGGACACCTACAGGAGAAACACCGTTTCAACTAGCATATGGAAGCGACGTGGTCATTCCAACTAAAGTAGGGCTCACCATCTATTGAGTAGGAAACCATGACGAGGGAAGAAACGACGAAGCACTACGCCTGTAGCTTGATTTGGTGGACAAGGTCAGAGCAACAGCTGAGCAAAGGTTAGCACGATACCAAGATCTCATGGCTAAGCTCTACAACTCCAGGGTCAGACATAGGGACTTCTAGGTTGGAGATCTTGTCTTAAGAAAGGTGATGGGCGCCACAAAAGACACCTCCTAGAAGAAGCTAGGACCTAACTAGGAAAGACCATACAGAATTGCATCATGGCATAGGAAAGGAACCTACTACCTGGAGACACTAGACGGACAGAAGTTGCATCACCCATGGAACTCAAAGCACCTTAAGAAGTACTACCAGTAGATAGTGATAAGGGCAACGACACTCCTCATTTCCAGTTTATTTCTGTTGCCTAATTTTTATTATCTACAGTTTTTTTTTAAGCCCGAAGGGCAGATTTTTCGTTTTTCAAAAGACAATTTTTATCCACGAATTTTTCACAATAAGAGGAGTTATTCATAAAATTTCGTGTGTATATTATCTACATTTCTAAATAATTATTGTTATCAAAGCTGGATGGGTTCATCCTAAATGGATGACTGATCTCCATTAAAAGTCCACAGAGTGGACGGGTTCATCCTAAAGGGATGATTTGTATTTACAGAGTCCACAGAGTGGATGCGTTCATCCTAAGGGGTGAACTAAGGACAGTTCATAAATGGACGAATTCATCCTATGTGGTGAACAAAATCCACAAGACGGGTCCATCCTAAGAGGTGAACTGAAATCAGTCAATAAGTGGACGGATTCACCCTATTGTATGACCTAGGATTTAAAATTATACTCCACATAATGAACAGATTCATCTCAAAGAAGTAAGTTATAAGGAGGACGGGTTCATCCCAAGTCCACATAGTTGACGGATTCAGGAAATTGTAGACATTTAAAAGATCACTCAAAGTGGACGGGTTCATCCTTTATTATTAATGCATGTTTGGTCTACAAAATGGATGGTCCAATGCCTTATATTCATAACAGAAATTGGATGGCTTCGTCCTGAGAACTAAGTCCACAAATTCAAAGTAGACGAATATTTTGTGAGATAAATAAACAAAATATTATAAAAAGCCCACAAAAGGAGAAGTTTAGATACACAAAGCAACGGTCAAATTAAATATTGTTCCAACAAAAAGGATCTTTACATTTGAATAAATAATAAAAAAAAAAACTAAGAAAAAGCAAAGATTAGCTCTAAGGCGTCGGGTCCTCTCCAAATTTCCTCCCAATCGTCGTGTCCCCCTCAAGTGGACGGACCTCATCCCCAACAGATTTGGCCTAATCTACTAGAGTCTCTCCTTCGCCAAGGGATTCAGTCATCGGCGAATAGTTTGTTGGTACCCACAGAAGAGACGGGTTGAGCTGGAGTCTGGGGCTGGGCATCAATGTTGGGAAAGGTTGAGGTCTGGGAACGAGGCTTTGACCTGATGGATGCAATCATCAAAGCCATCAGCAAAAGAGCCACCAAGCTCCCTAAGGAGGTTGTCGGAGTCATAATATTCCTTTATCACGACATCCTTAGCATGACGAAGTTGACTCTTGGCATTCGATATCTCCACCTCTTTGTCCTTGAGAATTTTCTTCAGAGCTTCAACTTGTGCCTCCGACTCCTTTAAGAGCTGCTTGGTCAAGTCTAGCTTCCTTATCTGGACATCCTTCCAGGCTAGCAACTCCTACACCTCCGTCTCCTTTGCACTCAGTTTTTCCCTCAGATGACCCAACACCATCTTATGGGATACGCAACGATCCATTAGCCCTTTCATCATAACCACCCCCTGCATGAAATAGAAATCAAAGAAAGACAACAATATGACAAAGCAAAGAAAAGCGACGGGTATACATACCTGTGTTAGGCTAAAGAGACTCGTCTCCCCTATAGCCTCTATAGCGTGGTTGCCTAAGTCAGAGTAATTGTCATCTTTGATGATTGACGAGATCTACTTGAGCGCATAGCTAGAGTCCTCACGAAGAAGGGCGGGGCGCTCCTTGATGACGGGGACAGGGCCCTTCATCAGGCCCTTCCCAACTCTTGGGCCAAGCTTAGCGAGCAACTTTGCTGGAGTCTCGCCAACATTAGGCCCCATCATCACCTTTGGCTTCTTAGGTGGACGGTCAACCTTTTCTGACGGTTTCCTTTTAGTTGACGGATTAGCCTAGCCCGTCGCTTTAGGGGGTAGTTTTCCCTGCTGCTTCCTCTTGGCAGCTTGCTACTTAATGTAAGCTCTTCTCTTGCTCTCTTCCATTTCTAGACAAAGTTGGACGAATAAAAGGAGTTAGATAACTTGAAACAAGGAAATCAGAGTGTTTAGGCAATAGACTTACGTTGACGGATTTGTGAATCGTAATGACAGGTAGCCGCAATGGGTTCAGGACCATCACAGTACCAATGGAAGGTGTCCAAGGTAACAAGCTTAGCCCACAACCTCTCAGATAGCTTGGTTTTTGTGAAAATCTTCTCCAAGAAGCTCCACTGCTCAAGTGTGACTTCTGGACGGTTCCAAGCTGCAATAAGAGATGGTTAGAATATCACAAAATTTAAAAAAGTAAAAACCTCATGCAGATGGATACAAACCGAACGGGCGCATAATGCCCCATGTTTTGTCCACGGGCATATATTCTTGGTCACTAGGGTGACACATCCATTCATCACCGGGGTGACACATCCATTCGTCACCTTGGATAAAGAAATAGTGACCCTTCCAGTTCCTATTGGAATCAGGGGTGTCGCACACAAGCCTAAGGCTCCTCAGCACGAAGCTGTACATGCCTCTTGACTGTGTGATTTCGGATGGACGGTAGCAATGGAAGAACTTTTCCACCGTCATCCTGCGTGCCTCGTCGGACATCACCCTGTAGAACACTTCAGCTCCCAGAAAATACTCTCCAGGCATTCGGGGAGATTTGGGTGACGGCTAGTCCAAGATACTAGAGAAGACGACGATGAAGAGCACTTAAAGGGAACCTAAGCCCCGCTTTCAGCATTTGCTCATATACACCGACGTCCTCTACACCCTTGTAATAGCATTTTTCCCTTTTAAATGGAAGACACATTGGAATGTTAACGAGCATTTGGTACTTCTCACTAAGTGTATTGAAGTGATGTTCTTTGACGGACGAGTTGAAATCATTTATCGTCCACAACGGGAGCATAATGAACCCCCTGAATCCATCAGGGCCTATGACGGACTGGACGGGGGGCTCATCATTTCCTATATCTTTGTTTGAATCACTTTCTAATCCATCTCCGTCCAAATCATCATCCTCTGTGGAAGGTGAGTTGGCGGACGAGACCCTTTCTTCAGAGGAGGTGTCGAGGTCGTCCTGACTTAACAGATACACCTCATCGTAGCCCGCTCCCTCGCAGACACATGACTATTCACTTGACGCACTAGACATCTGTCACCTACACATGACAGACAAACCCTAAGACTCTAACGGTCTACATGGACAACGGGTTGGAAAAATTTAAATAAATGACAAGAAATTCAACTTAGGGTAAAGAGTACTTACCAAGTAAAGCAGAAAAGACAACAAAAAGAGGTATGGACGATGGAACGCCTAGAAGACGGTAAGAACAAGTAGACAGTAGCACCAAGAAGACGGTATGTCAGTTTGCTAAAGATGACGGTAGCGCTTTGGTTGTAAATTTGTTACAGCAAGTGAAAATGGAAGATAGAAGAGCACATATATATAGAGGTAACAGCACGAAAGACGAAGGGATGCTGCGATTCAAGCAATTAACCATTAAAAAAGTGCCACATGTACCTACGACATTTATGACACTAGGCTAGTCTGTCAATCAGAACGCATCTCCTTAAGTTAAAATTAGACCGTCACTCCACGGATCCGTCCTATCATTAGGTGACAGACCTGTAGAGTGAAGGGGCAACTGACGAGGGTGAAATTGAGATAGATGGTCTTATTCTATTGAATCTGTCACAAGCAACAGTACCTTTAGCTGATGATCAGAATGATGGAAGAGGACGGGGGGGCGTATACACAAGAGGACGGACCCTCTACGGAGGACGGATGAGGAAGTGGACGGATGCAATGTGGACAGTGGCATAGTCACGTGACATCCACATGAATTAAGTTGTCCTCAAGAAAACTTCAAAAGGAAGTATCTTGCGCCTCACGATTAACCCTAATCAACAAAATCGTTATATGGAAAGGATCCCGTAAAATACGAGCTTTTGTGAGGATCTTCCTCATAAGGAAAAGTTCCCCTTCCCCAAGGAAGAGGAAAGTTGGTTCTACACTATTATAAAAACTCCAAAGCACTCAAAAAACCAAGGTACATATAATTTACCCAGCTCTAGCACTCTGGAGTTGCGAAAAGTTTTTCTAACTTAACTTTCGGAGGATCTTTGGCTGGAACCACACCAATACTCTCCTAAGGTCTTCTTATTCTGTGTTGTGTAGATTGTCTCGAAGCACATGAGGATTGTGTGACTTACTGACAATTCTTGGAATCATCAATGTACCTATGTTACATTTGTTGCTTGTGGTGTTTTGTGTCCCAGAGTATGACAGTCTTACTATAAGGGTGGAGATGGATAATAGCACGACCTGAATAAACCTCAGGTCTCCTATATAATGATTACGTACATATGTTTAGTTTCCTTTTACGTAGTTTCCAAATATGATGCAAGAGTTCCAAAACTTCACTGAACAATGTCTTTTTTTTTTTTTTTTTTTTTAATCACTGAACAATGTCTTTGTATGTAAGTAATCCATCCTTGGAATATGCATTTGTCATGTTATAGTGTGATCATCACCGCACCCTTATGAAATTATATATGTTTAATTGAATAAAGTATTGTGAAAAAATTTATCATTTAAAAGAGAGAGAAAGAATATACTTGAAACTAGTAGAGGTTAATTACATGCGTCCTTCAAGTTTAAATTTAAAAGTATCATTTATTATTATTATTATTATTATTATTATTATTATTATTACCACATATATATATTTATATATATATATATATATATATATATATATTGAATCTCATTTTATATTGTCTAGAGATGGCATGTAATGGTGTAAATGAGTAAGAAGATTTTTTTTCAATCTAACCCATTATAGTTGGGTTCAAAAAAAACCCCAACCCAACCCAACTCACCGAGATTGAATTGGACAGTTTTTGTCCTTTTTAATTTTTAATTGAGCATTAAAACAATACCAATACAAATAATTAAGAGCAAATTTATAACCTAATAAACCTGAGCATTGCACCAAACCAACACAAGCTATTTTATTAGTGCTTCAACTCAAAGTATGTAGGATATCATATAGTTCTATCCCAACCATGGGAATTGATACCGTACCATACCGGCCAGTGTACCGATACAAGCACACCCCTATTTCGTACCAAAAAAAATACCGGCCGTACCAAACCGAACACAAAATGCTTTTTTTTTTTTTTTTTTTTTTTTTGTAATTGTGACAATTTTTTAAGGGCAAGATGGTAATACTCATGTATATTATGATTCTGAAGTAGATTCTTTTGATGGATGGGAGTAGATGATCCTATGTAGTTTGTGTTAACTTAATTATTTGTATTATTTGTTTTCTTTGTATACAATGAACAATTAAGTTTTTTTGTTTTTTATATTGTGTTTTTTTTTCTTTGTATGCAATGAACAATTGAAGTAATGTTTTATTGTAAACAGGAAATAATATTTTATGGTAAATAGAGATTTTGTGTGTGTGTGTGTGTGTGTGTGTGTGTGTGTGTATTAAATATATAAAATAGCGGTAAACCTGAAATGGTACACCGATATTGACCGGTATTCAAAATATATCGCATCGGTGGCCAAACCGATATAACCTCCGATACGGTATTGACTTCCTTAATCCCAACTCAATTGATAAACAAAAGAGTAAATAACAAAATTATATAATATATATTTTAAATATATATTAAATATATGTGGGTGGAGTCGAGTTAAGCGGATTTATAAATCTATTGACCCGCACAAACTCAACCCATCGTAAAAGAAATCTTTTGACAATCCAACTCAACCCACCAACCCCTGAAAACTAGGTTGGAATAAATCTATTTTGGCGGATTGGTAGGTTGGCTACACACCCCTAATGGCATGTATGTGTATCAAAATTTTCATATTTATTGTTTGTATATTAGAACAAGAAATTTTAGTATTAATTAATTCTGACTTACCATTTCATAGCTATTTCTAATGGCATAAAATAATTCATCATAAAGTTGTATATCATATCTAAGGAAATAAAATTCAGAATGAATCAATAGTTTAGCTTAATAGACCAAATTTCAAATATCAAATCAAAAAAAAAAATGATGAATTAAATAAATAACTCAAATTGCTCCAATTTCTCTTGACAATGATATCAAATAAAATAATCAAATTCAAATTCCATATTTTAAGAAAAAAATTAAAAAAAAAATGAGCCAAGAAAAAAGCTTAATGTTTTGTTCACATACATGCCAAAATTTAATGGAACATATTGGAATAAACCAGAATTTAGGATGAGATGAAGCACGTGGGTGATTTATACCAATTAATTGACTTGTTGAAACGAAATTAATAATATTGATGTGAACTAGACTATTAGGGCTTGATTACACTAGTGAATGCCCGATCCATTTGAGTTGATTGTGACAAAAAATAAAAAATAAAAATTATTATCCATTTCACAACTTGCTAAAGTTGTAAATTGAAATTTTAGTATCGTGTTTACGACGCCCTTCATTGAAAATATTTTATTTTGGTGTGTAGTTAGGTGTCTCTAAAATTATTCAATCATGTTAATTGGTGTGAAAAATTTATGTGTCACTGATAATTCTTATTGTTTTGTGGGCTGGATTAAAATAAAAAAAAAAAAGGTTGTCTTTTGACTCTTTTTTGCTCATGTGGACTAGAAGAATATTATGCAGAGTGTAAAACTTGCCCCCACGCGCAAGTTCTATTTTCGGCTGAGGCTTGCAAGGCAGTCATTGGATTAAACTTTTAAAGGCTTGTGACCTATTGTGGGCTTTATAGTTTAAGCTTATATTAAATTTGGGCTAGGACTTGGCCTACGAGGGAAGATAATTCAAGAATTGTGAAAACTGGGCCTTGGAGGTCTATCTTTGCCTTGTTTCATAGTTTTATTTTTTATTTTTAGCCCAAAATGATAGATTGTATTTATAATTATTCAGAGTTTACTATGAGAAGGAGAGAAGCAGGTGTCTCCTCAAGCCAAACAGAGCAAAATTCTTTGTCTCCTTAGCATACCAAGCTAATTCTTGAGTCAGCTTATCACGATATTTAGAAATGGAAATATAAGAAATGCATCTGTTGGAATATTCAAAATGATATCTCCAGAGGGCAATTATCCTTAGACGAATTTGATTTGTTAGTATTAAATCTCGTCAACCATATATTCTTGACTCTTGAGAGAGAGTCTGGCATGGTCTGTGTATTTTAATAGAACTTGGCAGCTTGTTTGTATTGTGGCTGTTATCTTTCACATTTGCTGCAAAAAGTATTAAAATCAACACAAAAAAGTTCTCTTCACCTTGACACAACACCCCCCCCCCCCCCCCCCCCCACCCCCCCCCAAAAAAAAAAAAAAAAAAACAGAGGGGTAGAAGTCGTTTCACCTCACTTGAAAAATTGAACCAAGGTAAAAATGCACCGCTTTAGTGTAGTGCACATAAGCCCTAAATTACTTCCCCTTTGAGGCCGAGTCCATGCCGAAATTGGCTTAATGAGATCACAAAATCCAGCAACCATCTTAGCAATCTTATATACATGTTTACGGCTCCACCCTCGGAATATTCTTTTGGGCCCAACATACAAAAAAGACATTCTTTTGCAACACCATAATAATAATAATAATAACCCCCATTCCATGAAAAAAAAAATATCTACTATACAAAAAGGAAATCAGTTTGGACTAAAATTCCTCTAACTCACAATGTAGTGATTGATAAAAGTAAAACTTTTGATGTATACATGTAATCACATTACCCATTTAATGAGTCTAACAACTTATTTAAACAATACAAGTAAATGTTTTATTGTTTTATTGATTGCCACATAATGGAACTAAAAGTAGATATATCAATACTCAATCCCAAATGAAAGATTTAGATAAGGCACTAAGCTCTAAAATTAGAATATAGCATAACTAACTATCCAAATATAATAAGTCAAACCATCAACACCACATTTAAATATCAAATCTCTCAACAATTCATCAAACTAAAATATGGGCAAATAAAGTCTCCAAATACATCCTCAAATAGTCTTACAATTACCAAATTTACAACCCTAAAAAAACACAACAAAGCAAATTTTTATTACATAGTTCTCATCTACATATAGTCTTCAGTTCATAGCTCCAACGATCACTAACTGGTTGCATTAAGAGAGTCCACTGCAATAATGTGAAATGGTGGAAAAAAAGGAGGTGTGGTGAGCTAATAGTTGAACAAAAGACTACATCATATGATAGTGTCAAGTGAGAATGCGCATTATAATAGATGATGTATTAAATTTTACAAAATGTTTATCAATAGTATGAAAGTAATTCAGTAGAAATAATAAAACCTATTTTGGAAGTGCACATTTAGCAGTACAATGAAAAATATATAATTTGTTAAATAAACAAATGCTCTCCTAAAATATTTGCCCAGTTTCAATAAAACAGTTCAGTTACAAGAACGTCACTTCATCAATGGGTAAGCTACTTATAATAACATATAATAATACATTTAACAGTATAGTTGTTTTTCACATTTAATTTCTCAATAACAATAAACAATAATCAGTACATAAAATATTTGTCAAACTAAAGTGTATGTTTGGATCCGCGTTTGCAGATCCACGTCCACGTTTCCTTCCTTTTTTTTTTTTTCCAAGCAGCATGTTTTGACTTTTCAGCAGTGAACAGTGCACCCGTGCACTATTCACAGGTCCCACAAACTTCACTTTTCATCAACTTTTTTATTAAAAATAGGTCTCATGACATTGTTTACACATTTAAAAATTATTTTGCTACAGTGTTTTCAGTTTTCAGTTTCAATAAAATAAATTCTATCCAAACAGAAAACCTTAACAATCAACAGGTGAATCCCATGGAAAACTATAACCCCAAAAAGGTAAAATATAACAATGGCTCCAAAGAGCAAATACTATAAATGGTATCAAAGAGTAAACAAAAGCAATGCTCCACACCACGATAAACAACATTTTATCCAAAGACCAACTCTTAGCCTTGTGTTAGCAAAGATTAGAGATAGTCTAGCCGATTATTTGAAAACATTTTCTTTTTCTTTAAGACTATCACAAAGTATATAAATATATATATATATATATATATATATATGATAAAATAGATAGTTATGTATAGAAAGAACTTTTACATAAAAAGGTTAACTATTTAGCAAAGATTCTTATAAAATAGGGTAAAATACAGTTAACCATCTTAAGGTTTAGGTTAATGTTAGCTAGGTCCACTTTTCAAAATTGACTAACTTAATCATTAATCACCACGAGAGATTAGAAAAATGAGTAACGGTTTAGAGTCCAAGTTGGGCTTAGGGATCAAGTTGGTCAGTTTTGAATCTGACTGGCAGTAGTCCAAATCTCAAGAATGTTAAGAATGTTAACTATATTTTACCCTATAATATAATATAATATAATATCTTGAGAAGAATCATTATTTAAAGTCTACTTACTTCAAACGGACAAACAATTTCTGTGTCACCCAAACAGTATCAAGTAGAACCTAATACAGGATTAGATGACTCAGGGAAAATAAACATGCCAATATCTATTTATATCTAAGAGAATATGAGATATTAAGAACAAGATAAGCCAAAGGCCTTATAGCTGAATTGGCATCTCCCCATGCACAAAGTACTTGAGAGTTTAGGGGGGAAAGGGTTCGAGCTGCAGGGTTAGCAGTATGTTGTAATTATTTCTCAAAAAAAAAAAAAAAAAAAAAAAAAAAAAAAAAAAAAAAACAAGATAAGAATTTAACTATTGATAAGTACTTGATTAATTCTCAAAATTTTGTGCTTAACTTTATAAACCCATTTAAGGCAGTCCTTAAAATTATAACTTGACAGTTCCTAAATTTCATATTATGTCTATCAAAACTCAACCATATCTCCATCACCTTGTTGTCCCAAATGGAGTATGACCCAGTTTTCCCGAAACTAGAGGTTAACCGATATTCATTATTCCTAAGTGATTTACATCATGACCTTCATAAATTTACAGGTTAAACCATCAAATCAATAAAGAAATACATAATGAGTCTCAAAATAAAATTATGGCAGATTTGGATTAATTTATCCCAAATCTTTTTAATGACGTTTCCGAACTTGAAATTTTTTAAGCCCAAAATCAAACACTAAGGGACCCAATAAATTTGGCCTAACATAATTAATTTTCACCACTTTGACTTTAAAATTAAAACAACTAGAAATTTCCAAAAATTATGATTTTCTCCATGTTATGAATTAACTCAATTCACCCCAAATTTCATGTCAATCTCAAGTCACGCTAAAATCAAGTCAGTATATCCAAATCTGAAATGCAGACAATGTGCATATCTCAAATTATATAACTCTTTGAGATGAATGAGTATAAATTTTATTCTTACGACAACCACAATACACACTAGATGAAACCATCAGGACGCACACGTCACCAGTTTCTCGCTAATTGTACTTATTTGCCCCCAAGATTTTGAAGAAGAAGAAAAAAAAAACTGGTTTTAATTCCTCGTTTGCAGACTTATTCTTCTTTTTAAATCCATATGGGCCTCCCTCAAATTTTTAAATTAGTTCAGAAAAACCCTTTTAAGAAAATGAGAATGATACAAGGAACCAAAAGGAAAAAAAAAAAAAAATCCAGCCCATTCATTGCCCATAGCACGTTCAAATTTATACAAACAACAAAAGTAATTTCAACAGATCCCAAATCAACAATATTATTCCACCAAAAAGAAAATTTTTTTGTAAATCAAGTCTCTTATAAATTAAAATATCCGTCGTTTACTAAAAAAACCCAAATCTATTTAGAAAAAAATAAAAATAAAATTATCCCCTACGCCACCGCCGTCATCTGTAACCTGTAATTGTCTGCTTGCCTCCACAACTAGCCGATTTGCCACTCCCGATCACCACCTAAGCCGAAGCCTGACTCAACTTTAGGCTTCTAAAGTTTCAACCTTTCTGTGCGGGGTATCTCTTTCTTTCTTATGTTGGGGATTTATGCGTGTTAGTCTAAAAAGAATATTCTATATCAGTCCATGCTTTTGACGTTTGAGTCTTCTACGTCTTTTTATTTGTTTTGCTGTGGTTTACAGCTTGCATATATTATTATAATATTATATATTTAGTGTTGATAATAATTTTTTCTTTGGTAAACTGTTGATAATAATACTATTTACAGTTTTGATCCTTTTGACCGCCTATATGTTTTGTGTTAATATCTATGTGTTTGGTGGTACATTTTCCACTATTGTTTTATTTATTTTAATTCATATTTAGTTTTGATAGTAATTTCTCAAACTAAGTTATTATTATTGTTAAGTTCAAAAATAGAAGAAGTTATTATTGTTATTTATGATATACAGTATTTGATATATACGTACTTATTTATTGTAACATTTACATTATATATAATTTTAGCAATATGAAAAAAAGTAGGGTATAACTTTTTTTTTAATATATTTTAAATATATATGAAAGTGGTGTCATAAATTTTAATTAAACCATTTCATTTTTTTTCCTTAAAAAAAAAAAACTATATCATTTCTTACCTATGAAATACTCTAAAATTCTATGAACCGATAGGGTGATAATTACCAAACTAGGATCTCTAAATTTTTTTAATCATCAGTTAGTTTTTTTTTTTTTTTTATGTTTAGTTTGGCCCTGTGAAAAAAAAAAATCCTAACTTAGGTTTTTAATAAGATGAAAAAAATCTAGCAACTATCTTACAATTTTACATAAATCTTAACCCTCAAAATATTCTTTTGGGGTCCACTTTACATAATGAAAAACCAAAATCTTTTGCAAAAGTAGATATTGATAATTTAGAAGGAAAAAAAAAAAACTGCCACAATCGGTGATAGATCTTTGCCAATTTAGATCAATTCAAATGGATTGAGCATATATTAGTATAATAATCCAATAATATATGTTGGCGCACATACATGATAAAAGCGTTACTCTTATTTTTCATTAAAAAAAAGTGATACGAAAGAATTAAGCCACAAACACAATAAGATTATCAAGTTTTACAATTAAAAACATTATAAAATAAGAAGTGATTTTTTTTTTTTTTTTTGGTTGAAAAATTTACAAAACAAGAATTAGATCCACCAATCTCACACCTAAATTTTCTTTTCTTTTCTATTTTTTTGGATTGCGATGAATGAGATAGAATTTTAATCAACATAACAATTAACCACAACACAAACCATAAAACACACACCCCAGAAAAAGCCTATTTAAGGAAACACAGTGCATAAAAGAAAGGGCAGGCTGAGAAGATTTGGAACAAAGCCCAATCTGGGGCCCATAGTACTACATCTACAAGGATAGTATAACAGCCCCAAGAAAAACTTGTCTCTCTGTCAAAAAAAAAACACCTCACCAATCACCATGCTTCCTTATTGAACAAAGCCTTAGCAGAAAAAAAAAGGTATGGAATTCTAAGTAATAGTAAGAAAGAGTATTGTATGCATGATGAACGCCATTTCCTGCAGATGTAGAAGCTTCAACAGAGGCTACAATAGAGTTGTAAGATTCAATACCCATTTCGTTGTTGGTAGCGCAGTCACCGCCGGTGACGTTGCTGCATGCTAACGACCTCTTCTAAAATATCTTATACACTCGCGGAGTTTAGGAATGAGTTCAAGAATGAGGATCAGGAGCTTCAGGAATTCCGTAACGTCTTTAACGTTCAAATGCAAGCTGTTGCAAAAAGAAATTGTATAAATATTACAGGAAAATGATAAGAACTCTATCACCACACACTCACACAAATAACTTTACCCGGCCATAGGAGGAGATAAAAAAGACGATTGCCTAGAATTGTCAAGGGTTGGAACTACGAAGAATGGTGCTTATATTACGCAGCTGCCAACACTCAAAAGACGAATTTACTCGCACTCAGTTTATATCCTTCTTCTGGTCAGGGTGGGGTTTTTGGGAATGAAATTGCTTTCACTTTCACTACGTCATATTTTACTAGTGTGAATTGTCAAGGGTTGGAACTACGAAGAAGGTTGCTTATATTACGCAGCTGCCAACACATAAAAGACGAATTTAATATATATATCCTTCTTCTGATCAGGCTAGTCCTTACGTCGCTTTCCTTTGTCAAGGACATTATGACGTAGTGAAAGCGACGTAGTGATAGTGAAAGCACCCACCACCATGACCAGAAGAAGGATAATGAATGCAATTTCTTTCACAATAGACCCCACCTGACTTCAAGAAGGATACAAATGACACTACAAAAGGCCTGATTGAGAAAATCATGAACGAAGCCCATTACTGGGCCCATTTTTATATAAGGGATAGTACGATGGGTCCAAGAATGGGCTTGGGCCTGAGACTTTATTTGTAGACAACCTTGCCCTCACATTTGTGAAACACTTCCAGACTCAGAATATTGATGATGTCTCGGTCTTAGCCTCAGCTGGCTGATAATTACCGACAAACTGCGTAAGGCTCCACATCATTTGGAGATGCAAGAGGAAGATTGTGCTAGCTGCTTGTTCTGTGTATTATGAACCTGTGTTACGTTTGCTGTTTGTGGTGTTTTGCGTCCCAGAGTGTGACAATCTTATTATAAGGGTGGAGATGGAGAATAGCATGGCATGAATATATCTCAAGTCTCCAATATATATATATATATATATGTGTGTGTGTGTGTGTGTGTGTGTGTGTGTGTGTGTGTTTTTTTTTTTTTAAATGATGCTGTGGGAGCATTGGGCTAGGAATTCTCTACCCATGAACATATTGGGCCTAGAGCCCAAGCCGAGGACTAAGATTAATCCGAGGATAAGTAAACTCTGTCAAGGAAGTTTGCGTTGGTAGATAAAGAAGTTAGTATTGAACGCAGTGACCAAGGAGGTAGTGCCGAGGTTGGATATCACCTCGGACAACCAAAGCCGAGTCCTTATTGGCGGTCTGCCATACAGGAGAACAATCCAGAAAGTTCTGTTGGAACAGATAAGTGTTGCAGAAACGTACAGCAAGGGAGAATCCTAAAATATCAAAGGAGAAAGCTGCTGCCACCGTATTGGATGCTCTGCAGCTAACTCTTTGGCCACATTAATGTGTAGGTGATATATGTGCAGTACTTTTCAGCTTTACAACTACTACACAAAAACTTTTGAAAAAGAGGGATGGGACAAGTATCAATACCAACCACCTAATCTGTACGTGGAAGGTAAAGAGGAAAATAAAGAAGAGTATAAATAGAGGGAGATACCCAAAAGAAAGGGAGATCAAATTTGGAACAATATATATATATATATATATATATAAGAACTGATCTCCTCAGACATTTGCCGAGGAAGATTTTCTGACGTTGAACTTGTTTACTTTCTTTTTCTTATCATTTGAATCCATCCTGTCCATTGTCCAACTTGTCTTAATCTAATTTTCTCAATCTACTCTCTATAAATTTATTATTTTGGACTTTTTGGGCTAGTCCATTCATTATTTGGGCTAAGGGTTCAAATCTGTGTCCTTACAGATGCCCTTACTAAAACTTCACTACACAATGTCTCTATGTGTGAAGCAACTTGTCATTTTTAAAAGAAATTATTGTGTATTCTGGAAGTATACTTCCTTCCTCTTATAGAGAGATAGGTCCCACCGTACACTTAAATAATTATATATTTAATTGAATAAATTATTGTTAAAAAATTCTTATTATTTAAAAGAAAGAAAAAGAATATACTTGTAACCAGTAGACGTTAATTGCATGCGTCCTCAAGGTTTAAATCTTACTATATTATTATTATTATTATTTTTTATTGTCTAAATGGCATGTATGTGTATCAAAATTGTCATGATTATAGTTTGTATATTGAAACAGAATATTTTAGTATCAATTAATTTTGACTTGCCATTTCATAGTTATCTCTAATAACACAAAATAATTCATCAAAAAGTTGTATATCATATCAAATTATCTATGCAAAATCAAATCATAAACATTTTTAATATTACCATATATAAAAAGGAAATTAATTTTAGAATGAATTAATAGTTTAGCCTAATACACCAAATTTCAAATATCAAATCAAGAAAAAATTTATGATGAATCAAATAAATAAGTCAAATTGCTCCAATTTCTCTTGACAATGATATCAAATTCAAATTCAAATTCCATATTCTAAGAAGAAAATTAAAAAAAGAGCCAAGAAAAATGCTACATGATTTGGTCACATATAGCCGAAATTTAGCATAACAAATTAGAATAAACTAGAATTTAGGCCGAGATGAAACATATGGGTGATTTGTACCAATATATTAATAAACCATAAAAGAATTTTTTTGTTAGAACAGAATTGATAACATTGATGTGTATTAGACTATTAGTGTTTGATTACAATACTGAATGCTTGATCCATTTGAGTTGATTGTGATATTTTTTTCATTATCCTTTTCACAACTTACTAAAGTTGTAAATTGAAATTTGAGTAACATCATGTTTACCATGCCCTTGAAAATATTTTATTATACATAAATCACAACAAAATATGTTATGGATTTGGGTGTGTGAATATGCCCCTAACATTATTCAATCATGTTAATCGGTGAGAAAATGTTTTTGTGTCATTGATAAATCTTATTGTTTTGTGGACTGGGTTTGATAAGGATAGTCTGAAGGGTGCTGACGGCCTGCAGGAGCTGACGGTACAACACAAGCTGACGGCCCTCCGTGCCCATGAGATGAGACGGACCCCCCCCCCCCCCCCCCGTACAAGCCGACGGGTATGCTACGATGACGAGGTGAGATTAAGCCAAACATAGCCGACGGGACGAGTGAGCGACGGGGTGAAGCTGAAGGCGCCGACACGTATCTTACCATATACGCTTCATTAAGAGGATGAGGCTTATTCCATACGCTTATACCTGAGCGGATATCTTGCGCATCACGCTTGTTCATAAGTCTTGCCTAACACGCTTGCTAACCAAGAAATATCCTTTGCTCCACGCTAATCAAGGGTAATTCCGGTAAGGAGATGTCTTCCCAAACACGCCATGGTTAAAGTTCCATGCTACTATAAATACCTCCAGGCCTTCATAAATCGAGGTACGCATAATTCTACCCAACTCTGGCACTCTAGAGTTGCGAACAATACTAACTTAATCATCGGAGGATCGTTGGCCGGTACCACGTCGGTACTCTCCTTTGAGGTTCTTTTGACTTGTGCAGGTTCATTTGAGCGCGCGAAGGCCCTGTGGCTTACTGAGGAGATTCATTTCATCATTAGTTGGCGCCGACTGTGGGAACACGCTCGCTACATAAGCCGTACTTCGTGCTTTCCATACAAAAAGTTGCATGGTACTCATGCGTTCAATGGCAACCACCGTGAACGATCAAGGCAATGAACAACACACTGCGGCCCTTGAGAGACAGGTCCAAAATCTAGCGGTCGCGGTAGAACGCCTCACAAAACATAACCACGACCTAGAAGAACAATTGCGACAGAAGAACGCGACCCTCGACACCCAAGGAGAAAATCAAGAGGCAAGTAGCGCCGAGAAGGGAAATCTAAGAGGCCCGGAAGGAAGCAATGCCTTGAGCCGACCCGAGAGACAAGATACGAATCATCTGTTGGCCACTGATCATGTCCCGTACCACGTGGCTGCAGAGATGCAGCTGATGAAAGAGCCCATGGATTTCATGATGAACACCCTCAAGGGACGAGTATCTAGCGACCTCGACGACCTCGTCCAGCGAACGGATTCCCCTTCACTACACTTGTCAATTCGTTCCCCCTTCCGTAGAAGTTTCGTATGCCCCAGGTGGAAAGCTACGACGGGTCCAAAGACCCACTAGACCATCTGGAGTCCTTCAAGACAATGATGCACTTGCAAGGTGTACCGGACGAGATCATGTGCAGGGCCTTCCCGACGACGTTGAGGGGCCCTGCCAGGATCTGGTTCAGCAGGCTGACGCCCGGCTCTGTCAACACCTTCAGAGAGCTGAGCGCCCAGTTCGCCTAGCACTTCATCGGGGGGCACTGGTACAAAAAATCCACTGCGTGCCTGATGAATATTAGGCAGCGGGAGGATGAGACACTGAGGGCTTACATAACCCGTTTCAACAAAGAGGCACTTTCGATCGATGAGGCGAATGATAAGATATTGGTCGTTGCATTCACCAACGGACTGCGGAAGGGTAAGTTCTTATTCTCCATATACAAGAATGACCCGAAAACTATGTCGGATGTACTTTACAGGGCGACTAAATACATGAATGTAAAAGACGCGCTATTACCCGAGAAGAGAAGCCTCCCAAGAAGAGGGAAAGACAAGAGGACGCACGACATGACAAGGGGCGAAAGGTGGCCCGGACGGGAGAGGGCCGAGACAACAGGGGCCCAAAGCCTCCCACTGGGAGATTCACAAGCTTCACCCTGTTGACGGCTCCGATCAACCAAGTCTTGATGCAGATCAAGGACAAAGGGTCCCTAACGTTTCCAAAAAAGCTGAAGGGAGATCCCAACAGACGACCCAAAGACAGGTACTGCCGCTTCCACCGGGACCACGGCCACGACACCGCCTACTGTTACGACTTGAAGCAACAGATCGAGGCCCTGATTAGACAAGGAAAATTGCAGAGGTTCGTCAGCCAAGGGAGAGCAGATGCATCTCAACAGGAACAAGCCCACCGCCGGGATAATGAGCGTCCCAGACCGCCCATAGGGGACATAAGAATGATCATTGGGAATACGGCAGCCCTCGGCTCGACAAAAAAGGCTCGAAAATCCTACCTCAAAGCGGTTCAGAACGTCCAAACTACCAGTGTTGTCCAAAAGAAGCCGCGAGTCGATAGCCCCACTATTGAGTTCATAGAAGAAGATGCCCAATGTCTTCATCATCCGCACGACGACGCCCTTGTCGTCAGCGTCCGGCTAGAGGATTATAACACGTATTGGGTCTTGATCGACAACGGAAGCTCTGCAGACATTCTTTACTACCCGGCATTCCAACAGATGCGGATTGACAAGGAACGCCTAGTCCCTACCAACGCTCCACTCATCGGATTCGGAGGAACAAGAGTATACCCCCTCGGCACGATCACCTTGTCGGTCACAATCGGGGAATATCCCTGGCAAGCCACTAGGGATGTTACCTTCCTCGTTGTCGACTGCTCCTTCGCCTATAACGCCATCATAGGGCGGCCCACCCTCAATGTATGGAAAGTTGTGACTTCGGCCTACCACCTGATGGTCAAGTTCCCCACTGAGTACGGAGTGGGGGAGCTACGGGGAAACCAAGTGGCCGCACAGGAATGCTACGTTACGATGGTGGAGATGAGCAATCCCTTACAAGCAATGAACATAGAATAGCCTGCGGGGGCAGAACCCGTAAAGGAGCTCGAAGAGATAGCCCTCGACAAGTCCAGGCTAGACAGGACCATCAGGATCAGCACTTTCACCAAACCTGAGGCTCGCCAAGCGCTCGTGGCTTTCCTTAAGGAAAATCAAGATGTGTTCGCCTGGGGCCATGAAGACATGCCGGGAATCGACCCTTCGGTCATAATACATAGGCTGAACGTGTCACCCACCTTCCAACCTATCTTGCAGAAGAAGCGGGTGTTTGCCTTAGAGCGAGACCAAGCAGTAGCAAAAGAAGTCGACAAATTACAGGAGGCAAGCTTCGTCCGGGAAGTATACTATTCCGACTGGCTGGTCAATGTGGTGATGGTCAAGAAAGCTAATGGGAAGTGGCGAATGTGTGTAGACTTCACGGACCTGAATAAGGCGTGCCACAAGGACAGCTATCCCCTCCCTCGGGTCAATACACTAGTGGATTCTATAGCTCGACACCAGCTGCTGAGCTTTATGGATGCCTTCTCAGGGTACAACCAAATCCCGATGGATGAGACAGACCAAGAGAAAACCTCATTCGTCACCAGCCAGGGTCTTTTTAGCTACAAGGTGATGCCGTTCAGATTAAAAAATGCGGGCGCCACGTATCAAAGACTCATGAACAAGATGTTTGCCAACCAGTTAGGGAAGAATGTTCAGGTGTATGTCGACGACATGTTAGTGAAAAGCCGAAGGCAGGAGGACCATTTGAAGGATCTCGAGGAAACATTTAGCACCTTCCGCTCCTACGACATGAAGCTCAACCCGTCGAAGTACGCGTTTGGAGTAACAATAGGAAAATTCCTTGGTTTCATGGTGTCTCAAAGAGGCATCGAGGCCAACTCAGACAAGATCCGAGCCATAATGGAGATGGCCCCCCCGAAAAATGTGAAAAAGGTACAAAGCTTAAACGGAAAGGTGGCCGCTCTGAACAAGTTCGTGTCAAGGGCAACGGACAAATGCCTACCCTTCGTTCGCACGCTGAAGAAAACTTTCGAATGGACAGACGAATGCCAAAAAGCGTTCGAGGAACTGAAGGCCTATCTTTCTTCGCCTCCGTTGCTGAGCCCTTCACGACCAGGGGAAGAGCTTTTTCTTTATTTGGCCGTGTCCCCAGCGGCCGTCAGCACGGCCTTGGTCAGAGAGGAAGACAAGGTCCAGAAACCAGTGTACTACGCCAGCCGGGCATTTCGCGAAGCAGAGGAAAGATATCCACCCATGGAAAAGCTCGCATTCGCCTTGATTACGGCAGCCCGCAAGCTTAAACCGTACTTCCAAGGTCATTTTAACCGACAAGCCCTTCCGGCGGGCGATGCATAACCCCGAAGCTGCTGGTCGCCTGGCCTTGTGGGCGATAGAGTTGACTGAGTTTGACATCCGATACAGCCCACGTACTATCATCAAGGGGCTGGCCGTTGCCGACTTTATAGCCGAGTTCACCAGTGGGGAGGACCAAAAGGCAAACGAATGCCCTCTGTGGAATGTACATACAGACAGATCGTCGAATAGGCGGGCCGGAGGAGTAGGTGTCGTACTTCACTCCCCTGAGCGAAACCGAATCGAATGCATGATCCGCCTCAACTTCCCCACCACCAATAACGAAGCAGAGTATGAAGCTTTGATAACCGGGATCGATCTCGCCAAAGCAGCAGGGGCCGCGAAAGTAGTAGTCTACTGCGACTCCCAGGTCGTCGTCAACCAGGTAAACGGAGACTATAAGTGTAAAGGAGATAAGATGAGAAGATATCTTGATCAAGCGAAGAGAAGGATGGACAAGCTAAAGTCAGAAATAATCCAGATCCCTTGGAAAGGAAAATGAGCAAGTCGACCACCTTGCCAAAGCCGCCTTGTTAGAGCACATGACCACCCCCGACAACGTGCTCTCTTTTGTTCAGGTTTCTCCACTAATAGACTTTGTCAATGTGCAGGAAATCGGTTCCGAAAGTAATTAGACCATGCCATTGGTCTCTTATTTGAAGGATGGCACCCTGCCGAACGAAAAGGAGGCCACTAAAAGGCTGAAGGTCCAAGCGGCAAGGTTCGTATTGATGAAGGACGTCCTGTACAAAAGGAGTTTCTCTCGCCTATACCTAAGGTACTTGGGTCCCAAGGAAGCGGACTATGTCATGAGGGAAGTCCACGAGGGAATATGCAAAAACCACTCGAGGGTGCGGTCGTTAGCACATAAGCTAATTCAAGCAGGGTACTACTGGCCCACGATGCAAAAAGACACCCAAGCGTATGTCAGAGCCTGCGACAAGTGCCAAAGGTTTAGCAACATCATCAGGCAGCCGTCCGAAGAGTTGACCCCCATGACAGCCTCGTGGCCGTTCGCTCAATGGGGGCTGTATATAATGGGCCCATTCCCAACAGCTATGCAACAGCTCAAGTTCTTGGTAGTAGGTCCATCGTATGCAGGTTCGGGATCCCTAGAGTCTTGGTCTCGGACAACGGGAAGCAATTCGACAACGGCCCCTTCCGAGAGTTCTGCTCGCAATTAGGAATCAAGAATCATTACTCCTCCCCCACCCACCCTCAGGCCAATGGCCAAGTAGAAGTAACGAACCGATCCTTGCTTAAGATTATCAAGACTTGGCTTGAGGGGGCAAAAGGGATATGGCCTGAAGAACTACCTAGCGTACTATGGGCATACAGGACAATAGCAAGGACTCCTACAGGAGAAACGTCATTCCAGCTAACTTACAGAAGTGAGGCGGCCATCCCGGCCGAGGTTGGACTCACAAGCTACAGGGTGGACACCCACGATGAGAGCAGGAATGACGAGGCCATGTGTCTACAACTCGACCTAATCGACGAAGTCAAGGCAGTAGCAGAACAATGGCTCGCACGGTATCAAGATCGCATGGCTAAACACTACAACTCCCGAGTCAAACATAGAGACTTCCAGGTCGGAGATCTTGTTTTGAGAAAGATCATGAGCGCTACTAGAAACCCCGCCCAGGGGAAGCTCGGCCCCAACTGGGAAGGACCTTACCGAGTCACGTCATAACAAAGAAAAGGCACCTACCACCTGGAAATGTTGGAAGGACAGAAGCTACACCATTAATGGAATGCCGAGCACCTACGAAAGTATTACCAGTAATGTAGGAACGACCCCCTACTTTTAGTTTTCCTTAATGTATTTTGGGAACCCAAAGGGCATGTTTCCTCCTTTCTTGAAATAATGCAAGATTCAGAAGTTTATTCAAGTCTCTATACTTTGCAGTGTTAAACATAAAAGCCGATGACTCTATCCTAAAAGGATACGCAAGGAATAAAAGCCAGTCAAGCATAGAAGCTGACGGCTTAAAAGCCGACAACTCTATCCTAAAAGGATACGCAAGGCATAAAAGCCAGTCAAGCATGGAAGCTGACGGCTTAAAAGCCGACGACTCTATCCTGAAAGGATATAAGGCATAAGGCCAGTTAAGCATAAAAGTTGACGGCCTCATCATGAAGTTAACTTCAAATATATTGAGAGGTGTCCAAGGCTGACGACCTCACTCTACAGTTGTTAACTTCAAAATATATTGAGAGGTGTCCAAGGTTGATGACCTCACTCTAAAGTTGTTAACTTCAAAATATATTTGAGCGTTAGTCCAAGGCTGACGACCTCACTCTAAAGTTGTTAACTTCAAAATATGTTGAGGGTTAGTCCAAAGCTGACGACCTCACTCTAAAGTTGTTAACTTCAAAATATATTGAGAAGCTGACGACCTCACCATAAAGTTAACTTCAAAACACATAAAAGGGTCAGTCCAAGGCTGACGACCTCATCCGAAGGCAATGACTTCATCTTAAAAGCATTTAAAGTCCAAAATTGGACTACCATAAAGTGACAAAAACAGACGGACTCAGCAAGAAAAGAGAATCATTAAACCCAGAGAGGAAATCATCCACAAAGCTCAAGTAAGAACAGGCAATACGCTACAAATGACGAAAGTAAAATATTATATCATAAGAATATTGTCTTTACAAATAAAGCCCTCAAAATGACGGGGCATCATGTCCAAAGAAATTTTTTTACAAAAAGAGTTAAAAAACTCAAAGAGCAAGAGCATCTGGCACGACCTCGTCATCCTTAGGGGGATCTCGGACCTCGCTCGTAGGGAAACCTTTAAAACTAGGAGGATCGACTGACGGAATTTTCGGAGTGACGGATCTATCTTGGGCAGGTTGAGCGAGGACGACACCATCATCTTTTGGATGCATCTAACTCACTGAGGTCGTCATCGTCCACCAAGACGGTCTCACCTACAGGCGTTGACGGTAAAGGGTTGTCCATCGAAACTTTCGACAAGTTAAGGTGAGGATGAAGAGACCTGATCTGCTTAAGACAGTCTTCGAATCCGTCACCATAATACTCGGCGCAGGAGTCAATAAACATCTGTGACGTCTTGAATTTGGCCACGGCATCAGCTTTGGCTGTCTCCACTTGGCCTAGAAGGGCCGTCAGCTCTTTTTCTGCCGTCATCTTTGCCTCTCGCTCTTTCTCCACCAGACGGCTTCCCTCCTCGAGCTTTACCTTCAAGTCCCTTACCTCCCCGTTCAAAGTACGGCAAGCGTCCTTATATTGCTCTAGCCCGTCAATCAGATTCTTGATGCGTTTCTGCTGACGAGCCAGCAACTCTTCGCTCTTAGCCCCTTTAACCTGCAGGGCCTTCATGTGCACTATGGCTAACAAGACAAAACATCCGTCAGCCCAATAACATAAAAAATGACGAAGCAGAAAGCAGAAGGGAAGAATACATACCCGGGAAAGGTCAAAGAGACCGGAGTTCCCCAGCTTTCCCACGGACTGGTTGATGCAAGGATCGGCGTCCTTTTCTCTGAAGATGGACTCCAGCATCTCCAGTGCGTACCCCTTGCGAGTAAGGAGGTGATGCTCGGCCTCCTGGCCGACGGGATCATAGGCCGACATCAACCCTTTCCCAGCCCCATGTTTAGGAGACAGGGGCTTCGTAAGGTGCTCCCCAAGAGTGACGGTCTGCTTTTTTGATAGGCCGCCTTCCGTCCCGTCACCCTTCCTTTTCGGTGCACCCTTGGTGACAACCTTGGGAAGAGACGAGGATGCCACCTCCTTTCCTTTCCTCTCCTATTTCTTTCGCGCAGCGGCAGCCCTGATCTGCACCCTCAACTTGGCCAACTCCATTTTTGCAAGGCAGACAAGCAAAAAATATAAAAAGGCCACAAGTGAAAGTGACGGGAATAAGAAGATTATCGAAGCTCACGGTGACGGGAGAAACTGTTTAGTTGACAGGCTTCTTCTGTAGGCTCAGGCCCTCCGCAATAGGCATAAAGAGCATCAGGTGTAATAAGATCATGACACTTCCACTCCTCCAAAGGTATTTCCGTCACCTTGAGAATGAAAGCGTCCTGCTCCTCTGTGATCTCCGGACGGGCGCTGGTTGAAATAAAAAAGAAAAAGGCAGACGGATGAGAACTCGAATGAATAAGTTTAAAGAAAAGCTGACGACGACGACTTGATTCCCTGACGAAAGCCCAGGTGTTGTCAAAGCCTTGGGGCATCGTCTCCCATTCCTCCTTACGGCACACCCAATTCGTCCCTTCCACAAAGAAGTACCTGCCCTTCCAGTTCCTATTAAAGTCGGGCATGTCAGATACTAGCCTCAACTCTTTCTTCCTCACAGAGAAGTGGTAAATCCCCTGGGACGAGACGATGTGATGAGGACGGTAGCACCAGAAAAACTCGTCTAGAGTTAGCTGACGGTTTCCCCCACTTAAGCTACCCCACAGGATCTCGGCCCCAATGAACACCCTCCAAGCATTAGGGGCAATCTAACTGACGAACAACCCGAGGTAGTTGGCTAGCTGACGGTGGAGTGCCATCAGAAGCAACCTTAATCCTGCCGCGAACATGGCGTCGCACATGAAGACGTCCGCGGTCTTCCCGGAATAGCACTTCTCCTTTTCCAAAGGAAGACAGATCGGGATGTCGTCTGGGATCTGATAAGGTGCTCGCAAGGAATTGAACACTTTGTCCATCATCGTCGGCATAAAGTAATTAACCGTCCACTCCTTAGGGAGAATGAATGGACGGTCGTCCCCGGGGCCTCCGGATGTACCTTCCATGGCATCGTCGCCCTTAGAAGAACTCTCGTCACTTCCACTGTCCACCCCGTCGCCATCAACCTCTCCCTCACTAGCCAATTTATCTCCCTTACGAGTCTCCACAACCCCGTCAGAAGATTGGGCTGACAATCCACCCTCCAGCGACCAAGAAGAACACTCCTCGGGCTCATGGCCTATTTGGAAGACCTCGTCGTAGCCCGCTCCCTCGCAGACCGACGACTGCTCACTTGTCGCCTCCCTAGACATCTTACTACCTACAAGCGACGGGGGGGTCTAAGAGCCCAAGTGACGACCTTTCTAATAACATCCCTTTCAAATAAGAATGCGAACAAAAAGAAAACAATGAGAGCAAGAATAACTCACCAAGATACGAAAACGGCTTCGACGAAGCTGACGGTCTCGACAAATGGACGAAGACGGAAACGCGTTAACGATCTTGAATTCTTTAAGCTGACGGCTTCTCTCTGATCAGCAGGAATGAAATAAAGAAGAGAAATGAGGGAAGTGGGACATATATATAGGAAATAATATGGGTGCAGAAGACGAAGCGACACCTCCGTCTGGGCACGGGGCTAGTCGATCTGGGACACGTGTTCTGACATCAAAACTGCTCGAGGAGACCAACCATTAATGCCTTGCCTACCACGCGAAGATAAACTCCCCAATCCAACTGCTAAAGCTGACGGGGTTGAGGAGTAGGAGGTAACTGATAAGGATAGTCTGAAGGGTGCCGACGGCCTACAGGAGTTGACGGCACAACACAAGCTGACGGCCCTCCGTGCCCATGGGACTATACGGACACCCCCCCCCCCCGGTACAAGCCGACGGGTACGCTACGATGACGAGGCGAGATTAAGCCAAACATAGCCGACGGGACGAGTGAGCGACGGGGCGAAGCTGAAGGCGCCGACACGTATCTTACCATATACGCTTCATTAAGAGGATGAGGCTTATTCCATACGCTTATACCTGAGCGGATATCTTGCGCATCACGCTTGTTCATAAGTCTTGCCCAATACGCTTGCTAACCAAGAGATATCTTGTGCTCCACGCTAATCAAGGGTAATTCCGGTAAGGAGATGTCTTCCCAAACACGCCATGGTTAAAGTTCTATGCTACTATAAATACCTCCAGGACTTCACAAATCGAGGTATGTATAATTCTTCCCGACTCTGACACTCTAGGGTTGTGAACAATACTAACTTAATCATCAAAGGATTGTTGGCCGGTACCATGCCGGTACTCTCCTTTGAGGTTCATTTGACTTGTGCAGGTTCATTCGAGCGCTCGAAGGCCCTGTGGCTTACTGAGGAGATTCATTTCATCATCAGGGTTAAAAAAAAAATAGTCATTTTCAATTTTTTTTTTTTGTTTATGTGGGCCAATAGAATATTCTGTTGACTGTAACTTGCCTTCACGCACAAGTTCTATTTTCGGCTGTGAATTGCAAGGAAGTAATTGAATTAAAGGCTTGTGACCTATTGTTGGTTTTAGAGTTTAGCTTAAATTAAATTTGGGCTAGGATTGGACCTATAAGGGAAGGTCATTCAGTAATTGTGGAAAATAGGCCTAGAAGGTGCATCTTTGCCTTGTTTCAAAGTTTTATTTTTATTTTTTAATTAAACCAAAACAATAGATTGTATTTATAATGAATCAGAGTTTTCTATGGGAAGGAGAAAAGAAGGTATGTCCTCGAGCCAAACCGAGGGTTAATTCCTTTGTCTTCTTAGCATATCAAGCTAATTCTTGAGTGACCTTACTGTGAGAAACCGCAGGGGTGCTCTCAAAAAAGAGATTTGGGTACTTTAAGGCACCTCTTTTTTTGGGTAAGTGGTGTGGAGTTGTCACTTATTTTTTTACAAAAAAATAAGAAAAAATAAATACAATTACATATTCAGAATACGCCAAATGCAATTGATTGAATAAAAAATGTACAAATTTGGTAGATTAACCTTACAAGGCTTTGGTCATAGTTACAATCTATGCAAAAAAAAAAAATACAAAGTTTGGCCCTAGTTACATTCTACCAAAATTAAAGACAAAACACTAGTATATTAACAAAAATCCTAAAGTTCGGGGGCTAGGTTACGGAATGAGAAGGTGTTAGGCACCCATTTCGCTTAGACAGAGTCTGGTCTTCTAGACTCTAGTGACCATCATATACCCTTTTTGTATGATGTCGAATGATATGTTATAACACACATGACAAACACTTGAGAAAATTAATTTAAATAAATTTGCCTTATGAATAATGTCCTTTTTTCTAAGAAAAAATTAGATTTGTTTTTGTAAGATAAAAAAAATGAGTTTTGATTTGTAAAAATCAGATATGTTTTTGTAAGTTAAAAAAAAGGGGGGGGGGGATTTGATTGGTAAAAATTAGATCTGTTTTTGTAAAGGGTAAAAAGAAAAATTTTGTTGAGAAAAATCAAATCTGTTTTGAAAAATAAAAAAATTAAGATTTGATTAGTAAAAAAAAATCAAACTTGTTTTTGTGAAGGGTAAAAAGAAATATTTTATTGAGAAAAATCAGATTTGATTTGAAAAATTAAAAAAATTAAGACTTGATTTGTAAATGTTTTTAAAAGTTAAAAAAAAAATGAGATTTGGTTTGTAAAAATCAGATCTGTTTTTGTAAAGTAAATAAAAAATACTTTTAAAGAGGATTCACATTCATGAGACACACTTACCATGCATGCATCACATATTAAAAGGAAAGACTTTAACCTAACTCTTAATTTCTTCTTTGAAATTTCAAAATCTGCAATTTTATAAAAAAGAAAACTTTTTTAGAAAAAAATTCAGATATGTATTTAATGAAAATACAGATCAGTTTCATATTTGAAAAAAATTCATATCTGCATCTATTGAAGATACAGATCAGTTTTGTGTTTGAAAAAAATTTAGATCTGCATCTGTGGAAGATACAAATCAGTTTTGTGTTTGAAAAAAATTCAGATCTACATCTAAGGAAGATACAAATCTATTTTGTGTTTGAAAAAAATTTAGATTTGCATCTAAGGAAGATACAAATCTATTTTGTGTTTGAAAAAAATTTAGATCTGCATCTAAGGAAGATACAGATCTGTTTTGTGCTTGAAAAAAATTCAGATCTGCATCTAAGGAAGATACAGATCAGTTTTGATAATCATTAACAGATTTTGAAATCAAAGAAAAAATTAACAAACAATCAACTAAAGAACATGTCAATGAAAATTCCAACAAAGTATCTAAGCATGGCAATTATGTATTAAGAACAAGGCACAATAAAACATATTAACCATATTCATGCAACGAACAACAACATACTAATTAATGGAAAAGAAGAGAAAAACAGAAAACATAATTAAATACCTCTTGCATGAGCATGCTCTTCAAATGAAAGAATATTTTAGAAATCAAAGAAGTTTATTCACTTCTTTGAGGTCTAAAATACTTTACTTACAAAGAAAAAGTTCCTAAAGCAAAAGCCTCTAGAACGTCTTTAAAGTAAAAGGAGCAGAGAAGTCAGAAAAGAAGACCCCTTAATTCTGATTCCCCCCCGCCCCCTCTATTTATACAGGTTGGGATGCCTAAAAAATAAGCTGAATGAGATTAGATACAAATTGGAATGTATCTTTATCTCTAAAAATCCAATAAAATAAAATAAAATAAGCTTTATGTCAATTAAGGGGTCCCTAGGCCATGCCGGGCTGGGCCTAGCTTTTAGGCCAATCGGCACTTGGGAAGTGCCGATTGGCACTTTCCATGTGCTGATCAGCACTCCAAGAGTGCTGATAGGCCCTCTTGGGTGCTGAGCCCGTGTTTTAGTTTTGGTCCAATTTGGACTTTTTATAAGGAGTTTTTAGCCAAAAATTGCACATAGACTCGTTTTTAATCCGTATTCTAAAAATTAATCCCTATTTCTTGATATTCAAGTCTTTAAAGTGATAATTATCTTGTAGATAAATATTCTAAAAAAACTTAATTATCCAAAACCTCTTTGTTATCTGATTATCCACTTTATTCCTATGTAAACAGGCTTACCTTTGACACTAACCAACAACCAATCACAAAATTATTTAATTAATTTTAATTGTTTAACCAATCAGAATTAATTTAAATTATTCATGCGTGATCAGCTCCACCCAAACAAAATGCATACAGACTGTGAAACTTGATCTTGTGATATCTTTCAATCCAACGGTCCGATTTAGAAATCGGGCATATGGTCATGATCGTTAGACTCTCAAGATCATTTTTATGATATGCAATGAATGAATTAATACATGTAATGTAGCTCTAAATTCTGGGTATATAAATGATCACTCTAGCTGTCTTCCAAGATTAAATTATGGGTGCAAAAATTGAGTGTCTACACTTATTACAATATCTAGGAATGGAAGTAAAATAAGAAATGCATCTATTGGAATATTCAAAATGATATCTCTAGAGGGCAATTATCTTTAGATGTGTGATTTGTTGACATTGAATAAGATGACTATAAAACTAGTGAATTTTTCATATTAAGAGTTTGAATTTGGTAAGGATATGGTGTAAAACTGCATATGAAACTTTTTTTTTGGTTATTATTATTACTATTATTGGTATCTCCCGCTCTCGTTTTTACATCATTTTTGTTGTATTGGTTTCTTTGTTTTTAAGTAAAAAATGGGTTTTCAATATGGACTCATCAACCGACGCAATATGACGACAACAATGGCATTTATCCTAATTGCTTGATCTAGTGTACGTATTGTGTATTTGTATGTAGCTTGCTGCTAGTTTGTATTGTGGCTGTTATATTTCAGAGATTTGCAGCTGGTCTTGTTTTGTGTTTATTTCTCATTGTTCTCTATTATTGTGTGAGGTGTGTACACAACAAATTATTATTTTTATTAGTGTATGCGCACTTGTCCGTACGTATATCATTTGACTAAAGTAGTGCATCCAATATCTATATTTGAGTTAACCTAAAGTCGCCAATTCTTATTACAGACTGTGGGATGTTGAATTTTGTTCTGTTTGTTCTTTTACCCAGCCTAAAAATAAAAATTGTCTTTTTTAGGAGGCTCAAAAAAAGAGTCATGTAAACAAAAAAGTACCTGTTGCTGTCTTGTGGATTTTCTTTATAAGGATCTTTTGTTCGACTTAAATTATTACACTTTAAGGTTTTGATTATCTGATTCTCTCACATCTACTAAAAAAATTGTGGTGATGGAGATTTTATATAGAAACATTTTCATTCCACTTTGATTCTTTCATGGTAGATGATAAGGATAAATTGTCCAAGGGAATGCTGACGGTTCACATGAGCTGAAGGATTGGCCCAAGCTAACGACCCTCCATAAGAGAGGCGAGGTGGACACCCTTTTAGCTAGCCAACGAGTGTGCTGCGCAGTACGGGATAAAAACAAAACAAAGAGTGCTGACGGGAAGACCAAGTGATGGGACGAAGCTGAAGGGGCAAACGTAACTTGCCCTATACGTTTCTACATGGGAAGGTGTCTTGTCGTATACGCTAGTACCTGAGCAGATATCTTGTCCAGCACGCTTACTCATAAAGAGATATCTTACGCTGCACGTGAACGGAGAATGGTTCCAGTAAGGAAGTATCTTCCCAAACACGCCACGAATATTAATTCCATACTATTATAAATACCCCCAAGCCCTCACAAACGAAGGTACGCATAACTTTCCCCATCTCTGGCACTCTAGGGTTGTGAACATTACTAACTTAACCATCGGAGAGTCGTTGGCTAGTACCACGTCGGTACTCCCTTTTTGAGGTTCTTTTGACTTATGCAGGTCGACTCGAGTCCGTGAAAACCCTGTAGCTTACTGAGGATATTTTGACATCATCAGTTGGCGCCGTCTGTGGGAAGTCGACGTAAGAAGAAACTGTACTTTGTGCTTTCCAGACAAAAAGTTACATGGTATTCACGCGTTCGATGGTAACAACCATGAACGATCAAGGCAATGAACAATGCACCACGGCTCTTGAGAGGTAGGTCCAAACCTTAGCAGCCGCAGTGGAACGCCTCACAAAGCATAATCACGACTTAGAAGAACAGTTGTGACGAAAGAATGCAATGCTCAATACCCAAGGAGAAAATCAGGAGGCAAGCAGCGCTGAGAAGAGGAATCTTGGAGGTCCGGAAGGAAGCAATGCCTTGAGCCGACCTGAAAGACAGGAGACAAGCCGTCCGTTGGCCACAGATTATGTCTCGTCCCACATGGTCTCAAAGATGCAGTTTATTGCGACCTGGGAATCACAATAAACTACCACTATTGCGGCTCCTAGGTCGTTGCCAACCAAGTAAACGAAGACTACGAGTGTAGAGGCGAAAAAATGAAAAGATATCTTGATCAAGCAAAGAGAAGGATGGACGAGCTGAAGGCAGAAATCATCCAGATCCCTAGAGAAGAAAATGAGCGAGCCGACAACCTTGCCAAAGCTACTTCATCTGAGCATATGACTACCCTTGACAACATGCTATCTTTTATTCAGGCTTCCCCACTAATAGACTCTATCAATGTGCAGGAGATCGGTTCTGAAAATAATTGGACCACGCCGTTAGTCTCTTACTTGAGAAATGGCGCCCTACCAGATGAAAAGGAAGTCGCAAGAAAGCTGAAGGTCCAAGCGGCACGGTTCGTTTTGATGAAGGATGTCTTGTACAAGAGAGGTTTCTCTCACCCGTACCTAAGGTGCTTGGGTCCCGAGGAGGCTAACTACGTCATGAGGAAGGTCCATGAAGGGATCTACGAAAATCACTCAGGGTCGCGGTCATTGGTACACAAGCTGATTCGGGTGGGATACTACTAGCCCACAATGCAAAAAGATGCTCAGGCGTATGTCAAAGCATGCGACAAGTGCCAGAGGTTCAGCAACATCATCAGGCAACCGTCCAAAGAGATGACCCCCATGATAGCCCCATGGCCATTAGCTCAATGGGGACTAGACATATTGGGCCCGTTCTCTCGACAGCTATGCGACAGCTGAAGTTCCTGATAGTAGGCATAGACTACTTCACAAAATGGGTAGAAGCCGAAGCTTTGGCCACTATCACAGAGAAAAGCATACAAAACTTCGTCTGGAGGTCCATCATATGTAGATTTAGGATTCCTAGAGTCTTAGTCTCGAAAAATGGGAAACAATTCGACAACGGCCCCTTCCGAGAGTTTTGCTCACAGTTAGGAATAAAGAATCATTACTCCTCCCCTGCCCACCCTCAGGCCAACTGCCAAGTAGAAGTGACGAACCGATCCTTATTTAAGATTATCAAGACTCGACTCAAGGGGGTAAAGGGGATATGGCCTAAAGAGCTACCTAGCATACTATGGGCGTACAGGACAACAGCAATGACTCCTACAGGAAAAACACCGTTACGGCTAACTTACGGAAGTGAAGCGATCATCCCAGCCGAGGTAGGACTCATAAGCTACAGGGTGGACGCCCACGATGGAAGTAGGAATGATGAGGCTATGCGTCTATAGCTCGACCTAATCGACAAAGTCAGAATAGTAGCAGAACAAAGGCTCGCACAATATCAAGACCGCATGGCTAAACATTACAACTCTCGAGTCCGACACAGAGACTTCCAGGTTGGAGATCTTGTTCTGAGAAAGATCATAGGTGCTACCAGAGATCCTGCCCAAGGGAAGCTCGGCCCCAACTGGGAAGGGTCTTACCGAGTCACGTCATGGCAAAGAAAGGGCACCTACCATCTGGAAACGCTGGAAGGACAAAAGCTACACCATCCATGGAACGCTGAGCATCTACCAATGAAAAGAATGGCATGAAAGACAACGGGCCCCTACTTCTAGTTTACCTCTAATGTATTCCTTTGGTTTTCTAGCTTTAGCTTTTGCTACAATAGCTTTTTGGGAACCCAAAGGGCAGGTTTCCTTCCTTCTTGGAACTACTTTGCAAGATTTAAAAGTTATTCAGGTCTCCTTCCTACTTTGTTAAATGTTCTAAAGAAAAGCCAACTTAAGCATAAAAGTTGACGGCTTAAGCAAAAGCTAACGACTCTACCCCAATAGTACGTAAGGCATAAAGCCAACTTAAGCATACAAGATGACGACTTAAGCAAAAGCTGATGACTCTACTCCAAGAGTACGTAAAGTATAAAGCCAACTTAAGCACAAAAGCTGACGGCTTAATGCTGACGACTTAATGCTGACGACTCTACCCCAAGAGAGTACATAAAGCATAAAGCCAACTTAAGCACAAAAGCTGACAGCTTAAAGCTGACGGCTCTATCCCAGGAGTATAAAAGTCTAAAACTAACAAGCCTAAAGCTGACGACCTTATCCCAAAAGGATAAAACCCTAAAACTGACGACTCTATTCCAAGAGGATAAAAGAAGTCTAGAACAAGCTCATTTAGCCCAAAAATCAGACGAAGCAACTATTAAATGTCCCTAAAACGAACGATGCTATTAAAATCCAAAGTCGACGACCACAAAGTGAATAATGACGTCCCAAAATGGGCGATCTGATTGTTTGGTCCACAAAATAAATGGCCTCACCTCAAGAGGTTAACTCTCCAAAAGCGCTAAGACAGACAAGGTCTAATAAAACCACTGAATGGACGGTACTATACTAACGGCGACTACATACCATAGTAGATGGGCCCACGAAGCAGACGACCTGATTGTTCAGTTCATTAAACGGGCAACCTCACCCCAAGAAGTTGAGGAATCACAAAAACTCAGTGAACTGAGATTATCAAAAAGCTGACGACGTTAAACAAAAAAGCAGATGGGCCTGTCAAATCTGTGAAACTGACAAGGTCATTTAAAAGTAAGGACTTTTTTGTAAAAAGATAAAAGCATCTACGAGGCACAAAGTGGACGAACCCGTTACTCACAAAGTAAAACATTATAATAAACATGCATGTAGCAAAAGTGACGGAAACAAAAATAGTATAAATATTTTTACAAGCAAGGCCCACATGGCAAAGAGGCAATTAAATTGTCCTAAAAAACATATATACACGACAAGTTTACAAAGCCAAAACAAAAAGGTGACGAAGACTAGGAGGCCGGAAGGTCTTATGGAATCCCATCAGTCTGAAGAGGCTGGCTTTGAACTTTTTGAACATGAGGGTCTTCAGTTGGAAGGTGTGCTGACAGGGTCAAAGAACGGACGGACTTGTCCAAAGCAGGTTAGGCGAGAACAACACCGTCGTCTGCTGGGTTCATCCCTGACTCGGTAAAGTCCTCGTCCTCCCCAAGTGTGGTACCACCCGCTGGTGTCGATGGCAAAGGGTCGTCCATTGAAACCTTTGACAAATCCAGATAAGGATGAGTAGACTTAACTTGCTTAAGACAGTCTTCAAACCCATCACGGTAGTACTTGGCGTAGGAATCAACAAAGGATTGCGACGTTTGGAATTCCTTCACAGCGTCAGCCTTGGCCATCTCCACCTATCCTGACAAAGCCGTTAGCTTCCCTTCCACCACCTCTTTAGCCTCCTGCGCTTCCTTCTTCTGAAGGCGTTCATCCTTTAACTTGTCCCTAAGCTCCTTCACCTCCTGATTCAGAGTACGGAGGGCCTCTTTATACTGATCTTGCCCATCAGTCAGGTTCTTGATACGCCTTTGCTGACAGGTAATCACCCCCTTGTTCGCCGTCCCCTTAATTTGCAAAGCCTTCATGTGGACCATTGCCTGCAGGGTGGAACAACCGTCAGCTTGCTAACGTAAAGGTCAAGTGAGCAAAAGAAAGAAAGGAAAGCACATACCCAGGCAAGGTTAAAGAGGCCTGAGCTCCCCCGGTCCTCTAGTGACAGGCTAATGCAGGGGTCAGCGACCTTCTCTTAGAGGATGGACTCCAACATCTCGACGGTGTACCCCTTGTGTGTAAGGAGACGACGCTTGGAGTCCTAGGTGACGGGGCTCGAGGTTGTCATCAGCCCCTTTCCAGCCCCATGTTTTGGAGGTGAAGGCTTCTTAGGGTACCCTTCTAGGGTGACAATCTGTTTTTTGGACGGACGGTCATTAGTCCCGACACTTTTCCTCTTTGGCACGCCCTTAGTGACGGCCTTGGGAAGAGACGAGGATGCCCCTTCCTTCTCTTTTCCTTTCCCCTCCTCCTTCTTACGCGTGGCAGCAGCCCTAACCTGCGCCCTTAACTTGGCTGCCTCTATTTCTATAAAGAAGACGAGCAGAGTGTAAAAGGTAACAGACGGTCTCAAGTAAGTTGACGATAACGAAAGGATCGTTAAAACAAACTTACGCTGACGGGAGTAGTTGTTTAGGCGATAGGCTTCTAATGTATGCTCGGGACCCCCACAATAAGCGTGAAGAGCGTTGAGCATGATAAGATCTCGGCACTTCCTCTCGTCCAAAAATATCTCCGTCACCCTATGGGTGAAAGCTTCCTGCTCTTTTGTGATGTCTGGACGGGCACTAGCTGGAAAAAAAAAATGACAACATTAGAACTTTGAAATACAAAAGCTTAAAGAAAAGCTGACGAGGTTGACCTGATTCCCTGGCAAAGGCCCAGGTATTGTCAAAACCTTGGGGCATCGTCTCCCACTCCTCCTGACGGCACACCCAGTTCGTCTCGTTTACAAAAAACTACCTGCCCTTCCAGTTCCTATTGGAGTCAGGCATATCCGACACCAGCCTCAACTCTTTCTTCCTTGCGAAAAAATGATAAATCCCTTAGGACGAGGCGATGTGGTGAGGACAGTAACACCAGAAAAACTCGTCAATAGCTAGCTGATGGTTTCCTCCACTTAAGTGACCCCACATAATCTCAGCCCCAATGAATACCCTCCAAGCATTGAGGGCAATTTGACTGACGAACAACCCCAGGTAATTGGCCAGCTGACGGTGAAGTTTCGTTAAGGGCAACCTTAATCCTGACGTGAATATAGCGTCGTACATACTGACATCCGTAGTCTTCCCGGTGAAACACCTCTCAAAATCTTCAGGAAGACAGATCGGGATGTTATCCGGGATCTGGTAACGTTCTCACAAGGAGTTGAAACTTTGTCCGACATCGTTGGCATAAAATGATTAACCCTCCACTCCTTAGGAAGAATGAATGGAAGATCGTCCCTGGGGCTCCCTGACGTACTCTCTAAGGCCTCATCGCCCACAATCAAAATCTCGTCACTCCTACTCTCTTCTGCCTCGTCATCATCGACCTCGCCCCCGTTAACTACTCTACCTTCTCTATGATTTTCCATATCCTCGTCAGAAGATTGGACTGACAATCCACCCTCTAGCGACCATAAAGAACCCTCATCGGGCTTATGACCTGACTGGAAGACCTCGTCGTAGCCCGCTCCCTCGCGGACTGACAACTGCTCACTCGTCGCCTCTCTAGACATTTGACTACCTACAAGCGACGGAAGTGGTCTAAGAGCCTAAGCGACGACCTCTCTAGTAAAATTTCTTTCAAAATAAGCACAAGAATAAACAAAAAGCAATAAGAGAGAGAACAACTCACCAAGTTTTAGAGACGGTTTCAAGGAAGTTGACGGTCTCAATAAGCAGATGGAGACAAAAGCGTGTTGACAATGACGATTCTTGAAGTGATGGTTTCTCTCTAATCAACAGCAATGAAATAAAGGAGAGAAATGAAGGAAGTGAGACATATATATATATATATATATATATATATATATATAAGGATATGTGCACAGAAGACAAAGTGACACCCCCGTCCGGGCACAAGGCCAATTGACCAAAGACACGTGTTCTGACATCAAGGCTACTCGAAGAGACTAGCAATAAATGCCCTATCTTTCAGGCAAAGTTATACTCCCCAAATCGTCAACTAAAGCTAATGAAGTCGTGGAGTAGGGGGCAACTGATAAGGATAAATTGTCCAAGGGAATGTTGACGGTCCACATGAGCTGAAGGATTGGCCCAAGCCCACGACCCTCCATAAGAGAGGCGAGGTGGACACCCTTTTAGCTAGCCGACGAGTGTGCTACGCGGTACGGGACAAAAGCAAAACAAAGAGCGCCGACGGGACGACCAAGTGACAGGACGAAGCTGAAGGGGCAAACGTAACTTTCCTTACACACTTCTACATGTGAAGGTGTCTTGTCGCATATGCTAGTACCTGAGCAGATATTTTGTCCAGCACGCTTACTCATAAAGAAATATCTTACGCTACACGCGAACGAAGAATGGTTCCAGTAAGGAAGTATCTTCCCAAACACGCCACGAATATCAATTCCATACTATTATAAATACCCCCAAGCCCTCACAAACGAAGGTACGCATAACTTTTCCCAACTCTGGCACTCTAGGGTTGTGAACATTACTAACTTAACCATTGGAGGGTCGTTGGTCGGTACCACGCCTTATTCCCTTTTTGAGGTTCTTTTGACTTGTGCAGGTCGACTCGAGTCCATGAAGACCCTATAGCTTACTGAGGAGATTTTGACATTATCAGTAGATTTTTTTTACCTCTACTTTTATGTGGATATTTTCGCATCAACTATGGATATATATGTAAAATATTGGATGTAAATTAGTATGAAAGAATGTTGCATAAATTTATAGTTTATATTTCACTGATTACAATTTGTCAACATCAAAAAAAAAAAATTACAATTATGTCACACATTTTTTTTCCTTGTAAAAAAAAATACATAATATATTTTAATTGATTGATCATAAAATGAAGCACAGGGATAAAAGATTCCAATTTGCCAAAATAACGAAAGATATGTGTATGGTAGACTAGTAGTTGTTGGACTGAGAGCCTTGTGACCATTTTATGGTTTAAAGCTTGAAGTTTGACTAGGATTGGAACTTGGGCTTAAATAGGTAGATAATTGAGGGATTGTGAGAACTGGGCTAAAGATCCATTGCTTTTAGCCTTGAAAATTTTGACATTTTGTGAAAATTTCCAATTGTTAAAGCAAAGAAACGAAACCTTAAAATCCAAAACAATTAGGTTGGTCCATTGGGGTTGGAATTGGGGTTGTTTTGCTTTGTTTTTTTTTTTTTTTTTAATTTTAATTTATTTACCTTTAGTTGTTTCTGCGTGCATGTGTGGCCTTGGAAACTCTCTGCGTCAAGGCAATATGCCAAACCTACCATGGTCAGGACCACAATCCAGGACCCAAAAAGGGATCATTGGGCCTTAATTCAGCTCTAGGCTTTCAGGCATATCAAAATTCAGGAAAAGTCACCTTTTGATTGTTATAAAAACTAAAAATGAGCTTTATTTCAAGAGCGTTATTCTTAGAATTCGTAATAGGTGACTTCGAATTGCGGCTCATGTACAAAATACTGTAGAAGACTTGGAATGATTTGACTAAAAGAGTGACTTCGAATGCAACGCTGTGAGATTTGTTTGTTAATGGTGGCGAGCGTGAACTTGAGCTTTATTTAGTCTATTGTGCACAAGCCCTAGCATAGCTCCCTTTTAGGTCTAATCCTAGCCTAAATTGAATTGACAATATCAAAAAATCCAGCAATTCCCTGTTACAATCTTACATAAATCTTCACCTACCCGCTTAGAATAATCTTTTGGGCCCACCTTGCAAAAAAGGCATAATCTTTTGCACCAAAAAAAAAAAAAAGGAAAAAAAAAGAAGAAAAGGAAATGCTATGTGCACAATATTTTCACAACAGATCCTAAGTAGTGGGTTGTTATTGATTGTTATGAGTGGGCAAAAAAGTAATTTACGTTGTAGATTCAAATTAGAATCAATAACAACTTACCACTTATGAGTTGTTATGAAAATATTGTAGGCGTAGCCCTTCTAAAAAAAACCCACAATCCATGATAAAAATTATCCAATTTGATGAATACAAATGGTTTGGTCATACACTTAATCAATGATAAAAATGATACTTTTATTAAGACTTAAGCCACACTCCAGAAAATTACAGAGCTTTACAAGTCAACACATTACAAAACAAGAAGCAAGGCTACCAATCTCACATATCAAATTTTATTTAGCATAACACCACCACAATATGAACCATACAATACACACACAAGATGAAGCCATAGGGAAACACATGCAAACTTCAAATTGTACCTCCAACAATCATCAACTTATTTCATTGAGAGAGTCCATTGCACTAATATGAAAATGGTGGAAAAAGGGGGTGAGCTTGTAGCTGAACAAGAGATTACATCATATGATATTGTCAAGTGAAAATACACATTATAATGGACAATGTATTAAATTTTAAAAAATATTTATCAATAGTATGAAAGTAATTTAGTAAAAATAGTGAAACCTATTTTGGACGTGAACATTTAACTGTATAGTGAAAAACATATAACTTGTTAAATAAACAAATGCTCTCTTAAAAGATTTAACCAATTTCAATAAGCCACAGTTCAATTATAGGAACATTACTTCATCATTGGGTAAACTACTTATAATAATAGATAGTAACACACTTAACAGTAAAGTTGTTTTTCACAAACAATTTGTTAATAACAATAAACAATAAGTAGTGTGTAAAATATTAACCATCAAAGACATTCTAACAGTTGGTAGGTGAATCTCATGGCAAACAATAACCTCAATGAGGTTAGATATAACAATAACTCAGAAGAGCAAATAATAACAATGGTTTTGAAGAGCAAACAATAACAATAACAATAACAATAACAATAACAATAACAATGCACCATACTGCAATAAACAATATTTTATCCAAAGACCAAATCTTAGCATTGTTTTGGCAAAGATTATAGTCTAAACAATTATTAGATTCTATTTTCTTTTTCTTTAACAATATTATAATATATATATATATATATATATATATATATGATAAAATAGATAACTATGTATGGAAAGAACATTTACATAAAAGATTCACTATTTAGCAAATCTTCTTTCCAATTTTACATATATAATATAATATCTTTATAGGAATCATTATCTAAAGTCCACTCTACTTCAAATCAACAAACAATTTTATGTCGAAAGCCACAAACAATATAAAGCAAAACCTAATATAGGATTAGATGACTCGGTGAAAATAAACATGCCAATATCTATTTATATCTAAGAGAATATGAGGCAGTAAAAACGATATAAGGATTTAACTATTTATACGTACTTGGTTTCACACTTAAAATAGCAGTATCGAAATTTGATATCAAGACTATCAAAACTCAACTAAATCCATCACTTTGTTGTCCAAATGGAGTATGACCTAGTTTTCCCAAAGTTAGGTAAACTGATATTTATATTTCCTAAATGATTTATTTATTTTGTTAGTAATCCAACTTACATTATTGAAAAAAAACATAGTATATAATGAAAACTCCCAAACCAGAGAAGGGAAGACACCAACATAGGAAACCTCCATGCTACAACGACCAAATTACAAATCTAACTACAATACCAAAACAAGCCAAAGCAAGTAGTAAAGAAAAATTGCACTAACAACTAAACAACACATCTATACAGATGGACAGCACAATACCACTGACAAAACATGGCAGAACAAGAGTTTTAGAATCAAATTAAAAGACCATTTGGAACAATCCCCAATTACAACAGATAGTAGCATTTGAAAGAACTTGGTTTGAAACCCCACCCTTGCTTTGACATCCTTAATGATCACTGCTTCGCTTGAGCTACTCTTCAGTTCAAATTTTATCTTCATGAACTATGACATTCCTTTGCAACTAAATGTGGTAGACCGTTGACCACCAAGCAAGTTTGCAGCTTATTACTCTAAATCCCTTCCTTTTTTACTCTCTAGCCCCCCAACAATCAAGTCTTCTTACACAAATTGAGCATTTGAAACTAGACGCAACTTTATCATGTCATCCCAAACTCTTCAAGTGAAAGAACATTCAAAGAAGAGAGATGATTTCTATTTTCAAGACAATTTCTATCTCGTGTGGAGAGTTTGTTGTTTACAGTTAACCAATGAATAAAAAAATGTTTTTAAATAATTAAATGAAATCAAAGAAAATTCCTAAGCAATTTACATCATGACCTTCATAAATTTATAGCCTAAACCATCAAATATCAGTAATGAAACACATCATGGGTCTCAAAATAAAATTCTTGTAGATTTGGATTAATTATTCCAAAATCTTTTTAATGATGTTGGTCATACTTGAAAGTTTTTAAGCCTAAAACCAAACACTAAGGGACCCAACAAATTTGGCCAAACATAATTAATTTCCTAACCACTTTGGCTTTAAATTTAAAATAACTAAAAATTTTCAAAAATTATGATTTTCTTCTGGTTATAAGTTTTGTGTTAACTCAATTCATCCCAAATTTCATGCTAATCTGAAGTTATGATAAAATCAAGACAGTATATCCAAATATGAAATGAAGAGAACGTGCATATCTCAAATTATGTAACTCTTTTGGATGAATGTGAATAAATTTTATTCTAACATAACAAGAAAACCACAAATACAAACTACACAATTGACAATACACACACTAGATGAAGCCTTCAGAAAGGACACAGTACAACAAAGGATCTGGTTGAGAAGATCAGGAACAAAGCCCAGTTTTGGGCCCATAGTACTCAACAACCAGGACTGAAATGCTCTACTTAGTCAAGTTTGCACAAGCCCTATATTACCTCCCCTTTTTGACCCAATCCTAGCCTAAATTTAATTTAGGCTTAATAAGATGACAAAATCCAGCAACTACCTTACAATCTTACATAAATCTTAGCCCTTCAAAAATATTCTTTTGGGGTCCACTTTACAAAAGAAAAACCAAAATCTTTTGTAAAATAAAAATTAATAATTAAAAAAAAAAACACAATCCGTAATAAAACTTTGCCAATTTAGACCAATTCAAGTGGGTTGGGCATACACTAGCACAATAATCCAAAAATACATATTGGCATGCATACATGATAAAAACATTACTTTTATTAGGAATTAAGCCATTTCGAAAAATCACCGAGTTTTACAGTTAAAAACAAAATCGTTACAAAATAAGAAGTGAAATTTTTTTTTTTTTTGAGAAATTTACAAAACAAGAAGTAGATCCACCAATCTCACATCTCAATTTTCTTTTCTTTCTTGTCTTTTATTTATTTATTTATTTATTTTTTTTTTTTGGGATGGGGATGAATGAGATTAAATTTTAATCAACAGCCACAACACAAACTATAAAATCCACATCCCAGATGAACCTATTAAGGAAACACAGTGCAAAAGAAAGGGCGGATTGAGAAGCTCAGGAACAAAGCCCATTCTTGAGTGATTCATGTTCGCTGCCTGGCTTTGTTTTTGTCTTTTTGATAGAAACGTCAGCAACTTGATTTTGAAGAAGAAGAAGTTGTGCCAAGATTTATATTATATTATAATATAATATACTTTAATACTACTGTGTCGTTTTAAAGTTCTATTTTTAAATCGTTTGATGACCAACTCAGTCTCCTCCTCCACTTTTTAACTTTTTAACAAACATGTGCCTGACTTTCTTTATTTGTTAAACCATTTTTTAAACAGTGTCATTTTAGACATCTATTTTTTACACCCAACTCACTCTCCACCTTCAAGTGAAACGGTGCCGTTCTGCTGTGTAAGATACTTTTACCCAACAGCGTACGGGCCTAATAGTACTACATCTACAAGGATAGTATAACGGCTCCAAGAAAAATTTGTCTCTCTGTCAAAAAGAACTTGAACTAAGCCTTTGAAGAAAAAAAAAAGCAGCATGGTTATTCTAAGTAATAGTAAGAAAGAGTACTATATGCATGATGAATGCCATTTCCTATAGATGTAGAAGCTTCGACAGAGGCTACAATGGAGTTGTCAGATTCATTACCCATTTTGTTGTTGGTAGTGCCATCACCGCCGTCTTGCTGCCAACCACCTCTTCTGAAATATCTTATACACTCGCGGAGTTTAGCAATGAGTTTAAGAATTAGAATCAGGACGGTCACGATTTCCGTAACATCTTTAACGCTGAAATGCAAACTGTTGCAAGAAGAAATTGTATCAATATTACAAGACAAGGAACTCACACACATGTAACTTTAGCTAGCAAGTGTTACCTTGCCATAGGAGGAGACGATAGCCTAGAATTGTCAAGTATAGGAATTAGGAAGAGCGAGGGACGTTGTGCAAAAAATATAAACCGTGTGAGGAGCAGGAGAAGGAATGAAGCAGAGGATCCGAGTGATGCATGGGATGCATCTATATGGGAAATGTGGGGCCTATTGGAATATGATGCACAAAGTTTTGAAATCCGGACCATTTATTGAACCGTAAAAGAAAGAGGTTCAAGGTTTTTAAGGTCGAACCGAGATCGAACCGGGGTCAAATCGTGATGACGTCACAATTAATTTAATAATTATTTAAAATATAAATAAATGAGAAATGATATATCCACAATATTTTCACAACATTTTCATAACAAATCTTAAGTGGCAAGTTGTTATTGGTTGGGGCAAAAAAGTAATCTTAGTGTTAGGTTCAAATTTGAATCAAGAACAACTAACCACTTATAATTTGTTGTAAAAATATTGCAAAAATGTTTTAGATATAGCATCTTTATAAATAAATTAATTAAACTTAAGAGAGGAGTATTCTTATTATCTTTTTTTTTTTTTGTTAACTACGGTCTTATTATAAAAAAAAACGTGTATTAATTTTCTGTTTACATATATTCAGATCAACGTGGCACTCTAATATTTATAAAACTAAAAAAAAAAAAATGTTGAGTGACTTAGAGCATTCAAAGCAGTGGAGCTAAATAGCTATATTGCTATTTTAGCTCCACCACTATAACAAAAAACACACGCAGCAGTGGAGGCAAACTTAAAACTTTTAATTAAAGTGCTACAGTGCACATTTATAAATAAATGTGCACTGTAGCACACGGCTAAAAAAAAATTATTTTTTTATTAATCTCTCTCTCTCTCTTCCCGGATTAAAATAATCTCATACTCTCTCTCTCTCTCTCTCTCTCTCTCTCTCTCTCTCTCTCTCTCTCTCTCTCTCTCTCTCTCTCTCTCAATCCGGCTTCTCTTCTTTCTTCTTTCTTCTTTCTTTCTCATTTTTTTTTTCTCTCTAGCTCAACAGCCGGCCAGCACTCTCATCTCACCCCAAGCCCGTTGCCGATCTGCGGCAGTGGTCACCGATCTGTGGATGTGGCTGTGGTCGCCGATCTGCTCTTTTTTTTTTCTTCTTCTGTGGACCACCGGTGGTGGTGATGGTGGTGGTGGTTGTGGGCGTGGTTGTGGCTGTGGCTGTGGCCGATCTGTTCTTTTTTTTTTTTTTTTTTTTTGTTCTGTTGTGGACCACTGATGGTGGTTGTGGGCGTGGCTGTGGCCGATCTGTTCTTTTTTTTTTTTTTTTTGTTCTACTGTGGACCACTGGTGGTGGTGGTGGTGGTGGTGGTGGTGGTGGTGGTGGTGGTGGTGGTGGTGGTGGTTGTTGTTGTTGTTGTTGTTGTTGTGGTTGTGGTTGTGGCTGATGGTAGAGGTGGTTGTGGTTGATGTGGTGTATATTTTTTTAGTGGTGGGATATATTATTTTATTGTAGGGATGTATTATTTTATTGTTATGCTTATATTATTTTATTATGTTGAAAGCTAAAATAGATCCACTGCTGCAGTATGTGTATAGCTAAAATAGATAAAGTAACATTTGGTGGAGCTAAATTGCTAAAAATTTAGCTCCACTGGTGTGGATGCTCTTAGATATCAAAACGTGGCATTGTCATTTATTAAAACCCACCTACCTCCACTTTCTTTTCTTCTTATCTATTTACCTCGTTCTCATTGCTCTCTACTTTTCAGTCTTTTCTTTTCTCTTCATCTTTAAGTTTATCTCTAGTCTCTCTTCTGCAGATACGGAATACTGGCGATACTAAGGTGTAATCTACCAAAAAAAATTACCTTTTGTGTTGGGGGCATAAGTAGGATTTCTTTCTAGTAATTTACTAAGAATGTTTTTCTCTTTTTTCCCTTAGTTTTATTTCTATATATGGGTCAGTTTTGAAAATTAGCTCCGATTGTATCACCGCACCGGCGTCGGAAAGGTCATCAAGTTCCATTTGCCGGCATCGGCTCATTCAGTCGGCCCAAAGCTCGGTACGGTTTGGTCGGTGAGGATCGGTTTTTCTGTGTTTTTTTTTTTAAGGTTCAGATTCAAAGAGAACAGTAGGGAACCGTGAGAAGCGGTCTGATCACAGTTCTCAGAACCGTGAGGTCCGACCGCAGTTCACACGGGTCCCTGCTTTTTTCCCATAGAGCGGTTCTTGAGACCAAAAGAACCACAAAAGTGAATGGTTCGAGGTTTTTCCGGTCGGACCGTACGGTCCTGTCCGAGTTTCAAAACCTTGATGATGCATATGCATAAACAGGGCCGGCCCTAGGTTTGGGCCACTTAGCAATCCCTTAGGCCCCGTACTACAGAAATGCCCCTAAATTTTGGGGCAAAATTTGAGATATATATATTTTAAATATATTTTTTTAAGATATAAGAAAAAAAATTTATTTTACATTTTTCTTCTACTTTTAAGAAGTACAAAATTGAGTAATGTTAGAGATTATAATTTTAAATATCTAGGACTTACAAATATGTGTCACTAATTACAAGAAATAATTTAGATAGGAAAATATTATAAATACTATAAATTTTACTTTAAAAATTTTATATAAATTGATGTGACAATTAATATTATTTGTAGACATCAACAACCTATTAAATGCATTTTTAAATTACTTAGCGATACATCTTTATAAGTATCATATTGTAAAATTTATAATATCTCTAACATTATTCATTCAAGTACTTGTTTATTATTTTCTTGAAGTGTCATTAATCACATTCATTACTACAATATTTGTACATTTTTTTAGTAAAATTTGTAATATTTTTAGCATTTCTTCAAATATATATATATATATATATATATATATATTACAAGATAAAAAAATGCATTTTTGTTATATAAAAATTATGATATTAAAAATTAGTTAAATATTATTTAATGAAAAATGCTAACGAATTCTTTAAGGGCACTGATTAATAATCTATTTTAAAAAAAATTAATACTACTTTTATAAAAAAAATAAAAAAAATGGTTAAAATATTAATTATTTTTTTTATAAAATATTTTTTATATTTAATTAATAATAAAATAACCGCATTTAAATATATCGTCTTCAGCGTCAAACTTTGTTGGGCAGCGTGCATAAAGCAAAACGGATTCCCGGCTGTATCTTTTGCGCTCATTTGTGTGCTATCTTGCGCTGGTGACAATAGTGGATCTGCAACAATTTTCCAATTTTCTTTCTGCGCTGGCGCAGGATAACACACAAATGAGAGCAAAACTTTGCGCTAGTGCAAAAAGACAAGACGATTGGAAAATTGTTGCATATGTATACACGTATTTACTCTCAAAGGCCTAAGGGGGGTGATAGGATGAGATGGTGCATAAAGACTACTGGGAAAATAAATTGTCTTTTATCACTCTGCGCAGGATAGCGCAATATACTATTGGGTAAACAATTGACTTTTTTGCTAGTGGGCTCCCGATCCCAAAAAAGGCGGGTTGCGCTCATAGTTCAAAAGACAACTTTTTCCCGATAGGCCCCATCATCGCTACATAGTACCTTTTGTACCTGCTAGTTCTTATTTATTTTAGTATAAAATTTTTTTTTTTTCCCCCTCTTATTTTACATCCTTAATTTTTAAAATACTTTGTATTAAATTTTTTGTTTTATATTATATTTTATTAAAATATTAATTTTTTTTAATTTTTTAAAATTATTTTTCTTTTCTTTACACCTAACAATCATTATTTACTTTCTTCTTTTATCCTCAAGATAGGTCAAAAAAAAAAAAAAAACAATTAAATGCAAAATAAATAATATTAATGTGTTATTGTAGCAAACTTTTAAATTTAAACAATTATATACGAATTGATGAGAATGCAGGTAGTCACAAGAGAGGTGTTTTGAGTTTCATGAACAACTATCACCAACAGAGTTTCGCCACATCAATTTTTTTAAAAGATAATCAAATACATGCTTTGTAACTTTAGAGTAGTGCTACAGACACAAACTATTTTACAACTTTTTTACAAACTGCTGATGTGGTCAGCCTTTTATTAGTTTTCATTTAGGCCTACAATTAATATCACTTTTTCATTTACCAATAATCACTGGCCACATCAGCAGTTTGTAAATTTTTTTGTAAAATAATTTGTATCTCTAGCATTATTCGTAACTTTATAGGTAGGTAGCGATATATAGTTTCAATAAGGCCGGGCATAAAACTATATGTTTACACCCACCAGTAGCATTCTGCCATATTAGATTTTTTTTTTTTTTTTTTAAGCCAATCAATACACTCATTCACACACAATTCTATTCTTTATTAAAAAAAAATTATACTCTACAAATAAATAAAAATAAAACAAAACCCAAAACTGTACCAAGAATTAATAGCCTTTACACTTATCACAAAAGGATTATATAAAAGCAAAAGAATAATAGCACTTTCATGTGAATCTGAAACAAATTAATATAACACCTTAATTTGGGCCTCAAAAAGGGATCATTTGGGCAGAACATAATTTCTTCCAAATTAATTCATTTTACTCTCCATTGTTTAGATGTCAGTCATCGGTAGGTACAGTCACCTTGTGATTGTCACTTTAAGTATAAAAACTAAAAATAGCTCTATTTCAAGAGCTTTAAGAAGAAATTCATAATAGGTGAGAAATATACTTGACTTTAATAAATGAAGTTTTTAGCCGACCTCAATTACGGCTGATGTGTCAAATTGAATACATGGAATAACTTGACTAAGAGTGACTTCGAATGCAAGACTTTGAAATTTGTTTGCAGTGAAAAATTCTTGTGGCGCAACTTTTGCCACAATTTGCCTGCATGACGAGTTATGAGTGGTCGAGAAAAAATGGTGATTCTATGTGGGTTTGCTACTCTAACACTTACAACTCATCACGTAAACAAATTGTAAAAAAATTTGTGTCATTTGTTGTGATTCTAGCATATTTCTTTCTTCATTAATGGTGACAAGCGTGAACATGAGCTATATTTATCCCACTGTGCACAATCCCTAAAATAACATGAACAAAATTGAAGACTTGAAATAACTTGACTAAAGAGTGATTTCGAATGCAAGACTTTGAGATTTGTTTGTACGTAGTGAAAAATGCTAGTGGCGCAACTTTGCCACAACTCGCTTGCATGGCGAGTTGTAAGTGGTCGAGAAAAAATGGTGAGTCTATGTGGGTTTGCTACTCCAATACTCACAACTTGTCACGTAACGAGTTGTGGAAAAAGTAGTGTCATTTGTTATGATTCTAGCGTATTTATTTGTTCATTAATGGTGACAAGCGTGAACATGAGCTATATTTAGTCCACCGTGCACAAGCCTTAAAAGAACTTGAACAAAGTTTGGTTACAAACCTGGTTGTAAACAATGGCTGCAACTCTACTCAGTATCTATTTGAGAAAAACTTTTTTAGCTGACTTTTTGCTTAAAGTACTGTAAATAAAGGTAAAAGTTAGCTGAATAATACAATGAGACCCAAAAATAGTAACAAAAAGTGCAATGAGATTCATGATAGTAGTAAAAATAAGCTGAAAATGCAAATAAGCTAAAATTTTCAACTTGTCCCAAATGGACACAATATATTTTTATTAAATATGAATTTTGACAAATCAACCATTAGATAACATTTTCTTCATATACTCTCTAAACTTGCAAAGTTTCTAAAAAATCAAAGATCAATAGTTATATTATCAATCAAATATTTAAATTTCAAGTTCTTATATTTTAAAATTAGCTATAAAATATAAATCCATGTATCGAATACTGAATAACATTCTATTGGCATGAAATTTCACATGAGTATTAAAAACAGAAAGAACAAGCAATCTAATTGTTAGATTTTCAAATTATGTAACCATATTAATTTTTTTAGTGAGAATTATAATCATTAATTACAACAAAATTTGTAACCAAATTTTATCCAAATACATCTTTTTTAGGCCCAATCCTAGCCTAAATTGGCTTAACAAGATCACAAAAAATCTTACATAAATTGTCACCCTACCCTTGAAATGTTCTTTTGGGTTCCATCTTACACACACACACACAAAAGACATCTTTTACCCAAGAAAAAGAAACCCACAATTCCATGAAAAAAGTTGGCCAATTTAGATGAACTCAAATGTTTTGGTCATACACTAGCATAATCAAATAATAATAGTATATGTATTCAGCAAAATAATATATATATATATATATATGTGGATGCCCCCATACATGATAAAAACAATACTTATATTTAGACTTAAGCCACACCCCAGAAAATCACAAAGTTTTACAAGTCAACACATTACAAAACAATAAGTAAAGCTGCTAATGTCATTTTTTTTTTAAAGGAATGAGATTACATTTTATTCAATCACATTAACGCCTGAGTATTTTAAAAAAATATACGAATTTTATCCTTTAAAAAGATATTTTATTTATTTTAATATACAATTTTACAAATCACCCAACATCTCATTTTTTAGTTTTCGCATCACAATAAACATTATTAATTTATTTATTCATCTCTCTCTCTCTCTCTCTCTCTCTCTCTCTCTCTCTCTCTCTCTCTCTCTCTCTCTCTCTCTCTCTCTCTCTCTCTCTCTCTCTCTCTCTCCAGCAACTCTTCCTTTGCCACCTAGCAAAATCACCCACAACTCATACCAAAAACAAGTGAACCACCACTATAAATCCAGCAACCCACCAAGCCCCACCACCATAGACCCTGCAAACCCAACAAACCCATACCAAACCCACCCAATCACCACCATAGCACAGTCGACCATCACAACAAACTACCAAACCCACAATATCAACCAAAACCCAAAACCAACGAGACCCAATTTTGTTGACCCAATTACAAATATGCAGATCCGAACCACAATCAACCACCACAACTATTGCCGATCTACAACTCGAAGGACTCGCCACCTCTGCGAACTCAAAACAAGCTCAACCACTGCCAATCTACACTTATGGTGCGGTCCGAGAGAGAGAGAGAGAGAGAGAGAGAGAGAGAGAGAGAGAGAGAGAGAGAGAGAGAGAGAGAGAGAGAGAGAGAATAAATTATATTAAATAATTCACTAAAACTTGCTATAGTGAATTTTTATAAGTAACAATTCACTTTAGCAAAGTTGTAAAAAAATGCAAATTACACCGTATAAGTTTGACTAAAATTCATTCCAGTCTTCTAACTTTACATTCGTTCAATTGAGTCTTTTAAGTTCCAAATTTATATAATTTAGACTTTTCGTCCAATTCCATTAAAAACTATCATTAAGTATGAAATTAACTAATGAAAAAAATATTTAAAAAAAATTCTAACATAACATATTTATAAAAAAATTTTATTAATTGTGTAGATTTTTTTCAAGTGAGAAAAATATTTTTTTAATAAAAATTTTTTAATAAAATTGGATGGAAGGATTGAATTGGATAAATTTGAAATTTTGATAATTCAATTAAACAAAAGTAAAATTAGAATACTGAAATGAATTTCAATAAAATTTAGAAGGTATAATTTGCATTTTATGTTAACAGTTAGATTGTTTCTGGAAAAAAAAAAAAAAAAAAAAAAAGAAAAAAAAAAAAGAAAGAAAGAAAGAGAGAGAGAGAGAGGGACAAGGGAGAGGCGGGCTTATTAGGAATGCTAACAGAGAGTGGATTAGAGGATACACTAGAGCGATTGAGATTACTACGAGTGTAACGTTACAGAGGATCTGTGGGCTTGGCATCAACCTGCTTTGCCTCTCACTAAACTTTCCTGCTGCGGAGATTGAGTTCGATGCTAAGTGGTGGTGGATCTATTGAGCAAAACTGCTGCGTCTTTTAATGCCATCGATAACGTTCTTGCTAGAAGAGGAGCTCTTCTCTCTCAAGATTTTGTTGTTTATTTAGAAACTCTTCTGGAGGTCTCTTTTTTGCTCAGCTTAGATGCTGCAGGTGTTTTGTATAATCGTTCTGTTAGCTCCTTTGGCGCTAGCTAGTTTTTGTTATTGAAAAGCCTCTTTTAGCCCCCCAAAAAATAATAATAATAACATTTTTCAGACAAAGGAGAAAGCGACGAAGTTAGCTCTCAAGTTTCAAACCAGCATTACTCGGCCCATTGACTTCTTCTAACTTTTGTTTTGGTCCGTTTGCTCCCAGACGGTATCCTTGTTCACAGTTACCTCTCTTGCCAACCTGCATTCGAGTATTCTATTCCCAATTCAATTTCAACCATAAATGAATGAGTGCTTTTTTTTTTTTTTTAACTTTATATTGGATTTCTAGATTTTTAGTCTACACTCCATCCAAAGCATGTGTCATTACCTACATTCCTCTGGTTTATTCGTTTGCCAGTAATCATAGATTAACTTTGGGTCCCTCTTTTCTGGCCAACATATATATATATATATATATATATATTTATTTATTTAGAGGACTATGTATACACAGCAAGCACCCAACCTAGCTCATCGATCGGAGGTGTTTTATGGTTCATCCAATTATAGGCTTATGCTAGACAATTTGGGTTAATGTAATAAATTCCAATGCTTCCTATTTGGGCTGCCAATAACCCTTGGTATCACAAAGTTTTCGATTACCGTACAAGAAGGATGATTGGGAAATCATTTTCATTTAAGATGGGTGTCCCCTTTTTTTGTTTCATGTTCAGTTGTTGGAGCTTTTATGGGAGTTCTAAAGTCTGATTTTTTGTATCATTATCCCCATACTTTCTCTAACTTAACGTCTTTATGAAATTAATATTTTCCTTTTTCTTGCAAGAGAAAATAAAAAAGGTTGGGGTGGCCGGAGTTTTATTTGCTTTATGTTAGTTTAGAGTTTAGGTTTTCTAACATGCTTATTCATTTTCTATTTTATTATCTCTGATTACTTAAACATATATAATTTTGGTTTTCTTAGTTTTTGTGCTAAGGATGCGTACACATGGTTAGGGATGCACATACAGGGTTTCGACATGCATGGTTGAGTATGTGTACGCATCTTAAACCCAGATTTGGCAAATTTCTTTCCTTTATTTAATTTTTTTTTTTCACCCCAAACCCAGGTGGCTACTTCCATATCTCCTCCTCTAGTTTATTTGGCTGACGCGTACTTCACATAGGTGGCATGAACCACTTGTGCAGTGCGAGACGGTGCGCTCAGACATGGGTTCTATGGAATTTTAAAATCTACTCATCATTTAGTTTAGTGGTCTTGCTTTAGGCCGCCTAGCTAATCAGTCATTCTTTAAGCTATTTGCAACCAAATATTGAATGCTCTAGATTCCTGAAAATTTCTAAAAGACTACGCTAAACCAGCCAACAACTTTTTTTTTTTTTTTTTGCATGAAGCATAAGTATAGTTGGCCTGTAGTATCCTCTCACATTATTCATCCGTAATATGATAGATGCTATGTTACGACTTACAACATGTGCCTTTGCATGTTCATGAACATGCACCTCACATTCTTTATATAAATGATTTTCTTTTCAATAAATTCATATAAGATATCAATTTCCTCTTGGTCTTTGGGCTGTTGCTACTTTCTAGTTACTTCAACTTGTTAAGCTTAGTTTTTTCAATATAAGTATGTTCCCTTCCCTTCTTGTTTTTATTTTATTCGTATAGTCATAGGTGCCCTTTCCTCTTAATGGCTCTTATTTCATCCATTGTCAGGTCCCCAAAAAACCATAATTTAATTTATGTACAGCTCTTTCACTTCTTTGGTGTTGTATTTCCCATTCTTCAATTCAATTCAACCAAATTAACTAATAAACCATGTGGCTGAATTTAAATGTCATTCAAGAAGATTCTTTTTTTTTTTTTTTGTTCCATTAGTTAATATAATTATATTGTTGACTTCAACCTAAAGTACAACACCTAAGAAGTTAAAAGAAAGCTTAGAGAAGAAATGAAAAGTTCGAGATGATGCGAAAAGACACTTTGAAGAACCAAAGGAGCTAAAAAAGAACTCAACTTATATAGATTATATGTATAAATTGCTTGATATAAAGTTTTTTACCACACATGACATTTTTATGCTTCTAGGATTTTGGTCCGACAAAAATACATGTGCTATAAATTTTCCAATAACATATTAAACCTAATCATTTCTTCTTCTTCTTCTTCTTCTTCTTCTACTTTTTGATGGAAATCAATATCAATATATATATATATATATATATATATAAAAGTAAAGACCTCGTTGGGAAAGCATGAGATTTTGCAATGTGTCACACTCTATAAATAGAATTGAAATATTCTTAAGTCGTATTAGAGATAAGAACAAATTTAAAAATAAAAACTCTTTATTTCCTTTGGTTCAATGTTTCAAGACTACTTTTTATTACATTTTTTATTCAATGTTTTAATACTATTATTTCTTTTATTTGGTTCAATGTTTCAAAATTTTTCCTCTTTCTCACACATAAAAAACTCTTTGCATTTCTATTAATCCTTTTCACTTCTACTCCTTTATATACACATGCCCACAACAACTCTTCATGTTATCTCATCTCAAATACACTCAAACAAGAACGATGTCATTTGCCTTCAGCCTTTCAAAGACACGTACATAACTTTAGTATTGTGGTACCATTTGATTCCAACTCGTGTGAGTAGGCTATGAGCCATAGTAATAAAAATAAAAATTGATGATGATTTCAAAGTATTTTAACAATTAAATTTAAATAAATTGATTTTTTTTAGCCAATTTCTCTTTATTTAATTACGTTCTCTTTATGTTGATACTTAAAAATGATTTCCTTAATTTCATTAAGATAATGAATTGGGTATTTGCGATTGAGGTCTCTATATTTTGTTGTGAAAATAGTGTGGTTAATGTTGAAGTCGGATGTTGTGGATTTTGTGAAGGTTGCGATTTTTTTTGAGTCTTTGGGTGTTTGAGATTTTGGTTTGGGATAGTTATAAATGTATTTTTTTTTAGAACTAAAGAAAAAGAAAAAGAAAATTCTAATTGATTATTTGTGTTATAACTCATAATTTGTAGGTTTTTTTTTTTTTTTTTTTTACTATTGTTTTGTGCGGTATGAGCCATAGTAATAAAAAAAAAAAATTGATGATAATTTCAAAGTATTTTTGACATTTTTTTAAAGGATACGGGAGCCCAACTAAAAATAATTAAATTTTAATAAATTGATGTGTTTTTAACCAATTTCTCTTTATTTAATTATGTTCTCTTTATGTTGATACTTAAAAATGATTTCCTTAATTCCATTGAGATAATAAAATGGGTGTTTGCGATTGAGGTTTCCATATTTTGTTGTGAGAATAGAGTGGTTAAAGAAGTGTTTTGTAGGTTGTTTAAATTTATGTAATTTTAGAATATATAAATATTTTATGCTTTAAATTCTTATTTATAGATTTTTAAATCATTTAATTAGTTTAAAGAATAAAATCTACTTAATTTTAACGGTAAATATTATAATATGTTATAGTTTTATAGTGCTATACAATTTTTTTTAATAAAATATGAATTAAGAAAATCAAGTTGTAAAGTATTTAATAATATTGTGAGCAAATATAAATATTATATAACAAAATAATTACTATATGTTGGTCTTAATATATATATATATATATATATATATAAATGATTTCAAAAGAAATTGTAACATAGTCCGTGCATCGCACGGGACATGCATCATCTAGTTAAACATAATCACTTCAAATCCACACAACACATTAGTGATTAGTGACACTTAAATCAATCTATAAATTTTGTCAGTAAATTTTTTTTAATATTTCATTTTTTATTATAGTGAATTAAACTAAAAATTCAAATTCTATGAATTGTTAGTAAATTCAACAAACTTTAAGAACAATTTATTCAAATTGAGAAGTCCAGATATTGCTCAAAGTAAATACATAAGTTGTAACACATAACATGCTTCCTCACACACACATACGCATTAAATACAGTGCAAACCGGAATTTTGAGAGAGAAAAGCACATGAAATAAAGATACGTTCTAACCCAAGAAAATATTGGTACATTTGGATAAGTATCCAATTATTTTTAAGTGAAATCGGAACTTCTCATCTAAATATAGAATATCCTATTAGTAAATCCAGTTATTATTTTGCAAGAAATAAGAATGTCTTTTAACTACTCTTTTTAGTGATACGAATGTGGAGGCCATCTGTAAATCCTAGAAGTGGACTACGAGCAATGTTTCCTCCCTTGAGCCTTGTCCACCTATAAAAAAATAAAAATTCAAGATGTCACTAATATGTATTATCCTACCACAAACTTGGTCTTGATCATAGTCAGGGAAGAAACTAATATATGACCAATTGGGGCCATGAGGCCCATGATCCACTTGAAATGTTAAATTTTTTGATAATACACATATAGATTTCAGTTTGTATAATGCTAATTTTGTTTTTCATATATTAGTTTAGTTTTGAATGTTAGTATAATCTGAATTATAAAATTGTTTTGGCTCATAATTTAGCCACTAACTTGTGGGGGCAATAGCACAAGTAAGACTTAGTACTAAGGGAGAAAATTACCTATATTTGGTGACCAAAACATGGAGAAAGGTAGCCAGGAAAGCTTTAGAATAGTCCGCCCCTGCACATTTTCTAATTCCTCCTCCAAAAGGCATGAAATTTTTAGATACAACCAATGGGTCAAGATCCTAGTTCCATTAAAAAGAAAGAAAGAAAAAAAGTCAAGGAGATTGCCCTAATCAACAGAAATAATATGAGGAAAAAGTGTGTAATAAGTACTGGTTGAATCATCTTTTTCCCCTAGGAAAGTTGCTTACTAAATACCTTCCAGCGCCATGGATTGAAAGCAAGTGGATCTTTGTATGTGTTTGGGTTTAATTGAAGAGCAGAATTTGCAAGCATAATGGTCCAACCAGCAGGAATTGTATATCCTAGTAAGCACTTAGCCAATTATATACAATTTGTAACCAGATATATATATATATAAAGCTACTTAACCAAATATATGCATTTGAGAGCATACCTTTATATTCAATGTCCTTCAGTGCTCTTCGTAGTAAACCAGGATTAACAGCTGCAATCCTAAGAACTTCATTGATTACCTGTAATTTCCCCACAACAAAATGTTTATGCTTATGAGATAATTGGAATCCTCTAAAAATCCCCAAGAGATAACACGTTGAGATTGTATAAACTGACTTGAAAGGTAAAAGTCATCGACTTATATTCATTCCATGTGAGTGTGGAACTTGGATTTTCTCTGCCTTTGAGAATTGCCTCATGCTCCTCCTAGTAAATCATACATCACCAATGTTACTTAAACCATCACTATACACATAAAATAGATTTTGTGATCAAAGAAATTTGTTATACATGTACATAAAATACCTTCAACTCTTGTAAAACTTTAGGTTGGTCCTCAAGTAACTTGAGAGTTAATGCTAATATTGATGAAATGGACTCAAAGTTGGTATATAAGATCCCAAAAAGTGAATATATGATAATGTCTTCTGTTAAGTATTTCTCCGTGTCCATGTCATTAATGGCTTGATTAAGGAAATCTCCATGATGAATTTCTGGTGAATTGATTCTCTCCTTTATTATTTTCCTCAGCATGATCACTGCCTCTGTTTGATCCTAATTAATGGATCAAAATTAAGATTTAATTAATTTACCTAAGTCATTTCCAACAAATACTTCTCCCAGAAAATTTATCTTTTCTCATTACTGTGATTACCTTCAAAGATTTATAATATGCAGTGCCGGGGATGTTCAAGGGAAACACCATAAAACCTCCCGCAACATTATTGAACGTCTCACTCATTTTCAGAGGTGATTTTTCATGATCATAACCAATCAATAGCTTTGCACCGAAATGTAAAGTCAACTGCAATGTCCAGGAAAGATAGATATGTTATAATTTGAAGACAACAAATTCTACAATATCCTAGAAGAACAGGATACTGGATCTCCATTTTACTAAAAATTGAGAGAGTATTTCACGGTTAAGATTTTATTTTATAAATAAAAGAATGCACGAAGTGTTACATTAAAATTTTAAATAACATGGCACTATATACACTACAATAAAAAATGTCTATTACATCAAGTGTTAATACAACATAATATGTATATAGTAGTTTTAGACAAAATATCGCATCTACAAGTTAAAATAATTGCAATAGTAACTTAAAAGTGTTGAATTATTGCATCAACAATAATAAGTTGTAATAACTTATAATTTTCAACTGCAATAGAAGCTTTAATATATTACGAAAAAAATTTCCAATAACTTTAAATGAAAGAATCATTGCAATAAATTGATACCAATTGTTTTTGCAATTTATTGCAACGAAAATTTCAAATTAATAGCTTATTGCATCGATGTTACCATTGCAATAATTTGATATTAATTCTTTTACAATCTATTGCAATGACAAACACGTAACTGTAATAAATATATCGTTGCAATAATTTGGTATCAATTATTTCATAGTCAATCGCAGTAACAAAATGAATTAATTATCTATTACAATGAAGATATCATTGCAGTAATTTAATCTGATTCATTTTGTTCAATTATTTGCAATCTATTATAACAAGCTTCGTGAAGAGTAATAGTTTATACTTACAAGATATTCGAAATAGTAAATTGTTTATTGCAGCAATATATATATATATATATATATATATATATCATTGCATCAAAATTATTATTTAAATATTTGGAGTTTATTGCAACAAAAATTTTTGTTGCATAAACATATTACTTCAAATTTTATTGCAACATCTTGTATCAACTATTGCAATGGTTTTTCGTTGCAATAAACATTTTTTCTTGTAGTGATACACTTTTAGAATTATAATATTTAATTGAATTTATGAATTGAATCCAGTTTAAATGAAAATGATCCTTTTACATCGAAGAAATGAGTCTATATCGAAGAAAATTGGAACTTACAACGGAAGCAGCACGTTTCACTTCAATGGAAGGCTGAATTGACCATGTTTGTAGAGCTTTTATAACTAATTCTTCAATTTGAGAAAGCAACATTTTCTCAAGGGCCTCTGCACCACAGTGATTCAATATAATGCTTCTTAAGTATCTATGGACAAGACCATGTGCAGTTGTCTTACTTTCACCTTCCATAGTGAAGATCTTGGAAAATGAATCCAAATACCATAATTCAACTAGTCTCCCTTCTTGTTTAGCGATGTGATGGTTGAATTCAGGATCTATTGATACAACAACAGGACAACCCGCCAAACTAGTTCGAAATAATTGGTCCATATCTAAGAAGGGGAAAAAAAAAAAAGGTTAGTTGGTTTGTCTCATCAGTAATATGAAGCATCAAAGTTCTTAAGTCTTTATGTTATGTTTTGTTGGATTAAAAGGGCATGGTTTTAAAAATCGAATCCGATTGGAAAGTTTAATCGGTTTAACATACGAGAACTAGAATAAAGTCTAGTGAAAATCATAAAAACGGCAGTTCAACCGTAAAAATTAGGAACCAAACCCTTTTTCAATTCTTTGATCAGTCTGGTTTTTAAACCAAGAAAAATGGAGAAAATAAATATAAAAAGGGGGGTGGGGGGGGGGGGGGGGGAAGGAAAATAAAAGTGGTTAGGATATAAATGGAGAGGAAAGAAAGTGGGATATTTGGAATTTTTTCATCCAGATTCACCATTTTTTTTCCATCCAAATTGGGATGAAAATGGGAGAAGAAGTAACATTGAAAAGAAAATTACAAACTAATCCCTCCACTATTGTGTTACAGAATTATAATATAATAAGATATATTAGTAATTTACTCTCTATCCTTCTACATTTTTTTCCTTCCTCCATACCAAACAAACATAATAAAAATACAAATATTTTCTATCATTTGACTTTTTAATAATTCTCCTTACTAAACAAAGCCTTAAGTTACCTTTATAGGAAGCCAATGTGTACATAACTAAGTTTTCCATTACTGTATTTTTTTTTTTTTTTTTTTTTTTTTTTTTGGGGGGGGGGAGTAGTCGGCACCAAAGTGAGATGACAAGATCATACTTTTGACCAGCAATAAATAAAAATATTTTTAAAAAAATTCTGAATTGTGTAGGTTTGTGTATGAATTTAGAATAAGAAGATGTTGAGCAGGTGTCCGTTAAGTCCCACGAGTTGGACTTGTATTTAAAAAATATGAGGAATATTAGCGGTGTTCTGTCACAAATGGTATCACACTATCACATATGATTCCTATTCCTATGGTACTCTATCTTCTCTCATCCTGTTGTAGTTCCCAACAAGAAGAGAGAAGGTATTTCATTGCAGTCAATTTTATATATATATATCTATATATATATATATATATATATATATAGAGGGACGAAACCGGAATTCAAAGTTTGGGTGGGCCAAAGTATAAACTCAAAAAAGTTTATAAAAATCAAAACTAACATCTATTCAAGTTTTATCGAATTTTATCACATTAATTAACATTATAATCTCATATTTTCACAATTTGGATTGAATACTAATTTAATTAGTGTTATTTTTTAGAATTTTGTTTGAAAATTTTCATGAATTGGGACATCAACACTAGAGGTAATGCTGCATTATCAGCTTCAAATTATTTGTAATTTTTTCTTTTTAAAAAAATCAAATATTATAGATAATTTTTCCATCGTCAACAATTCAAGTGAAAGTTTTGTTATTTCCATATTATATAGCTCTATCGTTTTTCAAAATTTAGTCCAAAAAATAAACCAAACAAACATACCTCACAAGCTACAACAACATTAATGTTAATAAAATATTTTCTAAAAATAGTTAATAATTCATAAAAATAAACCTATGAACAAGCATTACTATCCATTGCACACATTTGATCATAGTTCCCACGGGCTTCATATTTTTGGATAAATATGCAATGGGCAAAAGGATGTTGTAGTTTTCTTTTTAGTTTTCATGGGTTAAAATGTAAAGATTTTGAAGGAAGGGGGCCAAAAATAAATTTTTTAGGGGAAATTTTTGAATATAATGCTATATTTTTTTTTTCAAATGGGGGGGGGGGGGGGGCATGGCCCCTCTCTGCCCTAACGTGGGTCCATCTCTCTCTCTCTCTCTCTCTCTCTCTCTCTCTCTCTCTATATATATATATATATATATATATATAGATGTAGTAAAAAATGACATATTAATAAAAAAAAGAATAGAAAGTATGATTTCAAATAAAATAGAATGGAAAAAAAGAATACATGTGACCCATCCTAGTTAATATATTGAAGATCTATAACTATTTCAAAAATTTTGGGATTAAAGTTTTGTTGTTGATATTGTTGTAGCATTTTTGTGTGTTTATATATATATATATATATATATATATATATATATATAAAATATAAAAGATATATGTATAATTAAATTCATACAAATATTACAAAAACACACACAATTAGTTGCATATATAGCATATTACTTTTGAGCTCTCTTTTTGAAAAATGGCATATCAGTCAAGAGAGCAATAGAAAATATGACTTTAAATAAAATAAAATAGAGAAACAGAATACATGTGACTGATTTTAACTAGCTAATACAATATTAAAGATCCATTTAATATTCATATATAATTAAATTCGTACAAATTAAATATTGCAAAAACACACACAATCAGTTGCATATTACCTTTGAACTCTCTTTTTGATAAATGGGTGGACATCTAGAGAGTAACTGCGAACGTTCAGCTGAAAGGACTCTCCAATAATGGGTAAGCCCATAGAACCCGGACGGAGGACTCCATTGCACTTTGGATTGCTCCATTTGTTTAGCCAATAAGTCAAATATATGACAACCACTGCAACAATGCACAATCCTTCTATCCACATTTTTAATTCCTTTCTTGTATAGAATATGGTTAAGATTGTGTACAAATCTCTGAAGCAAGTCCTGGTTTGTTGGTAAAGCTCTCGCTCTATCCCACTCCAGAAATGAATGTGATATTAGAGATGAAAAAGTCTGCTGAGAACTGTTGGATTGAAAGGAATTAAATAAGGAATGCAGAAAATTAATCCTATATTTTGCTGAAGAGATGGTGTTTTACGTGTGATACATGCATGGTGATTGGTGAGATAAATACAAGGCAACTCCCAGCGTTATTATTTTTTTTTTTTTTTGAGAATCAACTCCCAGCGTTATGGATATACATTTTCCTTATCAGCACTCCTGCCAATACTGGAAATCAGAATTTTTCTTAAAAGGATTGATATAATCTAATGTTTAGATAAAACAGACAAAATTTAAAATGGACCAAAAAATTAAAATAAAAAATAAAAAAAATTCAACAACACATCTAAATAGAAAACCGTTGTCTCATTTTCTTTTAGTAATGCAAAGAACACACCGCTCCTTACACTCAAATCCACACTTTATTTATGTGTCAACTCTTAATTAGATTTCAACATTTTTAAGTACTCGTAGTAGACTCATATGAAAATGTTAAATTCAATTAAGAGTTTACACATAAATAGAATGTAGATTTTGACCGTAGAGAGAGACAAGTTGCTAGGATTGGATTTTAGCATGGGATAGATAAATTGTGGTATCCAATCAGGAGTTCATACATAAGCAGGGTGTAGATTTTTGCACGTAGCCATATAAGTTGACGGACAAATGGCTTATTACTCCTTGTCTCCAGCCAATACGTGAAAGCTTTAGTTGCATGAAATGCCCACCTAGACTTCCATTTGGATTTGTCTCATCCCAAATCCCAGACCATGGGACCATATGTGGAGGACTATAACTCTATATGCAATGGTCTATCCGTTTAGGAGGGGTAGAAATGGTGACACAGGAAGGGTCAAAGAAATTAAATCAGCAAAGTGTGTAATAGGGGTTAATCTCGAGATTTCAACGTTAATTCGTCAAGTATACCATTAATATTTTAGTGGCATTAGCAATTACAATTTACATTATGCCACCTACAAGCCAAAATTTAGTAACTACGCCATATGAATCTTAGGAAAAGTGGTTAAAAGAGTAGAAAACTTAACTCATATATTGAGGCCAAAAGTCTTGTAATTTAATTAATTGGCACTACTTGACATTTTCAAGGTATTTAAAATTCAAATCCCCTCTCTCCCGCTATACTTATAGGATTAAAATATTTATAAAAAAAAAAACTAGTATTTTGAGGATTGATTAAATTACGTTATTCACTAATATCACATGTGACAATAATGGTAGGATTATTGGATTTTATTGGATAAAACAACATCCTCTTTTATATATAAAAGGAGGGTTACCTGTAAACAATCAATCTTATTCAACATCAATACTTCAACATGTCTTCTTTTATCCTAAGAGTAGTGTAATCCTTTTCATCAAAAAAAAAAAGAGTAGTGCAATTCTTCACTTCAATTTCGTTGCCTTGTTGTAAAATAGAACTCAACAAGAACTTGAAACAAAACCCTAATTTTGTTAATAAAAAAATGGTATATATTTCGATAACTTATTAAAGAAATCTAAATTCTAAACTAAAACTTGAATCAAAACCCTTCTCTTCAGATAATCTCATACAAAAGAATTTCCAATGAAATGTAAATTCAACAAAATTTAGTAACAACTTACTAAAATTGAGAAGTTCACATATTTCTTAAAAAAACACATAAGTTGAAACACAAAACATGTTTCCTTACACATACATCAAATACATTGAGAGAGAGAGAGAGAGAGAGAGAGAGAGAGAGAGAGAGAGAGAGAGAGAGAGAGAGAGAGAGAGAACATTAATACCAAAAATAAAATATAGAGTATCTAATTATTTTGCGTGAAACTGGAACTTTTCATCTCAATATAGAACATCTTGTTATTTTGCATGAAATAGGATTTATATATATATATATATATATATATGTGTGATAGAATTTTAACATATGGCGTTTACTTCATGATAATTGCTCTTTTAATTATATGTTTTTCTTCTTTGAAAAATTAATGTGGAGGCCATCTGCAAAAACCAGAATAGGACCTCGAGCAATTTTTCCTCCCTTGACCTTTGTCCACCTAAATATAAATAAAAATTTAAGAGGTCACTAATAGGGAATAATATCCTACCACAACAAGGTTTGTGATCATCTTGTTGTGGCAATAGCCCAAGCCCCATGTAAGTGACACTAAGAAGGGGAACAAATTACCTATATTTGGTGACCAAGACATGGAGGAAGATAGCCATGAACGTTTTAGTATACGCTGCCCCTGCACATTGTCTAATTCCTCCTCTGAAAGGCATGAAATTCTTAGATACAACAGATGGGTCAAGATCCTGATTCCAATAAAAAATTGTTGTCAAGGATATTTCCATATCAATTAAAAGTAATAGTATGGGGAATTAAAAAAGCATGTATAATAACTGGTTAAGTCTTCTCTTTACTTTAAGGTTGCTTATTACATACATTCCAGCGCCATGGATTGAAAGCAAGTGGATCCTTGCAAGTGTTTGAGTTTAATTGAAGTGCAGAATTTACAATCATAATGGTCCAACCAGCCGGAATTGTATATCCTGGTAAGCATTTAGCCAATCATTTACACTTTGTAACCGAATATAAAGACACTGAACCAAATATACGCATTTGAGAGCATACCTTTAAATTTTATATACTTCAGTGCTTTTCGTAGTAAACCAGGAGAAACATTTGCGATCCAAAAAACTTCATTGATTACCTGTAATTTCATACAACAAAATTTTTGTGTTTATGAGATAATTGGAATCCTCTACACCACAAACAGAGATTATTTTGAGATTCTGGAACTGACTTGAAGGGTAAAAGTCATTGACTTATATTCATCCCATGTGAGAATGGAATTTGGATTCTTTCTGGCTTTGAGAATTGCCTTGTGCTTGGCCTAATATATGATATATCATCAGTGTTTCAACATTACCATACACAAAATTAAGTGCTAAAAGAAATTTGTTCTACATGCACATACAGTAAACTATTTTAAAACTGCTGGATTGTCCGCAATTAACTGAGAGCTAATGATAATGCTGTTAAAATCGCCTCAAAGGTAGCAAATGAGATCCCAAAAACCCAACGGGCGAGAAAATCTTTTGATAAGAATTTCTCCTTATTCATGTTATTTATGGCTTGATCAAGCATATCTTCATGTTTTCCAGGTGAATTCATTTTCTCTTTTACCATTTTCCTCAACATGGTCAATGCCTCCTTTTGATCCTGAATGAAAATGAAGATTTTAGATTAATGTTGTCAGTTCGTTTAGACCCCTTAAACCCAACAGATTAACCTAGAGAATTAGCCAAGTTATTAACTTAGGTAATTTAATTAAAACTAGGTTAACACAATTAAGCAAAAATAACAAAGCAGCGGAAAATAAACAACACAAAGATCTGATGACCCAGGAAACCACACCGGTAAAAACCTGGGGAGGATTTGACCTAGCTATCCTCAAGGTAAACTGAATCCACTATGAAAGAATCGAAGTTTACACAATAGACTTAGACCACTAACATCTTATTGCTACCCGAGTGTAGGAAACTTACTACCATGACCCCATGATAGCTCCGAGATCCACGGACTCTTTCTTTCCGGAATTCTTCAACAAATCCACAAGCGCACCTGCTTGTATATCTTTGTGTTCTCTTGATTCTGCAACTGTAACAATCTACACAACTCTTGATATAAATCTCAAGTTTGTAAACCCTAAGTGTATGTGAAGGTAAACACCTCTAGATCTCACAGAGAGATTCACAAACACAGCAAAACAGAACTCTAAAAACGTGGCTAGGATTTTCCCTTATATACTTAGGGCAAAACATAAAACCCTATACATTAAAACGGGCTTGGGCTGAGTTGGAATTTTCTGCAGAAAAACGTTCTGCACGATTTTCGATCGATCGAGTCTAATTTTCGATCGATCGAGTCATACAGAAAGTGAACAGTACTTCTGCATAAAAACCCGATTCCAACTTTACAATAAGACCCATACTTTAAGCAAGTCTAACACACAACTAAACATTGTTTTGATCATGGTTTGCCAACATACAAATTGAAGTTCTAAATACATTAGTTCCTAATCTTTAGAACCTAACAAACTCCCCCTTTGGCAATCCGTGACAAAACACAGACTTAACAAAAAGCTCAAAGTTACAAATTGAAATAACCCATTACAATAAAAATAGCCACTTAACAATTCAACCTAAACTACTATCTAACAGTTGCAAGGTAGACAGCAGCTCGACTGAAAGCAACCTGTATATTCCTGTAACACTTAACAAACACATAAACGCATGTGTGGAAAAAAAACAGGAAATACATAAATAAAAATTTCTTACTTTCACATGACACAAAATAAAGACATATATTATGAATAACATCATCAATATAAATCAATAAGCAGAGTAGTAGCATAGTGAAATAAGAAACATATACAGCAAATGTATCTCAACAAAATAAATCTCCTAAACAAGAGCTAAAAATGAGAATACACAGTGAAGCATCTAGATACAATCTAATAACTCCACAAGCTCCACAGTATCACTACCAAGTAAACAAAAACTCTCCTTAACATGTAAATCTCCACAAAAAAATCTCCTAGATACAATGAACTATGTACTCCCCCTTTTGTGACGAATTGCCAAAGGGCACTCACTCATCATCAAAAGGTGGAGGAGGAGATCGACGAGAGCTCGCCAAATCCGCTCGTAACGCACGTAGCTCATCAAGGATGTCCACCAAAAGCTGACCATGAGCCGCCTGAACGGTCACGACAGTATCAAGAGTCCGACGAAGGTCAGAAACCTCATCAAACGGTGGAGGAACATCAGCAGCAGCAGCAACAGCAGGATCAGAAGAAGTCCCAGCTGCATGAGTATCTGTAAAAGAAGAAGGGGGTGGAGTGACATCGGAAGGCTCTACCCTAGAACGCTTAGAGCTAGCTCGAAGTTGAGCAGCCCTTTGCCTCAAAAAGGTAGCACCGATAGGAGCGACAACATGAACAGGCTCAGAAGCAGGATACTCACCAAAACCAAGAAAAAGGAGAATCCGATGAATAAAAACAGGAAAAAACAAAGCATGAGCCGTAGAACTAGATCGATGAACCTCGTTCAAAGAACGAAGAAACAGATGCGGAAAACTGATAGGAGCATTAGTGACCAAAGCATACAAAAAGACACACCTCTCAAGAGGAATGGTGTGGACATGCGAAATAGGCCACAAAGAATGACACGCTATCCTAAAGAAAAAATAGTGCAGCTCAGACAGCTCAGCAGAAGTGATCCGAGGATCAGAACCCCACTGGATAGAAGACCCAGTGATGTATGACAGGACGTCATCAAGGGGAGGCGACTCCTCGTAAGGAAAAACGGGATGGTCCACAATGGGCACCCCAAGAGCATCAGACACTACCGAAGGGGTAATGCGATACTCCACACCACACCACGTAACCACACCTTGACCAAGGTGTCGTTATCATAGACATGAATAGAGAGATTCGAATAGAATTCTCTAATCAAGGTGGCAGGAGGAGGAGAATGCTCATACTCGCGCAAAGGTAACCAACCCCGACGCTCAAAGTTACGTCGCACCTCAGGATCCAGCTCATCTAAGATAACCCTACGCTCAGCCCAAATCTGACGCCTAAGGTTCAAAGTCTCATAAGTGACTTGGTTTGACTCACTAGGGAACCTCTCAGTGTCAAAAGAAGGAGAAGGATCAGAAGTCCTATGGGCTCTAGTTTTCCTAGGTATAGTGCTAAGGAAAAGATAGACACAGAAAGAAAGGAGCAAAAACAATACCAAGGGCAGACTGCAAGTTAGCACAGCAAAAAAAATAGAATATAACAATTCTATATGATGCATGAACATAAACATTAAATGATGCATGTACTAATGCAGTGACATGTTCAAAAGTGATCCAAATTAACAAAATTGGCTTGAGCAAGTAATATTTATCAAAAATACCCAATTTGAAAAACCTAATTTTTCAAAACACAACAAATTGATAAATTGATCAGCACAATATTCAGTTAACTCAATATAATTATCAAATTAATCAATCCAACAAGCCAATTTCATCAATTTCAATCCAATTGAACAAAACCCCAAATTTGCTCAATTTCAAGCCCTAGAATTTCAAATTTCCTTCAAAACACCACAATACTCAAATTAAACCACATGATGTGCTTAGGTAAGGTGTCCCCACAAAAACCCATAAAGAATTTGAGAAAGAACCACTCAAAAACAATCCCAAAAATAGTAAACTCCTAAATGCCGAAAATACCCAAAAAAAAAATGCATGAAAAATGCATGAATTTAGAAAATAAATGCAAAAAGAAGGGTATAAGGGACTTACCAGCTGTGGGAGAGAGAGATTTTGCAAAAGATTCGGAGGAAAACGACAAAAATCCCAAGGAAATCGTTGACTGGTTGGTAGGAAACCAAAAGAAGATTTGAAAAGTTTTGAAAAAGTGAAAAAACACTTGAAAAACTTCTTTAAAAACAGCCGGACCGATTTTCGATCGATCGAATATTACATTCGATCGGTCGAAAACTTATTCGATTGATCCAAAAACAGCTTGGATCGATCGAACCAACCAGAGAGTTTTCTGAGCAATTTAAAACATTTTCGATCGGTCGAAAATTAGTTTCGATCGATCGAAATTCTAGAAAAATCATATTTTTGAAAAACCAAACATTTTAGACCAAAAACTCCTCAAAGCAACAGATTTGAAAAATCAAATGCATGAGTATGAGATGAGATGTTTTCCAAAAACACATGTATTCAACCCAGATTTCCCAAAGCATAATTTTCTCTCACTATACCCAAAAAAACAGCAAACAAGCAAACATGTTTTGCATCAAATTCCCAAAATTCTCAAACATGGTTGGTCAGGCCAAAAACACACACAATATCATGTACACAATTCTAGCAAAGAATAGCTTGTGTAGTGTGTGCAACTAGCATACGCTTGAGAAACATGTGAGGTGATATACACATAGAGATCAATCACAATTTCTACAAAATCCATCACATGAATTTGAAAGAGACTATCCCTTAAAGAGTTACATCCTATAACTCCCACATCTCCTAGAATAAGAGCTTGCAATCATGTAAGTTTCTTGATTTGCCTCATTATTCAAATTTATTGATTAGAAACTTAATAAAAGCCGGGATAATGTACACACCAATTTTATTTAGAATTTGTGAGATTATTATAGCCCAATAATGTACACACCAATTTTAATTAGAGGCTACACCTTATGTTCTTTTTGTGCATGTGCTACACTTTCTCGAGCACAAAATCTTACGATATGCACTAAGGTGTTCATGATTGGCTAATAAACAGTGGTGAGATGGTTATTTATGCCTTTCTCAATAAGTTCAAGTCCAACAATCAAAGACATAAGACTTCAAGATCAAGATCATGTGATCAACAAATATAGCATCTTCCCACACAACATGCACAACAAGACTTTAGCTAGTAAAGTGCAATAAAAATAAGTGCATCAAAGCTAAACAAGGTACATACATATGATATGTAATTTTGATTGACCAACCTTGTCTACAAATTCAAGGAAAAATAGCAAAACACAATTTAAAATTTTTTTTTTTTTTATTAAACAAATAAACAAACATCCTAGAATAAAATGCATGAATGTAATGCAGTGCAAATCCTAGAAACAAAGGTCACAAAAGATTGAGCAATGAAGCACAAGGACCATGTCAGACAGACTCAATTAGATTGAGCCTTTTGCATCCAAGACTTCTTAGATGCAACTCTTGCATTGGAGTTATGATTCACATTAGAATTATGAGCAACTCCAGGATTGGAATAAAGGTTTAACGCCTTTACCAATTCACCAATAAGTACCATAGGATCATGTGTTTGAGGTACAGGTACTTTAGTTTTATTTGCTCGCTTCACAGCTTGCAACTTAAAACAATTTGGACGAATGTGTCCAGGTTTTCCACAAAAATGACAAACCCATGCAGGCTTATCATGCAATTTGCCCTTAGTAGAAGTAGACGCTCTAGAATGAGAAGCATGAAGATCAACCCTAAACTTTCTAGGTGGAGGAACATTAACAGGTTTGACAGGTTCACTCACCACGGGTTTGACAATCTCACTCTTAGGAGGTTCAGAAGAAGGAACAAATTTAGTGAAAGATGGTTCAAGTACAGAAATACTTTCCTCATAACCTAAACCAGTTTTATCAGAAGGAGACTTTTGAATACTCAACATGTGATCAAGTTTGGAGCTTGCAGACCTATTAGTTTGTTCTCTAGCAACAGATAAATCAAGTTCCAAACATTTAACTTTATCAAGTAAGAGCATGTTCTCAGTTTTCACATTATTCAAAAGCTCATTTGCATCAAACAATTTAACAAGTAAATTTTTCTTTTCAAGTTCAAGAGATGCAATTTTCTTCAAGCCTAACTCAACATTCATGGCATCCTTTGCAGCAACTTTGCAAAGTTTATTGTAGGCTTCCTGTAAATCTGCATCCTCAGAGAGTTCCCCATCAGAAGGGTTCTCTTCAACAGATATGCTTTCATTGACTACAGTGGTAGCAGTGAAAGTAATGAAGTTTCCATCCTCATCACTAGCTGATTCATTGTCGGAAACTTCGTCATCACTAAGGGTTACAGCCATAACCTTATCCTTAGACCTCAAATAAGTAGGACATTCAGACTTTAAATGACCATACCCTTGACAACCATAACATTGTTGTCCCAAAAAATTATTAGAAGATTGACCTACTTTCTCCTTAGGTTTCTCAAAGTTATTAACCTTAGTGGGTTCATTCTTCCTAAAATTTTTAGGTTCAACAGTGTTCTTGCCTCTTGCCCTTCTGTTACTATTCCTCAGAAAGTTTCTAAAGTTCTTGGCAAGATAGGCAATCTCTGTAGCAGAGAGATCATCATCAAATCCACCATCATCAACATCATCAACAGACTTAAAAGCCATTGATTTGGATTTGTTGGTCTTGGGGAGGTCTAACTCATAGGACTGAAGAAATCCTACAAGCTCATCCACAGGGATGGAGTCCACATCCTTACTCTCAGTGATGGCAGTCACTTTGGGTCTAAAATCCCCAGTCAAAGATCTAAGAATCTTCCTAACTATTTTAGGTTGATCATAGATTTCACCCAAATTATAAGCAGAATTAACAATATCATTCAATTTAGCATAGAATTTATCAAAAGATTCATCATCATTCATTCTTATGCTTTCAAATCTAGAAGTTAATTGTTGCAACTTATTAATTTTAACTGCCTTCGTGCCTTCATGCACAGTCTGGAGGATTTTCCAAGCAGTATAAGCCACCTCAACATTAGAGATTCTCTTAAATTCCTCCATGGAAACAGCATTAAAAATAGCATTCATAGCTTTGCTATTAAAAGCGGTTGCCTCCTTTTGAGAAGTTTGCCACTCACTCATAGGAGTAGTGGGCTTCTCCCATCCGTATTCAACGGAATTCCAAACTCTCTCATCTATGGATTTCAGGAAGGCTTTCATCCTTACTTTCCAATATGCATAGTTGTTTCCATCAAAGTGAGGTGGAACAACAAGAGAGTGTCTGTGTTCCATGACAACAGGGGTCAAGGATCAGCTTAAAGATCAAAGGATCAAACAAAAAAGCTACCCGCTCTGATACCACTTGTCAGTTCGTTTAGACCCCTTAAACCCAACAGATTAACCTAGAGAATTAGCCAAATTATTAACTTATGTAATTTAATTAAAACTAGGTTAACACAATTAAGCAAAAATAACAAAGTAGCGGAAAATAAACAACACAAAGATCTGATGACCCAGGAAACCACACCGGTAAAAACCTGGGGAGGATTTGACCTAGCTATCCTCAAGGTAAACTGAATCCACTATGAAAGAATCGAAGTTTACACAATAGACTTAGACCACTAACATCTTATTGCTACCCGAGTGTAGGAAACTTACTACCATGACCCCATGATAGCTCCGAGATCCACGGACTCCTTCTTTCCGGAATTCTTCAACAAATCCACAAGCGCACCTGCTTGTATATCTTTGTGTTCTCTTGATTCTGCAACTGTAACGATCTACACAACTCTTGACATAAATCTCAAGTTTGTAAACCCTAAGTGTATGTGAAGGTAAACACCTCTAGATCTCACAGAGAGATTCACAAACACAGCAAAACAGAACTCTAAAAACGTGGCTAGGGTTTTCCCTTATATACTTAGGGCAAAACATAAAACCCTATACATTAAAACGGGCTTGGGCTGAGTTGGAATTTTCTGCAGAAAAACGTTCTGCACGATTTTCGATCGATCGAGTCTAATTTTCGATCGATCGAGTCATACAGAAAGTGAACAGTACTTCTGCATAAAAACTCGATTCCAACTTTACAATAAGATCCATACTTTGAGCAAGTCTAACACACAACTAAACATTGTTTTGATCATGGTTTGCCAACATACAAATTGAAATTCTAAATACATTAGTTCCTAATCTTTAGAACCTAACAAATGTATTTGAGTCATTTTTAACAAATACTTGTTGGGAGAATTTATGATGCAAGAATTTATCTTGTCTCATTAATTATTTTGGTTAGCTTCAAAGATTTATGGTATGCGAAACCAGGATTATTCAAGGGAAATGACAAAAAACCTCCGGCGACATTGATTAACTTCTCACTTAATTTCATGGGTGATTTTTCAGCATCATAACTAAACATTATACTCTTTGCACTGAAATAAAACACCATCTGCAATGTTCAGAAAGATGTTAGGATTTTTGCTGACTTTTAATTTACATATATATAAATACACCTTGTTGCAAGACTTTAAAACCCAAGAGGGCTGACATCCCATTTCAAACCTAAAGAGCCCTCTCTTGAGCTTAAAAACAAAGATATCCTTTGTTTGGCCTTGTGTCAGTGTGTACACTGACTTTTCAGAGTTTTAGCTTGGGGCAAACATGCCTTTGTGGTGGAGATCATACAAAAGAAGTCCAAAGGTTGATTGATCTTCTATCTAAGAGTTATTCAAGTTTGATAGTTAGAATGATATGGGGTCAAAACAAAATTTTCAAGAGTTATGTTGTAACATGAATGACAAAATTTTGTAACACTACGGAAGAAATGTGTTTACTGCGAAAATTGTAACTTACAATGGAAGCAGCATGTTTCACTTCAACAAAAGACTGAGTTGACCAAGTTTCTAAGCTTTTACTAACAAATACTTCAATTTGAGGAAGTAATTTTTCCTTAAGTGGTTCAGCACCAAAGTGATCCAATATGATGCTTCTTACGTATTTGTGGATAACACCAAGTGCAGTTGTCCTATTTTCTCCTTCCATAGAGAAAAGCTTGGAAAATGAATCCAAGTACCATAATTCAACTAACGATGTAATGGTTGAATTCAGGATCTACTGATATTACAATCGGTCGACCCGCCACGCTAGTTTGAAATATTGGCCCATATCTGAAAGAAAGGAAAAAAATTACATTAGTGATAGCTTTTTTAGCTAATCAATTTGGAGGAATCAACATTTATCCTATCCTATTCTAGACTAACTTATACTTTTGATCCTTTATCTTTAGGAGTTGTTTTCATTTTGGTTCCTCATGTTTAAAAATTTTCATTTCTTCCTTAATGTTTGTATATTTTTCAATATAGACCTTTTGCTCGTTTCTGTGAATGATGTGGCCATCAAGTGCAAACTTAGTGAAAATAAACAAATAAATAAAAAAAATTATTGCATGACAACTAATCCAATCAAAATATGTCACTTCAATTAATATATATGAGTTAGCATAATCCGAATCCCTAATATTTATTCTTCTTCCTCATCTTTTCACACAAACACAAAGTTTGGTAATTTCAATGTATGGTTTTTTTATGGCTTTAAAGACCCAACAATTTATACGATGGTATTTTAGAAAATTTGGTAAGTAGGGTGGCACAAGTTCCAAGTGATTTAAAAGATTTTGTTACTTTTATTGTGATTTAATAGAAAATTAGATGGTACAGGGTACTTTGCTCATTCTAAATATTATTTGGTTTTAAAGTCTATGAAGGATTAAAATACACCCCATAGTTAGGGGAGGAAAGTGCAATATAGATTCTTATAAATAAGACAAGAGAGAGAGAGAGAGAGAGAGAGAGAGAGAGAAGAAGAAGAAGAAGAAAAAAAATTTAGAAGATTAAGAAGTCAAATACAAATTAAAGGTTATAACCAATGAATAAGGCTCTTGTTTACGCAATATAGGTTGGTAGGCAACTTTACTCTATTTTTGAAGAGGTTGATTTTGGAATTTGATTCCATAAAATATTGTTTAGGTAAATGACGCTTGTCATTACAACCTCTATACACACTCATATATATATATATATATATATATATATATATAGACACACACGTATGTCCACACACATACAAAATCTTACCTTTGAACTTTGTTTTTAATAAATGGGTGGAGTTCTAGAGAGTAACTGGGAACAATTAACTGAAGAGTCTCCAATAAAGGGTCCCATAGAACCTGGAGGGAGGACTCCATTGCATTTTGGATTCCTCCATTTGTTTAGCCAGTAACTACAATATGCTACAACCACTGCTACAAGACACAATCCAACTGTCCACATTTCTGACTTTCATTTTTACTTGTAGTGTTCTAAAGATGGTGTTGAAATCTAAGAGGAAAAAAAAAAAAAGTAGTAGTTTGTTGGTAGACCTCTTGGTCTCCCTCTCAGGAATGGATGTGATATAAGGAGTGAAGTCCTATGGAAATGGCCGGATTGATGGTGTTTAAATATAGCAAGGATAGATTATAAAAGAGCCTCCAAAAGAATTGCATCAGCCTCTGTTAATAGTAATCAAAATCATTGAACTCATCTAATTATATTGCGAGAAATTTCATAGCCTTGTTACTTTTTAGAAGTGTACTCATTTTTCAAATGCTTTGGTCCACCAAGGCACCGTTCAAGATCTCACAAAATAGAAAATATTAGTTTAAAATAATCCTTATCTTATCATGACCACAAAGTCTTCACAATTATAATCACAAAGCAATAATTCAATAATTGAGGAAAAAGAAGGAGATGGTGACGCAGAGAGAGAGAGTGTGTGTACTATCTACAACACACAAGACAAGAACACCTTTGAGATTTGCTGCCTTCTATAGTGAGGATAGACTTAAGTTAGAAGAATAAATGCAACTGTTGTGGTAAGTGAAATCTTTTTTTTTTTTTTTTTTTAAGAATACTAAGTATTTTAATGCACACGAAGAAAGAAGAGAATGTCTTAAAAAAACTGACAGTGATGTATATCCAAAAGAGCCTAACTCTTACATACACAACACAACTTTTAAACCTTTTTAACTCACACTTATTTTCCAATATAGGATTTTAATTTACTATTTTTTCTTTTGAAAAGGGTATGACTCTTAGACTCTATATATATATATATATATATATATATATATATATATATTATATGTTCATAATAAATGTGCATCTTTTCAAGGGGTATATGCTTGCAAATAAATAGGATAAGCATTCATTTGGACATCTATATATACACAATTTTGCTCTCTCTAGACACATGCCCTACCTTTGTGATTTTGTCTCTAACAAGACTACCATCCATATTGGGACCAGACCAACACTGATACCGGAGCCAAGTTTCTCTCAGGAGATTACACCACCAAGTCCAACCACTTTAAATCAATCTTTCAGTCATTATGTTTGATAATCTGCAATAACATACGTCTTGATATTTGGCAGTAGCAGTGCCATAACTTTTGTAATTTTTTTCGTCTATTATATTATCCACTTAACCACAAAAAAAAAAAAAACAGATATTTGGCGTATGGACAAATTTCTATGAATAAAAGAGAGAGGAGGGGCATCATATCCCTTGTCTTGTGGTTCTGCTAGGTAACAATTTAGTTTAAAGACTTTCAATGCTTATATTTCACCCCCTAAATTTTGTTTTAAAATCAAATTATTAGGGTTTTGTCCAAATTCTATTTTGCATGTTTTGGTTGAAAAAATTACCTCCTTTTGATTCCATTCTATAACAATTTAGTTCCACAATTTTTTAATTGTTACATTTTGATCCCTAAAGTTTAAATTTAGATGAAATCTAAAGAAATACTTTTGACAAAATCCAAACAATTTGATTTTTATCCAAATCATAATGCAGTTAAATGTAACAATTGAAAGTTTGTATACTAAATTGTGATAGATCCAAATTAAAAAAGGGCTAACATTAATGTCCAAATAAATAAATATAAAAGATAGATACCAGTGTACTAGATGTTAATGGATCAATTCTCGAGCCCCTGGAAGCAAAGCCTACACCGGTTACGAGATCATCACTTTGAAGGTCTGGTTTAAGATAAGCTGGCACAGTATCTTTAATTCCCAAGGCCTCCACTGAAATGAACATGAAATGGGTGAATAACCACATCAATTTGGTGTTATTTTCAAATTAAACCTTAAAGTTTTGGCAAACTGTGAGCACAAACTTATCTAAATATAGATCCTAGAGTCTATAGGTATTATTAGACAATACTCAAGTTGATATAAGTTAAGATTCAAGAATATACAAGCTACAGAAAGAAGATTTCATAATCTAACTGGTTCGACTGATTGAGAAACAGGCTCGACCAATCGAAACACATCTGTAGAATTTTAAGTTTGGCCCAACAGCATTTCAAGTCCATTAAGGATTAGGATTTCAGATCTACTTCTTTTAGTATATAAAGGAAACCCTAAGCACGTTTTTGTGAGGCTTTTTAGAGAGAGAAGAGTGTGCCTCTTTTTGTATCTAGACTTTTGTGCCCATAAGCTCTCTCATATCTTCTACTAGTGTTATTCCTTGAAGAATCTCAAGATCCGGTAGATCTGATATTGCTGCATCAAAATCAACAATAGTTGAAGATCTAAACCTTCAAGGGTGGTCTTGGAGTCATAAACAGGAAAATTTGTGTTGCTAAACCTTTGAGTGGAGTCTCAAAGTCACAAGTGTGGTTGCTTGTGTTGCAAAAGCCTAATAGAGAAGGAGTCCGTGGTTTCAGAGCTTGCACGTGTGTCCATAAGTTTTACAGATGGTAGCAATAAGATGTTAGCGGTCTAAGTCTTATTATAAACTTCGATTCTCTGTAGTGAATTTGCTTTTTACATTGATGATAGCTAGGTTAAATCCTCCCCAAGTTTTTTACCCATTTGGTTTTCCTGGGTGATTATATTGACCTAAATCTGAATAATAAACCTAAATATCCACTTAGTTAATTAATTAAATTAAACAATCTAGTTTACAAGGATCTAAAAAACTAACAATTTGATTGAGAGTGAAAGTTCTAGAAAGATGGAAAAACATTCAAGTACAACAAGAGGCTTGCAAAAGTCTTATGGTAAAAATTTACATAATTAAGAATTTTAAACTCTGAATTTTACATAATTCATGTCGTGGCACCCATGTTCTGTTAAACTCAATCAATGTCTCATCAATGCTTCTACACAAGCATTACATAGATGATAGGACAATGATGTGAATGATGATTTCCTTACATCGCAGAACAAAAGCCGCACATAACTAATTTAGTACTACTTACTATTCAATATTCTATAATGGTAAATCATTGATTCATCATGGCAAGTCTATTAAGCAATATATAGTCATTCAAAACATGTTGTGGTGACAGATAAATCAAAATTAAATGCTTCTAGCAGAAAAGATTGTCTCCGGTGAGAGCTTTTTATTAAGTTGTTTATCACACATCTATTTACATATTAAACAAATTACCAAAACCTCATTGATGCAGATATAGATCCTTTTAGGTTGACAGATAAATCAATTATGAAGAATGTAGAGACTAATTTGGATATATCAAGAACTCAGTTGAAATATTTGGTCATTGAGGAAACTTTGCATATCCACAATAATTACTCATAAAAGTAAGTTTCGCTCAAGCTCCAAATGTTTGAAATTTTGAACATCCACTAACAGCAATTTTATTCTGAAATTTGTTGCTTTATGAAATCACATTAACAACATCCCCAACCATGCTAATACAAATCATTTTAATAAATTTTATAATTGTTATCCTACTTTAAAATAATAAAATTTCACAGAAGAGCAGAAAAATGAAAAAAAGAATATAAAAATCAGCTGAACTCTTAAACAGAAAAAGAGCACTTTCTTTGGTTGAAGATTAGTAAACAACCAAAGAAAAACTTCGAGGAAGCTGGATGCTACATCTAGCTATACTAATCATTGTGATCTATACATGAGTTCACATATATAACATGTAACAACAGTCAATTCAAAGCAAAGGGAAAAAAGATAAAGCAACAACCAACAAAACTTTAAAATTAAGAAAAAAAAGACAATGAAGTTCACCAATCTTCAATGATGCCCTTGTTGGATTAAGCTGCAGCTAGCAATATACCTATTTAGAATTTAAAATTAAATCAAACAAAGGTATATGTCAAACGATAATGCAGTAATCGGCAAAACTAAGATTAATAAAAAAAAAAATACAATGAATTACAAGTAATCAAGAGAAAAATAGGAATTAATTTGGATTCATTGACTTACAGAGTATTTGAACCCGTTCTCCAATTCCATCTAGATTCCTGCTAATCACTGATCTCCTCACCCCGTTCAAAATACTCTTCACTATCAGAGTTTCCATGGGGCACATCATTAGGGCTTCCTTCTCCACTAGGTCCAGCCCAATCGTAATCGTCACAAATTTTCTTTGCTTTTTTAACATCCAAGTCCTCATAAGGAATGATGCTGGTGTTGCTACTCTGAGCCATAGTTCTGTTGAGATCTTCTATGTCTTTCTTGTATACCATTCGGAACCCACATTTCTTCATCTCCATGGCTGAATCACCAATTTCAATTTTACTGCCAATCTGACTCAATTCATTTGCTTCACATTCGTTCAGTAATTTTGTGTCCTTCTCCTCAAAGTATTGAGGAAGCAAGTAACATAGATAAATATGATCTGATAATAAACCAATAGTTTTGTAATAACTATCGCCTGTTCTAGCAGACATTACTTTTCCATTTGCTATCAACCAACAAGATAGTGAAAAATTGAGATGAGAAGAAGATATATAGCAAACAGCAATTCCCATCCACTCATCACACAAATGAGAAGAATGTTCTTTTATATTCACTTCAGCCCCAATACTTTGATGGGTAAACCACTTTGGAATTACACTTCCAGGAATAATCATGTCATATCTCCAATTGAACACTTTTCTGTCATATATACCGTGACGAGAGAATCCCTAAAACATACAAAGTAGGTTGTTTATAACATAAAGAGAGAGAGAGAGAGAGAGAGAGAGAGAGAGAGAGAGAGAGAGAGAGAGAGAGAGAGAGAGAGAGAGAGAGAGAGAGACCTGATGGTGCTTTCTTATCATTGCCAAAAAATTGTCAATGAAATCTTGATTGTCAGCAAGTTTACTGCAATTTGAAAGATAAAGCTCTCCCGTAAAAAAAGAATTAGATTTTTGGAGATCTGGTACCATTTCCAGTGAGGTACAACCATCTCCCCAAATTTCTACGATATTTATTGGAAGCTTTGGCAATGATCGAAGACTCGTGCAATTGTTCAAATACATCCTTTCCAACTTACATAGTCGACTGATGCTATCAGGAAGGCAAACAAAACTATTCTCACTAAGATGTATTTCTTCTAAAGAGAATAAGCAACCAATATCATTTGGGATTGCACTGAGATTGCAATTTCGTAGATTCAATTTAGTCAAAGAACACAAACCCGATAGAGAGGAAAATGCCACAGGATTTGCAATTTTTGGCCTTGAAGAAAAAGGGAAGAGATCATACCAAGATGTAGAGTTAAATGATGATAACCCCTTGCATCCATTGAAAGATAGCACTTTAAGATTTTTTAAGAGACCAACGGAAGAAGGCACCTCCCTTAGAGCAGTTCCACTCACGTCTAGCTCCTCTACACTTTCAGCATTCCCCACATTCTCAGGCAGTCTCTCAAGTTTTGAGCATCTCGAAATATTCACTTCTTTAAGCAACTTCAAATTGAAAATGCTGCTTGGCAAACATGTAAGACTTTTGCAATCTCTTACATTCAATAAAACAAGGCCGGTCAAATCCCCAATTGATGCAGGTAATTTAGTAATAGCAGTTCCACCCAAATAAAGCTTTAATACATGTTGCATGTTTTCTCCAAATTCTGGAATCTTTTTTAGTTTTGAGCAACCAGAAAGAATAAGAACCTCAAGAGACTCCATTTCGAACTTGCTTGGAAGAGTTTTGACATTTACGCAGCCTTTTAGATTGAGAAGAGTAAGCCTATTATGAACCCAAGTTGAAGGATGAATCTCACATAAATTTAAACAATCATCAAGAACCATTTCCTTAAGATTTGGGACTTTGTCCAAATTAGGGGTTTCTTTAAGGTTTGTAGACCCATTCATTTGGATGATTTTCAACTTCTCAAAAGACTATTAAAAGCAACCAAAAAAAAAAAAAAAGAGAACAATTAGCTTCAACAAATCCCTACAATTTAATGGAACTTAAATATATATAAGTACAAGGATGCTTAAATTACCTTTGCTCCTTTCCAAAGTTGTACAATGCAACTACCACACATGTAAAGTTCAACAAGCTCATTTGATTGGAAATTTAATGGCAAAGATTTTGAAGGGTATCCACTCCACTCAAGAAATCTTAAGCTAATAGGAAGATTTTTGGGTTCGTGGAGAAGTTGAACATTACTAATTATGAGAAATTTAAGATAATGCATCTTTGAAAAAGATTCCGGATTCCAATATGCCTCTTTTGATTCACGCAACTTAAGGACTATGCCTTGAATTGCTTCTGTTCCCTAATAATCATGAACAAAATGGATTAGTGACTTGCAAAATGTATGATTACCAAAGCTACATTAAGTTGAACTATTTGAATAATATGATGGGATATATGCTCAAGTTTTCTAAATAACCTCTTACCGTATTTTTTGTTAGCACACTGTTAATGTCTTCAAATGACCATAGAATGCTACGCTTTCCAGGATCTTCAGGAAACTCTTCATGAACTATTTTCTTGCCCATGCCTTGTAGCAAATCATGCATCCACACTACAAGGTCATTCATTTTTATGAGAGATTTCTCAACTAGAACCTCTAATCCAATAGCAGGGTAAAGGCCAAGATAATCTAGTTTTTTTACTACACTATTTTTGTCCTCATGATTAAAGAAACATGCAATATAGAGGAATATTTTTTTCTCTGTTTCTTGTAGTCCATCATAACTTATTTTAAGTGCTTGGTGAATTGCTTGTTCAGGAAATTCTTTAATCCTAATTAATGTACTTTTCCATTGATTGATGCTTCTACTGAACAAAAAGGAACCCATAATCTCAACAGCTAAAGGAAGGCCTTTAGTATATTGTACGACATCTTTGGATAGCTCTAGATAATCTTCAAGAGGATGGTCCTTTTTAAAAGCTTTCAAACACAAAAGATGAAGAGCTTCATCATCTCTCAATGCTTCAGATTCGCATATTTCATCTACTTCAAGAATACGTAGTAAATGCTTATCCCTTGTTGTTATGATAACTCTACTACCAGAACCAAACCAATTACGCTTCCCAACTAAAACTTTCAATTGGTCTAATTGATTTACATCATCAAGAACGAGAAGAATTCTTTTATGACATAATCTATTCTTGATAACATAAACTCCCTCATCAACATCTTGTATACTCATACTTTCATTTAATATTTTTTTAATAAGTTGTTGTTGCAATGGAATTAAACCATCTTTTTCACAAACCTCCCTGACATTAGAAAGAAAGCAACAACCTTCAAACTTATTTGAAACCATACGAAAAACAACTCTAGCAAGAGTTGTTTTACCTATTCCCCCCATCCCTAGAACCCCAATAATGCGAACATCATTAGAGCCTATAGCCAAACATGACTCCAATTCCGTAACTCGAGATTCTAGCCCTACAAGGCCTTCAGTATCGTCAAAGAATGCATAATTTAACTTATGCCATAACTCTCGCACAATATCTTGGATAAGTTGTGCCTCGGACCTGCAATGAATGGAGAATGATATCTAGAGAGTACCACTCATAAATAGTACCAAAAAAGATAGTAGACATCCAATGTCCTATTTTGTTGGCTAAACCAAGAAAATGAAAATAACTTGGCGCTAGAAAAATTTAAAGAAATACAAAAATGTAAATTAATTAGATCAAGTCAAAATAGAGAAGAAGCGTGAACATCTTTGTTGCTTTTCATAAAGTTCAAAACAAGGCTCAAAGATAAGAAGAGTATTTAAAAGCAAGTGGTATGTCAAATTGGTTTACCTATCCCGTAGGTGCCACCCTTTGAGATTTGCCACATCTCTTAAAGCAGCTCTCCATGTTTGCACTTTCTCTATGTTGTCCTTGAAACGTTCTTCATGTTTAGAAAAGGCTTGGGCAAAGGTCCCTGTTTGTTTTCGTACATCAGATGGGTCCACATCATAAAAAATTGGCCAAACAGTCGTGGTTGTCTCTTTCAGGCATCCAATTATCTTTGTAAGTTCAATCAAGCACCATGTTGAAGACGCAAAGTTTCTTGAGAGAATGACAATTGCAAATCTCGATTCTTTTATTGCTTTCAAGAGCTCCGGTGAAATAGATTTTCCTATCTCAAGATTTTCCTCATCTCTAAAGGTAACTATGCCCCTTTGTTTCAAAGCAACATATAGATGGTCCGTAAAACTAGTGCGGGTGTCCTCACCTCTAAAACTAAGAAAGACATCATATTTCCACCGTGTTGAAGATGAAAATGATGAGGAAAAGGAGGCCTTCTGAGAGCTAATGGAAGACATTGGAAATATATTGGCGGCAAGTATTGAACTACAATAAAGATTAGAGAAAGGTAGTTTTCAATTAAAATTTAAAGAAAAATTAAAAGGAAAAAAAAATTAGAGAAAAAAGGAATGATTTGATATGGATCTTTTATTTTAAGGAGGGAGTGAAAGGATTGAGTAAAAGAGATGGACGTGTATGAAAAATGATAACTTATGGATTTGAGAAATGAATTTGCAGTAGTGATTGTAAAGCTCAAAAATATCTTAGATACAACACATGATTCAATTCCTATTATATAATTGCTTTTTTAATAAAGGAATGACCATTATTATTTCTTTTGTTTGCGAGTATGTGAAAGAGAGACGAAAGGCATTAATAAAACTAAGGTCACAACAATCTTTCAACTACACCCAATTTGCTAATTACCTCGCACCATCTAAAATTTTTTTTTTTTTAAATAATAAGACGAAAAAAACAAGCTAGTGGCAGCGATCCTAGCCTTACTGGGCATTCACATCCTCTGTTTTCAGTGAAGTCAACATTTTTTGTTTGTTTATTTTTTATACAAAAAAGATAACTCACGTTATTATGCTTATTATTTATGCAGAAATTTATTTAACTAACGTTAAATCATTACAAAAGCTTCCTCTGTGTTTGTAATTTAACAATCACTGTTGGTATAAGAGGAGAAATTCAGATACTATAAAACAAAAAAGTCAAAACCCAGGAAAAAAAAAATATGTATGTTCCTCTCCTTTCCCTCTGTTTTCTCATCATCCAAAGAGAAATTGAAACATATAAATAAATATAAAAAAGAATGAAAGAAAGAAATAAAACAGAGAATTCACACAAAACATAGCATAAGAGAAGAGATAGAACCTTGAGGATGCGAGTAGGCTTGAACGATTTGGTGGTAGAAAAAACTGTGTGTGTGCTCAGTTTGAGAGAGAAAAAAAAATAGAGAGACAATAAGTGAAGAGAAACACTATTATAGTTCTATGTTGCAGAGTTAAGGAAAGTGGTAGGAAGTTTCGTTATTGGAATTGCCTTTACCCACTCCACTCCTAAAGAGAGTCAAATACCTCCTAAAAAGATTCAAAGTTATTGGCTTTTTCATTCATCCATAGGACCAGGTGTTGAAATTAACACCTGGTCCTATGGATGAATGAAAAGGACACACCATGTGAATGTGAGTCATCCACTATTATTATCCTCACTTTTCTTGACTTTTGTAAAATTTTATTTCACCGTTCAATTCTGCTTTTAAATAGCTAGGGGCACTTGGAAATGCTTAAAGATAATTGAAGCTCCTGTCCCTAAGTACACGTGAATAATTATTCAATGGCCAAATTTATTTATTTATTTTATTTACTTGATAGCCACATTTGTCGTTTTAGGTTTGGCATGTTATAGGCTTAGAATTTCCATGGGATCTTTTAGAAAATCATTCATCAAACCCATAAATTGCCTTACTCGCTTGGCTTGTCTAGGCCCAAATGTGACAATCTCAAACACAGTTGAAACCCAATTGTACAAGAAGTTTGGCCCAATGACCTTGTAAGTGAACATTTTAAATTAGAAAAAGGACACATAAGGCCCTTCTAACATTTAATTAAAGTTAGGCTCATTGGACGACAATGTATATCTATCTCTCTCTCTAACAAAAAGATATACTATATATCTGATGCATGTATTGCCCTTTCACATTGGGGTGGGGCGATACATGCACCTGATACAAGGTCTAATACCACATCCTCTTCGGCCCTTGACTACATAGTCGAAAAAAGAAATAAGAACTTTGTTTAACCACTAAACCATATAATTACAATATAATTATCCTAAATCCATAGGTATTTCATAGGAAAAAATGCTAAAACCATAACCTATTACACTAGTTTTGCTACAACTCACCACATATCATTACAATATAATTATCTTAAATCCATAGGTATTCCATAGGAAAAAAAAATACTAGAACCTTATGATTTTTATTTTTTTATTCTCATATTTTTACTATTTCATGGTGATAACCATGTGATATGAAAAACAATCATATATTTATTTGTTGTCCATTCGTGATTAGTAATATTATATATATATATATATATTGTAATATTAACATATTTTAAAGTTTTTCTTTAAGGGTTCGTTTGATTGAAATGGTGGAAAAATGAGAGAATAGAAAATTGTAAGAAAATGAAAAAATGGGAGGATAGAAAAGATTTTAATTTCTCTCCTTTTTGTTTGGTTGGGAGTAGAAAAGTGGAAGATGTAAAAAGTGAGTTTGTATAAATTTAGTCATATATCCTAGTTAAAAAATGATGGTCAATTAAAACAAAACAAAAAAATGACAAAAAAAAAAAGTAATCACCCAATTTATTAAAAAAATAAAAATCATGTCCCAAAAAAAAATCATGTCTAGTTAAAAATAAAAAATAAAAATAAAATAAAAATAAAAAAATAAAAAAATAAAAAAGAGGGAAGAAGACAACGTGTAGGAAAGGAAAAGGAAAAAAAAATTGGGAGAGGCAATGTGCCCAGGAAAGGAAAAGAAAAAAAAAATGGTAGAGACAACGTACCATGAAAGGAAAAGAAAAAAAGAAAAATAAAAAATTGGCAGAGGAAGTGCATGGGAGCATTTTCATCCATTAAGCAGCCACATTTTCTCCCTTTAGTTTTCTCTCTATTTTGGGGAGAAAACTTTTTGGTGAGTCCAGAGAGAAAACACCTAAGCCCTACCATTTATTTTCCTTTCTTTCCACCCAACCAAATACACTCCAAAAAAGTTTTTCTTCCCATTTTCTCTCCAAAATTTTCCATTCACCTCGTTTCACCTCCAAACAAACACACCCTAAGAGTTGGATTTTGGCATCCTTGGTTCGAACTGCAAACCTGGGTTGGGACCGAATTCACCCTCTCACATTATTTTCAGCCTAAAACTTAAAAAAAATAAATAAATAAATCCTATACTTAAACCATCTAGTACTTCTATTAATCAAACAAGGACACCAACAGACACAGCTCATTGAAAAAGGGATAATGTAATAATAAAACGATCAACTGCAATTCTAAAATGAACCCTTTTAGTTGACCAAATAACAACAAAACCTCCACCCCAAATTTATTTGGGTATTTATAAATTCTCAATAAATTAGTTAAGCTCGACTATATGTATTCTAATTTCTCAATAAATTAGTTATGATTGATTATATGTATTCTAATACAAGAGGTTGCTAATAACAGCCGCCCTAACAAGTATTATCTTGGGCCCATTCATCATATAATTAAATTTTATATTAGTCAACCTATTGGAACCTCCTCGTTTTCTTAGGCCTGAGACCGGCTGTTATTGTTGAGTTGGTGTCTGAGTGGTTCTTCACAATGCACAACTAGCCTCCCATTTATATTAAAGTGAGTGATAGGCCCAAAATTCCCTTCCCAAACATCTCAAAATCAACCCTCACAGCCATCAACCTACCAAATGCTGAAATGCACGCTTTTCTTTTATTTCAAAGTGAAATATCTTGGGGCGTAAAATTACAGAAGACAAACAAAATTGAGTTAAAACAGACTACATGGCCTTATAGGAAAGGAGAAACAATGTTAACCTTTCATCAAATTGAGAAATTGTATGAAGAAAACTCTCACGCTTTCTGATAAGCAGGATGTTGTATGTGGAACAAACTGTATATATAAATCAAACCATGAGAATGGTTGGGGGGAATCAACAGAGGCAAGTGATGGCTGAGAAATATGGTGGCGATTCCTAATCAACTAGTCCAGATTAGCAATGACAGCATCAACCACCTCTTGGGTGCTGCTGTCTCCACCAAGGTCTTTTGTTCGGTACTTGCCCCCGGAGATTACACGCTTCACTGCAGTCTCAAGCCGATCAGCAAATGAAGGAAACTGGAGATGCCTAAGCATCATGGCTGATGACAGGAGCAAAGCTACAGGATTTGCCTTCTTTTGTTGTACGATCTTGTCCTTTCCCACGTTTCCTGCTGAAGCACCTTGCTCAAACACAGCATGATCAGCCCCCACATTGCCTGCAGTCACCAATCACCAAATGAGGCAAAAGAAAAAGAGTTCAGAAGACTTTTATCCTTTCATTTTTAATTTTTCTTTTTTCTTTTTTCTGGTCAAATATGCTTTTATCACACTGGTAAGATAAAACATTTAAACAACAGATGGTTATCCTCAGCCCCTCTTGAACAGATCCATGCCATGAAGAGGCCAACTTAATATGTTCACATCATGAAACACAAAATTAAAGAAAATATTAGAACTTGTAAGATCATGATTATCACCTCCTGGCATGACACCAGTGCCTCCAGCAATACCGGCTGCTGTATTTGCCACTAGATTTCCATAAAGATTAGGAGTCACCTGCCGAAAAATATAAAAAGTCTCCATCAGTGGCTGGGAAGGTCAAAAGTTTCAACTGGCCAGGTAAAAGTAGAAGACCAAACGCCCAAGGTTTAAAGGACTCCAGAAACATAACTTAGCTAATTACTCAGCAGGCCAAACGGTAATAAGAAATGTGCCCAAAGCCCTTGAAAGGAAGGAAGGAATCAAGAGTTTCACAAAGAAATTGGAATTTAAATCAACAATGAGGGCAAAATGCAAGAGACCATGATTTGAGGAATACAGTAAAAGGAGGAACAATGTTTTGATCGCATCAAAACAACAAATCTGAACTCACATAGCTTCAAAAACTAGTCAAGCTAAGCAGATTATTTGGCTACTTGAGCAGAGCACTACAATAAAACACAAGCCAGGTCCAGCTCATAAATTTTATCATGCAAATCGATTCATTTTTAGTAAAGATTTCTACCTCTGCTATAGCATATCTGTAAATAAAGCATGTTCCACAATCTAACTGGCTCTAGATCACTTCTTATATATGGTATTCTTTAAATATAAACTATTCACCAGCGGGGTTGAGCCCAGGCTAAACTTCTTTTGTGAACATATGCACCTATATTATATTCTCCACAAGCCAAGCCAGATATTGTGCATGCAACTCAAAAGGTTTTGGTCCTATATCCAACTTTTTTTTTCTATTGGTCAAGCCAAAAAAAGGATCTGATAAACTTTTTACTTGAAGCAATAGCAGTACAACAACAATAATTAGAATAAGCAAGAGGGGAAAAAATTATTGCTTCAAAACATCCAATCCAATACTTCATTGCTCAATTGTGTTCAAATATATTTTTCCACTTCATTGCTATTTCTATTGAATAAGCATTAACAACCCAATATCTATCAGCATCAACATGACAGTCATAAGAATTTGAAGACAAGTACATTGCTATTTCTATTGAATAAGCATTAACAACCCAATATCCATCAGCATCAACTTGACAGCCATAAGAATTCAAAGACAGGGACCATTGGTTGCCAAACCAAACTGAATTGTTCAATTCAAGTCAAGCTCGTCCCACCCATATATACAACAGTATCTATTACTTAACAAAACATTGTTCCTCACTCCATTAAAAGAATAGTTCACCCAGAATTTTATCACTTATATAGCGGGAATTTAAGACTAATAATGACAACTTCTAGATGCATAATATCAAATATCAAGTCATAATAAACAAGTGCTTCCATTAGAACTAAAAAAATTCTCAAGGTTACTTACCATAACATCGAATTGCTCAGGCTTCGAAACAAGTTGCATGCAGCAATTGTCCACAATAATCTCATTGTACTTGATACTTGGATATTTTGTTGCAATCTCCCGACAAGATTCTAAAAACAAACCATCTGCAAGTTTCATAATGTTGGCTTTGTGCACAGCTGTCACCGTTTTTCTGTTGTTCAGATAAGCATACTCAAAGGCATATTTTGCAATACGTTCTGAGCAGAACTTTGTTATCACCTAACAAATCCCAAATTGTAAAAAATCCCTTTATAATAATAATAATACATTATAGATAGATAGATAGATAGATAGATAGATAGATAATTAAAAATTTTCGGAACCAACGCAAAAACTCCCCATGCCTTGGGCTAAAATGAATTGGTTTGTTCCAATTGACAAATTCTTCCTTGTGACATGCACATGTTGCATAAGATACAAAATTTAACCTTCTGAATAAGGTACAAGGCTTTATTTCTAATTTTATGGAGGTGACAAAGAGTACAATTGTCGATAACATTATATAACATGAAAGAATACATGTAATCAACCCTAATTAGTCTAGTTAAAGTCCATAGCCAACCCCATAGTTTGGGGACTAAGGCTTTGTTATCGTTGTTTTTTCTCATATGTTTCACATGCATCCGGTGAGTTTTGATCCAACAACCTCATCCTCCACTCATTCTTATGATAAAAGAAAGTGGCACTTGAGTCAAAACTCATTACCTCATTATGATTTCAAATCCTAGAACATGAATATTGTTCTACATCTTCTATGAAGCTTAGAAACTTTAAATTTTAAACCCCATTTAAGGCCTAACTAACTCTATGTTTGGGTGCAGGGAGAAGGTGAGAGAGGAGAAGAGAGGAGAAAGGAAGGAAAATGGAATGTACCAAATTTCTATATATTTTAACCTCTTACCCCTATACTCTTTCTCCATCTCCCACCTCCACTCCAAACATACCCTAAAGTTAAAATGTTGTATGGAAAGCAATACACATTTACGTAAAGTTGGAAAATTCATCAATTGGAATGAAAAACATACAAACTATTCGTTTTTATTATTCCAAAACCATAAGGGGGTTCAAAACCATAAGGGGGTTCTAATCAAGGGCAAAACTTTGGTACAGTTTCTTAGGAGTTCTACCTTGGGTTCCCCATTTAATTTCACCCATGTGGTTACATTATCAATAAGCTTATAAGCCACGCGATTAAATTTAATTGTTGGTAGTGAAGATCATACTGTTGGTACTGCATTCCAATATAGCAACATCATTGAATATTATAATTTAACTGGGCAGCTCAAGGTTTTGTGCATCCAACAGGTTTTGATCCCACAACCTCGCCCTCTGTAAAATTTGAGCTAGAGCTCAACGGATTAGAGCCTAAAAGCCATCTCTTTCCATAGAAAAAGCTAAATTAACTAATGACCCCTAAATTTAAATGATACTCCAACAAATAACCCATTGTATTTTTATATAAAGATGATAGTGTAACAAATTGAACTTGAAACCTTCATGTCAGTTTTCCTCACATCCCAAACTAATGAGCACACTTAATTTACAACAAAGTAATGCTAATACCACCAAATTTGGCACAATTTTGTGCCACAACTTGCAACGGGGCTAGTGTAGCATTTTTTAATTGTTGGGTAATAAAAAGTAACATCAATGATGGGGTCCACATGAAAACAATGCCCTAATCACAACATGACACATAGCAAGATGTAACACTAACAACCATAAAAAGTAAAATTTGATTGTACAAACATAGAATTGAAATTGAAAAGTTGAAAATGAAAAAAAAAAAAAAAAAAAAAATGTACCTTGAGGCTTTCAACAACGCCAGGAACAACTTCATGCTCGAGACCCGAGTACTCACCCTCAGTGTTCTCTCGAATCACAACAATATCCACATTTTCGTGCCTCGTAGGAAGCCCAGGAAGGTTGAAACAATTGACCAACGAAGCATACAAGTCCAGCTCTTTCCTCAACTGAACATTGAGCGAGCTGACTCCGCCACCCACCGGCGTCCTGAGCCCACCTTTCAGACACACTTTGTTTTTCTTAATCGACTCGATCACTTCCTGCGGGACCCTGCTCAGGTCCCCGTGCACATCGTACTTCTCGAAGAACACCGGCGCGTGCATGGCCTCCATGACCTGTTCGACCGCGTTTGTCACCAGCGGGCCCACCCCGTCGCCCGGGATCAAGGTCACGGCGCGTGGGGCGCCGTCGCCAGGTCGGGGCATGTAGGTGACGGAGCGCGTGAGGGGGAGGCGCGTGGAGGAGGTGAGCTGGTTGAGGAGAGGGATGATGCGTCGACGAGCCATGTGGGGTTTTTGTGCGTGCCTCTTGGGGTGAAGTTAGGACGGGGAGGTAGAGAGTGTATGGGTTGAAGTTAGAAGAGTTGAGAAGGTGAAGCCATTAGAGGAAAGAAAGACGTGATTGATTGGGCAAAAAAGTGTGTTGACGAAAAGTAAAAAGGTTTTTTTTTTTTTTTTTTTGCAGAGATACCCCTTTCTGTGGGCTTTTTGTGTTTTTGACCCCACCAGAATTTTCTGACTTTTCGGAGTTTGGACAAGTCCTAATTTAAGGGTTGATTCTAGTTGCCGGCGGCATCAGTACAATTCTTATGGGATCTTTATAAAATTGTCTGTCTTTCTGAGACAGAATTAAAAAAATAAAAAATAAACTAGTGTATAATTATTGTCTCGCGCTCTATGGTAAATTGTTATTTGAGTTTTTAAGTAAGCTCGTAGGAACTATCAACACAATTGGATATGTCACTGTTATAATTTCGGCGTATTAAGAAGTATGGATTTATATTAACATTCATGACTTATTGACACTTGGTTCGAAGTAATTTCATTGTCTTTTAATCAAACAATTTGTATATTTGCTTCACAAAATATATATATTCTATTGAGACTTCTTGTGACGGATTTGATTTTGTTTAAATTTAATGGATTTATTGAAGACTATTAGATTTTTTAAATATCATGGATTAAAATTAGAAGAGAATTGAGATCTAAATGGGAGGCGATTTTTTTTTTTTCACGTAATTCCCTTGTAATATGGCATGAGTTGAGCAAAATATATGTCAATCTTTGGTTGACATGATGATAAAATGGGAAATCATCACATTGTAGTATGAGAATGGGGAGGGCAATGCCGTGGCTTTTGCAGATGATTTAGGAGCAGTACTTCTTTCTTGCAATAGAATTCAAGCGAGAGATATATGTGGTGAGGAGAACATATGGTTTTTAGATTGATTATGTGTTTCCTTCTTACTTCTTAGTTTCATTGCAATTTGATTTGTGATAGTGACATTTGGTAATTGGTTCATATTATTTCACAACTTTCTTATTATTATGTTTGATCAAGGAAGGGTAGTAGTGGTGGTGATGAACTTGTTCCACGTCTACATATTACACTGGTATATCTGATTGCAAGGACCGTTTTCCCTTCAATTCACCAGCCACGTGGTGAAGCCTTTGCACCATTTGATGACCTGTTTTTACTACCTATGGCAAAACTGTTTTTTTTGGAGAAGCAAATATGGCAGTAGAGGAATTATAATACATAATACCTATTTCTTACTCTTTTTCATAAGCATGGCTTTGCTATTCAAGAGTTTGATGTTATCATTAAATTTTTGTTGTATTAAAAAATAAGAACATACCACCTCCCTCGAAAGGTTTAATTTGATTCAAAATTTATAATGACTAATGAGTACCTTCTAGGTAATTTAAGTTGTTTCATGTTTTTTTGTAGTTCTTTGCTGGTGGGTTTTCCATGTCCAAGTAGAAGGAATCTTTATGATCAATTCTTATGTTGTGCCAATTCAGATTTCACAATGATTGAAATGATCTCAAAGACTTCGCGTATGTATTACTTACAACCAAACTCTTTTGGTGGTATCTGGTAACTCGGTATATATTCATGTGGCTGTGTTTAATGTGACAACGCAGAAGTAAATGCCTTTTCAATGTATCATATTAATTTCTGTATATATTAATATGTGGAACATTTTAATCGGATGTTTGCCAGTTGATGGCACAACTAATGCAGTTGCAGAAGAAAAATATGATAGTGAAGAAAATGGAGAACCAAAGAGCAAAGATAATGACAAGAATGATGATGCTTCAAATTTTGTACTGCATATATATATATATATATATATATATATATATATATATATATATATGTCTCAAGAGGAGGATGGCTAGACCTTACAATAGTTTTGTCTTGTTTAACAAAATTTGATTTCTTGATTACGTTCAAATGATTTTGTTGAATAGGATCTTTTGAAACATAAAAATTTTCAAGAAAATCAAAAAACAAAATATGTCTTTTTAAAGTATGCATTTTTTCTTTCCATTTTCTTTTAACACGATCTTTTTCAGATTGAGAAAAAGTACTTTGGTAAAATTTTCTTTTATCCCTGTTTTTAGCAAGAATAAATTCATTGTATAGACCAACCATATCAATTTCAAAACTTTGATTAAGAGAAGTTAAAACTCTTAGTTGGTTTTGATAAATAGAAGGTTCAATAGTTTGAAAATCAGAAGCAGCAGGAGACACAGACTTGGTCTCTTCTTCTTCTTCAGGTTTTTCAAAAGAAGTTTCAGGTTTGGTTGAATAAAAAGCAATGCTAACTTGGGAGTTATCACTTGAAACTCCTTTTAGCTTCAAATCATGTTTAACAAAGCTTTTTTGTAAATAGTCAACAAGATCTTGATCTCTTTTTGAAATACTTTCAGATCCAGCAAAGTTATGTCTTCCTTCATTGATCTTTAAAGGTTTTTCATCGATCTTTAAAGGTTTTTCATCATGAAAACTTATTTTAACAGTTCCATCAAGATATTGTTGAATATTTGCAAGATCAGTTTCATGATAAATAGGTTTAGCAGGTGGAGAAACATTTTCCAACAACCATTCCTTAGGAAGGTTCACATCTTCCCAACGAATCATTTTTGGAACTTCAATTTTTGCATCAGAAGTTGAACATTGAATTAACATAGTTTTTCCAAAATGATCTTTAATATGAGCAGCTCGAGGATTCAACTGGGAACCCACAAGTCTGTAATAAATTCGGTAAATAAGGGCAAAAGGTTTACTACCTTTGTCTATATCATAACCGGAGGTTAACACATTTAAAGTCAAAGCTTTAATAATATTAGGATCATCAAGAGCAAAACAAATATCAGGGTAAACATCAAAGTTAATATGACCATCATACAAAGATGCAGTTATCGTGCCAAGAATGCTATCTTTAAATTTTCTAAATCTAGCATCTCTTAAACACATTAAAGTAAAAGCGTTAATACCTTTTCTTGTAAGAGGTTTAACAGCAACTTGAACAAGACCAATATGTAAATATTTTAATTTAGTAGCAAGAAATTCATTAATATTCTTTTTGGAAAATAAACAACATTTCTCATGGTGTCTGGAAATAGAAAACGTTTATTCAACAGTTCTTACTAGGTACTGAGAAAATCCAGTATTCTCATGCCAAGTAGTATTGTAAATATTTTTAATGTTAACTTTGGGGATATTCCATCTTCGAAAATCCGGGATCTCCTTCTCTTCAGCAACTTGGTCATCTTCATTGACAATATCAGGAAGACAGTCAGTCCTGGAGCTAACAGAGGAGTTGGATCTCCACATCTTATCTATTCTATCCAAATTTTAACACTCAGTTATCATGTTTTTCTTACAGCCGTTGCATTTCGTAACACATACCCTAAATAACCTTATATCCTTTCTCACGCCCTAAACGCCCTCTCTGGCTTAAGCGGGCCTTACTGAGATCCGATTCGAGGAATTCACTTTACACCTAGGGTGGAGCCAACGACGGCAAGAAGCGACACAGTAACGAAGCACCAAAGGATCAAACAGAAACAAACAAGAGAGCAAAGAACCAACAACACTGTCAGCGGCCAAAGAAGGAATGGCTCTGATACCAACAAGGGAGGGGGAACAAGCGCAAAAGGAAGCGGAAGCACCGGAAGCATAGAGATAGTGTAAAACAATAAAACCAGCCAAGAAGGCGGTAGCACAATTAATAATCAAAATAATTTAAACAAGTATTAAGGCGGTAAAACCAGCCAAGCAATATAACATCAAAACAATTGATAAACATGAAAATACTTGATTAATACTGAAAGTAGTAGAACATATACAAGATTACAGATAAACAGAATAAACAGTGGTATCACACTTACAATAGTGGTTACCGGATTACAAACAGTTGATAGTTCCTGAGGGAAGTTTAGGAGGGGGAGAGAAACTCTCTAATATCTTAAACTCACTCTAGGAAGAAGTTTATTCTTAGAGAAAGGCTTAAAGAACAACTTGAGGAAACCATAAGGGATATCCCCCCTTATATAGGTAAATAAAGTAAAAGTTCAACAGTGAATAGTAAAATGAATAGTAACTTTTACTATTCATATCAGGACCCGTGAGGGATAGCAGGAACTTTTCCAAAAGCCAGCAGATAACATTTTGGCTTTTTGTGCCGAAAGTAGTTAATAAAGTAGTCAACAAATTCCCATGGGGGACAGGGAGAGCAATAGGTGGAGCTTTTACCAAGGTGAATAATTTGGATGGGAGAGCCAGTCAACAAACCATCAAATATCTCCATGTTCCGGAGAGTCTTCATCATGCCCAAACAGTCTTTGGTCATAAGGGAAATAAGGGTTGTTGGCCACAGATTCTTTGGAAGAAGCACTTGACTTTTCTTCCTCAGTAGTTCTGTTGGCAACTAAATCTTCCGCACACTTAAGAAGAGCAAACAGAGCATCAGGATCTCTTCGAAGGTCATCAAGAGGAGAGCCTTTCTTCTTTGGTTTAATATTTTTAATGGATGAGGAGGAGGGTAAATCTGCTTGGGTATGGATTTGGTTTGGTGAACATTTGTCGTTAATAGCAAAATTTGAGAACTCTTTGTTGGTGATGGTAATAATTCTTTGAACATGAGGGAATTTGTCCCACCACTTAACATACCAATATCTAGCCAGAACATTTTCATCAATATTAATCTCATATTGCCATTTCAGGATCCAAGGAACCTTGTGGTAGCTAACAAAATGGAGTAAAATCGGGAACTTGGCTTTAGCATGTTGAGGATTAGATTTGTATCCTCTTGAAAATAGTTTGAATGCATCCATTAAAGGTGCAGGCAGCAAATCAGTAATGAGACCAAATTGAGACCACCAACGGGCAAACCAAAAGGGCAGAGAACCAGTGTAATTTTTGTCAAAGTTAACAAACCAAGAATGAGTCATAGTGTCATTTTGGTGGAGCATAAATCTGAACCATGCAGTAATATAATCATGGTAGGAGTAGGGGATGGAGTGTTTTGGCATCATCCGTGTAACATTTGGGGAGGAACCCCATTCCTTTTCAGTAATAATGTTAACAATGTAAACACTATGGTAAATAATTCTGAAAGTGTTAGATTTATCAGAAATAGTGTTAATAGTGATGGATCTCTCATGACGTAAGAGATCAGAATAATAATGAAGCTTCTTTTCTCCATGTTCTGGAATCCAATGGAAATTTGGAGGAAAATAACTTTTGGCAAGATGTAGGGGGTTAATAATGGAGGACCTATTGGGTTCAATAGAGAACAGGTTTTGGAAATATTGTTTCCGAACATATTGGGAAGTATTTCTAGGATAAGAGGTTTTGACTGGTTGGTGAACAGGGGTTATGGAGTAGGGATCATATGAGGAGGCCAGGACAGAAGAGTAGTTGGGTTTAGGTATGGTTCCTAAAGTAGTAAAACGGTTAATAGTTTGCAGGGAAGAAATAGGTTCTCGTTTAACAATTTGGTTTTCATTGGCAGGGTCTTTGTCTTTCGACCGCCTGCTTGTCATTAGTGAATCCTGCAGAAATTCACGAGTGAGGAAATCAGGAATAGTGTTTTGGGAACCTTTAATATAGTCAATATCAATATCAAAAACACTTAAAATAGCTTGCCATCTAGCAAAAATATGTTTTGAAGCAATATTTTCAACATCCTTTTCAATAATATATTTAGCACTTTTGCAGTCAATACGAAGTAAGAATTTTTGGTTTAACAAATCACTTTGAAATTTTGAAATACATAGTACTATAGATAAGATTTCCTTTTTAATAGTACTATAATTTATCTGTGCAGTATTCCAGATTCCAGAGTAGAAGCGAACAATTTGTTCAGATGAATCTGGGGAAACTTTGTTTCAGAATGCCTCCGTAACCTATGCCAGAGGCATCAGTTTCAACAATCTTGAAAGCATTGACAGTAGGAATACCAAGACATGGCAGGTTCTTGACATAAGTTTTGATTTGTTTAACAAGAGTAGTATGGATATTAGACCATGGAGGAGGATTGCTTTGTAGCCGGTCAAACAGAGGCTTACAATGCTTTCTCAGATCTTTGTAAAAATCAGCAACATAGTTCAGAGAACCAAGAAATCTTTGAAGCTGAGTTTTATCAATAATGACATCAGGAAACTTATCAGCAAATTAAATAGCTCTATCAATAGGACAGATTTGTCCTTCAGTAATATCAAAACCAAGAAAACGAACTTTTGTTTGGAAGAGTTTAATTTTCTTAGCAGAGACAACAAGACCATTTCTTTTGATGGTTTCCAAAAATGAATTCAAATGTTTCCAGTGTTCATCAATAGAATTAGAATAAACAAGGACATCATCAATATAAACAATGGTGAAGTGGCTGAATGAAATGAAAATGTCATTCATAATATTTTGGAATTCATTGAGAGCGTTCTTGAGACCAAAGGGCATGACGTTCCACTCATAATGACCAAAAGGAGTGGTGAAAGCAGTTTTGTATCTATCATCCTCACTAATCTGGATTTGCCAAAAACCAGATTTCATATCAAACTTGGAGAATATCACCGCATCACTTAATCTATGAACTAAGTCATTTTTATTTGGAATAGGATACCTAATCCATTCTAAGACCTTGTTCAAAGGTTTGTAGTTGATCACTAGGCGTACCTCTCTCAATTTCCACATTTTTTTGGACATAAAAAGCAGCACATGACCAAGGAGACTTGCTCTTTCTAATAAGTTTTTTATCAAGTAAATCCTGGATTTCTTTCTTACAAAACTCTACCATTTCAGCATTCATTTGTATTGGTCTAGCTTTAGTAGGAATGTTTTTTTCATTAAAATCCTTAATGTATGGCAAGTTAACAATGTGATTCTTTCTATGCCAGAAGGCATTGGGAAAATTAGAACAGACATTATCAGTTAATGTTTTTTGAAAATTATTAATTTTTGATTGTAATAATTTATCAGAAAGGTGTTCAATAATTTTCTTATATACATATATATATATATATATATATATATATATAAGTTTGAAGAAGGTTCTTGAGCTGAACAAATTTTGAGACTTCAATGAAAAATGTATGAAGAATTGAAAATATTAGGCAGAAGAGTGAAGCGCATCCAACTAGAACATTAAAGTTGCCAAAAATCTTGCAGCTCCGGGGATAACCTACTGTCCTTTATTACCATTATTACTACTTAAAAACATACATATATAAGAAAATATGGACCAAGAAAAATTTTCATTTTGAAGATTGGTGATTGATTCAGATTACAAGTAATCATGTATAAGAATATTTTCTAACCACAGAAACTTAATTCAATAAAGACAAATATAGCTCTTCAATGGAAGAAACTACTCACTATGTTGAAAGATAAAGAGGCATGCTTCAAGATCCAGAAAGACAGTCAATCCAAAACCGGCATGCTTGCCTCAAAATCAAAGAAAGAAATGCATTGTCCAACAATCTCTGCATTTGTTCTAAGATAGTCAGCTTCAGATTAATGTTCAATTACATATTGTATCTTAACTTTCCACTGGACCTCCTCAACCATGTATAAGTTTCCAAACTGCAAGCTTCAAAGAGCATGTAATACACATCTATATTAATGACTTGGAGCAGCAGTGCTACTCCCAAATCCCATCTTATTCCCCAACTGTGTAAGCTGCTCAATAAACTCCACTCCTGTGAGAATTTCCGTAGTTCCATATATAACATGCCTGACAGGCTGCTGACGCTGTACAAGCTCTTGCAAGCTCCCGTACTCAACATAATTACCACCACCAATCATGAACACAATAGCTTCCTTAAATGGCCCTTTCAAATGACTGCTACTACCAGAACTTGACTTAGGAGAGCGAGGATCAAACACAAGGTAATTATCAATTTCAGGATTTGGCTTCCCTTCCATCAAGGCTTCCACTGTCCTTGTCAATGCCAGTTGCCTATCACTGGACAAGAGACTCTTCACACCAGCTGTCACAGCATAGATTTTCTCAGCCCAGTCAACAATGTTATTTCTGCTAGCTGAATTTGCTGATGCCATTGAGACATTCAATGACTTCATTTTTTTCACATACTGAAATGCACTAGTATCGACCTCAGACTCTTTGAGTGCTGCTTCCACTGATTCCACTTCCGACTGGTTAATGCTTTCTGAAGAGATCAGATACACGATAGCAAACCGCAGCTTATCCATCTTTGTCCCTTTCCCTCTAAGCACACCAAGGAGCTCATTCCGATCAATAGCTCCCTTGATCAGCATGTCATTCTCCTTTTTTGCATAAGAATCAAGAGACCTCTCCTTGATCTCACTCAACAAAACAGTCGCGATATTGGTGTGCTTGTCTATCACCTGCTTCCTCTCTGTCAACTCAGGCAGTGAGTTCACTGCATTCATCAAATGCTTTGTGTTCCCCATCAAGTCTGTTCCATCAAACTCAGCCCCATCATTCCCACCAGTCCTCCTATTCACCTCATCAACATCTTTCTTATACTTATTTAATTGAGTCTCAATCTCCACTGCAACTTCAGGGAATTCCAACAACCCATTCGCCACCCAAAATGGATCAGAACTATCCAACTCATATGACTTCATCCCACCCTTTTCACCTTGTACGCTCAACCTATTCAGCCTCAATCCAAGAACATCATGAACAAGAGGTCGATACCTAAAATCGTGCTCTACTGCAACTGACAACTCGAGATTCCTATCAAATATACACAAAATCGGCCGCTGGAAAGAGCTCACAAAATTCCCACCTTCTGTAAACAAATTGTTTTTCGACAACAAATGATCTCGCAATCTCTGATCCAATGCTGACGCAACCATCTCAGCTGGCCCACCACGTGGGCACCTAATTATTGGCACAACAGCCAGCGTAGCCAAAACAGAAAACAAACCAGTAACAATCCTCTCCACAATCTCCTCAATCTCACGATCCCCAGCTGATGGATCATTCAATTGCACATAACTAGACTTTTGTGCCAACGAAAACAAATTATCTTCCAATGTCACAAACTCCAAATACTGATCATGCACCTTTGCAATCCGCTGAATTGAATCCGAACTCAAAGTCCCAGATGCCAGATCTTCCAGCAGGGGGCGGGGTATAGAGGATGAGAAATTCAAATGAAAACTATCATACAGTGCCCGGGACGCATCAGCAATGATTCGCTGAACGTTGGATTGATTGGCTTGAACAAAATACACGGCGGGCACATCTAGGACAGGTTTTCGATCCTTGTCAATGAGAAAGTATAGGGTCACACCATGTTTTCGAAGGTCCTTGACACGAATCAATGGGGAGAGGATGTTTTGGCAGAACTTATCATAGATCAAGATCTTGTACACCTCTTCATTCGCAGTACCAGTTGCGTTCAAGGGTTGGTTCAGATTCAACATTCGGATAATACATTCTGAACCACAACAATAGTACAGATCGAACTCAATAACATATATAAACACACTTAATTCACTCATACATGAAATGGATTATTGTTAAATTGCTCAAATTTTGTTTCAGTTACTTTGTTAATGCATATAATAAAATTCTGAACCAAAGTTTTAAGACCCAATTGACCATTAAACAATTAAAAAAAAAAAAAAAACCCATTTCAGTCTCTTTTCTGAATCTAAAAAATACAAACTTTATGGATAAAATTAAGCGAATATAAGCTAAAAATCTCAGAAACGAAGTGGGTTTTCGTTTAATTGTTGGAATTTCAATTCAATTTCTTAGATTGGAAAAAAAGATCTAAAGCAAGAAGTAGATCCAGAGAGCGAGAACAAGAGGTACCTGTTTGCTTTTGACGGAGATTGAGAGCCATGCGGTGAAGCCTGTGTTCCAAACGATCTTTTGAGCTCTGCAGATTTGTGGGCTATGTGTCTGAGAAAGCCGCAAGCGTAGAATCGAAGATTGAACTGTGATGAGTCTGTGATCTGTGAAGGTATTGACTTTAGAGCGTAAACACAAAAACGATTTTTTGCCACGTCATCAATCTAAAAGACGACCAAAATTGGAAATTAACGTCATTTATCTAACAATATAATTAGTAGGCACTATTTTCAAACTATATTTTTTATTAACATCTCGAGTCTAAGAGGGTCGATTTTGGGCTATAAATCGAGTCTTTGAGACTCGATTTCCATGGTTTGATTATGTCTAATGTGGCATTTTTGGCCAAAATTGGGAATTAGTCCCAATTTTAAAACTATTTAGTTAGTAGGCTAATTTTACAAACTATATCATTTACTAACATCTCGAGTCTTAAAGACTCGATTTTGGGCCTATAAATCGAGTCTTTGATGCTCGATTTTTATGGTCTAACATAATCTGATGTGGCATTTTTTCCACGTGTACACCAAAAATCGAGTTTCTAATACTCGATTTCCTTATAACACTTTAACTCATCAGAGAAGAAAGAAATAGGAAAAAAAAAAAGAAATGAAGATCAAAGGAGAAGAAGAGCAGATCGGAAAGGTGAGATCGGAGAAAGGTCAGATCGGCTCACCTAGGACGCTCGCGAAGATCAGATCGGAGGAGAAGATCAGGCCCCGCGCAAGCCCAGGCCGCACTCGCGCCCAGTCCGCGCGCGAGCCCAGGCCGCACGCGGCCTGATCTTCTCCTCCTAGCCCAGGCCGCGCGCGGCCTGATCTTCTCTTCCGACTTGATCTTCTCCTCTGATCTGACCTTCTCCTCCGTGGGTTTCTGGGTTTCTTGAATCCTCCGATCTGACCTTCTCCTCCGTGGATTTCTGGGTTTCTTGAAAAAGTTGAAAAATGGGTTGGTTGTGATTTGCCTTAGAAATCGAGTCATTAAGACTTGATTTCCAAGTGGATGCCACCTAGGCAAAATGCCACATCAGACAAATCAAAACATGAAAATCGAGCATCAAAAACTCGATTTATAGGTCCAAAATCGAGTCTCTTAGACTCGAGATGTTAGTAAATTATATAGTTTGTAAAATTAGCCTACTAACTAAATAGTTCTAAAATTGAAGCTAATTCCCAATTTTGCCCGGCATTTTTTCCACGTGATGCCTACATAGAAATCGAGTCTTTAACACTCGATTTATAAAATAAAAAACCCATTGTTTTCTTCTCTATCTCTTTCTCTCTCACTTCTGTAATCTGTATCTCTTCCCTTACATCCAAAACCAAACCCCCACATCCAAAACCAAAAGAAAAAAGAGAGGAAAAAAAAAAAAGATACAATTTTTTTTTCTTGAAGCAAAGCACCGATCACCTTCTTCCTCCTTATCTTCTTCTTCTTCTTCAGCCCGAGTATCTCTTCCCCCACATCCAAAACAAAAAGAAAAGAGAGGCCAAAAAAAAAAGATACAATTTTTTTTTCTTGAAGCAAAGCATCGATCACCTTCTTCCTCCTCATCTTCTTCTTCTTCTTCTTCAGCGATTCTATGCCCACCCAGCCACCCACCCATCAAAACCACCGATCACCTTCAACCCACGGCGACCCACGAAGAGGACAACCTTTACACCTTCAACCCATGGCGACCCACGGCTAGCCACGACCACTGACGGCCACCCACGCCCCACGACCAACGCCGATCTGAAGCCACCCACTCCGACTCGATCTTCGACGGCGATCTGAACCTGACCCCCCTAGCCACGAGCAATGAAGACCACCGACGGCCAGGCCCATGCCGAGCTGAAGCCATCGACGCTGGTTTGAAGCCATAGCGATTTCAGTGGGTTTAAATCGGTGGCTTTCTCGGTGGTTGTGGGTTGCTGCAGGCGTGGGTGTGGTGGCTTGGGTTGATCATTGCTGCCGCTAGGTTTGATCGATGCTGGCTTGAGTTGATCGGTGGTTGTGGGTTGCTGCTATCCGCCGCCGCCTCTACATTTCACTCTTTTGGTGCATTGAAGCTGATATCTGGTTTCTTGGTGGCATATTTAAGTGTTTTTGGTTTCTGGGTTTTCTGGGTTTTGTGAGTTTGACGCTAAAAATTCAGGTCTTGGAACTAGCCTAACTATGAAACTGCAAGCAAAGCAAAAAAAGCCAAAAGCTTTTTTTTTTTTTTTTTTTTTTTTTTTTTTTTGTAAGTTGGGATTTGGTGAAGTTTCTTTTTGTTTTTTACCATGAAGTTGTGGGTTCAAAGTTTGAATCTTTGGGGGTTGTGGGTGAGGATTGTAAGGTGCGGATGAGGCTCAAATCGACTGTGCTTTGTTGGTTTTTTTTTTTTTTTTTTATTATAAATCGAGTCTCTAAGACTCAATTTTCAGGTGGTCAAAATATGCCACATCAGACTCACCAGACCATGAAAATCGAGTATCAAAGATTCGATTTATATACCCTAAATCGAGTCTTTTAAACTCGAGATGTTAATAAAAAATATAGTTTAAAAATGGTTCCTACTAATTTTATTGTTTGAAAATCAGTGTTAATTTTCAATTTTTGCCTTAAAAGACTGGTGAGAGATGAAGAAAGAGTTTTTGTTGTTCGTTTCTTGGGAAAAAAAAAAAAAACCATTATGGAATTTTTAATTTTTCACAGATTTTAATGTGCATGGAATATTACATGAGATGTTTTTTCATGTAAAACTTTAATTATTTTAGTAGGAAAATGTTTCTCATAATAAATTAAAATCTGGAAAAACTTTTTTTTTTTTCTAATTTCTATCAGGACTTTTCTTTTCAAGATTATGTAGAAAATGTGTTAATAAACACTGGGAAATTATAGGTGCTTTTTTTTTTTTTTTTTCCAAATGTATTACTTTATTTCCTTGATTTTAAAAAAAAATACAAAAAGAATAATAAAAATTATGTGACCTAAGTTGTAATGCATAAAAAATATGGCTTATTGCAGGGTAATGTGGTGGCTAATTGATTAGCTATGTATGCAAGAAATGTTATTAATGAAATTGTATGGATTAAAGAATTCCTTTCTCCTAATAATAAAATGGTTAAAAGAAGGTAATTAGTGTGATTTTCTTATCTAGATGTGATCATTGTAGCATATTAATTGTTTTCAAACTAAGAACCTATGCCATAGTCAACACTTTGCTAGCAGAGGAACTCCATCATATACTCTTACCACTAGGCAAACTAACTTGTTGGTAAGTTGTGAAAGATTCTAAAACTATAAGTTGAGAGATAAAAAAAAAGAAAAAGAAAAAAAAAAGAGAGAGATAGAGACATACCAAAGGGATGAAAAAATATAGCACAATGTGAAAAGATATAATTGCCTTTCTTCTCAATTCTTTAAAAACAATATACTTTCTTTTAAAAAAATTATTATAGATAACGACGTTGAATCTCTTTATGCTTTGCTTGGCATTTGAATTACGCAAACCCCTTTACAAAAGAAAGAACAGTAAACTTCTTCAAACAAACAAAGTATACATATAATTTTTAAATTTAATTGAGTCGATTCTATATAAAGAAAAAGAAGTGTCATTCTTAATCCTTTAAAAACAATATACTTTATTAATTATTATTATTATTATAGATAAAGACGTCGAATCTCTTTATGCTTTGCTTGGCATTTGAATTATGCAAACCCCTTTACAGAAAAAAGAACAATATACTTCTTCAAAAAAACAAAGTACATATAATTTTTAAATTTAATTGAGTTGATTTTATGTAAAGAAAAAGAAGTCCACTTCTTCAAAGTATCTTTATGTCGATGTTGTTTCTTATTTTCTTGATTGTTATAAAAGAATATTAAGAATTGAAGAAATATTGTAAGATTTCCTATAGACCATAGATTCCTTCTTCTTCCTTTTTTCCCCCTTTTCCCTTTCCTTTTTTTAGTGTGTTTTAAATTATGAAGGTAATCCTGTTTCTTTTTTATTTGTTTACCACATCAGTCTAATACTTGAGTTTTTCAAAAAGAAAAAAATGGAAAGAGGGGACGCCCGGGGGGGTGGGTGGACAAACATAATATTTTTCATGCCTTTCAAATACTACTTCCAACAAAACTTACAATGACAAAGCATGATTACGTAAATAATAACTTAAAATAAACGTAAATAATAACTTAAAATGCATTGAAGCAAAAGTATTAAACGGAACTACAGTTTTCTGAAAGAAACAAGTTAAATTAACTAATAATAACTTAAAATATACTCAAACTAAAGTAAATTAATTAGGTCATTTCTCTTAAGTGACAAAGAATTATTATGTAAATAATATTGATGGTGAAGGAGCTGTCTGGAAGGTGTCGTCGCCCTCTACTTGGGCGACGGCATGGTAAAGGGTGACGGTTCCTCTCCCCCGTCATCCAAGGCCGACTCTCCAGCACCTCCCGACGGGGTAATCTACACGCAGCGACGAGACGAATGGGTGACGGGGTAAAGCGGAAAGGATCGATACTTGTCTTGTGATGTACGCCTCCGCGGGAAAAAGAATCTTGTCACGTACGCTACTATTAGGATAGATGTCTTGCGCCATACGATTGCTTCCAAAGGGAAATCTTGCACCCCACGCAATCAAGAATGGCTCTGAGGAGTCGCAGGTTCCAGGAGATGGCTCCAGTCAGGAAAGAATTCCGTAAGGAACACGCATTAGGGTATGGTTCCGGTCAGAGATCATCTCCTCGGACATGTCAAAGGCCCCAACTCTACACCACTATAAATACCCTCAACCCCCATGAACGAAGGTACGCATGCTTCTACCCCGACTCTGGCACTCTGGAGTTGTGAACAATACTAACTTAACCATCGAAGGGTCGTTGGCCGGTACCACGCCGGTACCTCCCTTTGAGGTTCTTTCTATTCGTGCAGGCTTACTCAGAACGCGTGAAGACCCTGCAGCTTACTGAGTTGATTCTTGGCATCATCAGTTGGCGCCGTCTGTGGGAACTGCCGAGTACGTAGACTGTGCTCCGTGCTTTCCGGATAAAGAGTTGCATGGTACTCACGCGTTCAAGGGCTACCACCATGAACGACCAAGGCAACGAACAACGCACCACGGCCCTCGAGAGACAGGTCCAGACTCTGGCGGCCGCGGTGGAACGCCTCTCGAAATGTAACAACGATTTGGAAGAATAGCTGCTGCGGAGGAACGCGACGGTTGACAGCCAGGGAGAGAATCAGGAAGAAAACAGCGCCGAGGAGAGGGATCATGGAGGCCCAGAGGGAAGCAACGCCTTGAGCCGACCTGAAGGGCAGGGGACGAGCCGTCCGTCGGCTGCTAACAACGTTCCGCCCAACGTTACCGAGGAGATGCGTTTGATGAGGGAGGGTATGGACTTTATGATGAACGCCCTCAAGAGGCGAGTATCCAGTGACCTCGACAACCTCGTCCACCGTACGGACTCTCCCTTCACTACGCCTGTCATCTTGTTCCCCTTATCGCCAAAGTTCCGAATGCCCCAAGTGGAAAACTATGACGGATCCAAAGACCCGCTGGACCACTTAGAATGCTTCAAGACCCTAATGCACCTACAGGGTGCCCCGGACGAGATTATGTGCTAGGCTTTCCCGGCGACACTAAGGGGCGCCGCGAGGACCTGGTTCGGCAGACTGACGCCCGGCTCTATAGGCACCTTCAAAGAGCTGAGCGCCTAGTTCACCTCTCACTTCATCGGAGGACACCGACACAAAAAGTCCATCGGATGTCTGATGAACATAAAGTAGCGGGAAGACGAGACGCTGAGGGCCTACATGGCCCGTTTCAACAAGGAAGCACTTTCGGTCGAAGGGGCGGATGACAAGATACAGGTCGCCGCGTTCACCAACGGGCTAAGGAAGGGCAAATTCTTGTTCTCCCTTTACAAGAATGACCCGAAGACTATGTCAGATGTGTTTTATAGGGCAACTAAATATATGAATGCGGAAGATGCATTGCAGGCCCGGGAAGAGAAGCCCCCCAAGAGAAGGGAAAGGCAGGAGGACGTACGGCAGGATAAAGGGCGAAAGATACCCCGGACAGGAGAGAGCCAAGACAACAGGCGCCCGAAACCCCAAGCCAGGAGGTTCACAAGCTTCACCCTGCTGATGGCCCCGGTCGACCAAGTCTTGATGCAGATTAAAGACGAAGGGTCCCTGATGTTTCCGGGAAAACTGAAGGGGAATCCCGATAGATGGCTTAAAGACAAGTACTGCCGCTTCCACCGAGACCACGGCCACGACACCGCCGACTGTTACGACTTGAAGCAGCAGATTGAGGCCCTGATCAGGCAAGGAAAGCTGCAAAGGTTCGTCTGACGAGAAAGGGCAGAAGCACCTCGACAAGAACAAGTCCCCTGCCGGGACAATGAGCGCCCTAGACCGCCCATAGGAGACATAAGGAGGATCATCGGGAGCGCGGCAGCAGTCGGTTCAATAAAGAAGGCTCGGAAGGCCTATCTCAGAGCAGTGCAGAATGTCCAAGCCGCGGGCGTGGCCCAGAAGAAGCCGCGTGTCAGCAGCCCCACTATTGAGTTCACGGAAGAAGATGCCCAACGTCTTCATCATCCGCACGATGACGCCCTTGTTGTCAAAATCCGTCTAGGTGACTATAACACGTACAGGGTCTTGATTGACAATGGGAGCTCCGCAGACATCCTCTATTACCCGGCATTTCAACAGATGCGGATCAGTAAGGAACGCCTGGTACCTACCAATGTCCCACTCATTGGGTTTGGAGGGACAAGGGTGTACCCCATCGGCGCCCTCACCCTGCCGGTCACAATTAGGAAGTATCCCCGGCAGGTCACCAAGGATGTTACTTTCCTCATCGTCGACTACTCGTCCGCCTACCCTTAACGCATAGAAGGCCGTGACATCGACCTACCACCTGATGGTCAAGTTCCCCACCAGGGACGGTGTGGGGGAAATATGGGGAGACCAGGTGGTCGCACGAGAATGCTACGTAGCGATGGTGGAAGCGGACAGCCACTTGCAAGTAATGAGCATAGAGCAGCGAGTGGGGGCAGAGCCCGTAGAGGAGCTCGAGGAGATAGCACTTGACGAATCCAGGCCAGACAGGACCACCAGGATCGGCGCTCTCACCAGCCTTGCGGCTCACCAAGCGCTCGTGGCTTTCCTCCGAAAAAATCAAGATGTGTTCGCTTGGAGTCATGAAGACATGCCGGGAATTGACCCTTCAATCATGGTGCACAGACTGAACGTGTCACCCACCTTCCGGCCCGTCCGTCAGAAGAAGCGGGTGTTTGCCCTAGAACGAGACCAAGCGATGGCAGAAGAAGTCGGCAAGCTACGGGAAGCGGATTTCATCCGGGAAGTGTGTTATCCTGATTGGTTGGCCAATATGGTGATGGTCAAGAAAGCTAGCGGGAAGTGGCGCATGTGTGTTGACTTCACAGACCTGAACAAGGCGTGCCCTAAAGATAGCTACCCCCTCCCGCGAGTTGACACACTGGTGGACTCTACGGCCCGATACCAGCTACTGAGCTTCATGGATGCCTTTTCAGGGTACAATCAGATCCGGATGGATGTGGCTGATCAAGAGAAAACCTCATTTGTTACCAGCCAGGGTCTTTTCTGTTACAAGGTGATGCCATTCGGACTGAAAAATGCGGGTGCCACATATCAGAGAATCATGAACAAAATGTTCGCCAACCAAATGGGAAAGAATGTTCAGGTATATGTCGATGACATGTTAGTAAAAAGCAGAAGGAAGGAAGACCACCTGAAGGACCTCGAAGAAACATTCGACACTCTCCGTTCCTACAACATGAAGCTCAACCCGACGAAGTGCACATTTGGAGTGGCGGTGGAAAATTTTCTAGGTTTTATAGTGTCTCAAAGGGGCATCGAGGCCAACCCAGACAAGATCCGAGCCATAATGGAGATGGCCCCCCTGAAGAACTTGAAGGAGGTACAAAGCTTGAATGGGAGAGTGGCCGCCCTGAACAGGTTTGTATCGAGGGCGACAGATAAGTGCCTACCCTTCTTCCGCACGCTGAAGAAGTCTTTCGAGTGGACGGACGAGTGCCAAAAGGCGTTCGAAGAGTTGAAAGCCTACCTCTCTTCACCGCCACTACTAAGTCCCTCGCAACTAGGCGAAGAGCTCTTCCTTTACCTGGCCGTCTCCCCAGCGGCAGTCAGCGCAGCCTTGATCAGAGAGGAAGACAATGTCCAGAAGCCTGTGTATTACGCCAGCCAGGTGTTCCGCGGGGCAGAAGAAAGGTACCCGCCCATGGAAAAGCTCGCCTTCGCCTTGATCACTGCGGCCCGCAAGCTTAAGCCGTACTTCTAGGCTCATACGATAGTTGTCTTAACTAACAAACCCCTGCGACGGGCAATGCACAACCCCAAAATGGCTGGTTGCCTGGCCTTATGGGTGATTGAATTGACTGAGTTCGACATCCGGTACAGCCCGCGCACCGCCATCAAGGGGCAGGCTGTCGCTGATTTTATCGCCGAGTTCACCAGCGGCGAACACTAGGGGGCAGACGAGCACCCTTCATAAACCTTACATTCGGACGAATCGTCAACCAGACAGGCCGAGGGGGCAGGTGTCGTACTTCGCTACCCCGAGGGAGATCGGATTGAATGCATGATTCGCCTGGACTTCCCCACCACCAATAATGAGGCGGAGTACGAAGTGTTAATAACTAGGATCGACCTCGCCAGAGCAGCGGGGGCCACAAAATTAGTTGTCTACTGCGACTCTTAGGTCGTCGTCAACCAAGTAAATGGAGACTACGAGTGTAGGGGCGACAAAATGAGAAGATACCTCGATCAAGCGAAGAGAAGAATGGATGGACTGAAGGCAGAAGTAATCCGAATACCTAGAGAAGAGAATGAGCAAGCCGACCGCCTCGCCAAAGCCGCTTCTTCAGAACACATGACCACCCTTGACAATGTACTTTCTTTTGTGCAAGTGTCGCCACTAATAGACTTTGTTAGTATGCAGGAAATAGGCTACGAGGATAATTGGACCACGCCACTAGTCTCCTACTTAAAAGACGGCGCCCTGCCGAACGAAAGAGAAGCCGCCAGAAGATTGAAGGTTCGAGCCGCAAGGTTCGTATTAATGAAGGACGTCCTATACAAAAGGGGTTTCTCTCGCCCGTACCTGAGGTGTTTGGGCCCCGAGGAAGTGAACTATGTCATGAGGGAAGTCTACAAGGGAGTTTGCGGAAACCATTTGGGATCACGATCACTGGCGCACAAGCTGATTCGGGCAGGATATTACTGGCCCACTATACAAAAAGACGCCCAAGCCTACGTCAAAGCTTGCGACAAATGCCAAAGGTTCAGCAATATCGTCAGACAACCGCCCGAAGAGCTGACACCAATGACAGCCCCATGGCCATTTGCTCAATGGGGACTAGACATCATGGGACTAGACATCATGGGACCCTTCCCGACGGCTATGCGACAGCTGAAGTTCCTTGTAGTAGGCATAGACTACTTCACAAAGTGGGTAGAAGCTGAAGCTTTGGCCACCAATACGGAGAAGAATGTGCGGAGTTTTGTCTGGAAATCCATCATATACAGGTTCGGGATCCCCAGGGTCCTAGTTTCGGACAACGGCAAACAATTCGACAACGACCCCTTCCGAGAGTTCTGCTCACAGCTGGGGATAAAAAATCACTACTCCTCCCTCGCCCACCCCCAAGCCAACGGCCAAGTAGAAGTAACGAACCGATCCTTGCTTAAGATTATCAAGACTCAGCTCGAGGGGGCAAAGGGGATATGGCTTGAGGAACTACCCAGCGTACTTTGGGCATATAGGACGACGGCAAGGACCCCAACAGGAGAAACTCCATTCCGGCTAACCTACGGAAGCGAAGCAGTCATCCCGGCTGAAATAGGACTCTCAACCTACAGGGTGAACGCCCACGATGAAGGTAGGAATGATGAGGCATTGCGCCTACGGCTGGACCTAATTGACGAAGATAGAGCAGTTGCTGAACAAAGGCTCACGCGGTACCAAGATCGCATGGCCAAGCATTACAACTCCCGAGTCAAACGCAGGGACTTCTAGGTCGGAGACCTTGTTCTAAGAAGGGTCATGGGCGCCACCAGAGACCCTGCACAAGGAAAACTCGACCCCAACTGGGAAGGACCCTACCGAGTCACGTCATGGCATCGAAGAGGCACCTACCATTTCGAAACGATGGAAGGACAGACACTACCCCATCTGTGGAATGTCGAGCACCTACGAAAGTACTACCAATAAGAAAAGAATGGCAGCCCCCACTTGTTTGCTTAAATGTATTTTGGGAACCCAAAGGACATGTTTTCTCCTTTTTAAAATTTATGCAAGGTTCAGAAGTTTATTCAGTCTCTTCTATACTTTGTCAAGTGTTGGACCTTAAAACATGTAAGATACCAAAGTCGACGGTACAAGAACCGACAGCCTAAAGCGACAACGTCCTAAAAAGAATCTACAAGGCATAAAAGCGTCAAGCATAAAAGCTGACGGCTTAGAAGCCAAAATCCTAAAATTTATAAGGCATAAAAGCGTCAAGCATAAAAGCTGACAGCTTAGAAGCCAACCTAAAATCTACAAGGCATAAAAGCGTCAAGCATAAAAGCTGACGGCTTAGAAGCCAACCTAAAATTTACAAGGCATAAAAGCGTCAAGCATAAAAGCTGACGGCTTGGAAGCCAACCTAAAGTCTACAAGGCATAAAAGCCAACGGCATAGAAGACGACGGCTCTATCCTAAAATGATCAGGTAAAAACCGGTCAAGCATAAAAGCCAAAAGCAAAGAAGTTGACGGTGCCATCCTAAACGGATAGTAAAGGCCGATCAGGCATAAAAGCCAAAGGCTTAGAAGTTGACGGCCCCATCCTAAAAACTGGGCATGCATAAAAGCCAATGGCCTAAAGCTGACGGTATAAAAAGACGACGGCCCAAGAGGGTAAGGCATAAAAGCCTAAGAATCAAAACCAACAATATGCAACGGTGCTATCCTAGTTGGATACGCAAGGCAAAAAAAAAAAAAAAAAAAAAATATATATATATATATATATAATAATGCCACAGTACAAAAACCGACGGCCCTAGAAGCTGACGGCTTACACGTCGACGGCCCTATGCTAACATATAATAGGGCGTTAAAGCCCATTAAACCTGAAGGCTGACGACCCCGTTGGAAGGTTATGATTTTTACACGAAACGAAGGTCCAAAAGTGGACTACCGCGAAGCAACCAAAGGAAACCATACACAAGACTTTGAATAAAAATGACATTACAAATGGAAAAGGTAAATTGCCATGTCACGAAAATATTGTTCTTACAAAAGCCCTCAAACTGACGGGGCACCATTTACAAAAAAAAAAGGGAAAGAAAAGAACGAAAATTTTACAAGGATCAAACGGCAGGAGCATCCAGCACGACCTCGTCGCCTTTGGGGGGGTCTTGGACTGCAGGAAAGCCTTCGAAGCCGGAAGGATCGGATGACGGGACCGTTTGAGCACCAGACGGATCGAGAGCAGGCTGGGTGAGGACGATACCGTCATCCTTCAGATGCATCCTAGACTCACTGAGACTGTCATCGTCCACCATGACGGTGTCGCCCATGGGAGTCGAAGGCACCGAATCATCAATGGACACCCTCGACAAGTCAAGGTGGGGGAAGAGGGACTTCACCTGCCTAAGGCAGTCCTCGAACCCGTCACCATAGTACTCGGCGCAGGCATCGATGAATGTTTGGGTGGTCTTGAATTCAGCAATGGCGTTAGCCTTCGCGGTCTCCACCTGGCCCAAGAGAGATGACAGCTCCTTCTCCGCCGTCACCTTAGCCTCTGTCTCCTTCACCTCCGTCTCCTTCTCCATCTGACGGGTTGCGTCCTCACGTTTTTCTTTCAGCTCTTTTATTTCCCCGTTCAAAGTTCGACAGGCTTCCTTGTACTGGTCCAACCCGTCAGATAGATTTGTGATGCGTTTCTTTTGACGGGCCAGCAGCTCCTCGTTCTTCCCCCCCTTGACTTGCATGGCCCTCATGCGAACCATTGCTTACGAAACAAAACTTCCGTCAGCACGATAACGCAGGAGCAGATATAGCAAATAATAAAGAGTATACGTACCTTGGCGAGGTTGAAGAGGCTTGAGTCCCCCAACTCCTGCACAGATTGGCTGACGCAAGAATCAGCTTCCCTCTTCCCAAGTATGGAGTCCAACCGCTCCAGGGCATACCCCTTGTGGGTAAGGATACAACGCCCGTCCTCTGAGATGACGGGACCTTGGGCCGACATCAACCCCTTTCCGGCCCCGTGTTTTGGTGATAGGGGTTTCGTGGAATGGTCCATAGGGGTCACCGTCAACTTCTTTGCCGGGCGGCCCTCGGTCCCGTCGCCTTTCCTCTTGGGCGCGCCCTTGTCGACGGCCTTTGGGAGGGAAGTGGACGCCCCCTCCTTACCCTTTCCTTCCTCTTTTTTTCTGGGCAGCGGCGGCCCTGACTTGAGCCCTCAGCTTGGCCGACTCCATCTCTGTAAGACAAAGACCAAATGTAAAAATGCCGAGTAAGGGTGACGGGGAAGGATGGGTTAACTGAACTTACGTTGACGGGATAACTTGTCTAAACGGCGTGCTTCCTCTGTTGGCTCGGGTCCCCCACAGTAAGCGTGGAGGGCGTCAGGTGTGATGAGGTCGCGGCACTTCCTTTCCTCCAAAGGAATTCCCGTCACCTTGAGGATAAAGGCTTCTTGCTCCTCTAAGATCCCCGAACGGGCGAAAGTTGAAAGAGAGAAGTAAAACAGACAGGTTAGAACCTTGGAATAAAATAAACCAATAAGCAAGGCTGACGGCGACGACCTTACTCCCTGACGAAAGCCCAAGTGTTGTCAAATCCTTAAGGAATCGACCCCCACTCTTCCTCACGACACACCCAATTCGTCCCCTCCACGAAGAAATACCTACCCTTCCAATTCCTGTTGGAGTCAGGCATGTCCGACACCAACCTCAGCTCCTTCTTCCTCGCGGAGAAATGGTAAATCCCCTGGGACGAGGCAATGTGGTGTGGACGGTAGCACCAAAAGAACTCGTCGAGGGTTAGTTGACGGTGCCCCCCACTTAGACTCCCCCACAATATCTCAGAACCTATGAACACCCTCCAGGCGTTGGGGGGAATCTGGCTAACAGACAGCCCAAGGTAATTTGCCTGCTAACGGTGGAGCGCCGTCAGAGGTAACCTCAATCCTGCCGCGAACATGGCATCATACATACCAATGTCCGCGGTCTTCCCGGAGTAACACCTCTCCCACTCCAAGGGAAGACGGATTGGAATATTGTCTGGGATTTGATAACGAGCCCGCAGCGAGTTAAAAACCTTATCCGTCATCAACAGCAGAAAGTGGTTGACCGTCCACTCCTTGGGGAGGATGAATGGACGGTCGTCCCCAGAATCTCCGGATGTGCTCTCCAGGTCATCACCCCCCATCGAACTCCCGTCGCTCCCACCCTCCCTCGCTTGGTCGTCATCTCCACCTTTCCTTACTACTACATCTTGGTCCACTTCCTCGTCAGAAAACTGTACCGACGACCCGTCCTCTGACGACCAAGAAGAGTCCTCCCCCGGCTCATGGCCCGACTGGAAGACCTCGTCGTAGCCCGCCCCATCGCGGACTGACGACTGTTCACTCGACGTTTCCCTAGGCATCTTACTACCTACAAACGACGAGGGTGGTCTAAGAACCCGAGTGACGACCTTTCTAGAAACCTCTTCCAAAAGCTCAGTATACAATTAAATCAGAGAAATTAAGAGTAATAAAGTAACTCACCGTTGTAAGGTTTCGATGAAGCTGACGGTACCAACCAGCAAACGGGAATCAAAATGCAATGGCAATCTCCTCGAGTTGACGGTTTATCTCTGATCAGCAGAATTGGAATGAAAAAAGAAAAATGAGGGGAAGCGGAGCTTATATATATAGGGTGTTTGGGGTGCAGAAGACGAAGCGACCTTCCCGTCTAGCTACATGCCAGTCAGCCAAAGACACGTGTTCTGATACTAGGGCTGCTCGAGGTGACTAGCCATTAATGCCTTGTCTGCCACACGCTGTACACCCCAATCTGTCAGCTGAAACCGACGGGATTAAGGAGTAGGGGGCAACTGATGGTGAAGGAGCCGTCTGGAAGGTGTCGTCGCCCTCTACTTGGGCGACGGCATGGTAAAGGGTGACGGTTCCTCTCCCCCGTCATCCAAGGCCGACTCTCCAGCACCTCCCGATGGGGTAATCTACACGCAGCGACGAGACGAATGGGTGATGGGGTAAAGTGGAAAGGATCGATACTTGTCTTGTGATGTACGCCTCCGCGGGAAAAAGAATCTTGTCACGTACGCTACTATTAGGATAGGTGTCTTGCGCCATACGATTGCTCCCAAAGGGAAATCTTGCACCCCACGCAATCAAGAATGGCTCTGAGGAGTCGCAGGTTCCAGGAGATGGCTCCAGTCAGGAAAGAATTCCGTAAGGAACACGCATTAGGGTATGGTTCCGGTCAGAGATCATCTCCTCGGACACGCTAAAGGCCCCAACTCTACACCACTATAAATACCCTCGACCCCCATGAATGAAGGTACGCATGCTTCTACCCCGACTCTGGCACTCTGGAGTTGTGAACAATACTAACTTAACCATCGGAGGGTTGTTGGCCGGTACCACGCCGGTACCTCCCTTTGAGGTTCTTTCTATTCATGCAGCTTACTCGAAACGCGTGAAGACCCTGCAGCTTACTGAGTTGATTCTTGGCATCATCAAATATAATATGACTTTTATCTATTAAAAATATGCCACAATTAGCATTAATCTATGATCACTCAATTAATATCTTATTATTACCGGATTTTTACTAAGAGGCCATTAGTGTGCTAGTGAACCCTGGGAACTAAACAACTTCTTTAGAGCAAATGAAAGTTATCTTGCACTAAAGGCACAAGAGAATTAGAATAAATGAAAATTATGTCATGTTATCTATTGCATAATACGCTGAGATAAAGAAAATTCTTAAAATTATATATTTACATGTTTTGTCAAGATTTGGTGGCTCAATGCAAATGGAAGGTTGGCAAAGCATGATTTACATTTCTCAATTTTGCACCACGTGTCTTATTTAATTATTAATTTAGTACTAAGTGAATTATTGAGTGTAAAAATCAAAAAGTCCAAATTCAATTAGATTCTGAATTGAATTTCAATTGAAGTCCAATTTTTTGCCACGTGTCTATCTAAATTTTTAATTTTTAATTTTTATAGCAAGTGAATTATTGAGTACAAAAACTGAAGAGTCTAAAATCAATTAAATTATAAATTATATATATAACGAGAAACCATTACATATTTTAGAAATATATAGTTTAAAAAATGTATAATTAAGCTTGTATAATTTGAACCTCTTATAAAAAAACTTTTAATTTGAATTGTATAATTATGATTTTTTTTAATTATATCCGTACATATACATAAGGTTATATACTAGTCTATTAGTAAAGTTTGAGTATATAAAGATGGACAATTTTTATAGACTTTTTTTTTTTTAAGGGATGAAGGTTATTTAAATTAAATGAATAAATACAATAATACAAGTATCTGACTGTTTAATCTCTTTTCTTCAGCTCTAATTGTAAAATAAAATCTCCTAAATATGTCAAATATCTCCAATAAATTGGGCTACTCTAAATAACCAAATATCCACCACCACCACCATCTCCATTGTGAACAAACCACGTATGACAACTGAACAGTACAAAGAATGAATTGTAATCAAGGGAGGGCAAAGCCAAATTCCCTCAACCTATAATGTTAGTTTAATTTCCTACTCCGTAATGACAGGATTGTCAAATATAGCGCCCCAATTGAATTAGCATCACGCTTATATCATCAGAAGACCCTCGTGAAGCAGAAAGATCCGCAAGCATTTTACAGGCAGTCCATGGTTGTGGCGTACGTATCTGTGCACAAAGGACGAGCAATATCCACTGCTTCCACGAATAAAATCCTTTTTATGGCAGTGTGCTCACGACAGTATTGGAGTGAAGGCTTGCCTCGTAAGGAGAGGAGTTGTAGAGGAGGAAACTTGCCCCATTTGCCAAGAGGAAGCGGAGACTGTGTTGCATGCTCTTCGGGATTGTTCTCGGGTCAGACTTGTTTGGAGGAAGCTGGGAATTAAAGTAGGGGATCGGGCTTTCTGGGAGAGTAATCTGCAGACCTGGATATTTAAACTACAATGGAAGTCAGAGCAAGGAAGTTACCCCGGCCAACATGCCATAGAGGGTTGTATTTCCTTTTGCGGCTTGGCTTATTTGGAAAAAGCTGAACACTGATGGATCAATTTTTGAAAGCTCAGGTATGGCAGGCTGTGGGGGTGTTGTGAGAGATGAAGAAGGTAATTGGATAGCAGGGTTCACAAGGAGGATTGGGGTCACAACCAACTTTGAGGCGGAGCTGTGGGAACTTAGAGATGGCAAGATGTTATGCAGCAATTTAAACATATCATCTCAAGTAGTTGAACTAGATGCTAAAGCAATTGTGGATGTCTGACAAAATGCTGACTATGTAAATAATGTCATTTCTCCGATCTTGGATGATTGCAGGCTATTGGTGACTCGTTTCAACAGGATTCAAGTCAAACACTGCTATAGGAAGGCCAACCAATGCGCAGACAGCCTTGCAAGGATGGGAATCTGCAACAACTTAGATTTAACTTATTTTGAAAGTCCGTCTGTGGACATAGTTTCTGTTTTTGAGAATGATTTCAATGACATGTACTTTAATAGGCTATGTCCTAGACCTATTGTTGATGTTTAATTAATATGAATTTCAGTTTCACAAAAAAAAAAAAAAAGGACAATTTTTATAGACAATGTTTTTTAATAGATTTGGACACATGAAAGATAAGTTTCAAGTTCAAAATATTCAATTTTTTGGAAATTATGGCAAGCAAGAATAATATCTTGCTTATTTCCTTATTTTGTTCTTTCCTTGTTTTGTTTTCTTTTGAGATTCTTTTGAGATAGAGAATGCATTTCTTATTTGGTACGATTGATAACAATGCTATATATAGTGGAAGTTGCAGATGAATTCCACATTAACATAGTTATAACAAAATTGAAATTTGAGGCTAACTTGGAGGCTTGCCTAGGTGTGTATTAAAGCTAAAATTGGATTCTTCTTGCTGTAAGTATCTTTAATTGCTTCAACAAATTTGTTCATATTGTTTTTCTATTGCTATTCATAAATAGGTTTTTTTGCTTACTTAAAATTTGTCATATAGATGTTAAATGTAGTAAACTTTTATTGCACTTAAATTAATATCATATTTTTTGAGATTAATTACTACTAAATTGTTTGGTATATGTTAAATTTTTTGTAGCTTTGATTAAAGTTATATCACCCAATTACTTTTTATAAAGAGAGATGCTACGTCCACGACATTTTCACAACAAATCATAGGTGGTGAATTGTTATAGGTTCAAATTTGAACTTAATACTAAGATTACCTTTTTACCCCAACAATAACAACTAGTAACAACCTGTTACTTAGGATTTGTTGTGAAAATATTGTGAAAAATGTTGTGGACATATCATTTCTCTTTTATAAATCACATTTTTCTTTAATCCATGTATTTATTTGATATCAATTATAGTTTACTTACACGCAAAATTTCAAAATAATCAATTGTCATTTATTGTTAAGGGTAAAATTATATATAGTAACTTAGGTGTTGTATATTAAATTCCTCAATTAAATTCAAATGCATCGCTGCATTGAATTTAATTGTCGTTAGAAATAATAATAACTGATTGTATTTTATTGGTTAATACAATTATGTACTTGAATTTAATTAGGGAACCTAATAAATCGTACTTAGGGTATTATACCTAAGTTTTTCCTTAATGTTAAATCTATAAGGTTAGTCCTTTAGTATATTTGAGAACACAACAACAAAAAGCTAAAGAGCAAGTGAGTTGCTAATGCCCAATCACATTGGTATTAAAAAAAGAACAATAGATCACCTTAATATTTGGTTAGTATAATAATGGTTGGAAAGGAATTTTTTTCCAACTTGCTTTAGCAAACCATTATCATGTACGCCCAAAAAAAAAAAAAAAAAAGGCATTGAGCAATATATCTTTTGTAAAAGTTACCCAAAATCTAACTTGAACCTAATCTCCGTCAAATATTCATTTTGTCTCATATTAAAGGTGAGATAGTTTGCATTAGTTCACAAATGTTACCAATCTTTATATATATATATATATATATATATATATATATAAAATTGAATCAAATATCCATTATGGGCTAATCAAATACACAATTTCACTACAATGGGTTGCTATTTATTTTTAAATCTATAAGGATATTCATTTAGTATATTTTAGAATACAAATAAAAAAGAAAAAAAGAAGAGTATAAGGGCTCTTCATAAATGAGTGAGTTTTTAATGCCTAATTATCTTGATATTTGACAAGAATGATAGATCATCTAAATATTTGGTGAGCATGGTGATTGTAGAAAAGAAATAAAATTCAATAGTAGGTTTAGCAAACCATTATTATGAAGAAAAAAAAGTTTTATAAAAGTTACACAAGTATTTTCTGTATAAAAAATAGAAAAAAAGAAAAAAATTACTGTCTATCGCAATATTTTTAACTTTCTAACCTTGGCTTCCTCCTTTTAAATTATTATAAAATTAAAAAAATAAAACAATGATACAGTATGTTTTTATGATAATTAATTTAAATTTAAATAAACATTACTACCATAATTTAGGGATACCGCAGCACTAACTCCATATATCACCCAACAAAAAAAATGCGCCACCTCCATGGTCCATACCTTTCAAACAATCACTTTCCAATTTTTAGTCCAAAATTAACCACCTCAAGCACCTGATGTGCAAGATTTTGTTTAGATGTAGTTGTCACTCTTTCACTCTTCACTCACTCACGCCCACATTTTGCTTAGAATCACAACTCATCAATCTTACAACTAAACATTCAAAATCAGTCCAAATTCAACAACCCCAATCAGCGATCATCATCATCATCATCATCATCATCATTTATAAGCTTAGCGGGAGAAACGCGATATTCTTTAAATCTAATTGGTATTGTTAGATTTTGATCAAACTATAATTCTCTCTCTCTCTCTCTCTCTCTCTCTCTCTCTCTCTCTCTCTCTCTCTGTTTCTTTTCCTCTTTATATGATATAGATTTTGATTCAGTGTACCAACCCCTGTAGTATTAATAAGTCACGTTTTTTTTTTCTCTAAACAAATTGGATGTTATTTTGTCTGTGACTGTGCATGTCATACAAGATCTGATGGAGCCGCTTCAACATTTTTGCCATCCAGAGCATCCCTTGGTCTTCAATCAAGACGACAAAAGTGGAAACAATTGTTATGGGTGCAACAAACAAATATTGGGTCCTAGCTATAGTTGTAAAATATGCAATGCGAGATACCATCACAAATCATGTGGGGAAGTACCCCTTGGGTTGCACCATCCCTTGCACCCAATCCATCCTCTTATTCTCATTGACAAAAAGGTGAGTGCGAAATCTACAAAGAACATCACTGGGAATACACTTATTGGTGCTACCGTTGCGATTTCAACCTCTACGTCAAATGTGCTTCTTTACCTCCCACCTTGGAAGCTGAATTCCACGACCATCCATTGACATCCATTTGGAAGTGGATCACGTTCACTTGCAACCTTTGTGGCAAAGAAGACAAAGGTATGCCCTATCTGTGTAATACATGCGGTTTCTGGATTCATAGAAGGTGTGCTTATCGATTCCCACGTAGACTCAAAGTTTTACGTCACAAGCACTCTCTTACATCACCCATTCTTCTCTTGAACTCCATGAATCCGACTCCTGATTTTGTCTACTCTGTGTTCAAAAAGTGGACACACGCTATGGGCTTTACTATTGCTCCAAATGTGATTTTGTTGCCTACCTCAATTGTGCTATAGACTAGAGAAATAGGGAGGAAATAAATTTGCTGGTACTTAAAGATGGGGAGAACGAAGATGCAAAGCTCGATCAATCTATTGAGTCAGCTTACAAATTCAAAAAAATCAAAGTGGGAGAGGACAGAACTGAAATAGCCGTAGAAATTGAACACTTCAGTCACAAGCATGACTTAAAACTTACTGATGAAGAGGTTCACAATAACAAAGAAAAATGCGATAGGTGTGTAAGAGCTATTCTCCCTCCTTTTTACAGTTGTGCCAAGTGTAGCTTCTTTCTTCATAAATCTTGTGCTAATTTACCAATGAAAAAGCGACAACTGCTTCATCAATACCAACTCACCCTCCTTCCAAAGATACCTTCTGGCAACAAGTGTTATGGTTGTAGCCAATATTGCAATGGTTTTGTCTACACTTGTGCGACGTGCAACTTTGAAATTGATGTTCAATGTAATTTGGTCCCAAAAATCCTTACCCATGAAGGTCATAAGCACCGACTCATCCTCTCCTACACAAGCTTTACACAGAGCTGCAGTAGTTGTGGTGATAGAAAAAATCAAGTATTTCATTGTACCACTTGTGAATTTGCACTTGACTTTAAATGTGTGATACTACCACAAACCACAAGGCAAAAACAACATAGGCATCCCTTCACTTTTAGTTATACAACTAAAGATGATATTGATGAATATTACTATGATATCTGTGAAAAAAAAATGAAACCCAAACCATTGGTTCTACTACTGTATAGATTGCACTTATCTTGCACATCCCAAATGTATTCTTGGGAAATACCCAAATTTGAAGCTTGGAGGCACTTACACATTTGATTGTCACCAACACCTCCTTACTTTCATTGAGGAAACTGAAGATGACCCTCCATGTCACGAACGTAGTCGTCCTTGCAAAGAGTTGATCTATCAATGTGTGCCATGTAATTTCTATATCCACTTCGATTGTGTATAGAAAGGACAAATGTGGTTTCAATTCTAATTTTTGCAATTTCCTTTTGGGTTGAGCATTAGTTCTTCATTATTGAAATGAATGTATTATTACAGTAGTAAAAAATGGGCCTCTTTCACCTTTATAACATTAAGTTGAGACTATTAGTGTGAATTTATGTTTTATTCAAACAAGTCTTCTTTCCATTTCTTGACGTTTCTTACAACATGAACTTTGCTTAAAAAATAAAACTAAGACCTCAGAATCTTATTGTGAACAAAATTTAAATTTATAACAATATATCATCAAGCCTAGAATTATACTGACTGATTATATGATTTTGCAATCATCTTATAGTCAAAATTTGCAACTCTAGTAGGAGTAAAAATGCTGAATTTAACCAAAAGTCATTCATTTATGCATTCTAAACTTCATTGTTAGATTTGATCCTTTGTAATTTTATGTTTTATTTTACACATAATTCTTTGATTAGAATTTCCTTATCTACCCCTATACTTTATCTTTTAAAAGATCATATATATCTTGAAGCTTCTCCTATGATGTATCTTTCTCATGTTTTATTGATGAAGTTCATAGTTTGACTTAGTGTTGTTCCAAGTGATTGTTTGATTTGGAGCAATCTGTTGTTGCAACATATCAGAGATCGGTTGGTTTTTGAAGCCATACTTATAAATTGAATCCTTCCATTATATTGGCAACATATTAGGGTCCAGAAGTATTTATTGGTGGCACTGGCATTTCTTCTCAAGATATATGTATAGTGATATGCTGGCATGCTATATGGGAGTTTTCTAACATCTATTATGTTGTGTTTGGTAATACTTGGCATGTATGGCCCAATGGTACTGTTATTGGTGCCTTGGTAATGAGATGCTAGGCAATGTTACACTGGAGCTCTTAATTAATTGTTATTTCAGTCATTATATTTCAGATCTATCCTGTATAGACTAGAAAGCATGTGATGTTTGAAGATTGTTTCTTTATCTGAGTTGGGAAAGTTGCATCAGTTAAGTTTGATCCATGTCATAACTCAATGAGATTACCTTTAGTTTTAGAAATTCATCTCAAAGGACCTCCAATTTTATATGCATTACTGACCCAATGAGTTTAGAAGAATATCTACTTGTTAGGTGCCATCTCACATTTGTGACCACTTTGATATATGCAGTGTGGAGGTTTTGCCATGCACATTTGCACAAATCCACATGCATATCCACTTCTATAAACATTAACCACGAAAGCATTCACCCCATACTATAAAATTTATTGTACACATACATTGGATTTGAATACCTTCATAAGCTTATATATGATTTTAAGCAGTATGACCAATGCTTTCCCTTTAACCTACTATAAATAGGACAAATGTGGTTTTAATGTTAATTTTTATATTTTTCTTTCAGTTTCAGCCTTAGTTTTTTATTGTTGAGTTGAATGTGCTATCAGGGTTGTCCACTAGTTTAGTTCAATCATGGGCAACCGAGTTACTGTCCTCATTAATGAAATTAATAAACAATCTTCAAATTTAGCTACCCAATATCTCTCTCTCTCTCTCTCTCTCTCTCTCTCTCTCTCTCTCTCTCTCTATATATATATATTTTTGTTTCTGATTCCCTTTGTTTTTGTTTTGTTATTTTTTTGGTGGATTTGTGATGGTTTCTAGCTGATCTGCTTTGGGTGGGTGTGTTTAGGTGTTTTGAACAACATTTGAATGGGTTATTGGTGAAAGAGTGATTAGGAGTTAGAACATTTACTTGCTGCCGAGATGTGACCATTGTGGGGTTGTGGTTGGTATTTCAATTATAAGCCTTAAGTCTAAAGTTGCATTGAACTCAAATATACACAATATACAACCAGGTAATGCTCATAACTTTTGAAATTCATTTTTTTTAAGGTAATTTACCTATAATTTTGTTGCAATTGTAATTATTAGTTGTACATAACTTACAAATTCTTTGAAGTTATACGAAATTTAGTAAAAATGTGAGGCTAGACTTTTCTTCTAAAAGACATCTCCTATTTTGCTTAAACTATACCCAATATACCAAAAATAGCAACATTCATGCATCCTAAGTATGGAGAAATCCTCTTGAATGGAAGTGCAGTTGTGGTCATCAAAATAGCTCTTGATATGAAGAAGATATCATAAGTGTTAAGACCATTAGGCTGGAATGAGTTTATTGCAGTGACATCTTTTCTTAGGAGCTGTTGTAGAGTTTCTGTCGCTGCTAAGAAGCTATGGAAGTTGATCCAGTGTATTTAGCTAGTTTTTGGAGATCCTAGTTAGTAGAGATATAACTAGTAGCATTCATTGTAGTTGTTGAAATAAGCATGTAATAGTGCGGCAAGGATAGTTAGTTGGATGTAGTAGATTGTTAGTTGTAATACTTGTTACAATTTGAATTAGTTTTGTAATAAATTGGTATTCAGCATATGCCTAATTACAGGTTGGTTAGACATGTATTATGCTATGAGTTGAGTGCTTATAAGTTGCTATAGTAGGATTGTATGATTCATTGCAGAAAGTATCAACTAATTCAAGCTCAAAACTTTTTCCCTCTCTTTTCTTTAAAAAGGTCAGGTCCCTTTGAAGTGATCTACTCTATCATTTATTTGCATTCAAGAATTAACCAATCCAATTCAGTTAAGATCAGTTAGGATCTTAACAATAAGTTTGAAAGTTAATATGAAATGGAAAGTTATGTATAGTGATATGATGTACTTTAATAACTCAATATAGATGGAAAGGGTGACTCATCTGCTAGCTAAATGGACTTCTTGTAGCAATGTAAATTACTTAATTTAGAACAAGTATTTTTTCAATTAGGATGGATGTGGCCATTAAGGCTAAGTTTGTTCTATTTTCCACTTAATGAATTTCTATTCCACCAAAAAAAAAAAAAAAAATTGTGTTATCAATCTATAAAAAGACACAAGTTTATGTTTTGATGCCAATTCATTGATAATTGCTTTGTAGTATCATCCCAAGATATTAATGATAGTTGCTAGTGTATAAGTTAAGAGACAAAACAAATGGTTAAAGACATACCAAGAGTTATATATTCCCATCCTTTCATCTTGTTCATTTCCTCCTGGGTCAATGACTCAATATAGATGGAAAGGGTGACTCATCTACTAGCTAAATGGACTTCTAGTAGCAATGTAAATTGTAAAGTTGTGATTTTCAATTTTTGTTATTATTGACTTTAATTCCGTGTCAAATTTAATTGTATTTCATCAATCATTTCTCCAATATATTTGTGGGATTCAATTTAATGGGTTAGTGTGTGAAATTGTTGAAGAACAGATCGACTAGTGACTTGCTCACGATTCGCTCGTGAGTGGAGCAACCCACTAAAGGCTACATGAGGAACACAAGCTGAAAGCTGAAGAGTTTTAATGCCTGATGACATCTTGCGAGTGGCTCGCAACTTGGCCAACTCATGACCCAACTTGTGAGATGCATTGTCAGCCTGTTTGTGTGCTTTTTCTCATTTTTTTACCTACACTGTATAAGCACATATTACCCACAAAATTTTAAGTGTAATTTCAGAGAAAAAACACTAGAAATCTATTTAAGAGTTAGAGATTGCACACCCACTATTCTCTACATATTTCTCTTAGTTTTCCTCTATTTTTACTTCTCTAATTTCATACTCTTTGAGAGTTTCTTAGCTCAAATACATACCTCACCCATTCTGAGTGTTGGGAGTTGTTTTGGTGCTTATGAGAAACATTGGCTGAAACCATTCTTTGGTGGATGCAATTGGAGCTGATTGCGAGATCCAGAAAGCTAGTGAAGACAAGGCTAGTGAAGCCCATTGGTAGCTGGCACTCGAAGGGTCTAAAAACAGAGGGCAGTCTAGGCTTGGAAGGTCTATATTCTAATCCTTGTACTGTAACTTATTCACTAGTAGATTGATTCAACTAAGAGGGCAATGGAGAGGGTTTTTTTTACTCCAGGCATTTCAATTTTCCTCTTCGATAATACATCGCCGTGTTATCTTGTGTTTGCATCTCTCTTCCTTTACTCCTTGTACTTTGCATTTCATTGCTAATTATGTATGCCCATGCACTAGGTAGTAGGCTTGGTTAATTGCACTTAATTTACTTTTATTCCCCACTTAGTTGAGTAGACAAAAAGTAATTAAGCCGTAATTTTAGAATTGGGGGTTTAAACAAGCTTTAGGGTCTGTTTCGATTGAGGGGGGAAGGTGGAGGAGTAGAGTGGAGTAGAGTAAAATTGACTGAAAATAAGTTAATTTTGGGTCAAATCTACTTTACTTTTCCTCAATCCAAATAGACCATTAGTAGTTTTACTATTGAACTTTCATAAATGACTTAATTTAGACTAAATCTTTTTCAATTTGGATGGCTGTGGCCATTACGGCTAAGTTTGTTCTATTTTCTACTTAATGGATTTCTACTAGAACAACACTTAAAAAAAAAAAAAAAAGAAGAAGAAGAAGAAGTTGAAGACAATAGGTTATGATGCCAATTCATTGGACAATTGTGAATGATTTTAGACCATAAAATATTCTATAACTTTTTGTTACAATTTTGACGTAATAGACTATAAGTAGATGTTTATCACTTTACACATAGACTCATAATTTTTTCTTCACTATCCATACTTTGCAACATAACAGTTGTGGTAAATGAGTTATGAAATAATTTGTGGTACTAGATTTTTTTTTCACTAATGATAATTGCTAGTGCGACTTATAACTAAATATTTTCGATGGATATATCTAGTTTTCAAATCTCGGATCTCTCAACTATTAAATTATCAAAAACAAAAAAGAAAAAGAAAAAGAATTACACGTATAAACTTTCATCAACTCATCTTAATACGTGTTTGGATACAGCTTATTTTGTTGAAAATTGAAAACTGAAAACTGAAAAAAATAAAAAATTAATTTTTTTACTCTTTGTTACAGTATTATGTACTGTTCATTCTCCTTGGTTATATAAGCAAAACTGATCTTTTTAACGGTGATAGTTATATATTGTGTGTACAAAAATACAGTTGAAGTCGATTTTTGAGAAAGTATCTTTGTGAGATGATTTAGAGAGATTTATTTATTTAATGGACGATCCTAAATTCTAAATTCTGTTAATGACCCATTGAGCTCATTGAGTTGCCACTGGTCCACTGGACCACAAATTAAAATTATTGAGCACTATTACTACCCAAATGGTTTACTAAAAGAGAAAAGAGAGAGGGAAAGAGAACCCAAAGCTCACACAGCGTGTAGAGAAAGAGCCTCCTATTACACGACGTGTAGAGAAAGAACTGTGACTGAGAATATTGGCCATGGAAACCACGTCGTTTACACGTAACAGATACTGGGTCCTGAGGCATGGCAAGAGCATTCCAAACGAGAGAGGCCTTATTGTCTCCTCCTTGGTTCGTCTCTTTCCACTTTGATTTTCCTTTAAAAATAAGTCTTTATTATGTTTTGCAATACAAATTTTGCGATTCTGTGTGTGATTTTCATTTCTGGGAAGATTCTTGTACATGGGTCTTTAATTTTTTGACATATTCTTAAGTTGTATAACACTGGTAATGCTTTGGACATGGCAATATCATTTTGAATTGGATGTGAATTTTGTGTGATATAGCTTATGTTTTGGCTTCATGTTCTAATGGGCAATGCTAGAAATGCAAAAGTAATAGTACCTGTTCTTCATAATTGGTTGAGGTGGTAAGTTGTAATTGACACACTTTTGTTGTACACTATATAATTGCTACAATGCTGCTTCAAAGTTGTGAAATTTTTTATCTCATTATACTGTTTATAAATCTAATTGCTATTTCACAACTGGGTCTTTTTAAGAAATATGTTTGCAAGTTTCAAACTTTCTTTTTCCCTTTTTCTTTTGGAAATAAAGGGAAAAGGCTTTATATGTGCTCCTACGCATGAGCATAAACTATTTAGCCCGTTAGCCCGTCAAGGGTGTCAGTTGCCCATAGGTTTTACTGGCTAAAGGCAAGTCCAAAGGACGCTTCTTTTTAAAGTTTCCCTTAAAAAAAAAAAAAAAAAACCTTTATATGCAGTAGATGTTCATTTGGATATAGAAAAAAGGGGACAAAAGCAGTAATGTAGTTCACCCCATATGGTTGGAATCAGAGGTTTATTTGAGTTGTGTTGTATCTCTTTATAACAGAGTGGAATATTTCATGCCATGACTGGTTTTATCAGTGGTGTACTTTAGGGCTAAGGAAATGTTCTCTGGTGATATGATCTACTTGAAGTTATTAACTGCTGGCTAGTGTGCTAACAGGAAAATGGTATGCTTGCTAAATATCAATTGGCGCCTGAAGGTGTTAAGCAAGCAGAGTTGGCTGGAGAGTTATTTCAAAAGGTAATTGTGTGTAATTTGTGATTTCCTGCTTAAGGTCTATCTTTATCCTTCTTATGCCCCACTGCCTTTAATCTAATCTGAAGCAATTGTAATTTACCTAGTGCAATTTTTTTGATGCAAAACTATGTTATATGTTTTTGTTTTGCGGCTGATGTGGGCAGGCATTTTTGGCTTTTCACTGTCTAATTCATAAAATTTTCTTAAGATCATTTTCATTGTATGATGCAATGTTCCTGTTAGATGTTTAAGCTTGCAGAATTTGGCTTGTTGTTTTACTTGAAATTTTTCTAAATTTGGCTTAGTCAGATACTTTGGACCACTGATCATTGCTGAACTTAAATGATTATCAACAAGATTTAGCAGCTCTATCAAATCAATATCTAGCTGCAAAAGGCTCCTGCTAGAGGAGAATGAGTGAACTGGGAAAGGAAATGGCTTCTGACTTGCACCAATAGGCATTGGTGTTGCAGGATTTATTTTGTTGACTCTTGTTGTGTGGCCATTGTTTGATCTAAGCATTCTACACAGCAAATGAATGTCCGCAAACCACTTGAAAATTTTTGCAGGCTGACTGTATTGTGTGCAGGTGCTGAAGGAAAATAACATACCACTTGAAAATGTCCGCATTTGTTACTCTCCATTTTCGAGAACAACTCACACGGCTAAAATTGTTGCATCTGTGTTGAATCTTCCGTTTGAAGGTCCTCAATGTAAGGTTGGTTATTCCACCCACCCTCTTAAAGATATATCTTACTGAGATTAGGTTAGTATTTGTTGAGCATAAATGCAAGGGATTACATGTGATTGGGAAATTTTGTTCCCAATATTTTGAACATAGCGTTTGCTCATGGGCCCTGGCTTAGGTGGTAGAGTGTGGCGGGATTTGGGCATGTCTTAGGTTCAAATACTTATTATAAAATTAATTATAGAGCATTTTTGGACTCTATACTAATTTAGCTCATCAAATTTAGTAAGCTTTTGCACTTCTTGCCTTTTATTTGCATTGTTCATAAAATAGATTTTACTGGACAGGTGATGGAAGATCTTCGAGAACGCTTCTTTGGTCCTTCATTTGAACTTATGTCACATGATAAAGTAAGTGGCAAGTAAAGGTGCTTATTATAATATAATATAATAGTATATATAATTGATTGCTGAAGTTGGATCAGTATTTGGGTGAAGTCTACAATATGCCACTGTTTTATAACCCTGATGCTAACATATATACTTTTTTATGCCATTTGCAATTAAGTATTTATTAAAATTCTGTTCTTCCTTTAACAACAGTATGCAGAGATATGGGCTTTAGACGAGAAAGATCCATTCATGAGGCCAGAAGGTGGAGAATGTGTTGATGATGTTGCATCTAGGCTTGCAAATGCTATGGCAACTATAGAATCAGAATTTCAAGGGTAACTAATATATCCATCCATGTTTGCATTACCCATGATTTTCATTTTTGTAGATTGCAGTCACCACTCACCAATTCTTAGTATTCCAGCAATAAAAATTCTACAAAAATTTGCTTGCTTAGATAAAAAATTGTACTAGCATCCTCTATGCTGGAAGCTCTGCTTCTCTTACAAGGCTACTTGTTAGAAGTAGACTTGAGATCTGTCAAAGCCCATTGGAAATAATACTCAGTCCATAGCATTTTTTTATTGAAAATCAACAAATAAATTGGCAATGCAGAGACAAAATAATAGAAATGAGCTCAATAATTACAATCTCAGAAACCCTTTTCAAAGTTTATGCATGCAAATTGTCCCATCTAAACAATTTTAAAAGATTAAGCTTGAGTTTGGATTGGGTGTTTTGCTCAATCCGTGCATTTTGCATTTTTTTAGTGGGTCCCATGGGTATTGTTCACTGACCACCAAACTCAGCAAAAGCAGATTTTTAGGTAAATTTGGGTCCCATAACACTATTCACAACTTTAAAAATTATTTTGCCACAGTGTTTTCAAAGTTTTTAGTTTTTTGCAAATAAGCGGTATTCAAACATACCTTTAAGAATTGAAAATGAAGTTCTGACTTTGATTGCAAACTGATAGGCAACTAATCAGTTCAATTTTCATGGAGTCCACACCATCATCTCATTTTCCTTTAACTTGCTCCGCCAAGATTATTATAATATTATATGGATGAAAGCAACTTAACAAGCTGCTTCGATACATTGTTCTTCCAAGTATCAGTAGAACAAATTAAGCCTTAGCTTTCAATGTGTCTTACTTACATTTCTTACCAAGAAAGAAAAAGAAAAGTGTTCCTAAATGTGCATCCGATCAAGTAATGTTCATTCTGCAGATGTACAGTCTTGATTGTTAGCCATGGGGATCCCCTCCAAATCCTGCAGACAATACTCAATGCAGTTAAGCAGCAAACAGTATCCAGTAGTAATGACTTGGCGTCAAGAATACAAGCAGTTAGAGTGCCTTCCATCTTGTCACAGCACCGGAAAAATGCGCTCCTCACTGCAGAGCTCCGTGCACTTATATAAACTTAAATTGTAGCCTTAGAGCCAATGCCAAGGACCTTGACTGAATTTAAACGATGTTATTGTTAGAGTCAAATTTCTGGGAATAATTTGAATGTATTTTTGCAGCAGGATGATGACAATATTAATGCTTTAAGATTACTAATTATCAAGTAAGAGTTAATCAAATTCATCATGTTTTACTGCGAACTTGTGTTTTCTTTTGGAGTTTATTAAAGAGAAAGCCAGACAACCGTGTATTAACTTTAAAGCACAAGCTCCTTGATTGGTGTTGAGTGCCTAGCACAATTATTATACACCATATTTCAAGTCAATGATGTTACGCCAATTTGAAATCATTACACACCATGCTCCTTTTTTCTTCTTTTTCTCTGTGGTTGAAAATGCTAGATTAAACACGTCTCATAAACTAGTGGATTCTGATGAATTTTCTTTAATTAAAACTTACCTATGGTCCATCTTGTTGCATACTACTTATGACTTAATGATATCTTTTTAGGATATTTAACAGGAATTGCAAATTCAAGCGGATAAAGAGATAGTAAACAATACAAAAGCTAATTTAAAGCTGCTAAAAAAAATGCTTTGCACTAATTTGAAATTAAAGGGTTTATTTGTTAAACTTAAATATAATATTAATGATAAACGTTTTGCTTTTAACCAGTAAAGTAGGTTGGAGGATTAGTCAAAAAAGAAAAAGGGTTTATGTATGATCAGGTCTTGCTAATGATGAGATTGTATTCCTAGCCTCTTGTAAGATTTATTAATTATTCTCTTTATCCCATTTTGTTGGTCCATCCATTTTCTTAATGAAACATTATTTAATGAACTCTCTTTCAGATTAAAAGATAAAAATTCTTTCTCAAAAAATAAAAAAAAAAATAAAAATTTCCATATAAATTTAAAAGGTAAAAATTTCTAAAACTTAAATAGAAAGGAGATTTACTTTTCAAATAAAGTAAACAATAAATTAATATTACATATTTTTTGAAACATCCGAAAATAGAATATAAGATTAAATATTGGTCGATGGAATAGTTAAGTATTTAAGCTAACTAACATTTAGGTTTTCAAATCCGACTTATATATTTTGAAAACTATATAACCCTTATTTTATTAATTTGTTGGATTAAACATTAAAGTATGTGGTGGTTATCATTTTAGTTTTTTTTTTAAAGGTAATGTACTATAATTTTGAAATGAAAGGAAAGGAAAGAAATAGATAGAATAAAAAATAATAAAAAGGGATGGAAATGAATTAAATCTTATTTCTCTTTTGTCTTTTAAATCAAAAGAATGAAATGAAAAAAATGGACGTGACAATTTTGATTCGGTAAGGATTTAGTAAGGCACTGGGTTCATATCACGACATTAACACATCAATTGAGCTTGATAATATGAAAATTTTCACACAGTTTTATTTAAATAAAACTTTAGGAAATAAAAATTCAATGTAAAATAAGATAAAATATATATATATATATATTTTTTAAATGGAAACCCTCTTTGTTTGGAGAGAGAAATACCACAATCTTAATCCAGTCCAGTATTCAACTATTTTTCTAAAGATGATTATAATGCAGTATTGTTTTTACAATGGGAAAAGGGAGATGAAAACAACAAATGAAGAGAAAGGAAGAAGGTGGGTTAAAACTTCTATAGTAAAAAGAAAGGGAGCTTCTAATCGATTGCCTTCATCATCCTTTTACAGTGGTAGAGGTAGGCATGAGTTGCTTTCCTATTAAGTAAGATGTTGCCTTCTTATTGGAGAAGGACAATGTAAAGTCTTGACAAAATAAGACAACATATATTTAGTGCTCTATATATGTTAGCAAACTGACTATTTGTTGCAATTTGGCCAAAATCTATAACATATGGCTAAAATATACATCTATAGACTAATAAATGGCTACATGTTTTTTTATTTACAAAAAACTATATACGTATGAAACAAAGTTGGTCGATGTAAGCAAGACTTTAGTTTTATCTTTTATTTATGTATTTATTGTTTTAAAATGCCTTGGACACATCTCAACAACAAATTGACCCATTATTTTATTAATCAGATGCTGATCTGTACAAAAAATAATATATATTTTTAAATAATTCAATGGTTAAAACAACACAAAATAAAGGATTTGAACTCAATTATACTAATGGATTACAAAACTCTTGACAATCTTATTTAAAATTTAATTGAATGGAATATAAAAATGAATTTTTTCTGTAACAATCCTATAATGTGGCTTTACTCTTTTAATAAAAATAACGATTTAAAAATTTGTAAAAAATTCATTCTATTCCCTCCTATTTTCCTCTAAATTTTAGAAGGATTGAAAACTAGTTTCTATTGTTTTATCAAAAAAAAAAAAAAAAAACTAATTTCTAGAAGGATATAAAAAAATAAAGAATTGCTAGGGCAAATGAATGAAAGTCCTAAATAAAGAAAATTAAAAAATTGAATATTCTTTCATACTCTATCCTTAAATCCTAAAATCCCTCTGTTGTCTCTTTCCAATATTTACCATTGATGACGTCGGCAGTTGATTAGTTTAATTCAGTTACAAGTTAAATTACACCCCCAAAATTTTTTTTAAAAAGGACACGTGTCACGTTCACAGAACCCGACTGATAAAAAGTCACGTGCTTAGTCCGTGCCAATTTCTTAATATCTCTCGCATCTTCTTTCTAGGGTTTTTACTTTAATTTGGGAACCAAAAACCTTCATCTTTAGCTTCTTCATCATTTTCTTCTATCAAATCAAGCTCGAGCAGGCTCAATCTCTGTGAGTATTTTTTATTTATATCCAATTCGATTTGTATAATTGTGGTGATCGATTTCTGTCTTTTTTTTTTTTTTTTGGGCGAATTGATCTGTTTGGTTCTCGGGAAAGTGCAGGAAAATGCAATGAATTTACAATTTCTTAGCTTTTTACCAAAAATTTGGATTTGGGTTTGTTCTGTTTTGTTTTTATTTTTATTTTTTACGTTCCTATTTTTCGAGCACCATCTGATCTACTGTGGAAATTTTGCAGATTTATTTTTTGTATTTTTCTTTGTGGAATTATTGGCATGGCTGAATTGAAAAAAGCAATATCTATGAATTTACTTTTTGCAAGTTTCATTGGTATACTATTTGTTCAAAATCTTGAATTTTTTTTCTTTTTTTAGCACTGAAGGAGTAGTCTGTACTTGTAATCATTTCTGGGAAAAACTTAGATACATTACTTAGATTTTTTTACTTTAGGTTACTGATTAAATTCAATAATGGGGTTGCATTGACTAACACAGTAGAGATGCAATTAAATTCAATCGGGGTTCAGAATTTTTTTTTTTTTTTTTTTTTTTTTTGATAACTAATGAAACAGGTTCGAATCCTCCTACCCACTTGTTGTAATAATCAAATTATCAAAAATTAAAAAAAGGAAGGGGATAACACCCTCATGAAGTAGTCTTTCTATAATAAAATATTCTTACCTATCAAAAAACTATACCTAAGTTTGACCATCATTTATATAGCTCATTTTGACTTATTACATGCTTGACGTGGGGCTTAACTCTCACTCGCCATGCATTCATAGTCCAGATCAATATATAAGTCCAAATAATCTGTGGTATCATACTTTAGGGCTCGGGGCATATTTATTAAACCTGAACACATTAAACCCGATGTAGGAGCTGGGTTACTGATTCAAGATATGGTCACCGGTTGAACCGTAGGGTCAAATAAAAAAATAATTTAGGTGAATCATAAAATAAATATGTGAGTTGAAAATATAGGCATGTTTAAATTACTAACTAAAATTTAATCTTAACAACAAGCCACCTAATGTAAATTAAATTCAAGGTTTCACAAGTAAGAACACTAGAAAACATAAAATAAAAGGATGCCATAGAATTGCAGTCAAGTATTTTCTAAATAAAATCCTATTACATGTCTTAAAAAACATACCTATTTAATATTTAGATTGACAAGTGAATAGAAAAATATCTTCTCAAAACAATTTGCCTTTTGCACTCTGCAGAGTGCAGTCTGCACAGTGTGTTGGGACTGTGAATGGCGAAGCAGTTTGCTTTTATGACTACTGTTTGGCTTCTAACTCTAGCTAATAACCAAGTTGTCTCATTTTAAATAGCAGAGAAGCAGAAACTGTACTATAATGGACCTATAATGGTTATTTTGTTCAGGCATCATTTTATAAACATAGGTTTTAACAACTGAAAGGTAGATTAGGGTAGCAATGGATGAATGTAGGAAGATATATTGCACAATGGTCTTTGGATATTGGAATATGCTTATCACTCATCAAATGGGTTGACAGGTCCATATATGTTGAGGCTCGGTTGATTTGTCACCTCATGTGTTCTCTTGGGACATATTAGTACATTATGCTGGCGATCTTTGAGAACACTGGCCAGTTAGAAGCTAACATAGCTGATGAAGATAAAAAAATTTCACGGTCTTGTAACCTCGTTGACCTACACGGCTCCATTATGGGCAAGTCTATTTTCTGGCTCCCTTGTACTTGTTACTCTGGCACTTTCAATATACCTTATATTCGAGCACCTTTCTGCATACAAGAATCCTGAGGTTATTCTCTATCAGTGTTTCACTTTCTTATTATATTGTATATGCCTACTGTTTTTATTTTTTTCTTAGTTGATTTTTTGTCTTAATTTGGTTTGCCTCAATACCAGGAGCAAAAATTTTTGATTGGTGTTATCCTAATGGTTCCTTGCTATGCGGTAGAATCGGTGAGTTTGTCTACAAAAAGCCATATGGCATCTTATTGATGATTTTCAGGATACTCCACACCCCCCCCCCCCCCCCCCCCAAAAAAAAAGGAAAAAAAAAAAAAAAACTAGATTTGAGTGAGTGATTTTGAAGGTGTGTTCCTATAACTGGAATTATTAGCGGAGTTGATATTGAGATGGTAGACAACATTTTTAGATAAATCTGTGCAATTGGTTGTCAAAGTTCCAATCTGGAGGTTTATCTAGTTGTTTGAGTTCATTTCACTTATATATTTAATTCTAAATTATTCATTGTTGATATTAGGAAAAACTTTATTTTATAGGGATTTAATTTTAATATTTTATGAAATATAGTTTACTGCTGTTTAAAAACATTATTTGATGTGCTTTTGCCTTGTTCTATTTTTATTTGTTTTCACCTTCTCTAACTTGGGCTTTTCATAATAGCTTGTATCATTGGTGTACCCATCACTTAGCGTTGACTGTGAGATACTACGTGATTGCTATGAGTCCTTTGCCATGTATTGCTTTGGAAGATACCTTGTTGCTTGCTTGGGTATGTCTTTTTCAAGAACTTTTATGAATGAAAAAGAATTTATATCAGACTTTTGGGATCATTCTTTTGTAGAGGTTTACGCAATTCTAAATTCTAGATCCTTAGCACCACCGTTTGGTGTTTTTATTCTTTCTTGGTATTCTTTTTTAATTTGCTGATTGTTGTTGTATTAGTTATTGTTTCCCTATTGCTCATCTCTTTCTTTTTTTCTCCTTTTAAGGTGGAGAAGAGAGGACTATTGAGTTTATGGAAAGAGAAGGACGTGCAAGCTCTAAAACTCCACTATTAGATCACGGATATGAAAAAGGAACGATAAAGCATCCTTTTCCAATGAACTATTTCTTCAAGCCATGGACACTAGGCAAATGGTTTTACCAAGTTATCAAAATTGGAATTGTTCAATATGTATGTTATGCTGTCAATCAGAAATTTTTCTCTCTGATAGTTCTCGAGTTCCTTTTATTTGTAATAAACAAAATCAAATTATTTTTTCCTTGGCAGATGTTAATAAAGACTCTATCTGCTATTTTAGCGGTGGTCCTTGAAGCCTTTGGTATTTATTGTGACGGAGAATTCAAATGGGGATGTGGGTAAGATAATCTTGAATCAATTTTGGTGATTATACTGGTTTCCTCACCTTGTAGTAGCTTTGCTTCTTCTTCTTCCTCTCATACATACATACATATATATATATATATATATATTGCCTTGTATATTAAATGCTCATTTATTATTTGCTCATTGTGCATGTGATTAATTGCTTTTTACTCTCTTTTTTTATTTTTTTATTTTTTAAATTGGTATCTCGTTTCTTACTAATTATGCACCCATCACTTTACACACACACACACACACACACACACACACACACACACACACACACTTGCACACAAACCTAGCTTCTACTTCTTCTCTTTTTCTTTTCTTTTTTAAAAATATTTGAATTTATAAACTTAGTTTTGAAAGAGATCAAATTTATCTTCTTGCATTTCAATTTAGTAGTTGTACTGAAATATATGCGTCCTCAGAAGTCGTTCCCTGTGGATTTATTCCTCTGTGTTTATATATATTGTATCTTTAGAATCTTCCATTTGTCCTGTTGAATAATCCTAATAAAATCTCAATTTTTCGTTGAACCTTTTATGGCATCTCACAAAATTAGCATAATTTTTTGGGGTGTTTTGGCTGGGGCTGAGTATGTAACCATTCAATTTTGAAACAATGGAGATTACTGATTTTGAATAATGAGTTAGCGGGTTCTCATAATTCTGTCATTGAGGTTCTCATAATTCTGTCATCTATGAATTCTGGTTTCCAATGATTTTAGCTTTTTAAATGTAGTTTGACAGGTCAGAGTTAGTTTGCAAAAAAAAAAAATATTAATGGTTTGTAATTAGATGATTGAATTCAATTGCTTGACTTGCTTCAGTACAATGATAAATGATTGATAAATATAGCTCATCAGACCAAATTTTATGACGGATATAGAATTGAAAAAGTAACCAGGTTGTCAAGTTTGATTACCAAGAGGTGATAGCCAAGTGTGTTTTTTCATTTAGGCTGACTTATACATCAATGAAAATGATATGACATCGACCATTTAATCAGTGAAAGTTGCATAAGGTGGAGTACTTTCAGTGTCCTCTATTTCTTATGCTGCTAAAATTGCTATAGTTTGACTTCAGTTGTGACTTGAGGGGATTCTGTTTGTTTGTTAAAGCAAGACGTAAATGGTGTTGTGAGATCTTGATGTTTTTCTTTATCTATTTGAATTTTTCTTTCTTGTTAATATATTGTAGTATTTGTTGTTCTTACAATTGAATCAGAAATTTTAACTTGTAGATAAGCAAGACGTAAATGGTGTTGTGAGATCTTGATGTTTTTCTTTATCTATTTGAATTTTTCTTTCTTGTTAATATATTGTAGTATTTGTTGTTCTTACAATTGAATCAGAAATTTTAACTTGTAGATAGGGAATCTCAAGTTACATCTAATGGTCCTGGCCTCTCTTTGTTGTTGTAGGTATCCTTACATGGCAGTGGTTCTAAATTTCAGTCAGTCGTGGGCTTTGTATTGTCTTGTTCAATTTTATACTGTAACAAAGGTTGAATTGGCACACATACAACCATTGGCTAAGTTTCTGACATTTAAATCAATTGTGTTCTTGACTTGGTGGCAAGGTGTGGCAATTGCTATTCTCTATTCCCTTGGTTTGTTCAAAAGTCCTATAGCTCAAGGTTTAGAGTTAAAGTCAAGCGTTCAAGATTTCGTCATTTGTATAGAGGTAGATGTTAATTTTCCACTAGCTTCTTTTATTTCTTTGGCAAGTGAGTTAGCCACTAAAACAGCATATCTATTTATATATTTCCCCATAACGGAATAATGTTCATCAAAGACAGTTGTGACTCCTGGTTCTTAGTAATGGAAACATCACTCCCTCAATTATGACCCTTGGTCTTGTTACTCACTCTAATTAATTGACACTGGAAGATAGCTAATTGTTCTTGTTTTAATTATTATGCCTTCTGGCACATTTATTACTTCAGTATACCTTTTCATTAATTGCTAGTTCATGGGATATATCCATTTTACTGAGAATGTTATCTTTATATGGTCTTGCTGGGATGATATAACTTTTGCAGTGAGTTGCTATAATATTATACTTGGAACAATGATCCATGTATGCGACAGAAACAACCAAATGTTGTAACTTCAGCAAGTGTGCACTAAATTTAGATCACTTGAATTTTTCTGATTTCAATCAAGCATAAAGTTTTTGAATTTATATATTACTTGAAGCCAAGGATGAGATTTCTTAATTATAGGTCCAGATGGATTGACTGATTGTTTCACTACATGGAGTATATATGTGAATATTTTGGCTTATTGTATAGTCTCTTATGCAACATTCTACTTTCTATTTATTAGATGCTAATTATTGAAACATATTGTGCTGTCCATTATGTGTGATTTTGTGAATTTGGAATGCAATGTGTGTGGTGAGGGTTTCATTGCAATCCTATAAACAAAGCTTATTTAACTATTGTTCTGCTCATATTTCCTTCAAAAAGTTTCTTAATGATTGTTGTAATTCTTATACATATTAAAGTTTAACAGGTCTATATATTCATCCAGCGCAGATGGCCATTGCTTCCGTTGTTCACCTCTATGTGTTTCCTGCAAAACCTTATGAGCTAATGGGGGACCACTTCCCTGGAAGTATTTCAGTTCTTGGAGACTATTCTGCTGACTGTCCTTTGGATCCTGATGAGGTTAGAGACAGTGAGCGCCCCATAAAGTTACGCCTTCCCCAGCCGGACATTGATTTTAGGAGTGGAATGACTATCAGAGAAAGAGTTCGGGATCTTGTTATTGGTGGTGGGGAACATGTAAGTATTCTTGTATCTTGCTAGTATCATAATCAGAGTTTTACTGCACATCTGGAGCCAATCATTATTGACTAAAAAATAGTTTGAGTATTTAAAAGTCTTGCAGGGTTAACATGTATTTTACCTTAAACAATTGTAACTAATTGGATATTAAGTAGTTATTAGCTGGCTCCATTTATGAAGGCATCAGTTGTTAAGGCAGCCATGTTATAAGAAGATGGAAGTTTTGCATTCATCAGATAGTGGTTGCGGTGAATTTAGTGAGAGGCAGTGCTTATGAAGGTAATGATAGTGAATGATTTTGAAAAGATATTGAAGTTGTATTGTTTTGAGGAAACAATTGTTTTTCTTTCCCCTGGAAGGCCATATTGAAAGCTAATTGGTGTTGTACCACAGACCTAGGATCAGATCCTGTGATTTTGAAATGACAAGGAAGTTGTATTTTTTTTTGAGGGAAAAGTTGTTTTTCTTTCCCCTGAAAGGCTATATTGAAAGCCAATTGGAGTCGTACCAGAGCTTAATGATCAGAACCTACCTTCACCCAGGTTTGGGGGTCTCATAGATAGGACGAGGCTTATTCTATTGCACAGCTAGACTTTGGATCAAAATAGAAAAGTAAGAGTTAATAATTGCCTACATTCATGTTTGGTAGAAAGTAGAAACAGAAGAACATTGAGGAAGATAGATCATATATATATATATATATATATATATATATATAAATATATATATTCTATTTGGTTCCCTATATCCTCTTCACCAGTATTCTAAGTTAAATCTTGCATGTGCATGTGCCGATTTAATTTTATGTATATATTCTTATTTTATTTTTCCTGCGTATTTCCAGTGCTGAATGCCTTAATCTGTTGTGTGCCTCTTACACAGATTGTGAATGATGTGAGGTTCACAGTAACCCAAGCAGTGGAGCCTATGGAGAAGGGGTTCACAAGGTTTGGTGAGAAGTTACATAAGATCTCTCAAAACATTAAGAAGAATGATAAGGATAGAAGAAGAACAAAAGATGACAGTTGCGTAGCCACGTCATCACCTACACGGAGGATGATTCGTGGGATAGATGACCCCTTATTACATGGGAGCGTTAGTGATAGTGGAGTCTCGAGGGGAAGGAAGCACCACCGTCGGAAATCAGGAAATACCAGTGCAGAAAGTGGGGGAGAGAGCAGCAGCGATCAAAGCTATGGTGGGTATCTGGTCAGAGGTCGAAGGTGGGTTACTAAAGAGTAGTTAAGAGGATCAATTCTACCAGTTTGAAAGAAAGTTGATGAGGATGGTTTAGTTATCAATCAGCAATGTGTCATTGTAGCACTCAGTCAAAGGAGTGTCTCATGGCCTGGCTTCTTATGTATTCACCATGGCGTGGTTTTTTTTTTTTTTTTTTTGCCTCAGACGTGGAATTGTGATTCATGTATCATTAATATTATCATGCACAAACCACCGAGCGCGCTGGTTAGATGGTATGGGTCTATCCAGGCTTAAGCAAGGTCTCGGGTTCGAGTCCTTGTGGATGCAGATGCGTTAAAACTCGGTTGGGAGACCTTTGCCGCCCTTTGTGGTCCTGCCCGGGGCGAATCCGGATTTAGTCGGAGCCCCTGTGGTTCCGGATACCGGGTGGTTTATACCAAAAAAAAAAAATATTATCATGCACAATGGGTTTTTGATAAGTTGTATAGAGCTTCCATCTGTTGGCTGATTATAATTTCATCAGAATCCGGGATGTGGTTGCATGATTGAGAAATATTCACCCTTTTTTTTTTTTAGAAAGCAAAGTGTTTCTTGGTCCAACACTTTTATGACAATGTTTGTCGCGTGTTGTATTGCGCTGCTAGCCAAATATCCTTCTAAAGACTCATGTCATGAAGAGGCAAGTTGAAATAAGCACAATATCCAAACTTACCACTCGAAGTGTAGGAGGAATAGATCTTTAATGACCCGAGAAAGCTGGTTTCAGTGTTAAAAATGCAAGAATACGGAATACATACATGTTAGTACTTACTAGTTTATGTTTTTCTGGTACAATATACTCAAATCCCAAAAGGCCTTCTATCTACAATATGATAATGCTTCATTTGATTGCGTCTAAAATACATATGGCAAACACAATTTTGGCCAACAAATATGCCGTTGCTGCAGCATTTAAGCCCTCCACATTCAATTGATATGGGTCCAACTTTAAATAGGTCATCAATACAGAGCAAATAACAATCATTTCATAAGCATATGATTTGCCCATCTTCTCAAAAAATAATACTCTCAAAGTCCATTATACCTGTTTATCTAACATTCAATTGATTGTTTTCCAGAGAGCAGGTATGGATAAAAGCTGGTAATTTGGGAAGGTATGGGCTGGGCAAATAGTTCCCATTTTTTAAGTTCACCGTTAAAAGATCTTTATTATTTGAGAGATGTTACGTCTACAACATTTTTACAACAAATCATAGGTGGTTAGTTGTTATTGGTTCAAATTTGAACATAACACTAAAATTACTTTTTTGTCCCAACAATAACAACAAAAAACAACTTGCCACTTAAGATTTGCTGTAAAAATGTTGTGAAAATATTATGGACATATCATTTCTTTTATTCTTTTTTGTTATTACAATTTTTTATATTGTTTTCTTGTACACCACTTAAGACTGACTCTATATTGGCAACTTCTATGTTCTATAACCACACTTTGATTAATTTATATAGGCAGTTACCTTGTCTTCTTGTCATATGCCAAAATACAAGAGTATCATAATCGTACTTTCTTGTATTCACTAAAAATCTTTAGATGTTCTATTACAACTTATGATGGCTGTCATATATTTAGTCACTCTACCATCTTGCAAAACTAAAGCAGAGCTGGCTGGGGCCAAAATTGTCGATAGTTTCCAGAATCACTCTAAGAATCATCTCATGGGTTTTTACTAGTATCTGTAGACTGTAGCAAGTTAGTTTTAGAATTCAAAGTATAGTATACACCATTACAAGTAGTACTTGTGTTAGGTCTTAGGTTTTTCCAGGTTGGATCCAAAGTTGTCGATAATTTCCACAAATATCATATGTGGTTTGATTAGTATCCATAGAAACCTCAGTTGTACTGTTGTAGCATGAAAGGTACATATACTTGTGAGTTTGACTAGTTTATCCTCATTCATTTGCGTCATAAAGACTCCATGAGACCTGCAGCAGGTAGCAATGAGCAATCTGATAATATCTTTTGTCCTTAAACCAAAAGACAAAGAATGAGAAACATCCAAAGTTGTTTCTTCCATAATACATTGGTTGGCAAACATAGATACCGAATCACTGATACTACCAAGTGAACATTTATGCCAATGCAATAGAATCACATGCTTTTGCGTCGGCTAGCACGACACAAGAAAAGCTACATAACATGGATTGTCTCACAACCTAATCAATATATAAGTAATCCTCCTCCATTCTCAACTCAACGCAAGCAATACTAAGACTCACATCTCCTTTCCTCTTCTAACTTAAGACCATTGATTTTTTATAGAGAAAAACAACATGATCAGTCCCAAGAAGCTCATTAGAATGGCAAGGAAGAGGCGTGAAATAGCTTACATAGAGAGGAAAAGAGTTTCTTATCTAAGAAGTGGTGGAGATTTGAGCACAATCAATTGCAACCTGGAATGCACGGACGCGGCGACGCGTAGGGGACGCCGCTGCCCGTGCGTCGGTGTCGCGTCGGGCTGCTTCTGTTACGTGGTTTTTTTTTTTTTTTTCGCGCCGACTCGCGCTGACTGGCCCCGACGCGGCTAAGACTCGAGCCGATTCGCCTGGAACCGGGCTGAATAGCGCCAACTCGGGCCGTTTTGGCCGATATCGGCGAACTGCCAAAACGGCCGATTCCGGCCGAAATTCCAGCCGATTCAGGCCGAAATTCAGCCCTCTCACTCAAGCATTCTCTCTCACACCCTACACTCCCCTCTCAATTAAAACATTTATTTATATTTTTAATATATTATCTAGTATTGCTCTTAAATTTGGTATATGTTTATATAATGTGAAAAAATATGCTTAGCAATATATTAAAAATATAAATAAAAATATTTTTAATAATTTTTTAATCGCCGAATCCCGCCACACCCGCACCCACCTTTTTCAAAAATTACTGAATCCCGCACCCGCACCCACACCTGCACCCGCACCCGAGTCCTGAAACGCACCCGTGCTTCATAGATTGCAACACATCTACTATGGCTGAGAAAGGCAATTTTGTTGTCTACACAAGTGATCAAAGGCATTTTGTCATGCCCTTAGTGTAACACCCTAGCCTTTACAAAATAAATAAACAAATAAAAGGGTTGTTTTGGAAATTATTTAAATGGGGTCATTTTTGTAATAAGACCCAAACCTAACCCTAGTCTTATATGTAACCCACGTTGGCTTTCTCATCTATTTTTCTAAAGTGCCACCTCCCATCACCCTTCCCTCTTTCCTTTGGTGTTCCCATTCCCCATACCCAAAAATCCCCTCTCTCATATTCATGTGAAGTTTATTTACTTTTGCCTCTTAGATTTTTATCTTGGCCAATTCAGGGAAAGTTCTTTTCCAATCAAAATCCACCACCAAGAGTTCTAGTGGCTATTTTGGCAGACCCATTTGAAAGACCATCCCTCTAAGTTTGGTTAATTCAATAGATGAGGTAAAAATCTAAGTACTCTATCATTTTTTTCTATAAAATCCTTTGGGTTTTGTTATTTTATGATGTTTATGGTATATACTTGATGGGTTTGGTGAGTGTTGGAAGATTGGAGGGGTATGAGGATTTGGGCAGCAAGAGTTTATATTAAATCCGAAAATTTCAAACTATTTGGGGGTGTTTACCTTGATGGGGTGTTTTGGTTGTCTATTTTACTAATGGGTATTTGAGAGTTGGTTTGCTAGATCAACTATGAGTCTTGTTGTTGCGTATATTGATGTGAGTTGATTTTTGGTAGTGTGTTCTTTGCATTTTAAATGACTTTGGCAAATGTAGGTGTGGGTGAAGTGATAACTACATATTTATGCAAGTGAAGTGTGAGCATGTGTTTTTTGCATACCAAGTGTTTGATAAGTTGCTTATATGAGATATTGGGTTTGATTCCTTGCTTTTAATATGCTTTAAATCTTGTGGTTTTAATGGGAGTGATTCTCAAATAATTTGGGCTAGTGTTAAAATTATAACAATTTTCTAAAGCTGTTAGGGACAAATTTGAGTCAGCTACAATACATGATTTTTAATAAATTACAAAAAAATCTTTTTGGGCTGAATTTTTGATGATACATACTACACATATAAGAGCTTATCCCTGTTTAATTTCAAGTTAATCGGATAACGTTTCGTGGACCAAACAATTTTTACAAAATGGCTGACCTGCTGTGTATTGAACCTGAAAGTGCGATGAAAATGCTGAGATTTTGTGGAATTTACTTCAAATCTTTGTTGGATGGATTGGTTTGTAAATTCATATGCTTTCTTCGACATGTGTTTTATTCAGTTAAGTCTAATAATGGTTTGGTTTAATCATTTAGTGCTCTAAAGGGAAACTCATGAGATATGCTACCCCTATTATGAGTTGATGTGTTTTATGTTATGTTTATATGTGCACATTGCTTGTAGTGGAGAATCAAAATGCTTTGGTTTTGTGCTGTGGCACTATGAGTTCGTATGCTTGTTTGGTTCCTGTTTGGGAATGGGTACTTGTCTTAGGTTGGGCAAGCTAGGCTTTAGTGTATTTGATTTGTTTTAGGGAATCCTATTCGATTTTGGAGACAAATGTGATTATAAACTTGACGATAGGTCTTGTTATTAATAGGCTTGTTCCTCATGTTTCTAGGTTTTGAGATTCCTAGTGATGGACCTAGTGACGAGATTGGTTGATTTCTTTTATTTTTGCAACTAAGAGGTAAATGATGTTTACTAATTTTGGGGGTTTTCTCAAAACAATGTTGATTATTAAACTATATATATCAAAGAAATATCTTGATATTCTATATATAAATTGATGTTTTATAAATGTTCGATGTGCACATTGACTATTCGTTTTATGAAAAACTTGTGGGACAACTTAAACTTATTTGAACTTGTATGTGTGAATATACCTTTATATTGTTGAGAATTATGAATGAACTATTTTGTGAGCATATTAAATATATTTTGAAAACCTATGGCAATTCGTGATTAGAAGCTCAGTATGGTATTTAGTCCTTAGCAAGGGACAATCATACTGCAGCTAATCCTTAGCAAGGGACAGTTCCAGAAAAAGGGACAGTGCACATTTGATAGCTCCTTAGCCAGAGAGTATACTATTGAGGATCCAAAAAGGAAGCTCCTTAGCAAGGGGGTGCACCTTTAGGTTCCAAAGGAGTCATCCTTAAGAAAGGGAACGAAAAGGAGGTTCCAGTCCTAAAAAGGGGATAGCACAACCCTGTCAACGGGGCGTAAACATTGACCACGAGAAAAGCCTAGAAAATTGTATATATGATGGTTTTGATATATATATATATATATATATATATTATGAAGGCTCACAATATAAGGATTTTTTCTTTTATATGAAATATTTGATGATAAAATATTGATGAGTTATAAGTTATGAATTTGTTGTAAGAATTATTTATTTGAATGGTTTGTTCCAACACCCCAATGTTAGTGAATTCCACTTATTGAATTATCTCACCCTCTTTTATTTTCCCCTTATAGATATATTAAAGGGATTATTGGAGTAGAGATTCTTGGAAGACGACAGTTAAAAATTATATTATGAAACTGAGGATTTCATTATTATTTTTATGGTATTGATTATTGTATTGGGGAATTATTTTGAGAATTTCTATCTTTGGTGGAATTAGAGTTCTGACAATTGTGATGAGATTTTAGATTTTTGATTACATTTATTTAATATTTTTATGGATTATTTAGATTAAATAGACATTTATTATATTTGAATTTTGGGGCGTTACTCTTAGCTTATCTCTACGCCACCATCTTTCAAGAGCTCTTCAAGATGTCTGTAGAAGAGTTTGGGCTATCAAGTAAGGGGCCTATCACATTACCATGTGATGCAGTCTTCATGAATTACGTAGTCTTACTCATCCAAAGAGGTGCAGTTAAAGATTTAGAGACAGCTTTGGTAAATTCCATTGCTACAAGTCATTGCTCATTAGCCTCCTCATTACATCAAGAACATACAAGCAAACATTTTCTTGTTTGTGGTTACTGAATAGAGAGACTTGGCTTTTGTAACTATATACTTTCAGAGTTGTAATTGTATTCGAATCTTACAGTTTTGATGTTAATATGATCCTAGTCTCCCTATGTCAATTTTTTAAAGAAGCAATATATCTTCAGGAAATTGTTGTCTTCTTAGACCAAATAGATGAAGTTTTGCCCATTCATGGGGGCACTTTTGGCTAACGAAATTTTTTATATAAGATTACGTATATAGAGAAGCTACTAGTTTTGATTGATCATTTGAACAATTTAAGGTGTTGTAATACTAAAACTACAAGAATTGTTATGAAAAAAAAAATAAAAAGTTGTGAAATTTAGCAACATCCGCTTATATATGACTTTTTTTTTAATGCTCATATGTACTAATGAAATTTTGGATCAAAAAAAGGGAGAATTTTGAGTAAGATTCTTCTCCAAATAAACAGATTGGATTTTGGAAATCAGTTCTTGGCCGACTTGTAATTTTTAAAATTGATGCTATATAGCCAAAAACAGCTCAGAGAGCCATCGTCCAAAATTGGTGCTAATAGTATGGGAAAATCGGCTATTTAGCCCTCTTGCTTGAAAGTTTTAGCCAAAAAGCCCTTCCTTTTGAGTATTTAGGGTGGTAGCCCTGTTTTGAACTTCATTTTAGTAAAATCGAGTTTTAACTAAATACGGGTAAGATGGTAGTAGCTTATGTGATTTAATAAAAATGCCAGGTGAAACTCGAATTTATTGAAATCAAGTTTTTTTTTTTTTTTTAAATATTTAAAGGAACTCTATATTGATAAATCTTAATCATTAGTATTTTTTTTTTTTTAAATCACCTAGTGTCATATAAAAGAGGACTGTGTCCGCTAACTCTCTCTCTCTTTTTATTTTTTTTTATTTTTTTTATACAAGATAAAAATTTTATTTGACCCTAATCCGAGTGTATACGTGTAATGGATGCAAGACTTGAGTACCTCAAGATCTAGAACCACTTCCATGGCATGTCACTGCTAAGCATCAGTTTCTCTTGGTCTAGTAAGGACCGAGTCACCGAGCCACCAACACACGTACCCTTATTCGTGGCTTTTGAAGAATTGATAATAATGTTATTGACAATGTTTTGTACACATTTCACATAACTTTCATGTAATATAGTCTGACACATGATATCACTTTTGTATGAAAATTTTTGTTTTCAATGAATTTAACCTATTGATGTGCTCAAGACCAATAAATCAAGTAAGCTGATAATAATATCTACATAAAATTGCTACCATGTATTCCAGAAAATATTTTTTACTGTTAAAAAATTCAATTTTAATCATTATATTATGTTCCCCTTAAGCTCAAGCCCAATTGGGTCTGTACTTTAAGTTGTACTTGTGCTACTAGTCTTAGACTATGCCAATATATATAAGCATTCTATGTACATTTTTGTTATGATTCAATAACATACTCTTATTATCAACTGTATATATATATATATATACTTTCAAATTCAAGACTTACAATGATGGAAAAAAAGGTTAATAGGCCTCCAGAGCAGGAACTTTTTCAAGCTGGCTACTGGCAAACCTAGTTAGTAATCTTTCTATGGGATATTTAGGAACTAGCTAGTAGCAAATATATTTGCAGAGGATTTCTGTTTTCAAGAAGAACCCTGAAAAAGATTAGTTGGCTGAATTTGTTGTCAAATTATCCCTGAGATTACTATTTTGTACAATATCCTTTCTAGGAGGAATTATAGATTACTATTTTTATGTTTTTGAATTTTGTTTTTGGATCTTGATTTTTCTAAGTATCTGTTGAAATAATTTGAAACTAATTGAAGAGTTGACTGATAATTTCAAATTATGTCCACTAGTATCAGCATCGGATATTCCCTCAAAACTAAACGCTGCCCATCTACAAAAATCAAATTGTTTTTCCTCTAAATTATATTACCCTCATTCAACAACAGACACAGAGACAGATGCAGATTAGGCCCTAAATGACAATATATTGTACACACATACTATATCCTCCTAGTATGTAGTACGCTAAAAGGAATAAAAATAAGAGCAAAGCTTAGATATAATTTCTTAGATGTTAATATGTTATGACTTAAATTCATCAATTGAATTCAATCATGTGGTTGTATTGACTTTGAATCAAAAACTATGTTATCTTTTTCGTGGACAATGCAACCATATGATTGAATTAAAAAAAAAAAACCGAAGGTATAGTACCAAAGTTTTACCCTAAAAAGAATGTCAAATCTTGCAAAATCTATCTTAGGAGACAACCACATGATCTTAACTATTTTATCTAACTAGTAAGTTTCCCGTGCGATGCACGGAAAATGTTATAATATCTTATGTGAAATGGTTTTGGAATATGCTGTATAAGTATTATAGAAAAATTGGTATAGAACTTTATTAGTAATGAGTTCATAATAAAAAGTAACAATTATAAATTGTATACACATATTCTATAATTATCCAATTGAAGGAATGAGAAAAAAAAAAAAAATACAACTTTGGAGGAATATTATAGAATAAAAGTTGATATAGAATATGTCTTTTTCTTTCTTCTTAATTCTTAAACAAAATACACATTTCAAACACCCATAGTAATCATATCATTTACAAAACTCACGAATCCACAATGTCCAACCTTAACATCAAAATCGTAATTGCCATTGTTACTCAATATAAAACTCAAGCTCCCCTTCCTTGGCTATAGCCAACTCATACGGGTTAGAATTAGACGAAACAACAATGTTAAAGCTAGATAGGTGTTGTCGAAAGATTGAAGGTAAATGACATCGTTTTTTATCTGTGTATTTGATATGGGATGTCACAAAGGGCTATGTATATATGTGTGTGTGTGTATATATATATATATATATATATATATATATATTTATATATAAAAAAGGGTAGAAGTGCAAGAGGAAAAAATGGTGAATTAAAATGCAAAGAGTTTTGTGTGTATGTGTGAGGGATGAAAAGTCTTGAAACATTGAACCATATAAAACAAAAAGACAGTATTTAATTTGTTCTTATCTCTAATGTGACACTTGAGAATATTTCAATTCTTTTTGTATAGAATGTGCCACTTGGCAGAACCTCATGCACTCCCACATGAAGTCTCTGCTTTTATATATATATTGATTTAAGAAGTGAAAGTAGATCCATTTCTGAGTTCATGTTTGTTTTTATCCTTGTGGTCCAGGGGTACTTGGTGATTATGACTTGTAACCAAAACTGGTAGGAATTGCTGTGTCCTTAACCAGAAGACAGCTTAGAACTAGCGTGAGATAGTATTCATTAATTGTTGGCTCCATGAATCCTTGGTTGCCAAACATAGATGATTTACACACCAGTACACAACCATGCATGCACCTATTATTAAACATAACTAACCACATGCTTTTGTATTGGAAATCCTTACATAAGGAAAGCAACATTAAATGGAGTGTTTCATACCTTGTGAATATATATAAGCAAACCATTTCCATTGCCTTTCAATTGGCACACAGAACTACTTTCTTTCTTCATTTTTAAAATTATTACTCTCTAATATACATTGCAAGAGTTATTCATCTCAAATATACATTGTAAGCATGATCAGCCCCAAGAACCTCCTCAAGATGGCAAGAAAGTGGGAGAAGAGTGCTTCCATAGGGAGGAAAACAATTCCACTTTGGAGTATGAATGATTATGTGAAATTGGAAAGCTGCAATACATCATCAGCAGTGGCTAATAAAGGCCACTTTGTTATCTACACCACCGATGATAAGCGTTTCATGATGCCCTTGTCATATCTAAACAACAACATCTTCAGGGAACTCTTCAAGAAGTCTGAAGAAGAGTTTGGAATATCAAGTGATGGGCCAATCACATTGCCATGTGATTCAGTCTTCATGAATTACTTAATCTTGCTCATCCAAAGAGGTGCAGCTAAAGATTTAGAGAAAGCTTTGCTGAATTCCATTGCTACCAAGTGCTGCTCTTCAATTTCTTCTTGTCACCAAGGATTTGCATTCCAAAATTTAGTTCTTTGCAGCTACTGAATCATTCGTACATGGAATTTGTAAATACTCTTTAGAGTATAGTCTACAGTCACTATGTGTATATGTTAGTGTACATCAGTACATCCGTACAACATATGTGACTTACCAGAGTGAAACAACATTTGTGGTTAACATGATTTACAAAAGGATTCATTTTTCATGAAATCTCTTAAATATTTATTTTGCCCTAACATTTACATTTTTAGTTCAAATTTCCGCTATGATCATAATGCATTAAAATATTTGCTGGTAAATCCCATGTCTTATTTATTTATTTATTAGATATTATAAGATTTAAGAACATTAGATTTTACTAGTTAAACTAATTATTGGAACCAACATAAATCCCATATATCAACAAAAGAAAAGTGTCAATATTTTCCTATTGGACCCACCAAAAATTTTCCTTCAATGGATGAGATTATGCTAGTTAAACTAACTAGAACCAACATAAATCCCATATATCAACAAAAAATTTCTTGTTTTTCTTTCATTAGTAGAAATGCTTAATAAGAAGGCACAATATATTTTGAAAACTTTAAAACCTTTGCCTCAATAAGATAATCAACAATTTCCAAGGTCTTAACTTTGAAATGAACACCAGTAATATTTCATTAAGCATAGAAATGCTCAACCTCTTGCTATCTTAACCAAGGCTCTAGCTACAATGATTTTTTTGTTATTCATTCTCTGCATCATAATTCTTTTTTCTTTTTCTTTTTTTTTTTTTTTTTGTGGAAAATTTGATAGTTGGAGAGGAGATTTTTGAATCTTGGACGTCTCCGTTAGAAACACTAGAAAATGTCAATTGAGTTACAATACTCTTGGCTGCATCATGATTATTAGTTATTTAAATTAAAGTTTTGAAGGCCTGCCATTGGGATTTTATTATAATAAAAAGGGGCACATAACTATGGCACTTTACAGTTGAGACAATAACACACACACACACACACATATATATTTACATATAATTGAGAGTATTCATTAAGATAGTTATGTGACCGATTGTTTTAGTCTCTAAACAAGATGATGAGGCGTAGAATATATGTGATTATTTTTTAATTGTTCTGCTCCTTTTATTATGTTTATTGTTATTGTAGTTTGATCCAAAAGAGTTTATTCTTGCAAATAGATGTAGCCAATTAATAAATCATTTCATGTTGTTGAATTCTTGTTGATTTCTCTTATCATGGAAACTAGTTTCTTATCACTGTAAACTATATACAAATACTGTTAGTGAGCTTAATTAGGTGCCTGCAACTAGACTTCTTCCACATTTATATTATGAGAAAATTTACTTTGGTGGTGTTGATGAAGTTATCCCTTGCCAAAAAAAACTATTGTGAGTGTCTAGGGGCCTTATTCCTATATAAGTTACCCATTGTCTCTACATTCCCTTAATCCACTCTGCACAACAATATAATATTGTTCTATTTTCTTCAAGTTGTGAAAAATAGTTAATATGAACGAGAAATCATACTGTGACGTTCTAATCACGTCAACAATTGTGAAAAATTTTGTGTTTTATACTCATTATTTCTTAAAATATCCACAACTTGTTCTAATATATTACCCGACATGTCATGACAAGTTTTAAGAAACTGATAAAGATGATAAGGAAGTGGTAGAATTTATGTGCCATTAAGAGGAAGAGGTCTGTTGCTACCAAGAACACATCAAAATGTGGACAGAGAGAGTTGTAGTACATTGATCACGGATAAGGGCCAATTCGTTGTCTACACAGTTGATCAAAGCTTCATGAGGTCCTTTATTGTGTGTTAACATTGACATATTTAGAGAGCTATTAAATTCGTCTGAAGAGGACCTAGGCCAGCCAAGAGATAGGCCTTTAACATTGCCATGTGATGCAATAATCTTGAAGTACATTTTCACGTTAGGTAAAGATCAGAGAGAGTTTTGCTTGTGTCAGATGCTCTCAGTCACTGCTCATTATCATTTGTATTTGTTGTGATCCTAATTTGCTGCAAAAAACAAGTAAAGCAATAATATATAGCAAAGCCACCACAGGGACACAGCCATGATATTAATTGAATTGGGGCCCAAGTATGATAATTTTTTTTTCATGAAATACACTAATTATAATAGAAGAATGTGAGTAGTGTGTAAAAATTCACTAATTATAAATTTATTAATTCTCAATTATAAATTGTTTGTGTGACATTTTTGTGTGATATTTTGTAATTTGGAAAATGCTAAGTTATTGCAAATTTTATCACAAAAAACTTACAAACTTAAGTGTCACTTAAGGTCTTGTTTGGATGGTGAGTGATTGACATCTCATCACTCATCATCCAAAATCATCACTCAAAACTCATCACCTTGTAACTTATTTTTTATCACTTGAAAATCCTCAACTTATACCCAGCTCTGTTCGGCCCTTAAACCCAGTTGAGTTTTCATTCTAAAAACTCAAAAATCTCAACTTTCTGTGAGACCCACGGACTGACTTGGTATAGTGAAAACAAAATGGCTACCCGCGTGGAAAGGAACCCCTCCAGTTCTCTCTACTTTGTTATTGCCATTTTTTTTCCTTCACCCCCAATACCCTCACTGAACCCAGAAGCTCTCATTGCCTCTCATCGAACCCAGAAGCTATCATTGCCTCCATCCTCATCCACTCAAACCCAGCACCCAAGGAAAGAGAAGAGAAACCAAGCCCAGAAACCCAATGAAAAGGAAAGAAAAGAGAAAAAAAAAAAAAAATAGAAACCAAACCTAGAAACCCAATATGAAAAAGAAAGAAAAGAGGGAAAAAAAATAGAGAAATTAAGCCCAGACCCAGCGTGTAAAGGAAAGAAAAAAGAGAGAGTAAAAAAAAGGAAGAAGATGAAGTGGTGAAAAGGAAAGAAAAAAAGAAAAAAAAGAAAAGAAAGAGACGAAGTTATGATGAGAGACTTGGGAAGAAGAATTGCAAAGAAAATCAAAGAATAAAGCAAAAAAGAAGAAGTTTCGTAATGAGAGAGAAGAGAGCTATTGGGGAGTGGGCTGGCATGGATTTGATAACACACAAAACGTGAGGCCCATTAGCTGAGTGAAATTACAAAAGTGCCATCAAAACTCCATTTTCATAATTCAAAAACACCAAAAACTTATTTATAGTTTTTGTAACTCATTACTCACTTTGGTGAGAATTGAGTGATGGAAACAAATTCAGAAAGTCCATCCAAACAAGTATTGCTTTCGTGGGACCCACTATTTTTGAGTGATGAGTGAGGAAAATAAAGTTATGAGTGATGGAAACTCTTAAATCCAAACAACCTTATATTTTCTTTTTTCTTTGTTTTTGAAAGGTTAAAAGATGGGCTTCTTGTTAGTTTTGTTCTTGTCACTTGGGCTAGTTTAGTTGATGTTTGGGCATATTTTGTTATTGTTTGAGTTAATTCTTGATGTTATTTGGGCCATTTATGTTTTAAGGGGCCAAGAATTATGTTTGGGGGCCAATTTTAATTTCTAAGGCCCAAATTCTAAATCAACCTTAAATATATCTACATTTAAAAAACAAAAACCTTAGTGGGGCCATGGCCCTCTTGGGCAAGTAACTGGCTTTGTACCCCCCACCCGTGTCCTTTTTATACAAAATTTAACATGGTTTTGTCACAAGGGTTTATTCAATTTATAACTCATGTTATTTTCGAATAAGGTATAACTCTTACAAAAAGAAGGAATATTGTGGTAGAATTTGAGTAATGGTAGAGAGTTGTTAGAAATTGCTTCAAATTCCTAATTTGACTTAATTCTGGTTTTTCTTGGAGTGGAAAAAAATTCTATGCATAATTAAAGAAGTAAATTAAAATGTTTCGTCCACTGAGAATGCTTGTTCACCAAGAAATAGGTATTGAAGTCTTATAAATTAGTACTGCAAAAGATTTTGTGACTTTGGCACAAGGATCGATCTTCCCACATGGGAAGAGGAGAATACTATCAGAAGAGCATTTTATGAGTTTCTTTGAAGAATAATTTAAGTGTTTATCTATTGTTTGACTGAGAGGGAATAACAGTATGCTGGAAGCCTCCCAAAAGTTGTAACAGACTTATAATTGGACTGACTAATATATTATTAATGAACTATTAAGTTATTCAAAATTATAAGTGAGAGAGAATTGTTAGGTGTACTAGGTTTTGGAGCGCTATTAATTTATTTAAAAACCCCAAAAATAATTTGTTATTTGTGAATGTTATTTGCCTGGGCTTAATAGTTGTGCATGAACTACGGACCAGAAATTACTTATTTGCCATTTCTGAATATCTAATTAAACTAAATAGGAATTTTCTTTATGCAAATTTCTCATGCTACAAGGAAATGTTGTCTTAGTTCTGAAAACCAGAAAAGCAGTAGTGGTTAAGACTTAAGAGCATCTAGTTGATTGTAAACTAGTACTGGCATGGTCCACTATACCAAGTGGACTAGTATAGTGGTATGGCTAATTAACATGTATCATTATTTGTATTATTTCACCATTATCGTTGAAAAAAGAAGCAGGGACTTAATGGCAACGTTTAAACTACCTGTACCTTGGTTATTAGTATTACTCTATTCAGGGCCTCCAGGCCCCAGAAGGCACAAGGAACCTAGTGCTCACAGTAGAAGAAGAGACGCATACATAACAAGTAGCCTGTAGAAAATGCAAACCCCAATTATAATATCCTTGGAAGGGCCTCTCTTATTTTTAGAATTTAGTTGCCAAACATATCACACAAGTTGAATTTCATAAGCCACAAGTACTATTGTATGGTAGTTCATGGACATGATGGGTCCAGCGGGCTTTGTATTCCCACAGGCCACAGCATAGTTGTATAGAGTGAAAGCAGCACAATTTTCTTATCTTTCGATCCTGCCAAATTGTTAGAATGAGAATTAATTTATAAGAATGTTGACATGATCATTTTATCTTTGCTTTTGTGGTTCACAAAGTCCCATGTAAGTTGTGATAGAAAGGAGTAACCAACATTTGGTCCATCTTGTTCTCAAACCACCTAGCCTTGATGTGCTCATTTTCAAACACAGGAAAACATGCCACATACCAAACATTACTAATATTAAATGTCACATGGTTTCATTTAAGGGATTGTCTCTTCCCTTGTGAATATATATAACCAAACTACATTGCCCTTCTATCCATAGCAACAACATTCCTTTCTTTCTTCCTCTTCTTCATTCATCTCAAATTTTAATTCCCTCTATACTTGACAAAATGATCAGTGCTAAGAAGCTCCTCAAATTGGCAAGGAAGTGGCAAAAGCTGGCTAATATCAAGAGAAAAAGAATCTCATTTCCTAGAGCCACTAGAAATCCAGATAAAAGTTGCAACTCATCGTCGGTGGCGGCTCATAAGGGTCACTTTGTTGTGTACACTGCTGACCAAAGACGCTTTGTGCTTCCTCTGGAATATCTTAACAAGGAAATTTTCAAGGAACTCTTTAGAATGTCAGAAGAAGAATTTGGACTGCCCAGAAATGGGGCTATCACACTGCCATGTGATGCAGTGTCTATGGAGTATGTAGTTGCTATGATCCAACAGAATATAGCCAAAGATCTAGAGAAAGCGTTAGTCATGTCCATAGCTAATGGTTGCCATTCATCATCTTCATATCTCCCTCCAGATCTACCCAACAAACAAATACTAATCTGCAGCTTCTGAAGCAAAGTGTACTTTTTGCAAATGATTTTCATGTATATAGTGATACTATAATATAAAAGTTTCAACAGTTCTTTCATGTTTAGTCGTCTTTCCAAGGAGATATGGTAATCATCATCTATTGCCAACAAAATTCTGCAGGCTGTATCACTTCTATAAATGAATCTTGAAAGCACCATACATTAGATTCAGGTCAACGTTTAATAGTTAAATTCAGCATTGATAAATTATCAATTTTCCCAAGCACTTACATGTTGTTGGGCGAGTGAAAAATTCTTAACTCTTCAACTATCACGAATTAGCCTACGAACCATGATGAATTTAATCATAAGAGATTTTTTAACTTTTTAAATGGGAGGTAGAGTGAAGATTTTGTGAAAAAAACCACCTGATCTGGAATCTGGTACCATGATTGATACAAGTGAAAAGTCACAAGAAACATAATACTTTGTCTTGAGATAAAAACCCTTGAAATGCACAAGAAGTTTCTTGAATCCACAAGAAGAGCTCTTGGAATCCACCATAAAAAATGGGTGAGAAAAATTCTAAATGTTTTATTAGACTAAAATCTGAATTACTTATAGGTTACAATGGTCTTAAATAAATAATAAAAAAACCTTAGGGCTATCAACCTTATTCCTAAGGCTGCTAAGAAACACCTAGAAACCTTAATCTGCGTTAAGCATGAAATTAGGTTAGATAATAGGAAAAATTATTTTTTTAAAAAATGTTAAATTGAAATTGTAGAGGTAAAAGGCCCAACATCAGATCCTGGGCCATGGGCCTGTCCGAGGAGACCTGTGCGTCCGAGAACAACATATCTTGAAGAGTTGGCCCAGCCTGATTCGATGCTGAAGGAAGTTTGACCAGTGGAAGAGAGCCTGGTCCGAGGATACTACCTGCTCGGATGATAAAAGGGTTGTCCTTGACGAGTGCACCAACCTCAGTCTCAGCTCTCCCAAAGAATCCCCCGATTTGTGTTGACCATAAGGACAGGTGGCAAAGATCAGATATTAAGCAAAAGGCTGCTGCCACCGCATTTATGGCTCTGCAGCTAACATCATGGCCGCATTAATGGGAAAAGACTCCTGAACAGTAACCTCCATCCTTTACAGCTGCCCCATGAAGATTCAAGATGGGGGGGCGGATGGGATAAGGATCAAGAAAAAAGCCCACGTAATGGAGGGAGGAGATATAAATAGAAGAAGAAAGAACAAGTGGAAGAAAAAGGCAACAAAGAGAGAGAGAGAAAGAAAAGAGAAAAGTCCACACAATATCTGTATGAACACACTCCTCGGACAGTGCCGAGAAGAATATTGTATCCCTTGACCAACTTATCAATATACATCTGGTCATTACCATACTTGAGCTTTCAACCCATGCGTGCCCAATCAAGTGATCTTCAACCCACCCTCTTTACAAATTCATTGTTAGGATATCATATACAATCTGGGCCATCAGCTACTTTGTTGATAGGCCCAATCGCAAAAATTGTGTCCTTACAGAAATAATTGCAAAATCAAATCCTATGGTCTCTACAAGATATTCCAAAACAGAAGATACTTTATTTTTTATTTCTAAATTAAAAGTTATAATGAGAATAAAAATTCCTTAAAATAGCAAAAACGACTAATTAAGGGCCTAAACAAATTATTTTTCCCAAAAAGCGGTGTCAATTGTGACTAAAGGCCACAAGTTTTGCTCCCAATATTACTTTCTTTCATGTTAGTACTTTTCTAAGTTTTGGATTTATTGAGTGTTGACTTCTGACAATTTCTTTATTCGAATAAACATGTGGCCTTTGTACATATTTTATGTGTCTACAATGTAAGTTTACATTGCTAATACAATGTAAACCTATAAAAGTCCTATTAGAAAATTACATTTCAGGGATTTGTAACCTTCTCTTTTTGATTCATACGAAATAATGTGAAATTGCCATAGGGGTTTCTTATAAAAAGTCCTATTATAAATGTTTAAAGTGAATTACAGACTGTTGTAAGTGTAAGACGGTCCAAAATTTTTTACATTGGGTTGAAAAGTTTTGCATTTTAGGCATGGCATAGGCAGCTCATGGATATGGAAACTAAGAAGCCTCACCTAGACATGTCTTCCCAATGCTCGTATGGATATGGAAACAAAGAGGCCTCACCTAGACATGCATCCAGCCAAGTTTTTCATGTGGTTATCAATATTGAATCCTATGGATATTTTAAAACAATAGTCTTGGCTCATGTGGTAGACATTGGTTCTCATCTCAGTAACACAGCAGGGTTGGACCCAACTTGTTGTATGTTAAACCCACTTGGCTGAAAGAAAATACAATGTATGTTCTCCTTCATGCTTCAACTTGATGTATATAGCCAAACATAATTAAACAGGACAACCATCCAAATTAAAGGTCTTGGTCTTGCTTTTCCTACCTTCACATGGTCTTGGTTACAATGAATGCAGGCACAATAAAAGCTACATTTTAGTGACTCTATAGCTTTATGTTGGATCAACTCAATACAGTCTAAGCTATAATGCAATAACTTAATGGTGTCGTTTTTGGATAATAAATAAATGGGGCATTTTTTATATTTAATTAGTAATTTTGCATCTTATTACAGAATTTAAAATGTTTTTTTTTTTTTTTTTGCTTCTTGAATTGCAAAATTAATAATTAAAATTTTGTATTAAGTATTGCTAATATATCCTTTTAAAATGATAATTTGGCTTATCTAATCAATCTAAAATAGGATTTTATCAATTTTAATTTAAAAAAATTGCAAAAACAACTATAACAAATATTGCCAGTAAAATTCTATGAGCCATTAATGCATTTAATATATTTTCTCATATTCACATATATTTATCTCGCCTTGTTATTTAATTTCTTTCACAACAATACATGCATAAACTATAAATAAATATATATATATATATATATAATATTTCCATTGAGCTAGACCGCAATGGGTTTTCAAATTTAATTTTTTTTTTTCTCTTGAATGTACTATCATTTGAATTGAGAACCCAATTAATGATTTTGACCCCCCAAAAAAAAAAAAAAAAAAAAAAACCCAGTAAATGATCGTTAACAGGCCAGAACATAGAGAATATAGAAAGGAGGAGCGCATTTCCTTAAAATGACAGGATGGCCTACAAAAGCCAGTAAAGTGGGCTTACGGCCCAAAGATGATTTACTCAGACCGACTTGGACTTGTTTTAAAAGAAAGAACACACCGACTCCCTACCGTACTTTCCTCTGTCATTATGGCAATGGGGAAAATGATGGGCTTGAATGCTTTATACATGTTTACGATTTAGATATGAGTGTGTTGTTTGAAGACTCTTCGAGTGCTCGCAGATTTCTTGGGAAGCATCAATATTCAATATCTTAGGGTTTCATTTGCTCTTGGTTTTATCCATTTTTGTGATGCAGAAGTTTTGCTCCTCCCACCATAATAAGAAATAGAAAAATTCTGAGACTATGTAAAATGACACAACTTGTGTCGTAACTGTTCACATGACAGACTATGAATGGTAAAGAAAAAGTTATGAGTTCATGTAAAAGTGACAGATAATCAGTCACAATTTAACGCGTAAGATAATTGTAGCAATGTTGTAGCAAATTATGTAATACTAGAACTACTCTAAGAAATATATTCATCACATTTATTGCCTCATACTTGAAGTTTCTCCAATATTAAAAGACAAGGACAATGGCAAGAACAAGAAAAAGAAGTTGAGTACTTCCATTCATGGGTACCTTAATGAGTACCTTACATTCATGAGTACCTTCATGAGAATAATATTAGTGTAAGAATTTTTAAATTGAAGTCATTACCTTACAATATGCTTGTTGTAAGGTAGATCATAGATGAGATATCTTGTTATTAACAAGTAAATAAAAGTAGATTAAGCTCCGTTTGGATAGTTATGTTTGCGTCTGCGTCTCACGTTTTTTTTTTTTTTTTTAAACTAGCGTGTTATGCACTGTTCATTGGCCATGAACAATGTATTTAGGCCAATGAACAGTGCATAACAGTATTAAACAGTAGAAAAATTATTTTTTTTTTATTATTTTCAGTTTCAGTTTTCAGTTTTCAATTTTCAACAAAACAAGCAGTATTCAAACGCACACTAACTCAGTCTAATTATAGTACATAAGAGTTGTGTGCCAAGATGAATCATTTTAACAGAAAAATTTTTAGTTGATACAATACTAGTAATGTAAAATTTACATTGATAGTACAACGTAAACCTATAATTACCCTCTAACATAACATAATCAATCTCATTGATTTATAGTGTTCATTTATGTGTGTTGACCAAAGCAAGGAAAATTTCTAAAAATCACTTTGTAATACATGTCAATCACAAACTCAAAATATCAAAAGTTCCTTTGAAATATATGCCCATGACAACATTTTGTTTAGATTAGTGGCATAGCGAACCTTATATTTTATCTATACTTTTGTGTCTGGTTGTTGGGAAATTTTTATTTTATTTAGGGCATTGTAATGCATAATTCTAAATTTTGTGAGAACTTAATGTAATTTTCAAAGAACATTTCAAAAGTGGAAATTTGGTACAAGATAAGTTTTATTTTTTGTCCAAGATGCTATAATGCCAAAATATGAGAAAACATAATGAGAGCAAATGGATTATAGGTGAAATTAATAAAATTTACAATTTCATGAAACTGCAAACAGTGTTTTTAGTGATTTTTTCCATAGAAGTACCAGTAAGTGGGTAAGAGCAGCAGCCCAGGAGACTGTGAAGCTAAATTGCGATGCTGCAGTGGGAACTAACTATGCCTGTGTAGCAGTAGTTACAAGAAATTGGAAAGGGCACTTGGTATTTGCAATTCAAAAAAGCGAATAACATAAACAAAAGTTTTTTTTATTGGCAATCAATGTATTGAGTAAACCTGGTCTAGGGAATATAATTGTGGAATTAGTTATGTACTGATTCTTGAAGGCTCCAAAGGATAGGTTTCATGGAGATTGGTCAATTTTGTTGGTCCTTTGGATACTGTGGTATTTAGCTGGGTTAATAGAGTACCAACAATATATAGCTGCCCATGAATTAGCAAATTGGTCATTATGGAATTATGCGTATGGAAACTCTAGTTTGGCTTTTGGTCCTCCGAGTTTTGCTGAAGTTGTTAGTTAATATTTGTCTCTTTTAAATGTCCTTAGAATGCTATATAATTGAAGACAAGACAACTACCAGGTTGTGCAATTCATTGCCTTAGATATGTGGTTTTGACAACTTCCGATCGATTGAAAAGGAAAGTTGGATCAATGAGCTTAAATTTCAATCGATCAAAGTGTGGCTGACCTTATTAGTGTTTCAGTCCTTGCAGCTCATTCAATCACTATGGTTTCATGATTTTGAGCCTTAAGTATATAAAGAAAATGTTAGGGAACATGAAAAAGATTTTTGGAGCCTTACGTACTAAAGATTTGGAGTGCATACTACTCTCAAAAGTCTTCACTAGTGATCAAGAGAACCACATAGAATTGGCAGTGTTGAAATTGCTGCTACACTAGTTTATTCGAGTGTTGGATCTAAATCTTCTGAAGTTATAGATGAGAGGTTCACTTTGGAACATCTTAATATAAAAAAAAAAATCGTGGATCTCAAAGCAGAGTTTGATAACTTTAGTAAGTTTATGAATAATAAGGTTATGCAGTCTGTAGATTTGTCTATTGCCTTGGGATTGAATAGATTATATCCCTCACTAATTTATACTACGGAGCTAGTTTGTTATATTAGTTTTCCATAGATGACCATATTTTCTGTGCTTTTTTTTTTTTTTCATTCACATGTATGGTTGTGACTTAAACCAAGAACATTCATAATTTTAGTAATCACTTGAATTTAAAACTTGGTTTAACAGGGGTCTAAAGTGTACATTCAACAAGTTCTACTTTTGGTTTAAAAAACTCCATTAATTAGCCATAGGTATGAGTCCTTGTCCGAAGTATAGTAGCTGCAACTAGCGATATATTTGATCACAAGCAACTTGTAATTCTAAAGACAACCATGGTGGGTTGGTCAATATGGTATACTTAATTCTTGGTCCATGGCTGGCTAGCAACATGCCAATAGAGAAATACTCATGTGAAAGATCTCTAAACTAAACCTGAAAATCAAGAAAAATAATAATGTAATTACGCGTGTTGCGCAACACGCTTAATTACATTATTATTTTATTATTGACCAAGATTCCAATCCAAAAGAGAAAGTACATAAACTGTTTCTTTAAGCTAGTGTGCCTCTTGCTTTCTATATATGCAGGCCATGGTTGCCAAAAACATCTACTTTTTTTTTTTTTTTGAGAATCAAACATCTCCTAATCGATGTGTAGCTTCCTGGTGGTTTCCATGAAATTCGATATTAATTGGAATTTAGAAATTCGGATGTAAGACTAAGTATTCTTTATCAATATGGTTAGAGATTAATTAATTGTCTAATTCAGTGTGGCCTTTAAGTTTAAAAAAGAGGAAAAATCATAACGGTGTAGAAGAAATGTACTAAACGACTAGTTCAATTCATTCAATTAGAATATTACCCTAAATAAATAAATAGATAACAAAAAAGTTTGGTCAACCAAAGGAAACCACCAAAGCTAGTAAGAATTCTCCCTTTTTATCACACTTTTTCTTTTTAATCTCTTTACATCTTTTTTTCTATCATTAATTAGACTGTTAAATAATTGGGAATTTTTTTTTAGATGGGAAATAATGAAGAACTTTTATTTATTTATTTTAGAATACTAAATATTTTTAACACACACACGGGGAGAGGGGAGAAGGTCTTAAAGAAACTTACAGTGATCTATATCCAAAAGGGCCTAACTCTTGAATATACAATACAAACTTTAAATCTCTTTAACTCACACTCATTTTTTAATGTGGAATTAACCCACTGTTTTTTCTTTTGAGAATACTAAATATTTTTAACATACACACGGAATAATAAGGAACTTCAATTAGCAATTCATTAACCAAGAGCCTGTACGGTCCAATGAGGCTGGTCAATTCAGTAAGAAAATTAAACAATATCCTCCCTCTCTCAAGTATATATTTCTAACAGCTCGAAGGAAAGAAGAAATAAAATGAAAATGAATGAAGATATAATAATTTTAGAATATTCATTCATTTTTCTTATTTAGAAGTTTTAATGGGGGAATGAAAAATTCATTCCCTCAATCGTTTGGAAGTTTATTAGGCTCAAAATTGAGAGAAATTTGAGAGAATGAATTTAGGTTTAATGAAAATTTTATTAAAACTTTTAAAATACCCTTTCAATCTCATACCTTTTCAATAGCACAATACATTTTTTTTTTCTCAACCGGCCGTACAAATAAATAGTACCATCCTTTTTCAAGCGGTAAAGAGAGAGCAAGGCTATGAAGCACGGGTGCGTTTCGGGACTCGGGTATGAGTGCGGGAGCGGGTGCGGGACTCGGCAATTTTTGAAAAAAGTGGGTGCGGGTGCGGCGGGACTCGGCGATTAAAAAATTATTAAAAATATTTTTATTTATATTTTATATAAATTTTTACTACTAAAATATTCTAAAAAAATTGAGAAATGACAGATTTAGGATGTTTGGGTCTCCTTAAAAGAAGATTTCAACTGTTCCAGCGATTTTTGGAGAAAATTTCGGCCTGTTTTGGCCGTTTCGGTCGCCGGCCGATACGGACCGATACGAACTGATACGGCCGATACGGCCCTTTTCTGGCCGAAATTGGCCCGATTCGGGGCGAATCGGCGCGAATCTAAGCCGATTCGGCCCGAATCGAGCCGATTCGGCGCGAGTCTGTGAAAAAAAAAAAAAAAAAAAAAAAAACTCAGACGCGGCTCCGACACGCGGGCAACCGCGTTGGACGCTGCACCCTCCCAGCCGCGTCGGACTCCGGTGCGGCACCCTCCCAGCCGCGTCTGTGCTTTCTAGGAGCAAGGATGGTACTATTGAAAAGAGAGGGGCAACATATTGCTATTCTCTTGCTACTAATCTCTGCATCGAATCATGAGTTTTTCACTTGTTTTTATTTCTTCGATTTATTTACTATTGAAAAGTTTCTGCTATTATATTTCATCCAAAACAAGATTGTTAGTATATTTCATTCAAACAAGTTTATGCTATTCCATTTCATTCTATTCATTTTCTTTCCATTACTTAATAGTTAATTATATTTCATTCCTTTATAAACTCCCAAACAAAGTGTAATTTTTTTCTTCTTATAATTCCATAGTTGGGCTTGGGGGGATATATCTCTAATAGACGTCCAAGATTTTTGAATCTTGGACGTCTCCATTAGAAACACTAGAAAATGTCAATTGAGCTACAATTCTCTTAGCTGCATCATGATTATTAGTTATTTAAATTAAAGTTTTGAAGGCCCGCCATTGGGATTTTATTATAATAAAAAGGGGTACATAACTATGGCACTTTACAGTTGAGACAACAACACACACACACACGCATATATTTACATATAATTGAGAGTATTCATTAAGATAGTTATGTGACCGATTGTTTTAGTCTCTAAACATGATGATGAGGTGTAGAATATATGTGATTATTTTTTAATTGTTCTGTTCCTTTAATAATGTTTATTGTTATTGTAGTTTGATCCAAAAGAGTTTATTCTTGCAAATAGATGTAGCCAATTAATAAATCATTTCATGCTGTTGCATTCTTGTTGATTTCTCTTATCATGGAAGCTAGTTTCTTATCACTGCAAACTATATACACATACTGTTAGTGAGCTTAATTAGGTGCCTGCAACTAGACTTCTTCCACATTTATATTATGAGAAAATTTACTTTGGTGGTGTTGATGAAGTGATCCCTTGCCAAAAAAAACTATTGTGAGTATCTAGGGGCCTTATTCCTATATAAGTTACCCATTGTCTCTACATTCCCTTAATCCACTCTGCACAACAATATAATATTGTTCTATTTTCTTCAAGTTGTGAAAAATAGTTAATATGAACGAGAAATCATACTGTGACATTCTAATCACGTCAACAATTGTGAAAAATTTTGTGTTTTATACTCATTATTTCTTAAAATATCCACAACTTGTTCTAATATATTACCCAACATGTCATGACAAGTTTTAAGAAACTGATGAAGATGATAAGGAAGTGGTAGAATTTATGTGCCATTAAGAGGAAGAGGTCTGTTGCTACCAAGAACACATCAAAATGTGGACAGAGAGAGTTGTAGTACATTGATCACGAATAAGGGCCAATTCGTTGTCTACACAGTTGATCAAAGCTTCATGAGGTCCTTTATTGTGTGTTAACATTGACATATTTAGAGAGCTATTAAATTCGTCTGAAGAGGACCTAGGCCAGCCAAGAGATAGGCCTTTAACATTGCCATGTGATGCAATAATCTTGAAGTACATTTTCCCGTTAGGTAAAGATCAGAGAGAGTTTTGCTTGTGTCAGATGCTCTCAGTCACTGCTCATTATCATTTGTATTTGTTGTGATCCTAATTTGCTGCAAAAAACAAGTAAAGCAATAATATATAGCAAAGCCACCACAGGGACACAGCCAGGATATTAATTGAATTGGGGCCTAAGTATGATAATTTTTTTTCATGAAATACACTAATTATAATAGAAGAATGTGAGTAGTGTGTAAAAATTCGCTAATTATAAATTTATTAATTCTCAATTTATAAATTGTTTGTGTGACATTTTTGTTTGATATTTTGTAGTTAGGAAAATGCTAAGTTATTGCAAATTTTACCACAAAAAACTTACAAACTTAAGTGTCACTCATCATCAAAAAATCATCACTCAAAACTCATCACCCTGTAACTCATTTTTTATCACTTGAAAATCCTCAACTTATACCCTGCTCTGTTTGGCCCTAAAACCCAGTTGAGTTTTCATTCTAAAAACTCAAAAATCTCAACTTTTTGTGGGACCCACGGACTGACTTGGTATAGTGAAAACAAAATGGCTACCCGCGTGGAAAGGAACCCCTCCAGTTCTCTCTACTTTGTTATTACCATTTTTTTTCCTTCACCCCCAATGCCCTCATTGAACCCAGAAGCTCTCATCGCCTCTCACCGAACCCAGAAGCTCTCATCGCCTCTCACCGAACCCAGAAGCTATCATTGCCTCCATCCTCATCCACTCAAACCTAGCACCCAAGGAAAGAGAAGAGAAACCAAGCCCAGAAACCCAATGAAAAGGAAAGAAAAGAGAAAAAAAAAAAATAGAAACCAAACCTAGAAACCCAATATGAAAAAGAAAGAAAAGAGGGAAAAAAAATAGGGAAACTAAGCCCAGACCCAGCGTGTAAAGGGAAGAAAAAAGAGAGAGTAAAAAAAAGGAAGAAGATGAAGTGGTGAAAAGGAAAGAAAAAAGAAAAAAAAGAAAGAAAGAAAGAGATGAAGTTATGATGAGTGACTTGGGAAGAAGAAGGGCAAAGAAAATCAAAGAGCAAAGCAAAAAAGAAGAAGTCTGGTAATGAGAGAGAAGAGAGTTATTGGGGGGTGGGCTGGCATGGATTTGATAACACACAAAACGTGAGGCCCATTAGCTAAGTGAAATTACGAAAGTGCCATCAAAACTCTATTTTCATAATTCAAAAACACGTAAAACTTGTTTCCAGTTTTTGTAACTCATTACTCACTTTGGTGAGAATTGAGTGATGGAAACAAATTCAGAAAGCCCATCCAAACAAGTATTGCCTTCATGGGACCCACTATTTTTGAGTGATGAGTGAGGGAAATAGAGTTATGAGTGATGGAAACTCTTAAATCCAAACAACCTTATTATATTTTCTTTTTTGTTTGTGTTTGAAAGGTTAAAAGATGGGCTTCTTGTTAGTTTTGTTCTTGTCACTTGGGCTAGTTTAGTTGCTGTTTGGGCATATTTTGTTATTGTTTGAGTTAATTCTTGTTGTTATTTGGGCCATTTATGTTTTAAGGGGCCAAGAATTATGTTTGGGGGCCAATTTTAATTTCTAAGGCCCAAATTCTAAATCAACCTTAAATATATATACATTTAAAAAACAAAAACCTTAGTGGGGCCATGGCCCTCTAGGGCAAGTACCTGGCTTTGTACACCCCACCCCTCTCTTTTTTATACAAAATTTAACATGGTTTTGTCACAAGGGTTGATTCAATTTATAACTCATGTTACTTTCGATTGAGGTATAACTCTTACAAAAAGAAGGAATATTGTTTGGTAGAATTTGAGTAATAGTAGAGAGTTGTTAGAAATTGCTTCAAATTCCTAATTTTGACTTAATTCTGGTTTTTCTTGGAGTGGTAGAAAATTCTATGCATAATTAAAGAAGTAAATTAAAATGCTTCGTCCACTGAGAATGCTTGTTCACCAAGAAATAGGTACTGAAGTCTTATAAATTAGTACTGCGAAAGATTTTGTGACTTTGGCACAAGGATCGATCTTCCCACATGGGAAGAGGAGAATATTATCAGAAGAGCATTTTATGAGTTTCTTTGAAGAATAATTTAAGTGTTTATCTATTGTTTGAGTGAGAGGGAATAACAGTATGCTGGAAGCTTCCCAAAGTAAACAGACTTATAATTGGACTGACTAATATATTATTAATGAACTATTAAGCTATTCAAAATTATAAGTGAGAGGGAATTGTTAGGTGTACTAGGTTTTGGAGCGCTATTAATTTATTTAAAAACCCCAAAAAGATTTTGTTATCTGTGAATGTTATTTGACTGGGCTTAATAGTTGTGCATGAACTACGGACCAGAAATTACTTATTTGCCATTTCTGAATATCTAATTAAACTAAATAGGAATTTTCTTTATGCAAATTTCTCATGCTACAAGGAAATGTTGTCTTAGTTCTGAAAACCAGAAAAGCAGTAGTGGTTAAGACTTAAGAGCATCTAGTTGATTGTAAACTAGTACTGGCATGGTCCACTATACCAAGTGGACTAGTATAGTGGTATGGCTAATTAACATGTATCATTATTTGTATTATTTCACCATTATCGTTGAAAAAAGAAGCAGGGACTTAATGGCAACGTTTAAACTACCTGTACCTTGGTTATTAGTATTACTCTATTCAGGGCCTCCAGGCCCCAGAAGGCACAAGGAACCTAGTGCTCACAGTAGAAGAAGAGACGCATACATAACAAGTAGCCTGTAGAAAATGCAAACCCCAATTATAATATCCTTGGGGGGGCCTCTCTTATTTTTAGAATTTAGTTGCCAAACATATCACACAAGTTGAATTTCATGAGCCACAAGTTCAACAGTTCTTTCATGTTTAGTCGTCTTTCCAAGGAGATATGGTAATCATCATCTATTGCCAACAAAATTCTGCAGGCTGTATCACTTCTATAAAAGAATCTTGAAAGCACCATACATTAGATTCAGGTCAACATTTAATAGTTAAATTCAGCATGGATAAATTATCAATTCTCCCAGGCACTTACATGTTGTTAGGCGAGTGAAAAATTCTTAACTCTTCAACTATCACGAATTAGCCTATGAACCATGATGAATTTAATCATAAGAGATTTTTTAATTTTTTAAATGGGAGGTAGAGTGAAGATTTTATGAAAAAAACCACCTGATTTAGAATTTGGTACCATGATTGATACAGGTGAAAAGCCACAAGAAACATAATACTTTGTCTTGAGATAAAAACCCTTGAAATGCACAAGAAGTTTCTTGAATCCACAATAAGAGCTCTTGGAATCCACCATAAAAAATGGGTGAGAAAAATTCTAAATGTTTTATTAGACTAAAATCTGAATTACTTATAGGTTACAATGGTTTTAAATAAATAATAAAAAAACCCTAGGGCTATCAACCTTATTCCTAAGGCTGCTAAGAAACACCTAGAAACCTTAATCTGCGTTAAGCATGAAATTAGGTTAGATAATAGGAAAAATTATTTAAAAAATGTTGAATTGAAATAATTGCAAAATCAAATCCTATGGTCTCTAGGAGACGTTCCAAAATAGAAGATACTTTATTTTTTTATTTCTAAATTAAAAGTTATAATGAGAATAAAAATTCCATAAAATAGCAAAAACGATTAATTAAGGGCCTAAACAAAGGAATATTTTTGAAAAGCGGTGTTAATTGTGACTAAAGGCCACATGTTTTGCTCTCAATATTACTTTCTTTCATGTTAGTACTTTTCTAAATTTTGGATTTATTGCGTGTTGACTTTTGACAATCTCTTTGTTCGAGTAAACCTAAGGCCTTTGTACATATTTTATGTGTCTACAATGTAAGTTTACATTGCTAATACAATGTAAACCTATAAAAGTCCTATTAGAAAATTACATTTCAGGGATTTGTGATCTTCTCTTTTTGATTCAAACCAAATGATGTGAAATTGCCATAGGGGTTTCTTATACTATACTATGAATGTTAGGTATGTTTAAAGTGAATCACAGACTGTTGTAAGTATAAGACAGTCCAAAATATTTTACAATGGGTTGAAAAGTTTTGCATTTTAGGCATGGCATAGGCAGCTCATGGATATGGAAACTAAGAAGCCTCACCTAGACATGTCTTCCCAATGCTCGTATGGATATGGAAACAAAGAGGCCTCACCTAGCCATGCATCCAGCCAAGTTTTTCATGTGGTTACCAATGAATCCTATGGATATTTTAAAACAATGTTCTTGGTTCATGTGGTTGACATTGGTTCTCATCTCAGTAACACAGCAGGGTTGGACCCAACTTGTTGTATGTTAAACCCACTTGGCTGAAAGAAAATACAATGTATGTGCCCGAGTCCATGCTTCAACTTGATGTATATATAGCCAAACATCTTGGTCTTGCTTTTCCTACCTTCACATGGTCTTGGTTACAATGAATGCAGGCACAATAAAAGCTACATTTTAGTGACTCCATAGCTTTATGTTGGATCAACTCAATACAGTCTAAGACCTGATGCAATAACTAAATGGTGTTGTTTTCGGATAATTAATAAATGGGGCATTTTTTATATTTAATTAGTAATTTTGCATCTTATTACAAAATTTAAAATGTTTTTTTTTTTTTTTTGCTTCTTGAATTGCAAAATCACTAATGTAAATTTTGTATTAAGTATTGCTAATATATCCTTTTAAAATGATAATTTGGCTTATCTAATCAATTTAAAATAAGATTTTATCAAGTTTAATTTTAAAAAAATTGCGAAAACAACTATAACAAGTATTGCTAGTAAAATTTTATGAGCCATATATGCATTTAATATATTTTCTCATATTCACATATATTTATCTCGCCTTGTTATTTAATTTATTTCACAACAATACATGCATAAACTATATATATATATATATAAAAGTTCCATTGAGCGAGACCGCAATGTCTTTTCAATTTTAATTTTTTTGTTTCTCTTGAATGTACTATCATTTGAATTGAGAACCCAATTAATGATTTTGACCCCCAAAAAAAAAAAACCCAGTAAATGATCGTTAATAGGCCAGAACATAGAATACAGCGAGGAGGAGCCCATTTCCTTAAAATGACAGGATGGCCTACAAAAGCCTGTAAAATGGGCTTACGGCCCAAAGATGATTTACGCAGACCGACTGGGCTTGTTTTAAAAGAAAGAACACACCGACTCCCTGCCGGGCTTTCCTCTATCATTATGTTAATAGGGATGATGATGGGCTTGAATGCTTTATTTCTACATGCTTACGATTTAGAAATGAGTGTGTTGTTTAAAGACTCTTCGAGTGTTCACAAATTTCTTGGGAAGCATCAATAGCTTAGGATTTCATTTGCTCTTGGTTTTCTCCATTTATGTGATCAGAAGTTTTGCTCCTCTCACCATAATAAGAAATAGCTAAGACCACGTAAAATGACACAACTTGTGTCATAACTGTCTACATGACAGATTGTGAATGGTGAAGAAAAAATTGTAAGTTCATGTGAAAGTGATAGATGATCAGTCATAATTTAACGCATAAGATAATTGTCGCAATGTTGTAGCAAATTATGTGATACTAGAACTACTCTAAGAAATATATTCATCACATTTATTGCCTCGTACTTGAAGTTTCTCCAATATTAAAAGACAAAGACAATGGCAAGAACAAGAAAAAGAAGTTGAGTACATCCATTCTATCAATCCAAAAGTATTTCATGGTACACCACATAAACTTCCTGGATAGCCTATTGTTGTAAGTTAAGATATGAGGAGAAAGCTATTTGAAAATGAAAAAGAAGTTTGAGTAAAATGAAAAAGAAGTTGATTACCTCCATCCTGTCCATCCAAAAATATTCCATGGCACACCACATAATCTTCTTAGATAGGCTATCGCTGTAAGTTAAAGATATGAGGAGAAAACTATCTAAAAATGAGTCAAAGACTGAAAGTAGTTGATTATGTTGGATTTATGTTTCTATGTTGAATCCCTTACATTCATGAGTACCTTAAGGAGAATAATATTAGTGTAAGAATTTTTAAATTGAAGTCATTACCTTACAATATGCTTATTGTAAGGTAGATCATAGATGAGGTATCTTGTTACTAACAAGTAGATAAAAGTAGATTAAGAATGAGCTGGGTGACGAAGAAGGAAGTACTTATATAATTGAGCTCAAGTCTAACTCAGTCTAATTATAGTACATAAGAGTTGTTAGCCATGATGACTCATTTTAATAGAGAAATTCTTAGTTGATAGAAAACTAGTAATGTAAAATTTACACTGATAGCACAATGTAAACGTATAATTACCCTCTAACATAACATAATCAATCTCAAAATATCAAAAGTTCATTTGAATTATGCCGATGACAACATTTTGTTTAGATTAGTGGCATAGCAAACCTTAAATTTTATCTATTCTTTTGTGTTTGGTTGTTAGGAAATTTTTATTTTATTTAAGGGCATTGTAAATTTGTAATGCATAATTCTAAATTTTGTGAGAACTTAATGTAATTTTCATTAAAACAATATTTCAAAAGTGGAAATTTTGGTACAAGATAAGTTTTATTTTTGCCCAAAATGCTATAATGCCAAAATATGAGAAAACATAATGAGAGCAAATGGATTAAGAAAAAAGCTTTTAGGTGTGTTATAGGTGAAATTAATAAAATTTACAATTTCGTGAAAATGCAAACAGTGTTTTTAGTGATTTTTTCCATAGAAGTACCAGTAAGTGGGCAAGAGCAGCAGCCCAGGGGACTGTGAAGCTAAATTGCGATGCTGCAGTGGGAACTAACTATGCCTGTGTAGCAGTAGTTACAAGAAATTGAAAAGGGCACTTGGTATTTGCAATTCAAAAAAGCGAATAACATAAACAAAAGTTTTTTTATTGGCAATCAATGTATTGAGTAAAGCTGGTCTAAGGAATATAATTGTGGAAATTAGTTATGTATTGATTCTTGAAGGCTCCAAAGGATAGGTTTCATGGAGATTGGTCAATTTTGTTGGTCCTTTTGATACTGTGGTATTTAGCTGGGTTAATAGAGTACCAACAATATATAGCTGCCCATGAATTAGCAAATTGGTCATTATGGAATTACGTGTATGGAAACTCTAGTTTGGCTTTTGGTCCTCCGAGTTTGCTGAAGTTGTTAGTTAATATTTGTCTCTTGTAAATGTCCTTAGAATGCTATATAATTGAAGACAAGACAACTACCAGGTTGTGCAATTCATTGCCTTAGATATGTGGTTTTGACAACTTCCGATCGATTGAAAAGGAAAGTTGGATCAATGAGCTTAAATTTCAATCGATCAAAGTGTGGCTGACCTTGTTAGTGTTTCAGTCCTTGCAGCTCATTCAATCACTATGGTTTCATGTTTTTGAGCCTTAAGTATATAAAGAAAATGTTAGGGAACATGAAAAAGATTTTTGGAGCCTTACGTACTAAAGATTTGGAGTGCATACTACTCTCAAAAGTCTTCACTAGTGATCAAGAGAACCACATAGAATTGGCGGTGTTGAAATTGCTTCTACACTAGTTTATTCAAGTGTTGGATCTAAATTTTCTGAAGTTATAGATGAGAGGTTCACTTTGGAACATCTTAATATAAAAAAAAATCGTGGATCTCAAAGCAGAGTTTGATAACTTTAGTAAGTTTATGAATAATAAGGTTACGCAGTCTGTAGATTTGTCTATTGCCTTGGGATTGAATAGATTATATCCCTCACTAATTTATACTATGGAGCTAGTTTGTAATATTAGTTTGTTATATTAGTTTTCCATAGATGACCATATTTTCTGTGTTTTTATTTTTTATTTTATTATTATTATTATTATTGTCATTCACATGTGTATGGTTGTGACTTAAACCAAGAACATTCATAATTTTAGTAATCACTTGAATTTAAAACTTGGTTTAACAGGGGTCTAAAGTGTACATTCAACAAGTTCTACTTTTGGTTTAAAAATAAAAAACTCCGTTAATTAGCCATAGGTATGAGTCCTTGTCCGAAGTATAGTAGCTGCAACTGGCAATATATTTGATCACAAGCAACTTGTAATTCTAAAGACAACCATGGCTGGCTAGCAACATGCCAATAGAGAAATACTCATGTGAAAGATCTCTAAACTAAACCTGAAAATCAAGAAAAATAATAATGTAATTACGCGTGTTGCGCAACACGCTTAATTACATTATTATTTTATTATTGACCAAGATTCCAATCCAAAAGAGAAAGTACATAAACTGTTTCTTTAAGCTAGTGTGCCTCTTGCGTTCTATATATGTACGGCCATGGTTGCCAAAAACATCTACTTTTTTTTTTTTTTTTTTTTTTGAGAATCAAACATCCCCTAATCGATGTGTAGCTTCCTGGTGGTTTCCATGAAATTCGATATTAATTGGAATTTAGAAATTCGGATGTAAGACTAAGTATTCTTTATCAATATGGTTAGAGATTAATTAATTGTCTAATTCAGTGTGGCCTTTAAGTTTAAAAAAGAGGAAAAATCATAACGGTGTAGAAGAAATGTACTAAACGACTAGTTCAATTCATTCAATTAGAATATTACCCTAAATAAATAAATAGATAACAAAAAAGTTTGGTCAACCAAAGGAAACCACCAAAGCTAGTAAGAATTCCCCCTTTTTATCACACTTTTTCTTTTTAATCTCTTTACATCTTTTTGGGGTTGTTTGGATGGGTTGTTGAAGCTAGGTTTGTCCCTTTATATATATATATTTTAAATTGTTGTCAAATAATACATAGTAAATTCTCATTTCTTCCTTTCCCCTAAATGATACCACAATCAGTTGTAAATCACGTCTTATGAAACAAAAGTAATTGGTTTTTAATCTCTCATTTCCCACCCTTTAAAGACCAAAAATTAATAATAAAAAAGTGGTTAAGAGAAATAGAAGGTAAAAACAGTCTTCAAGCTCTCCAAAATTCTTGGACTCAATTATTATAGTTAGTCTCACAAATGAGTTTATAAAAATTTGGAGGTAAGGGATAAATAATCCCTTTCGAGCTGGGACGGAGGCATAGTTGGACCAAGGGGGGCAATGGCCCCCTAAATATATTTTTTTTTTTTTAAATACTAGTATTATATAGGTACTAATTTTAGAAATTTTGTTCTATATAGGCCTCTTAATAATATCACTGATTCTTTTACGACTAATGCTATAGCCACAAAATTTTCTACAAAATTTTTACAAATATTGAGGTAGTAGATTTTTATTGATTCGTATCTAGGCCCACTACTTACATCACTTTTTAACTTATCAATAACCACTTATCATATCAACTGTAGGGGTAAAAGGCCCAAGGCCAGATCTTGGGCCGTGGGCCTGTCCGAGGAGTCCTGTTGGTCCGAGGACGACAAGTCTTGGGGAGGGCGCCCCGCTTAACTCGTTTCTGAAGCATAAGTCACATGGAAGAAAGAGTTGTCCGAGGAGACTTGCCTGTTCGGATTGACAAAAGAGGTGTCCCAGATGAATGTCCCAACATCAGTCCTAGTTCTCCCGGAGAGTCCCTTGATTTATATGGACAAATAGGACAGGTGGCAAAGATCAGATATTAGGCAAAAGGCTGCTGCCACCGTATTTATGATCCTGCAACTAACATCATGGCCGCATTAATGGGAAAAGACACCTGAACAGTGACCTCCATCCTTTACAGCTACCTCATGAAGACTCAAGATAGAGGCTGATGGGACAAGTATCAAAGAGAAAGCCCACGTAATGGAGAGAGGGCCTATAAATAGAAGAAAGAAAAGGGTGGGAAGAAAAGAAAGGCAACGAAGAAAGAGAGAGGGAGAGAAACCAAAGAATTCGCAATATTTGTATAAACATCTTCCTCGGACTGTGCCGAGAAGAACATTGCAACATCTAGATATCTTATCAATACAAGTCTGGTCATAATCATATTTGGGCTTTCAACCCATACGTATTCAGTCAAGTATTCTTCAACCCACTCTCTTTACAAATTCATTTTAAGGGTACTGTACACAGTTTAGGCCTCCAACTATTCCGCTGATTAGCCCAATTCTTAAATTTGTGCCCCTACAATTGGCGCCGTCTGTGGGAAGATTACTATTGTATCTGTGTGTTACAGCTTGAATCATGGTTAGATCAGATAGGGCGGAGTCAGGTGCCTCTCAGCATATCGACCACTTTTTGCACCTTGAGCGTCAAAGAGACCGCGAAGGGAATGTGCACACAAATCGTACCGCGAGGAGTCGACGGCGAAGTGACAGTGACGAGTCTCGTGAGGGCATGCAACGCAAAATCGATCACCTCAAGAAGAAATTGCGTCGTGCGCGTAGGAGGTGCAGCCCGTCTAGCAGTCCATCCATCACAGATGACTCTTATGATGATGATGACGATGCCAGTTATAGGCGCTGCTCCAGGACACCTCCAAGTGAGTCATTCTCCCACGAGGAAGAGCACCACCGTGACCGCAAGAGTAGAAACACGTACGCAAGGGATACTGGGAGTGATGCCATGACGAGGGCACTCAATCAGATTTCCAGGTCACCCTTTACACGCAACATCGAGGGAGGGAGCCTTCCTCGGCGTTTTACCCAGCCTACCTTCACAGAGTATGATGGACGGACTGACCCCGTGGAACACGTGAGCCATTTCAATCAGAAAATGGCTGTCCATTCCCGAAACGAGACTCTCATGTGCAAAGTGTTCCCTTCCAGTTTGGGACCCGTAGCCATGAGGTGGTTTGATGGCCTCGCGGCAAATTCCATTGGATCCTTTAGAGCACTCACCAAGGCTTTTTGCTCTCGGTTTGTGACGAACACCAGGGTCCCTCGGCCACTGGACTCCTTGCTGTCCATGTCCATGCGAGAGGGGGAAACGCTGAAAATGTATTCAAACAGGTACTGGGAGATGTTTAATGAGATCGAAGGGAATTTTGATGATGTGGCTGTGAGAACCTTCAAGGTCGGCTTACCATCCGAGCACGACCTGAGGAAATCATTGACCAAAAAGCCTATGACAAGTGTGCGCCGACTCATGGATCGTATTGATGAATATAAACGGGTTGAGGAAGACCAGCTGCTGGGAAAGGGAAAGGCAAAGGTTGTCCCTCAGGAGAGGAGGGACTTCAGGTCGGACAGGTATAGAAATAGCAGGCCGCAGAGAGACTACAGTGTGCAGTCCGGGTCTGCTGTATCGCAAGCAGCCCACGCCGTATTCCGAGAGCCAATCCATCAGATTCTGGAGAAGATCCAGAATGAGCCATACTTCAGATGGCCGAACAAGATGGCGGGCGACACCATGAAGTGCAACCAGAGTCTTCATTGTCAGTATCATCAGGAGTCGGGGCACACAACCGAGGACTGCAGGACTTTGAAGAGCCACTTGGAACAGCTTGCGAGAGAAGGAAAGTTACAACAATTTATTTATCGGCCAAATAACTAGGGTAACCATACAAGACCAGGGGTTTCGGGGACCGCCTCGTCAAGGCCCCCTTTGGGCACGATTAACATTATCTTCGTGACCCTGGGAGAACTGGATCCTGCCCCTCCAGAGTAATGTCCATTTCCAGGACATCCGTCGAGGACGCTAATCAAGAGACGAAACGAGCAAGAATGGAGGCCCGACTAGCCTTGAGCTTCTCGGATGAGGATAAAGTGAGGACAATACAACCCCATGACGACGCTTTGGTCATCACCCTCAGAATAGGAGGGTACGACGTGAAGAGGGTGATGGTTGATCAAGGGAGTGGAGCTGAGATCATGTATCCAGACTTGTACAGGGGATTGGGCCTAAGGCTTGAGGATCTGACCGCGTATGATTCGCCCCTAGTCAGCTTTGATGGAAAGACTGACATCCCCAAAGGTCAAATAAGGCTGCCCTTACAAGCGGGGTCTGAAGTGGTCAATGTGGACTTCATCGTTGTGGATGCATACTCCCCTTACACGGCCATTGTAGCCAGACCTTGGCTCCATGCTTTGGGGGCCGTTTCCTCGACCTTGCACCTAAAGATTAAATTTTCGTCTGGAGGACGAGTAGAGGAGATTGTAGGCAGCCAACCTATGGCAAGACAGTGCCTCATAACCGCCATTTCACATCGGCCTGCTGCCGAGCTGGCAACCGCCTCGGTCAAGGATTCGTAGCAATCAAAGGCCCCGACTCCCCCCAAGGCCGTAGGACCGGCCGAGGAGCAATGCGAAAAACTAGAGAAGGTTGCAATTGGGGAGGACCCAGATAAGTTTTTCCAAATTGGGTCCTAGCTACCCCCTCAGGAAAAGGAAGAGCTGCTGACTTTCCTCAGGAGAAACGTAGACGTGTTTGCCTTGAACTCTTATGAGGCTCCCGGAGTAGATCCCAGGTTCATCTGCCATCACCTTAATATGAGCCCAGCTGCCCTACCCAAAAAACAGCCACCTCGGCGCTCATCCAGGGAACATTTTGACGCTGTAAAGGATGAGGTGAATAAACTCAAGCAGGCCGGGGTTATCAAGGAGGTCTTTTATCCAGAATGGCTGGCTAACACAGTGGTGGTGAAGAAGAAGAATGGGAAATGGCGCGTATGCGTAGATTTCACGGATCTAAACAGAGCCTGTCCAAAGGACCCCTTCCCCATGCCTCGGATTGATCAACTGGTGGATGCAACCATAGGACACCCACGAATGAGCTTCTTGGACGCCTTCCAGGGATACCACCAAATCCCCTTGGCCCTGGATGACCAAGAGAAAACAGCCTTCGTAACTCCCATTGGGAACTACCATTACAAGGTGATGCTATTTGGTCTGAAGAATGCGGGCTCCACCTATCAAAGAATGATGACAAAAATGTTTGAATCACTATTGGGGAAATGCATGGAGATTTACATCGATGACATGGTGGTCAAGAGCAAACTGGAGTCCGACCATGTCGGGGACCTCGAGAACATCTTTGAAGTCTTAAGGAAACATAAACTGCGACTCAATGCTTCGAAGTGCTCCTTTGGCGTTGGATCAGGAAAATTTCTGGGATATATGGTCACTCACTGTGGAATAGAGATCAATCCCGACCAGATAAAAGCGATCAACAGTTTGCAGCCTCCTCAGAACCCTAAAAAAGTACAGAAATTGACTGGGATGACCGCCGCTCTCAATCGATTCATCTCCAAGTTTGCAGAGAAATGTCGGCCTTTCTTCCAACTGCTGAACAAATGGAATGGATTCGAATGGAATAAGGAGTGTGTTCTAGCTTTCCAGCAACTAAAAGAGTACCTAACTCGGCCTCCCATCATGTCCAGTCCCGCAAAGGACGAGGTGTTGTTCGCCTACATTGCTGTGGCCACACACGCCATGAGTTTGGTACTTATACGAGTCGACAATGGCGTGCAAAAACCTGTATACTACGTGAGTAAATCCCTTCACGAGGCCGAGGTCCGTTATCTGCCACTTGAGAAGGCTATCTTTGCAGTAATTCATGCCACTCGTAAACTCCCTCATTACTTCCAATCACATACGGTTGTGGTCCTCACCCAACTCCCGCTCAGATCACTGCTTCGGAGTGCAGACTATACAGGAAGGATTGCTAAGTAGGGTACCATACTAGGGGCTTTTGACATAAAGTACATGCCTCGCACCTCGGTCAAGGGGCAGATACTGGCCGATCTAGTGGCCGAGTTTGCTGAGCCTATGATAGAAGAGATTACCGAGACGGTACACATGGACGAAAATTCAGTTGGCCTAGTATCAGTGCAAGAACCCACGCCTTGGAAACTGTATGTGGACGGTGCGGCCAATCTGAGAGGCTCAGGAGTGGGTTTAGTTCTAATATCCCCCGAGAATATTGTTATTGAAAAATCCCTCAGATTAAACTTCTCGTCTACAAACAATGAGGCTGAGTATGAGGCACTACTGATCGGAATGTCCATGGTCAAAAGATTAGGAGGAGACGCCATGGAGGTGTTCTCGGATTCAGCTCTAGTCGTCGGCCAGGCCAGAGGAGAAGCAGAAGCACGTGATGGAAGAATGCAGGAGTATCTAAGGCAAGTCAAACGGTTGCAGTCACAGTTCAAGTCATTTAATCTGCAACATATCCCTCGGAGTGGGAACACGCATGCGGATTCCTTGGCCACTCTTGCAACCTCCTCGGCTCAGGGACTACCTCGGCTCATCCTAGTGGAGGATGTACAAAGGCATTCTGAGGAGGTTGAAGGACCATGCATTTGTCAAGTTAGAGTAGGGCCAAGTTGGATGGACCCTATGGTGGCTTATCTCAGAGACGACGTCTTACCAGCAGACAAGGCCGAAGCCGACAAAGTGAGGAGAAAAGCTCCTCGGTTCTGGCTATCGAGGGATAACAAGCTATACAAACGTTCCTTCTCCGGACCCTACTTATTATGTGTGCATCCTGAAGCCACGGAGCTGCTCCTTGAAGAGTTGCATGAAGGGATCTGTGGCAGCCACACAGGAGGAAGGTCTCTATCACACAGAGCCTTGACTCAGGGATATTGGTGGCCAAACATGCAAAGGGAATCTCAAGCATATGTAAAGAAGTGTGACCAATGCCAGAGGTTTGCACCGAATATACATCAACCTGGAGGAGTTCTGAATCCTTTGTCATGTCCATGGCCTTTCGCTCAATCGGGCCTGGACATCGTAGGCCCTTTTCCTAAAGCAGCCGGGAATAAGAAGTACCTGGTCGTTGCAACAGACTACTTCACCAAATGGGTTGAAGCCGAGCCATTGGCAAACATCAGGGATGTAGACGTCCAGAAGTTTGTATGGAAAAATATCGTGATACGGTTCGGAGTACCACATACTCTCATCTCAGATAACGGCCTTCAGTTTGACAGTAAAACCTTCAGAAGATTCTGCTGCGGGCTAGGCATTACTAACAAGTACTCCACCCCTGCATACCCTCAAGGAAACGGCCAAGCTGAAGCAGTTAATAAAGTCATAGTAAGCGGTCTTAAGAAGAGGCTAGATGATGCCAAAGGAAAATGGGTGGAAGAGCTATCACATGTACTCTGGACCTACAGGACAACTCCTCGGAGGTCTACCGGAGAGACACCCTTTGCAATGACGTATGAGGCTGAGGCTGTTATCCCCATTGAAACTGGGTTCCCCACAATGAGAACCAATTCATTTACCTCGATCAGCATCAACGAGCTGCTGAAGGACAACCTGGACCTAATCGCCGAGCGCAGAGAAAATGATGTGGTTGAACTAGCCTATTATCAGCATAAGCTCAAGCAGGGTTATGATGCCAATGTCAAACTCAGACCGCTTGCACCAAGAGATTTGGTCTTGCGAAAAGTCGTGGGCACTGCGAAGAACCCGGCCTGGGGGAAGCTGGGACCTAATTGGGAAGGCCCCTATCGTGTCCTATCAGTTGCTGGAATAGGAGCTTTTTATTTGGAAGATTTAGACGAAAGGGCTGTACCACGTCCCTGGAATGTAAATAACCTGAAAAGGTACTATTACTAATGAAATCTTCCATTTTTCTCATTGAAGTTTATTATACCACTAAGTGTTAAACAGAACCTTAGTCAGGCCTGGTCCTTCGGACCACCTACCTTGGGAAAGTTAACACCCCTAAGTGTTAAACAGAACCTTGGTCAAGCCTGGTCCCTCGGACCACCTACCTTGGGAAAGTTAACACCCTTAAGTGTTAAACAGAACGTCGGTCAGGCCTGATCCCTCGAACCACCTACCTTGGGAAAATTAACACCCTTAAGTGTTAAACAGAACCTCGATCAGGCCTAGTCCCTCGAACCACCCACCTTGGGAAAATTAACACCCTTAAGTGTTAAACAGAACCTCGATCAGGCCTGGTCCCTCGGACCACCTACCTTGGGAAAATTAACACCCTTAAGTGTTAAACAGAATCTTGGTCAGGCTTGGTCCCTCGGACCACCTACCTTGCGTAAATTAATACCCCTCTGCATTATTCTAATTGTAATCTAGAAATTCAGGCATGCCCGGCCCCTCGGATAATACACTCAAAATCTCATTACCAAAACACACCTGCTATCTAGAACCATGCAGAAGTTTGATCTTTCATATTCATTCAGGCTTTGTATTCTAAGTTATTTTTCTTGCTCGACTTAGAGGGTTAACAATATGACAGTTTATTGTGCTTGCTTGAATTCATACTCGCTTGCCGAGGTAAAACTAAATTGGTCAATGGCCTTTGACGTGAACCTTAAAGTTTCGTGTTGCTATCGCAGTTTATAGACTTAAACTTTTCACCAGAAAATAAACAGAAATGAAAATAGCTGAAGTTAAGCAAAATATTTTCATTGAATTATAGAACTGGAATACATTAGTTCAACATGCAAAATGCTTACTACGAACAAAACAAGAACTAACGACTATAGCAACTAACAAGCCTAGAACCTAAGTCTATTTCATCTAAAAAGGAGAAAACCCAACTCTAAGCCTGTTCGGCCTGGGGAGGAATGCTGTCACCATCGCTCGGCATGGTTGCTGAGGGAGCCGCTTCCTTAACCCGATCGGAATCCGCGGTCACAGATATGGCACCCGGAGCCTCTGGTTCTTTTTGAATCTCCTGAGTCGCCCTAGGAGGAACGACTGTTTGGCTCACTTGCTCCGGGGCACGAGGCGACGAGGAGGAGGGGTCAGCCGGTAACAAGGCAAGATCCGGATGGAAATATGTCTTCCCCGGCTGCCTAAGTTCTGAATCGGTAGGGACTCCAGCCATGTTTAGAGCCTCCTCCCATGTAGATTGGCAGTAGTCCCTGCACACTTCAGTAACCTCCTCCGCGAGCCTCTTCTCTGTTTCCTCAATGCCACGGAGGTATTCAGCCTCCATCCCGGCCTCTGCCGCCCTCAGCGCCGCCTTGGCCTCTTTCTCAGCCTTCTCGACCTTTTCGGCTCGGGCGCGAAGTTCCAATACCAGTTGCCTCTCGGTGGCCAGCTCTATCTCTGTCATGTGTAGCTTCTTTCGCTGGTCTTCAGCCTGGTTTTGGGCACTCTGCAGCCCAGTTTCAGCACTCCTTCTGTCCCTTTCTTCAATAGTTAGCTTCTTGGCTAACTCGAGCTTCTGATGCTTCAGCTCCCCCAGGGTCCTCTCTACCTCCTTGCGAGATTGGGTCTCGGCCCTGGCCAAATTACGGGCGTCCCTGACCCAATCCTCCGCCACGTAGACTTGCTAAGTCAGCTGCAAAATAAGAAAAACAAAGTTATACCATCACAAAGATAACGGAAATGCACAACTCAAACATAAATAAATCCTATGTATACAGAAATGATCAGGGATTCACCATGGCTAAGTCCCTCTTTATGGACATAAAGAGGTCGGCCTGCCTCCAAGACCTCACTGTCTCCATATCTCGAGGGAGAAGCAATGGACGCTCCAAGGCCTCGGCGACGTAGCCCGAATGCCCATTTTGAAATTCCCGTATGGAGGCGTTGACAGTGATTGGAGCCCCATCCAGGTCCAGCCGAGGAGCCCAGACTTGTGGCAACTGAACCTCCCTGGGGTGGGGGTCACCCTTGTGCTTGGGTGGGGAAGCCCTCCTATCATCCCTCTTCTGTTGCTTTCCCCCTTTTTGCTGCCGAGGGGACACTTCACCCTCCTCGGCGTCAAGATCCACAACCTTCTTCTTCCTCTTCAGATCAGGCATGGGAAGGAGGCCGCTTGCAGCAGTGGGTAGAGGAGGGGGAGGAGGCAATTTGTCAATATCCTTCTCTTTAGGGGCCTCCTTAGAAGATGACCCCGCATTCCGCCCTGCCACTAAGGCTTTCAATCCCTTCCTCGGCTACAGAGGCATCTCTTCCGTGTCTTCTGAAGTCTCGGAACTTTGAGAGCTAAGGGGTCTGGTCTGCACTTCTTCCTCCTCTTCGAAACGGAATTGGTCTATCTCCGTATCCAAAGATGGCAGAATCGAAGCGGAATCTGCCCTCTGTGTAACTTCTTGGGGGGGCGACTTGTTGAAGCGGCCAAGGAACCGGGGGAAGATCTTTGTTCGCCAAAAATCCCGGCCGAGAAACGTCTATCCGGCGAATTCTCTTGTCCCCAGCTCGGATCGAGTCCCCGACGTCTTGAAAGCTATCTGATATCGGTGTGAAGTCCAATATCCGGTGAACGGCACGCAGCTGACCGTCTGAATGGGCGAACACCTTCGAGCGCAGCAGGTGATTTAAGCCGTGCACGTTCATAAGACTGAGCTTGGGGGCAACAAACTGTCTATCTGCAATAACAATCAAAAGGAAAAACACAAAATCAGTCATCACACTTCTAAGGCCAAACGTGTATACAGTAAGATAAAGTGAAATCTAAACTGCAAACCCCACAATTATCTTAATCTAATCCTAGAGTACCCCACCTAGCTCCCCCTCAGTGGTCGGACAATGGAGGCCGTTATGCCACGCCCCCGAGACGATGACGTAATCGTCCTTCATGCCCTTGTTGGACTTTGGGAGGCACGATATCATCCTCACGGTCGGGGATCGGGACTTCAAGTAGTACCCCCCCCCTCCTTCAGGGAATGACATTCGTACATGTGTACGACGTCGTGCCAGGTGAGTCGTAAACCCATCATTTCATTAAGGGCGTCTACACACCCCAGAATCCTAAACATATTGGCGGCACAGTGGTGTGGACACAGTCTGTGATTCCTAAGGTACTCCCTAGTGACGTTACCCATAGGAATGGACATCCCCCCCTCTAAAAAAGCGATCACAGGGATAACCACCTCCCCGGTCTTTCTAGAGGTTAAAATATTCTCCGGCGGATAGTAACAGAGGCTAACCCCCTCGGGAATGTTGTACTTCGCCTTAAAAAGTTCTATGGCTACGGGGGTATCGACCAAGTTTTTAAACCTACCCATATGGATATCTAAAAAGTTGCTACGAGACTCCCCTGAAAGCGAAAATGAAGAAAAAGAAAGAGGCCGAGATGCTTGGCCGAGATGGAATGAACAAAGAAGCCGAATACTTACGAAAGAGGTTGGTATTTCTGGTTCGGAAATCTCTTAGGCACCTAGGGGTCTTTGTAAAAATCTCCTCGGAACGCCTAGAACAATGAAACGTGTATCGGTAGGGTGCTTTGGAATACTGGAGTACTTAGACGATTGCAAAGTGAAGAAAATCACTTTCTCATGACCTTTTATATATATAGTAGGTGAAAGTGGTGGGATCTATCCTGCTCAAAATTTCATAAAGAAACCCCAACCGCACGATCTACCTCCCGTCGTTGATCATGGAGACAGAACGCCACCTAGAGCAATAAATGACGCGCTACAACTTCCAAAGCATCTTTGGAAAGTGGAAGTCTCGCGAAACGGTGCCTCCACGTGGAGTTAGTTGTGGGGGGGGGGGGGGGGGGGTTCGATGGCTTTCACCCCTAAAACATTCAAAATCCCGTCTCTCTCCTCAGACAAAAGAAGAGAACTGGAATTTTAAGGGGCTATTGTAGGGGTAAAAGGCCCAAGGCCAGATCTTGGGCCGTGGGCCTGTCCAAGGAGTCCTGTTGGTCCGAGGACGACAAGTCTTGGGGAGGGCGCCCCGTTTAACTCGTTTCTGAAGCATAAGTCACGTGGAAGAAAGAGTTGTCCGAGGAGACTTGCCTATTCGGATTGACAAAAGAGGTGTCCCAGATGAATGTCCCAACATTAGTCCTAGTTCTCCCGGAGGGTCCCTTGATTTATATGGACAAATAGGACATGTGGCAAAGATCAGATATTAGGCAAAAGGCTGCTGCCACTACATTTATGATCCTGCAACTAACATCATGGCCGTATTAATGGGAAAAGACACCTGAACAGTGACCTCCATCCTTTACAGCTACCTCATGAAGACTCAAGATAGAGGCTGATGGGACAAGTATCAAAGAGAAAGCCCACGTAATGGAGAGAGGGCCTATAAATAGAAAAAAGAAAAGGGTGGGAAGAAAAGAAAGGCAACGAAGAAAGAGAGAGGGAGAGAAACCAAAGAATTCGCAATATTTGTATAAACATCTTCCTCAGACTGTGCCGAGAAGAACATTGCAACATCTAGATATCTTATCAATACAAGTCTGGTCATAATCATATTTGGGCTTTCAACCCATACGTATTCAGTCAAGTATTCTTCAACCCACTCTCTTTACAAATTCATTTTAAGGGTACTGTACATAGTTTGGGCCTCCAACTATTCCGCTGATTAGCCCAATTCCCAAATTTGTGCCCCTACATCAACAATTTGTAAAAAAAAATTGTAGCTCTAGCATTTTCCTTCTTTTAAAGGCCATAAAAAAATAAAAATAAAAACTTGATCTAAATCTAAAACAAAATATACAAGTCCAAAAAAATTAGCTTAATAACAAAATCACCGATAGTAAAGCTTAAAACAATTAAGCTTAATCAACTAATTTTACCTAAAACAAACAGTTCAATCCTTTAAAAAATTTTAAATAAAATAATTTTGTCCTTAAGGTTGTTTTATCCAATTTGGTGAGAGGTTGAGCAGTCTTTTATAATAACATTTGAACAATGGAGGTTGTTTGATCTGCTTTAAAAATGGGCCCATTAATGTAGTAATTATTTTCTTTAAGAGGGAAAAAAAATCCTAAAGCCAAGAGAAACAAATAAAGATTATGTTTAATTTATGCATTATAATATATCTACCGTTATACACTAAACTTCCGGGTCAATGGCACTCTCCATCACCATGGCCGAGGCAAACTCCCAAGTCCCATCCTCTCTTCTTCATGTTCACATTAGTGATATCATTATGCTCCATTAACCAACCAAAAACATTCTTTTTCTATCATTAATTAGACTGTTAAATAATTGGGAATTTTTTTTTATGGGAAATAATTGGGAACTTTTTTTTTTTTTTAAATACTAAATATTTTTAATACACATACGGGGAGAGGGGAGAATGTCTTAAAGAAACTTACAGTGATGTATATCCAAAAAAGCCTAACTCTTGAATATACAACACAAACTTTAAACCTCTTTAACTCACACTCATTTTTTAATGTAGGATTAACCCACTGTTTTTTCTTTTGAAAATATTAAATATTTTTAATACACACACATAGAATAATTGGGAACTTCAATTAGCAATTCATTAACCAAGAACCTGTACGGTCCAACGAGGCTGGTCAATTCAGTAAGAAAATTAAACAATATCCTCCCTCTCTCAAGTATATATTTCCAACAGCTCGGAGGAAAGAATAAATAAAATGAAAATGAATGAAGATATAATAATTTTAGAATATTCAATCATTTTTCTTATTTAGAAGTTTTAATGGGGGAATGAAAAATTCATTCCCTCAATCGTTTGGAAGTTTATTAGGCTCAAAATTGAAAGAAATTTGAGAGAATGAATTAAGGTTTAATGAAAATTTTATTAAAACTTTTAAAATACCCTTTCAATCTCAGACCTTTTCAATAGCACAATACATTTTTTTTTTTTCTCAACCGGCCGTACAAATAAATAGTACCATCCTTTTTTGAGCGGTAAAGAGAGAGCAAGGATGGTACTATTGAAAAGAGAGGGGCAACATGTTGCTATTCTCTTGCTACTAATCTCTGCATCAGAACATGAGGTTTTCACTTGTTTTTATTTCTTCGATTTATTTACTATTGAAAAGTTTCTGCTATTATATTTCATCCAAAACAAGATTGCTAGTATATTTCATTCAAACAAGTTTATGCTATTCCATTTCATTCTATTCATTTTCTTTCCATTACTTAATAGTTAATTATATTTCATTCCTTTATAAACTCCCAAACAAAGTGTAATTTTTTTCTTCTTATAATTCCATAGTTGGGCTTGGGGGATATATCTCTAATAGCAGTTAATCAAGTATAAGAGGTCACTAAAGTTTTTTTTTTTTTTTTTTTGGATTTCTCTTCATTTCCTATTTAGTCATACATGACAGTAATTTATCATATTTATTGATACTCTTAATTCTTTTTTTTTTTTTCCAATTTTTTGTCACTTTTTGATAATCCTAGTGTCTCACATGATAGTAACTTGAACATATTTTTTGTCATATTGAGTAATAAATTTTTTTATTCAAATTAGAATATGGTTAAAAAATGGTGTCTATGTCAAATTAGATAGTATATTCCAAAGTGGATCAAATGGACCGAATGGATTGAATAAGTCTGAAATGGACAGAAGTGGATCGAATGAATTGAATAGAGCGAAATACTATACTAATGTAACTTAACAGGAAATATAATAATAATAAATACTACACTTCAACTGTTAAATATTATATAGATATAGATTTTTACCTAACATTGTATCCCCATATCTCACCCTTTGATCATTTTAGCCTATTAGGACCTATATACATGAGTGAGTCACGTAGAATTTTGGAAACATTTTGCTACTATGTTACTCTTTCAACTTTCGAGGAATGCTTGCTGGCCTTGTGCCGCAAAGCATTGTCTTGCACCGTTTCACATGCTTCGCAGGCTGGCATATCTTGAACTTAATTTTGTAAGTCATGGGTCATGGCTAAGTAATATATAGAACTTAGTCAAAGATAAGCAGGGAAAAAAAAAAGGCAAATTTTGATGAATGGATATGCTTGCTGACCAAACAATTCTGTAGATGACTTGTGACGACCAAAGGTAATATATATATTACAGTTAAGCCAAAGATTAACAAACAAGGTGGCTGCTGATAAGCCAACAAGTTTGAGGTTTTAGATCAGCAAACAAGGTTTGAGGTGGGCTGCCAAGGACTTTTTCCTGTTCTTTTGAATATACTAATTATTTTTTACTAACCTTTCGTTTTGGTTTGATGCTATATTATGGAAAAATATATTTTGACCCAAGCATATACATCCACTATTTCACATATATATTTACAATTGATGTAGAAATGTTCATATTTTAACACATAGAAGTAGGAGTAATTCTTAAGTATTTCCTAAGTACAGAGAATGATACCCCATCTTCTCACATTCATGGTGAGGTCTATTTATTAAATTCATGGTAAAATTCACTATGAATATGAGAGAAGAGAGCATCATTTCTCCGTGCTCCAAGACTACTTAAGAATTTTTCTAAAAGTAGTTATAAAATAACCAATGAGAGAATAAAAGCTTACTACTAAATTGGCATAATTTTTGAATTTTTGCATTCCTAGTACCATATCCAACATATTAACCAAAGACTTGTGTTCGGATGGCACTTCTATACGTCCAGGTTTGATCCCATGGAAGTGGGATGTTTAAATGTAACAAAAAGTTCACAATCAATTATTTATTACAATTATAAAAATTAAAACAAAATCAATATGAATAAGAAACATGTACAAATGCATAAGAGATATTCATAAGCATATAAGATCATTTTCGCTTTCAAAGAAATTGATTAATTGAGTTTGGTTAGTCCCTTAGTTTTTCATTGGTCTTAATAATATTTTCTTATTAAAACAATAAGAGATATACACAAAATATAAAATGCGCTAGAGATGTACAAATCACATTTTCCTTTCTTTTCTTTTTTTTCTTTTTTTTTTCCCCCTGATTCAAGTAGGGTCACCACCACTAGTGTTCATATTGGTATTGCATTACTTATTGCAGTGGCAGCTCCAAGAATTTTTTTAAGGATGTCCCTCAAGAAACATAAATTACACAAACTAAAAAAAAAAAATTATATATTGACAACAACAGCAACAACAACAACAATAAAAAAACATATAAATACATAAGTTTTACAACATAAAACTTGTGGAGTTCAGTTATGATTGTTGTTAGTGTTGCTGAACAGGGATGGATTGCGATGGCTGGGGAAAGTAAGTGAGTTTCTTTTTTCCTTTTAGCCTTTAGATTTGATTTAATTTTAGTTTAAATTGTTTAATGACTTGTGAATTTGCGAGGCATTGAGGCAGTGGGGATTTTGTTTTTAAATATTTGTTGAATTAAAAACGTAATCGTGTTGTAGTAGTGATAGTCTTAGTCTGAGATGAGATTAATCTTGTACTGGGCTTTTCTATTGGCATTTGGTTTGGGCCTTGTTAGTGGTTTTATTATAATTTCTTTTTCCAGATTTTCGTTCAATTTTTTTTTTTTTTTTGGGTTTTTTCCATGGTTTTATAAACTAGTACTGTTAAAGAACCAAAAAAGGGACTGATTATTGGTTTTTTGGTCGGACCGAGATCCAACTGATGGTCAAACTGGTGACGTTATAAATAATATAATTAATAAAATTTTAAATTATATAAATAAAAATATAATAATTTTATTACTAATAATATGATAGTAAAATGTAAAAACATAATATTTAGTGACATCTTTTGTGTAAATTTAATCAAATTTTCTTAGAATTGACAATAACATGTGTAAGAAGGCGATTTGAGTCCCCAGCCTAAGGGATGGATGGGTTTAGGCTCAAAAAGCCCAATACAATAAATTTATAGAAAGTGAGTTGAAAAAATGGGCTTTAATGAGTTAGACAACAAGTAAAGTGGATCTAAATGACAAGAAAATGAAGATAGACTGTTTAATCTAAAAAAAAAATCGTTCTCGGCACAATCCGAGGAAATCAGTTCTTGTATATAGTTCTTTGAAATGGATTATAAGTACAGTTCTTATTGCTATCTTATTTCTCTCTTAATTCCCCATGCCTTTGCCTCTAGGACTTCTCTCTAATTTATACTATCTTCTTTCCTTTATTCCCACCTTTCACGTGTAGATTTAGATTGCTGGTAGATACTTGTCCCATTAGCCCCTTCCTGAAGTTTTTGGGAGTAGCTGTAAGGCTGAAAACTACTGTTCAGATATCATTTCCTCATTGATGTGGCCAAAGAATTAGTTACAGAGCATTCAATGCGGTAGCAGCAGTTTTCTCTTAAATATTTTAGGACTTCCTATTATCTTGTGCTTCTTTGATGTTTATCCTTATCAATAGAATCTCCCAGAATATTGCCCTGGATGGTAGATCACACCCCCGGACCTCGGCTTTGCTCTGTCGATGAGGCATTCATCCTTGGACCATCATATTGGACTCTTATGACCAATTCTCATCTCTTCACTCACCAACACGGACTCTTATAATAATGTTTTATCCGTCCTCAGACTACTCAATGTCCTCGAACTAGGCCCCCGACCTAATATATATATATATACATAGATACATACAATTAGGCCTATTACCCCTGCAACATGTTTAATTATAATCACAAAAAAAAAAAGTTTATTTTATATATATATATATATAATGAATTAATTGATGTTATATAAAAAATAAGTAACTTTTTAAGTTTATTTACTTAATTAACTAAAACTACTATTTTTCTAATCAAAATTATCGAAAAAAGAAAAAAGAAAAGTAATTGTACAATGAAAAAAAATTAAATTTATGTGACTTTGACCAATTAATTATATAATATATATTATAATGTTTTTGTGGAAAAGTAGTCGTATAATGACAGTGTATCAGATAAAGCAAAAACTAAAAGTAAAGCCGTAGTATAGGTTTAAAAGAATATAAAAGTATGTGATTCTTTTTACTTGAAAGACCCTAATATATTATTAAGTTGTTCAAATTATGAGTCAAAATTTAATTTTATTGGCATAAAAAAAAAATCAAGGTGTTTCCAAATTTTTTTTAAAGATAGATAAATATAAAATTTTAAATTATTATGTATAAATTTTTTTTTTTTTTAAGGGGGACCACCTTGGCCACAAGGTGGCCGGCGCTAGGACCACCCTGACCATAAGGTGGCGCCGGACCTGACTTATTGTATTCATTAATAACCTAATATTTCTGAATGCATTGCTTGCATGCATAGGCTATAAATGCACCAAAAGTCTAAATTTAAATGCGTTGATTTTGTGGGCAGCAGAGGGGAAGTATAGAGCTATACTGTATAGCTCGAAGAAAAAGTAGTTAAAGAAAGAGAGAAACTTGCAGCAAAGAGAAATGGGTGAAGTTGTGGAAATAAGCTCAAACCCAACAACACCAAGGCCTGTTTCTGATGCACCATCCCCACCAATCTCAGCTCCTCCCTCACAGTATCACTCCCCATCTCTGTCTAGATCACCACTCCTCACCACTGATGACCTCACACAAACTGATATCACAAACAAAACCCCAAAATCCTCAACCCCAAAACGGTCTCTAACCCCAAGTTTCATTACTCCTTTGGGGACCCCAATAAGGAGGGCTCTCCACCTCACAAAGCTTGACCCTCAAGATGCTTGGCTCCCAATCACTGAGTCCAGAAATGGGAATGTATACTATGCTGCCTTTCACACTTTATGTTCTGGAATTGGGATACAAGCCCTTATTCTTCCTGTTGCCTTCACTATTCTAGGATGGTAAGTATATATATTTTCTTTGGTTAGACTAAGTGCCTTTAACAAATTTTTTTCTTTTTTGGGTTTTTTGAGCTTATTTTGGCGGTTCTTATGCCCAAAAAAAAAAAGCCTTTTCTCTCTTTTGCAAATTACAGTACTTTCAACAAATAAGTAAGCATTAAAGTGTATCCAAATGAACTTTGTGTGTTCCATGATGTTAATTTTACATGGTTGAATTGGCGGGTTCATTAAGCAGTATCCTAAAAATTATACATTTATGTGCTTGGTTGTAGGACATGGGGAATCATAAGCTTGACTCTAGCATTCATATGGCAACTTTACACCCTATACTTGCTGGTGGAAATGCATGAATCAATTGAAACCGGCCTGCGATACAGCAGATATCTTCAACTTTTTAGTGCGACTTTTGGTAAGCTTTGATTCTTATATTAAATTCACTAATCTGCTAATGAGTTCAGACTCAAATGACACTTTTTCAGTTTTTTTCTCCTTATAAGAGTACAACAAAGGGTGAGATCTTAGATTCAAGGCCATCAGATACATAACTTACTAATCAAAAAACACAGAATTTGCTAATCTAATCAAATAACACATCCTAACATGCTTATCAATCTTTTATACATTGAGAATTATCAAAAGAAATGTTTTTGTTAACATTGTGAAAGTATTATTGTTATTCCCTAAAGAAGAATTAATTTTTTCTAATTGAATTATGTCCTCTCAGGTGACAAGCTAACAAAGTTATTAGCCGGATTTCCAATCTTGTACCTATCAGCAGGCACAAACGTGGCCTTGATCATTATTGGAGGGTCAACATCCAAGATGTTCTTTCAGATTTTGTGTGGAGTCACATGCACAGCAAAGCCACTTACACCTGTGGAGTGGTTCTTGGTTTTTACATCAGCTGCAGTTCTTTTGTCTCAGTTGCCAAACTTGAACTCCATTGCTGGGGTGTCATTGATTGGTGCTATCGCAGCTATTGGCTATTGCACACTCATATGGGTGATATCAGTGGCTGAGGGAAGATTGCCTACCGTGTCTTACAAGACAGTGCAAGCAAACACACAAATTGCTCAGGTTTTTAGTGTCCTAAATGCACTTGGGATCATTGCTTTTGCTTTCAGAGGCCACAATCTTGTGCTTGAGATACAGGTACATATGACAATTGCATGCATAATTTTTATTAGTTATTATTATTACATTAATATTATCTTAATTCGATTAACTAAAGGATTTATGAGATATGAGAATTATATGTTCATTGCTTTTCAATTTGATGGACATATAACACAACAAAGTTGGTTTCATAACAATGTTTTGACAACTTTGTTTAATTTACTACAAAACAAAACTAGAGAAACACTACTTTTGTCAAGTTGTCATACAAAAAAAAAAAGAAAAAAGAAAAAAAAAATACAGTGATAATAAATATTTTTTTTTTTTTTTGGTTTGTGTATATAAGAAGTTAAGAAGCCATGTGAACAAGTTATCATATTTAGCAATGTTTTATCCTTCTTTGGTTTGGCGGTGAACAAGTCTTTCTTATCAAGTTACTTTGGAAGTTCGCATTTTGTTACAAATTTTTTATACAATGAAATCAATTAAAAAAAAAAAAGAATAGTTGAACATTGACTTGTACCCACTACGTTGCCATGACCTTTTTTAAACTGTAAGATTTTGACTCCGTTAATCATGGAGTGGAGATTATCATTAAGATTATTATTATGAAAAAATTCTGGGCGAAATTGAACAAGAAAAGGTTACCAACTTTTGGTTAATTAATTCTGTTTAATTTTGACTTAAAAAAATTCGGTTTAATTTTTCCATACCAAGATTTAACAAGAATGTTTAATTGAGATAATTTTAACTAAAGAAAAAATAATAAAGCTATTATTAATTTGTAATCTAACTACGAAAAAACATACAAACTAGTGTTTTAGTGATTGTATTGGTACATCAACGACATCATAAACAAATTTATTAACTTTTTTTTGTGTATTTAAGTAGTATAATTTGTAACATCCTTGTAATATATTTTTCTAAAGAAACCTCAGCACCTTGGGTAAATCTTGTTTGTGATAGGCCACAATGCCCTCGAGTGAAAAGCATCCATCACGCGTGCCAATGTGGAGGGGTGTTAAGTTTGCATATCTTCTTGTAGCAATGTGTCTATTCCCTCTTGCAATCGGTGGATATTGGGCATATGGCCAAATGGTACTATATTTTCCACTCTATTTACAATCTCTTAACACTAAAATTTGTCTTATAAAGTTCCATTAACATCTCAAAGAAAAAGATTCACTAATAATTGTGTTAATTTTCTTAACAGATACCACCAAATGGAGGCATGTTAACAGCTTTGTATGCATTTCGTGGACGTGATACCTCACAATTCATCCTAGGATTAACAAGCTCGTTTGTCATAATCAGTGCTTTGAGCTCATTCCAAATCTATGGCATGCCCATGTTTGATGTCATGGAGTCAGTATACACTAGAAGGAAGAAGCAAGCATGCCCATGGTGGCTCCGAGCCACTATCCGAGCAATGTTTGGATATGGGTGCTTCTTTGTAGCCGTGGCCATCCCATTCTTGGGGAGCTTGGCAGGTCTAGTTGGAGGGATTGCATTGCCTGTGACATTAGCTTATCCATGTTTAACGTGGCTTAAGATCAAAAAGCCTAAGAAGTATAGCACAATGTGGTGGCTCAATTGGGGACTAGGGGTCTTAGGACTTGCTCTTAGTGCGGTTGTAATTGCTGCTGGAATTTATGTTATAATTGACACTGGTATACAGGTGAACTTCTTCAAGCCTCAGTAAGGTTGAAGGAATAAGTTTAGGGCAATTTTATGTCATATTTGATTGTAATATTCAAGATTAATTTTTAATAGTGGAGTAATTTTCTCTTTTGGGCTTCAAATTTGGCTTGTGCATAACCCATCAGGCCTCCTAGTGGGAGTTTCTATAAGCTTAACTCGTGGGTCAATGTTGGCTAAAGGTTTTGGATCAACAAATGAACCTAAGAGCCTAAACGGTTAAGTAGTTTCATATTTATAACAATTAACACTCAAATCAAAACATTTGTGATTGAAGATAATATTATGGGCGCAAAGTAAAACTACAATTATAGAATAAGAGAGCTTGCAAACCTAGGAGAGCTAGCAAACCTAAGTGAAATCGTGTTTTAAAAACACACTTTTATTCTTTTAATACTTTTGTTGGGGGTGGGGGAGTTGCTACCTAACTCCTCACTTCACAAAAACCAACGTATAACTCACTGTTATGGCCCAATTTTTTTTCTAAGTCTAATATTGACGGTCCAAGCTAAAATAATAAGTACAATTAATATCGGGCCCGCTATTCTCTTTTGTCTCATCTCCATGTGGTTTGAAAGGTCAAAGAGGTATTTTAATCCACATATGGGCCCATAGAAAAAAGATTGCAAAATGGAGTTGCAGCACTTGAAAACCTCATGAGCCCACGAGTGATAGACATGCAAACCAAACAAATTTGCAAAGTTTTACTCAAAATTCTGATTATTTACTATAAATTTTACCAAAATTGAATTTTCCTTTTTTCTTTTTTTTGCTTAAAAGGGAAACTTTATTGAAGTGAAATAAACTTACAAACATAGAATAGACTTCAAACGACAAAACAAGAGTGACCAGGACCTTGATTTAAGGTACAAACCAAATTGAAAAGAAACAAACACACAACAAAATACTAAACAATAGCTAAACAACACAAGTTGGCCAAGATACTACAGACATTGACTTCACCACACCAAATGTAGGCCAAGCTTATTTGCAGCACACCGCACTGGTTGACACAAAACTCAAGGAGTCCTAAAAGAGGCATTGTAACAAAAAATGTGGGGGCATGTATCATAGAATATCTCTCTCTTAGGCTGAGAAGCTCCCCTTTTCACCAACATATCTGCACAAAAGTTGGCTTCCCTCCTCCATATGTGTTCAACGCGAACCTCCCAAGGTTTGGCTAGGAGCCACCTGCAATCCAGAATTAAATTAGCAAATTCAGGGAGAAGGCCCATAGCCAATTACCCACATGATTTCTAGCTATCCCACCCGCTCCAAATTCTCCTGGATTACCTTGGAAGCTTCCGTCGGTGTTGATAGTAACAAACGGGTGTGTGGCAGGTGTCTATGATATATGAATGTTATTTGGATTCTGAGGAGAAGGTGAAGGTATAGACCTGCATCCTCGCATGCGGCCGCAAACTTGGTTGCTGGAAACGAATTTCTTCCATTCTCAATTTACAATACTCTGACAAGGGAAGAACTCATATTCTCCAAGGAAACTCATGTCAATAAACTGGTTATCACCCATTTCTCTACACAGTTAAAAACAACATTGGCCATCACCGTCATCTCCTGTCTCGGAAAGTGATCTTGTATTGAGGAGGCAAGATCACTTGCCCGAGACAAGAGATGACAGTGATGGCTAATGTTTTTAATTGTGCGGAGAAATGGGTGATAACCAGTTTGTTGACCTGAGTTTCCATTCCAGCAACCGAATTTGCGGTTGCATGCGAGGATGCATGTGTGGGAGGTGGGGCAAATACCCTCCGAGCTGGATGATGGCGAGGACAAAGGTTCCTAGCATGAGGAGGAGACGTCGAGGGAGAGTGAGTCTGCGTGGGAGGGAAGTCCAAAGGGTTCAGCATTTGAAATAGTTTGCTCCATTCCTGATGATGTTGGTACGGGCTGGAAGAGTTCTTGCTTGCCATTGAATTGGGGTGTCTGGGTGAAGAGCTAGATGAATGATGGGGATTGGTTATGTGGAGTTGGGAAGGCGGACCATGGACATGAAGGGAGTGAGAGAGTTGGAGTTGTTCATTGGAATGAAGGGAGGTGCATTGGGGTTGAGATTTTTCTAGTTGGTACGCTAGTGGTGATTTGGAGACGAGGGAGCTTGGGAGGCTGTGGTGATGTTCCATCATGACTGAGAGTGGGAATGTGTATGAGTTTGAAGACACAAGCGTACCTAATATAGGAGAGATTTTGCATGTAATAGTTTCATCAGTAGGAGCCAAGTTGGACATGTGTGTGATGCTGGGAGTCGAGGTGTGAGCAACAGGTGTAGTGTCCATCAGATTGTTTCGATCATCTAATAGTTCCTCTGATGCTCCTGCAAGGTTTGAAAATCTATTGTTCAGGGAGGGATAGATGATTATACTGAATTTTTTCTGACCCCTTGGCACTCGATTGGTTTTCAGGGGAGGTGGGCATATGCGAAATTAGGAGATGGTGGAGTCATGATGGAAGTTGCAGGGTTACGTGTATTAGTTCCAGTGATGTCATCTCCAAGTCTTCAACTAGTTCTAAAGGCAGAGCAAAGGGTGGGTAATAGTTTTGAGTCATTCTTAGCATATATAGTTTCAAAATAATATACAAGAAATAATAAAATTCGAGTATGTATAAAGCATTAACAATAGTATAAGTTTTTGGAAACTTCACTTTTGCAATTATGTATATATAAATATATTTTTACCAAAAATATAAATAAATATACACGTCTTGAGAGACGTCATGTTCAGAAGCCCACTTACCTCAAATCACCAAAACACGTTAGACGTCAATCATCCAAGCCGGTGTCCCTCGAACCCCCTCGAACCTAATACATAAAAAAATGATTTATTAAGTGCTAAGCTTTCCACTACTAATTAAAAATCCTCTTACTAAAATAAAATAGATAAGCTAGCCACCAAAAGCTCTTGCTTTAGCTATAGAGATGATTTTGCTTTGTTTAGTCATACTCTATTTACATCTTCTTCTTCTTCTTTTTTTTTTCTCTTTGTAGATATCATAATATAAAATAATATCACCTTAAAAATAAATTAAATAATTCATCAACTCCACTTTAGAAGGAACTAAATTAAATATAAGTAAGGCGGGTGTTACAATACCCAAGCTGTGAAAGTGATCTACTAATATTACCAGCTTGCTTTAAAAGTGGCCCTACTGCACCAGTTAACTTTTGTTGCTCTGAACCAGCTAGATCAAAAAGATTTATTCTGCTTGTTTTGCAGGTGCTTAAAACCATATGCCTTCCTCTCAAAAAAAATAAAACAATATGCCTTGCTCTACTCAGTGGCATGAAACAATAAAATAACAGAGGTATTTACAGTTTGTTTGGTTTTTTACAGCATCCAATCCAAAATAAACATAAGTAAGGAAGTGGGTACAAAATATAAGTTAATTAGGTTAAGACGTAACACACCCCCTTGCAGGTAGGACTGCCTAACAACCCCCCTTGCAGGTAGGACTGCCTAACAACCGAGACTGAATTATGAGTCTTCCACAGATAGACCAAAAGACACCCTTAATAGAGATTTCACATAATTTGAACCAAAGAAATCTAACTAGGCGATTTCCATTTTAACAAACAACTAACCGAAAAGACAAATGCTCTTTGAAAGTAGGCCAACAAAGTTTTTCAAGTCAGATTGGAAAGAGTATCCATGTACCAAAAATGGATGACCGGAAGGCTTTTCCTTACCCTCTGTTTGTTTCAAGGTAAAATATTTACAAATGTAAAATATTTTACATGTAAAATATTTTCAGTAAAATATTTTCATTTTACCGTGTTTAATTGTCAACATGAAAATACAGTGAAAATCTGATTTTCAATTGTATGCTTCACTGTAAAATAATTTTTTTTTTTTCATACTTCTCAAAACTCAACTGGTGCACAGACCTTTAGCAAAAAAAAAATTTGGTGCACAAACCTATGCAGTGTGCACAGACCTTCAACAAAAAAAACCGGTGCACAAACCTGTGCAGTGAGCACAGACCTTCAACAAAGAAAAAATGGTGCACAGGCCACCAACACCCACCCCCCAAAACTCCACATTGGAAGGAAAAACAGACACCAAAACACCACCAACCATTCAAAACACAACCACCAACCAACAAACCACCACTAACCACTCAAACGACAACCACCATCAACCAAAAATCCAGATCAGAAAAACCCAAAAAAAAAAAAAAAAAAAAAAAAAAACAGATTGGAAAAACCAGCCAAAAGATAGCCACCATCAACCAAGAATAACCTCCACGAACTCAGATTAAGAACCCAAGAAACAAAGAACATAATATGAAAATCTAAGCCTAGCGGAGGCAAGATCGGGTAGCCACCAAATACTTATAATTGATGTCAGATCCAAGGCGGTGCAAGAGAGAAGAGAAGAAGGATTTGTGCAGAAAAGAAATGATGAGGTTGGTAGTGCTGATGATGGCAGTTGGGGTCGGTCAGTGGGTGGGCAATGGTGTGAGATGGTTGGAGGTGAGAGGGTTGTGGCCTTGTAACTTGTGAGTGAGAGAGTTGAGAGATGGAGAGAGGATGAACTAAGAAAGTTAAGAGAGCAGAAGTTGATAAAGTGTCGGGAGTAAGAGAGCGGAAGAAATTGTAAAATGTTTTACCAACTTTTTAAGTGTAAAATATTTTACAGTTTTTGCCTTTGATTTTTCCTTTGACTGAATATATTTTACATTTGACTAATTATTTTACTGCAAAACAAACATGGTAAAATGTGAAAATATTTTACATCAAAACAAACAGAGCGTTAGTTTCACTCTCTGAAGCTGTGTGGCACAAAGCACATTCCCAGCTCAGTCGCACCAAACAGTGTTTGGAAGAATTTTGTTATACATTCTGACATTCTAAGTAACAGGTTCATTAACAAATGCTGAAGTCAATAACTTCACAAAATGCCTGCTTACTAGGCTAGAAAAGCCCTGTGTTTTCATATTTTATAAATCTACATTTTAAGCCCTGTAACAGAACAAAGATTGACTCGTACACCAAAAAAATAGTAAATAGCAATTAATGACCCAATCATCTATAATTCTCAAACATCGATAGTATTTAACTCCCATTGGGATTCAAACACAAGTAAAACGAGCATGTGAGCGGGGAACTCTAACCATTTATACTAACATTAATACGATCTTTGAGAATAATTGGAACAAGTTATAAAAAGTAGGAGCTATTAGCTAGAAATACTCTTTCTAAATAACAACTCTTTTTTTAATTAATCTTGCAAATGGCAAGCCTTATGCACAAACCTCACAGAAGAGTAATGAATCCAGATGTGAGACAAGATGTTAACCTGAACTTATTTTTAGGTTTTAATCTCATCAATGAAATATAGCTTACGGTCTAAGATGCTTGCATCTGGACATTCCAGCACTTAAAAGCTTGGGGCCTGGGGTACTTTTAAGTTTTTATCCTTCAATGTCTCAAAGTGATGGAGCAAAAATATGTTTTTAAAAAAAAAAAAAAAAAAAACCTTCCAATCAAATCCACCATCAAACGTGGATTTGGAAACAATTACAACCTCAGTTTCAGCATCAAAAGTACTAGCTAAAGTTATACACAAATCAAGCAATACTAGCTAAAGTTAATTTTCACAATGATGGTGGCAAAACTGAAAGTTAGCTAAAGTGAATTTTCACATTTACTTACCGCCATCGAGTAAAACGAGCTCTCCATTGAATCAGCCGTGAAACTCACCCAATCAGCATTTTTAATTGCAAGAATGTTACCCTTATTACTCTCAGGGTCATATAAACTCAGCTCAGTGCCACTCTTCATCAAAAGTTCACCATTACCAGGGCGGCCATATAAATCACCATAACCCGGATACATTCGTAGCACGCGTTTTCTAGTCCAAGAGTTAGGCTCACCATACTTCTTCATAACCCATATGTCACAAAAGGAATCCCTACCATAAGTTCTGAAATCGAAAACAGCCAGGTATCCCTTAAACAATGCAAGTTGATACTTCGAAACCACATCTGAGTAATTAATAGGCAAGTTTATCTCATGGAAGCTGTCATCATTGACATCAAAGGACAGAATGAAACAGCCGCTGCTATCCCATGCTAGCGCGTGCAAAGCTCCATTAAAAAATATACAGGGTGGCTCAAACTTATTAATAGTTTCAAAGTTGCGTGTATTCCCTGAGGACTCCATCGATATTACAACCTTTCTACAGGAATCCGAATCTGCACTCAAACTGTTAATCAAGGCCTCGGCTGGTCGCACACGAACAGTCAGAAGTCTCAGAATCTTGAAGCCATTGTTCTGAGAATTATAAGCAATTCCAACAACAGTACCCTCGTCAGTAGAGGGAGTAGCTAGAAGCTTAATCATTCTAATACTTGGGTTCCACAGATATATGTTATAGTCAGCCATACAGAAAAAGCCATTACAGAAACCAACTATCCTACATCCCTCAAAAGTTGAAGGAATTTCAAACCTTGAAATCGGGGTCAATGTGCCGCCACTGTCGCAAGCAACCGTACACAGATGTTTGGAAGATGGTGATCTGTTCCAATCCCTTGTAGTATATAGCAAATACCCACTGTGAGTGTTTGGGGATATCAATGATTCGGATTGGTTAAGGTTGCGCTTGAAGTGTTTGGTAATGAAATGGGGGTTAGTGATGATGGAGTTCCAAGATTTCGAAACGGACCTGAATCGGATTAAGGATTTCGCTGGTAGCCGAACCAGGACTTCTTCCAGGACATCACGCCGATCCATTGCTGTTGCAGTTCGAGAAATAGAGTAAATCGATTCGATATTTTTCTCGATCTAAACGTTAATCGTGTTTAGATCGAGGGAGATCTGAAACCCTAAAAGGAATAGAAAGGAATAGAAAGCTTCTGTGTGTGTGTGTGTGTGTGTGTGTGTGTGTGTGTGTGGGCGGCTCACGCAAACAAGAGGTAAAAATAGACGATTTAGGAGTATTGATCGTTTTAGGCGAATAGAGGGGTCTTCGTATAGAGCCAGATTCAGCGACTTCTAAGTCGGTCTCTATTTCCCATTATGCCCTTAGTGGAAATGGCCTTGGTTCTTAGAGCATCCACGTCAGTCCATGATAGTCTTGCAAAATACAAAAAGCAGCTTCTTTTACACATTTTGATCAAAAAACCCTCTACATCAGTCCGTGCAAAGATGTGCATTTTTGCACATTTGCTAGTCTTGCAAAATACAAAAAGCAGCTTCTTTTACACATTTTGATCAAAAAACCCTCTACATCAGTCCGTGCAAAGATGTGCATTTTTGCACATTTGCTACAGTAACCGTGCATATATGGTACTGTAGAGCGTGGATTTTTTATTTTAATATTTTTTCTCTTTCCTTCTCTCTGTCTCTCTGGTTGTTCTCACTCTCACCTCCCTCTCACTGCCGCCAAGAATGCCACACAGAGCACCACATCAACAAATTTCTTCCAAAATCAAGTAAAACAAGAAATTAATATTACACAAGATTTGTTTGGTTGCCGAGAAAAACACAGAGAAAACAAGAAATAAAAAAATTAACCAAACAGAGAAAATCAACAGATCTTTGGTCTTTCCTTCTATTTCTACTCTTTTCCACCACTTTCTCACCAACCAAACAAGAAATAAAGAACTGGAAACAACCAAAAAGGATTGAAGGACCTGGACGCCGACGAAGACGAAGACAACGGGCGCCGACGAAGACCTGGACGCCGATTTTTCTTTGCGTGTCGGGTCTGGGCTTGTGTCTGTGAGAGAGTGTTGGGTCTGGGTGTGAGAGAGTGTTGAAGGACCTGGACGCCGACGAAGACAAAGACGAAGACAGACGACGGAGCTCACCGAAGACAGACGACGAAGACGAAGACGAAGACAGACAGACGACAAAGACAGACATCGGACGCCGACGAAGAACTGGACGCCAACTTTTCTTTGCGTGTCAGGTCTGGGTTTGGGTCTTGAGAGATGGTTGGGTCTGGGTGTGAGAGAGGGTTGGTGAGAGAGAGGGCCGGTGAGGGAGAGTAATAAAAAATTGAAAAAGAATGAATATTATATTGTATAAATGTGTAAAATAGATAAACTGATGTGAGTGTTTTGTAAAAAAGAACGTGTAAAATAGAAAAAGTAGCTTTTAGAAGTGTAAAATGCACAATTTTTTGCCTGAGCTAATGTGAATGCTCTTAGACCACACGATTGTTATATTTTGTTTGTGGAAATTTTGTTAATCAATTTTGTCACCGAATATAAATGATTAAGTTGCAATTTCTTACTTGAAATTTTAGGTAATCTTGATTTTATCCTTTCAAAGTATAAATTTTATATACTTTTTAAGAGCACTTGTATAAGTGCTTGTATAATATAAAAATTATCGCATTTTAACTACCAATCCTAAAATTCATCAATAAAAAAAATTATGAAATTCACTTACATCATGTCATACAAAATTGTGTAAAAATATATGTTTTTTTTTTACTGTAATCATATAAAATTATATTAGTACTATTCATTTTGCATTTAGCTTTTTATTCTTTTTTTACATATCTCGACAATGAAAGAAGAGAATGGATGATGATTGTTATGTGTAAAAAAAAAGAGAAACAATTACAAAAACCAAGAAATTTTATATTTTAATGAAATATAGTACAAGATATAAAATATGATGTGGGGTACTCTGAAAAATAAGTATGTAAAATTGGAAAAATAGATTTGTATGTCACAATAGACATAAATTTTTATAGGATAAATTGCAAATTACACCCTGAAGTTTAGAGTTGACTGGATTTTACACCCCAAAGTTTCAGAAACTTAATTTTACACCCCTGAAGTTTGGTTCTGATGAAGTAGAGAATCAGTAGGCTGAATGCTCCGGCTTCGATGACGATCAATGGTTGCGAAGACCTGAAAGAAAGAATACAATCAAAAGGCGACCGGGGTTGACCGGCCAAATCCCCTCCGATGGCAAAGTTAGTTTCTTTAGAAAAAACAATGTTCAGACTTCGAGGGAAGTGATGTTATGAATGACTTACTTTAATTCGGTGTAGGTCGGTCTTTATATAATGAACCTTAGAGCGGTTATTCGCTTTGCAACTGCTCCAAGGTTTGTGGAAATCAGTTTCGACATAACTTCCTCAACAGCTATGAAAGGTATAACTGCTGAAGGAAGTTAAGCATTTGAGGCAATTGCGGCGACATCTACGGGTCTGGTGCGCTTGGGATTTTCAAGGTATGTGAATGGAAATCGTATCTCAAAATTTCCTAAGGGTCATATAGTCGTCCGTACACTTCGTCTATGGACGTGTTTCGTCTATGGACGGCTCCCTCGTTCACGGAAGGCGGGCTTGAATTTTCCCAATTGGTTCATGGACGACCCTTATGGACGATCAGGAGATGGTCATGTTTTGCTATTCCCATCAGTTGCCCCCTTGTCCAGGGGTTGTCCAAGGTCGTCAATGGTTGAACGTCTTTATGGTGATTTTTTTGATTTTTTTTTTTAGGGCTACGTGTAAACATTTCATTGGTTGACCTGCTTCGTCGATTGCTCTTCCCAAAGGAACTGCCACATGTCGTCTTTTGAATGGCGGGCGTCACTTCGCTGACCCCCCCTTTGGGGCCTATAAATAGGCACATTCCCATTCTTACCCCTCACCTTTCTCATAATCTCCTCAGCTATCTCGTCCAAGAATCTCGTCTTGCACTCGTCCTAGATTTGTCAGGTATTCCTTTTTCCCTTTTAGGTTTCTTAATCCTTCATTCGTCATGTCGTCGTCTAGTTTAGAGGGAGAGATAGACGAGTATCAGGACGTTTCGGTAGGGAGTTATGAGAGCGGTGAGGGAAGTACCAGCTATAGCAGCACTTCCTCAGACGAGCCTTATTTGTCTGGGGTTCCTGACATTCCTAGAAGAATTCTAGGAACTACAACGTAGGAAGGCCTCTGGGGCTGGGACTAGCTCGTCCAGAGAACCAATGAGCCCTTCTCTAGACGAGGAGGAGGAGGAGAATGTGATCTACAGCTGTGCCCCTGAAGTAGCATCCACTTTAGACGCCTTTAAATTGAAAACCCTTGTAGATAGATACCAAATACCTAGGGAGTTCCAACCTCGTCTACCCAAGGAAGGTGAATGGTGTTGTTCTCCTTCTTCTGGTTTAGGGGTATACACATCTTACCTTTTAGCTGGCCTTAGGTTTCCTTTGAATTCCTTTTGTAGAGATCTTCTTCATAAGTTGGGTATTGGACCTAACCAGCTCAACCCCAATGGATGGAGAACAATAGTTGCCATGCAAGTGTTATGGCGTGAGACGTTGGAAGGGGACCGTCCTATCACAGTGGATGAGTTCCTTTATTGTTATAAACCCTCAGAAATCAAGAAGTCTGCTGGTTTTTACCAGTTCTCGTCCAGAGGCTCCCCCTATAGTTTGATTAATGGTCGTAGCTCGTCTGACAGGCTTTGGAAAACAAAGTTTTTTATTATTTCTGGAAATTGGGCTGGGGACCCAATTGACGTGGCTAATGCCCCCTTCCCACCTTTTACCACCCCTCTAGGTCGTCTTCGTCCTGAGGGTATGTTTCCTTTTCATTTTATTTCGTCTTATTTTCTTTTCTTTTTGTTTATATAATCCATCTTTTTGTCGTCTAACCCTTTTCTTCCATTTGTGCAGCTATTGCTCGTCCAAGCTTAGACAAGTTTCATTTAGACCGAATTGACAGAGCTCATGCCTTCCCTGGTAGAACTTTCCACGATCTAGTTACTCTTAGTAACCTAGCTTCGTGGGATCTTGGACCAGTGCCTTCCGCGGAAAACCTTGCACACGAAGAGAAAACTCGTCGAAATAAGTGTCATCCTTGTTCTCTTCTCATATCGCGTATGTCTTCTTATTTTCTCATGTTTAACCTACTTTGTTACAGGGATGACTACCATGAGAGAAAACAGAGAGAAAAATGTGACCAGTGGGGACAAAGAGGTTAACGTCCCTCCTGTCGTCCAGAGGACCGCTGTCCCTGGAGGGAAGAGGAAGTCCAAACCTATCTCAAGTTCGGTGGACCTCGGTGACCTTCCAAGTCGTCGAGGCTCCAAGAGGCAAAAGCCAAGTATGACTCCTCTTCCCAAAGTTCCCAAGTTCACACCTCCAACCGTCAACTTGGACGATCCTTTAGACGACGTTGAGCCCGTCCAAGTTATTCCACCCGTCCAGACTGATCCTACTCCCCCTCCGACCAAGACTCCTCACAGGCCTCATCCTTCTGAGTCGTCTGAGCGACCCTCTAACCTGGTGCTAGACGAGGGTTATACTTGGAAGACGTTTAAAGGTATTATCTCTGACAACGAGGTGAACTCGTGTTACAATATGTCTGTCAGAGACTTTGAGCGTTCTGCCATCCACGACCTCTTCAAGGTAAGGCAATTTTACTCATCTTTGTGTGTTTTTAAGTTCTGAGTAAAATTTGTTTATCTCTTCTTCGTCCATGCACAGGCTATGTCCAAGTTTTACACAGCAAACAACCAGGCTAAGGAACTTGCTGAGGAAGTCAAGACGGCTAAGGAGAAGGCCCAGGAGCTGAATACTAAGGTTTTGTTGAAGAAGGGGGAAATGATTAGGCTGACTGAGGACCTTAATCGTTTGCAAGGGAGTGAGATGAAGTTGAAGGGCGAGGTGGAGGAGCTTAGAGTAGATGTTGTTGAGAAAGATACTCGCATTGCTCACTTAGAAAGACAAGTTGCTGAGTTTGCCTCGTCCTTGGAGAAAGCACGTGAGGAAGCCGTTGCAGCCTTCAAGAAGTCTGACGAGTACAAGAATCGTCTAGACAACCACTATGCAGCTGGTTACGAGGACTTCCGTGCTGATGCCAAGGACGTCTTCCCTGACTTAGACTTTGATTCCTTCAAGCTTCCTCTTGCTACAGAAAGCTCCCTCTTGCAAACAAGTTCCGAGGACGTCAATGTGATGGACGATGCCAACAACGAGGTGACCTAGGACGATCCCAAGTCTGGAGGCAATGCCCCCAGTGGTTTATCCAAATGAATCTAACTTTAGAGAGTTTTTTATTTTATTTTATCAGAAGTGCCCATTGTTTTGGGCTTTGCTTGCTTTTTTTTTTTTTTTTTTTTTTTAAACTTCACTCAAGTACAATTATCTCGTCCAAGCTTATGAACAAGTTTTATATACAATTGTTTACACCAAACTTAAGGGTTTTTGGGCGTTGGTCGTCCACCCTTTGAACGAATGAATGTCTTCTATTCACTTTTCATTATATTTGAATTTGCTATAAACTCTTAATATGCTTTATCAATATCGTCCATACCATGTTTATGGTTCTGTGGCTCGTCCATTTAGGAATTTCATCTCGTCTTGAACCCATGAATGGACGTCACGTCACATCACCAAGGCCAAGTATAACTTGTCTGTGAATGTCATCTTTGCTAGCTTTTGCTTGTTGGTCAAGCCTGGGATGATCACAGTGAATTTGTTTCCAACATATGCTCATCCATACACTGGAGTTATGCTGGTTTCAACTCGTCTATGAGCTTGTGTTATGCGTACATTATATGCCCACGACTGACTTGTGCGTCTTTGTCTTCGTCCATCTTCACCTCGTCCACAAGATCGAGGTTAAGGCGAAGTTCTGTTGAGCCTGGCTCGTCCATGTGTTGGATTGTTAGGCTGATTAGACTCGTCCATGGGCTTGTGGTGTTTTTGCACACACATTACGTCCATGATTTAAACGAGCGTACCTTGGGTTTTATCTCGTCTTGAACTTTGACAGATATAACTTAGATTCATTTTTCTTGTTTTATCCTTATTGTTTAAGGAAAACTTTATAGACGGTACATCCCTGCGTCCAAGGAATTTTATTCGTCTTTGCTCGGTTGCCTTATATGGATTATTTTGAATGAAATCACAGAAATGAATGGTTTCCATACGATCATACATGTACTTGAAAATACATCATATATACTGGAAATTCATAATGTAACTACTCGTCCATAGGCATGGCACACACTTAAGAGCGAGTGCCTTTAGCGAATTAAAAATACTTAACACAAATTCGTCTATGACGAACACAGCATACTTATGCACCTAAAACATAGTAATAGTATGCAATTATAAGAAAATTACTGTAAACAAGTCACATCAAGCATCCATGACTTTCCTCTTATGGCACTGTTCGTCCATGATCTCCCTTCATTGATAGTACCTTCTTAGGTGCTCAATATTCCAAGGATGTTCTAGCTTCCGTCCGTCTAGGGCTTCCAGGTAGTAGGATCCTTGCCTCTTGCAGTTGACAACCCTATAAGGTCCTTCCCAGTTCGGACCCAGCTTGCCGTGAACGGGGTTTCTGGTGGCCAACAAAACCCTTTTCAGGACGAGATCCCCAACATTGAAACGTCGGAGCTTGACCATGGCATCATACTGCTTCGCCATAAGGCTTTTGTACCTTCCTGTTCTCTGTTCCGCATCCATCCTCACCTCGTCGACAAGATCGAGGTTAAGACGAAGTTGTTCTTCGTTTTCTCCGTCTTGGTACTTCATTACCCTATAGTTAGCCATGTGCACCTCTGCAGGTATGACTGCTTCACTCACATAGGTTAGTTTGAAAGGAGTTTCTCCTGTGGGGGTCCTCACTGTTGTTCTGTAAGCCCATAAAACACCTGGTAACTCATCTGGCCATACTCCCTTTACCCCCTCAAGCCGGGTCTTGATGATTTTCAGCAAGGACCGGTTTGCGACTTCTGCTTGTCCATTGGCCTGTGGGTGGGCGGGTGAGGAATAATGGTTTCTGATTCCCAGTTGTTCACAAAATTCCCTGAAGGGTGTGTTGTCAAACTGCCTTCCGTTGTCTGACACCAGAATTCTTGGCACTCCAAATCTGCATACAATGCTCTTCCAGACGAAATGTTTTACATTCTGTTGAGTAATTTTCGCTAAGGGCTCAGCTTCCACCCACTTAGTGAAGTAATCTATTCCCACCACCAAAAATTTCATCTGTCTAACCCCTGTTGGAAAGGGGCCTAGTATATCCAAACCCCATTGTGCAAAAGGCCATGGGGCCATCATTGGGGTAAGATATTCTGACGGCTGTTTAGGGATGTTGCTGTAACGTTGACATTGATCATAGACCTTAACATATGCCTTGGCATCAGCTTGGATAGTCGGCCAATAATATCCTGCCCGTACAACTTTGTGGACGAGTGATCTTGGTCCTGAATGGTTACCACATGCGCCCTCATGAATCTCCCTCAATATGTAGTTCGCTTCGTCTGGAGCTAAACATCTTAGATAAGGCTGGGAGAAACCTCGTTTGTAGAGCATTTCGTCTATCAGGATGTACCTTGCCGATTTGGTTCTCAGCTTCCTGGCCTCGTCCTTCCCTTCTGGAAGCCTTCCGTCCCTTAGGTTTGATACTATTGGAGTCATCCAATTTTCTCCCCCTTCTATCTGCAATATCTCCGCAAGGTCTATCCGTGGCATATATTGTACTTCATCGACTTCGTCCACTTCATTTGCTGAGGCTTCCTTCGCCAAGGTATCTGCTTCCACATTCTCTTCCCTTGGGATTTGAACGAAATCAGCTTCCTTGAACTTCTTCACTAGGCGCATCACTTTGTTCAGATAGCTCTTCATTCGATCTTCCTTGGCTTCATATATCCCATTCACTTGGCCTATGACTAACTGAGAGTCACCCATGACAAGTATCGACTCTGCATCTACAGACTTAGCCAATTCTAGTCCTTTAAGAAGGGCCTCATACTCCACTTCATTGTTAGTTGTTCTGTACTGTAAACGAACCTTGTACTTCAATTTGTCTCCTTCTGGTGATTGTAGGATAACTCCTATCCCCCCTGCATGTAGTGTAGACGATCCGTCTACATGGACGATCCACTTTTTATTCTCTTCCACTCTACCTTCATCCTCATAGCTTGGTGTGAATTCTGCAATGAAATCTGCCAAAGCCTGAGCCTTTATGGCACTTCTTGGCTTGTACCTAATATCGAATTCACTGAGCTCAACTGCCCACTGGATCAGTCGTCCGGCGGCTTCCAGCCTGCTCATCGTCTTCTTGAGTGGATGGTCTGTCATGACGTTGATGACATGAGCTTGGAAATAATGCCTCATCTTTCTAGAAGCTGTTATTAGAGCAAAAGCCAATTTCTCCATTAGCGGGTAACGTCCTTCCGCTCCTCTAAGTGCTCGACTTGTGTAATACACTGGCTTCTGTACCTTCCCTTCTTCCTTGATCAAAGCTGAACTCACGGCATGTGGGGTCACTGCCAAGTACAAATATAGTTCTTCTCCCATCACGGACGGACTTAGTAGTGGAGCCGTCGTTAGATAGTTCTTCAGATCTTGGAAGGCTTGGTGATATTCGTCTGTCCATTCGAACGCCTTCTTGAGGACCTTGAAGAAGGGCAAACACTTGTCGGTGGCTTTCGATACAAATCTATTCAATGATGCAACTCGTCCCGTAAGGGACTGGACTTCCTTGATATTTTTTGGTGGTTCCATGGCCAATATAGCTTGGATTTTATCCGGATTCGCTTCAATTCCCCTTTGTGAAACCATGAACCCTAAAAACTTTCCTGAAGACACTCCGAATGCACACTTGGTTGGATTCAGCTTCATTTTATATCGTCTGAGTGTTTCAAAGGTTTCTTGAAGGTCGTCAATGTGTCTTTTCTCGTCTAAGCTCTTCACAAGCATGTCATCGACATACACTTCCACATTCTGTCCTATCTGTGGGCGGAACATATGATTAAACAACCTTTGATAAGTTGCTTCTGCATTCTTTAAACCAAAGGGCATCACCTTGTAACAGAACAGACCCTGGCTGGTAACAAAGGAGGTCTTCTCTTGATCTGCCTCGTGCATTTTTATCTGATTATATCCGGAGAAGGCGTCCATGAAGCTTAGCAACCGATGGCCAGCTGTGGAATCAACTAATTGATCAATGCGTGGCAACGGATAGCTATCTTTAGGACACGCCTTATTCAAGTCAGTGAAGTCTACGCACATCCTCCACTTGCCATTCGCCTTCTTCACCATCACCACATTCGCCAACCAATCCGGGTAATAGACTTCTCGGATAAACTCTGCCGTGGTTAACTTCTAGACCTCTTCCTTGATAGCATTATCTCGCTCTGGGGCGAATACTCTCTTCTTCTGACGAATAGGCTTAGAGGAGGGGTCTACATTCAAACGGTGAGTAATCACACTTGGATCAATTCCCGGCATATCGTGATGACTCCATGCAAAGACATCAACACTCTTCTTGAAGAATTGAATGAGGTCTTTTTTGGTCTTCTCTGTCATACTTGTTCCGATCTTGGTAAACTGGTCAAGATTGCCTTCATTTAAAGGAACGTCCTGAAGCTCTTCGGTGGGCTCCGCGGCAACTCTGCTTTCCTCAACACTCATTGTCTGCATCTACTCGTCCATAGCCAATAAAGCTAAATAACACTCCCTCGCTGCTAATTGATCTCCCTGCACCTGTCCTATTCCATACTCTGTAGGGAATTTGACTGACAGGTGGAAGGTAGACGTTACTGCCTTCCACCTGTTTAAAGTTAGCCTTCCAATGATGGCATTATAGGAAGACGAACAATCCACCAAGAGAAAATTCACTTCATTGGCTATTTGTTGTGGGTATGATCCCACTACTACTGGCAGAGTAATGGTGCCCACAGGTTGTACCTTCATTCCTCCAAATCCTACCAATGGTGAGCATACTGGACGAAGCCGCTCCCGTCCTAGCTTCATTTGCTGGAAGGCGGGATAATACAATATATCTGCCGAACTTCCATTATCCACCAACACCCTTCTGGTGGTGTACTTCGCGATGAGCAAAGTTATGACGATTACATCGTCATGTGGGTGATGGATTCTTCCAGCTTCCTCGTCCGTGAACGAAATGATTGGCTCGTCTTCATTCCTCATCCTTGGGGGTCGTCCAGAAATCTGGACGTTCTGCACCGCCTTAAGGTATGCCTTTTTTGACTTGGAAGAGTTTCCTGCTGAAGTCCCTCCTATGATAACTCTTATTTCTCCGAGTGGGGGTCGTGGTAACTCTTCCATCTTTCCCTTCATCTTTTCGTCTTTGTGGTCCCTTCCAACGAAATGCCTCAACTTTTCTTGCCTTATAAGGTTTTCTATCTGCTGTTTCAAGTCAAAACACTCGTCGGTGTCATGCCCATGGTCCCTGTGGAAGCGACAATATTTGTTTCTATTGCGCTTGTTAGGATCTCCTTTCATCTTTTCAGGCCATTTCAGGGAGGGGTCATCCTTAATTTGCATAAGCACCTGTTCCAATGGCACATTCAACGGCGTGTATTGCTGGGTTCTTGCTGTAGGGCCTACCTTCTTGATGTCCCGGTCTTTCTTATCTTCCGTCCGTCCCTTCTTTGGACGAGTACCTTGTTCGGAGTGACGCATGGAGTTCGTCTCCATTCTCTCAGCTCTCTTCCTTTTCTTGGCTATGATTGCGTCTTCTGCGTTCATGAAGTTTTGGGCCGAGTGGACGAGCTTGGCCATGGTTTGAGGCTCCTTTTCGTAAAGATTGTGAATGAATAAATCAGAGTTTACTCCATTGTGAAAGGCTGCCAACAGCAACTTGTCATCTACTTCATCTACCTTCAGGGCTTCTCTGTTGAAACGAGTGATGAAGGATCGCAAACTTTCATTCTCTCCTTGTTCGATGGTCAACAGGCTGGACGAGGAACGTTTATGCCTTTGTCCTCCAATGAAATTGTTAACAAATAACTTGCTCAACTCCTCAAAGGAACTTACTGTATTCGGCGGTATCTTACTGAACCACACCCGTGCTGGCCCTTTAAGGGTGGTAGGGAAGGCTCTACACATGATCTCGTCCGGGACCCCTTGGAGATGCATTGTAGTTTTGAAAGTGGCAATGTGGTCGAACGAATCCCTTGTTCCATCATATGAGTCCAAGGAAGGCATCTTGAACTTTGGAGGCAACGGGTGGCCATTAATCACAGCCGTAAAAGGGGAGTCCGTTCGATGGACTAAGTCCTCTACTGGGTTTGCTCTCCTCATATTCTCCCGCATCTCATCCATGGCTTTCCTCATCTGATCCATTTCCTTCTCCAAATGTGGCACTCTCCCTGAAGTAGCGCCGCGCGATTGGCTTTCTGGTCCAGGATTCCCTCTGTCTTCTTGACTTTGGGCTTTTCCTTCAACGAATCCCTCGTAGCGTTGTCTCCTTTCGTTGATCTCCCTCGTCAATTCTTGGTTTTGGCGGGTTAACTCCGCCATGGCGGCTGCCATGGACTGTATGTGTTGAACTGCAGACGGTTGCATGGCAGGAACCGACTGGCAATCTCGGTGGGGATTGCTGGAAGCATCCCTGCTTTCTTGGTGGCCCGGGCTAGTGGCCCTTGATCTTGTCCGAACCATCCAGCCTTTTGTCAAAGGAAGGAAGAAACAACCACTACTAGTTACGAAGTCAATACCTCCCCACAGACGGCGCCAACTGATGAAGTAGAGAATCAGTAGGCTGAATGCTCCGGCTTCGATGGCGATCGGTGGTTGCGAAGACCTGAAAGGAAGAACACAATCAAATGGCGACCGGGGTTGACCGGCCAAATCCCCTCCGATGGCAAAGTTAGTTTCTTTAGAAAAAACAATGTTCAGACTTCGAGGGAAGTGATGTTATGAATGACTTACTTTAATTCGGTGTAGGTCGGTCTTTATATAATGAACCTTAGAGCGGTTATTCGCTTTGCAACTGCTCCAAGGTTTGTGGAAATCAGTTTCGACATAACTTCCTCAACAGCTATGAAAGGTATAACTGCTGAAGGAAGTTAAGCATTTGAGGCAATTGCGGCGACATCTACGGGTCTGGTGCGCTTGGGATTTTCAAGGTATGTGAATGGAAATCGTATCTCGAAATTCCTAAGGGTAATATAGTCGTCCGTACACTTCGTCTATGGACGTGTTTTGTCTATGGACGGCTCCCTCGTTCACGGAAGGCGGGCTTGAATTTTCCCAATTGATTCATGGACGACCCTTATGGACGATCAGGAGATGGTCATGTTTTGCTATTCCCATCAGGTTCTGTTAGCAATTCACCACCCACGGTTAGTTTCTACTGTTAAATGACACATCATCATGCTAATGTATTTTATTTTTGTCAAATCAGCCACAAAACTACGTCATTTTAGTGATGACTAAATGAAGATCTAGCATACATCAAAACTACATCGTTTAAGGCATAAACTTTAAACAAAAATCTCTAGCCTAAATGACAGGCTAAATTCTAAAATCTAAAAACAAAGAACACAAAGAACTCACACCTCCCTAACCCAAACCCCTCGGCTCAAACTGAACTCAGATAAACCATCGGCTCACATCGTGAACCTAGGCGGCGGTAGTGACGGCAGCAGCCACACTGATAGTAAGCTGCTCTTCTCTTTCTCTCTTTTCGAATTTGGCTTGTGTAATCTTAATTCCTACTTCCCAACATTAAATCGTGGCATCACACCAATACAACAATAAATTAAAACCATTGGAAAAACGAAATTGAAAAATATTTACTTCATTTCGTGGTCATTGCCAGTGAGGTGTGTAAATATTCAATCATATTTGTGTTGATTTTTTTCAATGTCATTTTGGGCTGTGGTTTTGAAGTTTTTCATGTTGGCTGTTAAGATTGAATTCCTATTATTTGGGAAGATGCTATTTGTTTATATGGGTGGTAAATTATCTAAAATTTAGAACTTTCTGTGATAGTTTATATTTATGCACGGTAGGTGCTTGTCAAAATGTTTGTGCCGGTCTGTAGTGATAACTGTACAGTTAAAGAAATATTATTTGCTTTGGTTTTATTGCAAAATTAACTTGAAGAAAGAAAGAAAATTGAGTATAATTTTATCTTTACTGCTAAATAATATCTTCGAAACATCATAAACCCAAAAAAAAAAAAAAAAAAAAAAAAACAAGGATGGAGATTTGTGAAAGTGAACCTATTGGGCCTAATCTGAAAACCCAACAAGGCTTTTTTGTGTTGATAATCCATGACATTTGATATTTGGTGTCTGATGATGCCAAAATATCGCCAGTAAGCTACAAGGTTCTCACGTACTCAAAACAACCTGCACAACATAAAACAAGAAGACCTCAAGAGGGTACCTGTGTGATACCGGCCAAAGACCCTCCGAAGGTTAAGTCAGAGAATGCTCACAACTCTAAAGTGCTAGAATTGGGGGGATTATGCGTACTTTGCTATCTGAGAGCCTTTGGGTTTTTATAATAGCATAGAACCGACCTTCGTTTCTTGTGTAGGAAATCTTTTCTTTATAGGATTTTTTTTTATTGGGCGTATAATACGAAATCCTCCTCATGTTTGGATTCTATTCCTATTGGGACTCCATAAACTAGGGTTACACGTGAGACATAAGTTGTTTCCATTTAGAATCCTTGGAGATTACTAAAACAATGGATGCCATGTGGACTTTAGATCCGTCCACCTTTTGTCCGTGGAACCTTAATCCGTCCACCATCAATCTACCGGTTTGAATCATCATTGTGTCTACTAAAATGTACCCATCATATCAAACTTTACCCTCTTCAGTGTCCTAGGCCTAAGTTTAACCCAAAAGCCCAATAAGTCTTTATTTAGAATTTTTGGGTAGTGCTACAGCTCCTTCCAACTCTATGGCATGCCAATATATTGGAACTGCTTAGCCTTACTTTTTGCACTGTGTAGCCAAACAACTTCATTTTCAAATTGCGAAGCGAAATATCCCAGTTTTGGAACTTGACATTAGCAATGTTGTATTCTATGCATATTTTTTTATTTAAATTTTCTCAAAAATTTTGTGTATAACTCAACATTAGGAATGTCGAGTTCCACGTTAAAATATGCATAGAACTCGACACTGATTATGTCGAGTTCCAATTAGAACTCAACATCAGTAATATCAAATTTCAAAATAAGGTTATTTTGCTACATAGTTTAAAAGTAAGGCTGTTTGGCTACATAGTTCAAAAATTAAGACTAAACAGCCATTTTTCCCCAAATATGTGATGGCATAGAGTCAAAATATACATAAGCACGATGAAGCAACCTTGTCCTTGGTGGTTTTGAGCAATTTCCCCCCGAGTCATTTTTGGGTTCTTGTGTTCCTTTTTAGCTTTGGCCATCTCAATTTATGGAAGCCAGATGCAAGGTCTTAGAGGAGGGTTCTCATTGCCTCTAAATTTTGCTCTTTCTTGGTTTATGTGGATCAAGATTAAGAAACCAGAGGCATATGGCCCAATTTGGTTGTTTAATTGCACACTAGGTTGTTGGGAATGGCTATAAGTGAAATTATGATTGTGGCAAGAGTGTATGTTATAATTTTACTGAAAGTACTATAGGTAAAGCTAAAACGTAAGTAAAATAGTACAATGGGACTCATGAATAGTACCAAAAGTGCAATGAGACCCATGATTAGTACCAAAACTAAGCTGAATAGTAGGAAAAACAGCTGAATAATAAAAAAGAAGCCGGCTTTTTAAGCTAATGCCAAACGCAACCAAAATCTCTTTTTTTTAAAATTCCCTTCAAACAAAAGTTTTCAAAAATTGGAAAATTTGTGACGGACATTGTCATCTTGTCATTATTTGCTCATTTGGGAATTCTTGGACATTGTGTGATTTGGGTGAAAATTTATTGTGTATGGACATGTTGATTTATAGGGCATTTTTGAATTGATGAAGATTGTCAAATTTGGACAATGTTGATGATCTATGGAGAGCACGTAAGTCCATTTGATGATTAAGATCTTTATTTGCTCAATTTGAAATTTTGAAATTTTTCCTGTAATGGACAAAAGAAAATTTATATTAGAATTTTGATGATTGAGACTTTATCTATTCAATTGTTGTGCATTATAGATCTAAGATAATTTTTGAAGTTCCCTTTATGAAAACATGAGATTTGATAGAAAAACTCAGAGATTTTATTGATCTGTAGTGTATAGCAAGTACCCACTGTGAGTGTTTGTGGATATTAATGATTTGGATTGGTTAAGGTTGAGCTTGAAGTGTTTGGTAATGAAGGTGGGGTCGGTGATTAAGGAGTCTCAAGATTTAGAAACGCACCTGAAGCGAGTTAAGGATTTCACTGGTAGCTGAACCAGGATGTCTTCCACGACGTTGTCTGGAACACACTCACGCATTGTTGTTGTAGTCGTCTGAGACATCAGGAAGATTCATGAAGGGACCAAGTTAAGGATTTGGATTTTGTCTGTTTTTCTTTTTCATTTGGAGGAGAAGAATGAAGATAAAGGATGAGTGAACCATTTGGGCCTAAGCCTAAAACCCAAAAACCCAATAATACTTTATTGACCCAAGCATTGTAAAAATTGATGTAAGTGGCCCAAGAAAAACATGATGTTTCCTTGTTTTATGTGGATTGAGAGTATGTTTGATTTTTTTTTTTTTTTTTTTTTTTGAAAACTAGAGTGAGAGTATGTTTGATTGGGAGTGGAATAGGGTGAATAGCAAATAATGGAGAAAAAATGAGTTTATGTGTTGTTTGGTTAGGAGGGGGGAAAATTTTTAAGTGGAGTTTAGGCATTTTTCACACAGGCTTACATAAAATTTGTCTCTCCAAAATAGAGAGAAAAAAGGCGTGAAAACGCTTGTTGGGAAAGAAAAACAAAAGTGGTTCTGTTTTTTTGCTCTCACCTACCCCACCTAATTCCCACTTTCCCAACTCTCATCATCAATTTTCAAACTTCAGAGATTATGCTTGCAAAATTATCCCTCACATTTTTGCTTGGTAATTATACAATGATTTATTCATAGATGAGCTAAGAATATATTCCACCTCAATAACTTCCATTTGATGAGCTAAGAATATATTTCTCCTTAATAATTCTTGTCATTATGTAATGTCAGTGGACAATTGACGCTAAATTATGAATCATGCCACTAAGTGACTTCCATTTAAATCATGAGAGTTGTAGTCATTTGCTGTAACACTGCGTAGTTTATTTTGTTAATTCATTTATTTAAAATCATACCTACAAGTTCAATTTTGTGCATTAGAAAATACAAAAGAATTTAGTTACCATTGGCCCCTCAAAGGCTCTTTTGTTTTTCTTTGTCAATTTTTTTCTTTCATTCCAATTTAGGATTTATGCAATTGTCTATTCAAGTCCCATAACTAATTCGGAATCAAGATATCAAAAATAAAAGAAAAGTGAATTTCTCCAATTAAAGAGCTAATGTGGTGAATATGCATATATTAGGCTAGCATTATAATTTATATGAACTCATTGAAGTTGGTGCAACTGAATTTGTGTTATAGGGCCCCCTACTAGAGAAAAGCCATAAAATTTTGGGGCAAAATTTTATACATTAAAAAAAAAAAAAAAAACCCTAGCTTTACATTTTTTTTTCTCTATAATTTTAAGAAGTCTCAAAAAATTGAGTAATGCTAGAAATAATACAAATTTAAATACATAAATCTTACAAATATGTGCCACTAATCATAATAAATAATTCATATAAGAAAATGGTAGAAATACTATAAATATTACTTCAATTTTTAACCTTATTGTATTTGCCACATAAGAGGGAAGTTGGAGCTGGAATCTACAATTTCATCAAGCTCCGGAGGATTGGGAGCAGGAAAATGTTTGCTCTTTCATTCAGTTTATGTACTCCTACATGCCAAGGGGTGAGGGGTGAGGGGGAGGATACTTTGACTTGGAAGTTGTCTAAGAAGGGGGTGTTTAAGGTGCGCTCTTACTATTAGTTGTTGTCTGGTCCATACAATGAGGTTTTCCCTAGGGAGTGTATTTGGCGTGCAAAGGTGCCTAAACAGGTGTCTTTCTTTTTATGGACGGCAAATAGGGATGTGATACTCACTATAGATAATCTAGTTAAGCGTGGTCAAATCTTGGTTAACAAGTGCTATTTGTGTTGTTATGATGGGGTAACTGTGGATCATCTTCTTCTCCACTGTAAGTTTCTCATGCTTTATGGAGTGCAATTTTCGAGGTATTTGGGATACATTGGGTAATGCCAATGACAGTTAGCTCTCTCCTCTTTGCTTGGAGAAACTGGTTTGGAAAGCATCTATCAACCATATGGAATATGGTCTCCGCATGCTTAATGTGGCTGGTTTGGACGGAACGTAATAAACGTATCTTTAAAAGCAAGGAGGGTACCTTAGATCTTTTAAAAGCTCTTCTCTTCGGTACTTTGTTTCAGTGGGTGCGTGTTTGGAGTTTTACGAATTGTATTTCCATTTTTGATTTCTTACAGTCAATTAGATTGAGTCTTTGACCCTGTTGTAATTTTTCTTGATCAGAATGTTCACTATCGTGAACATAATGCTCAATTTTTTTGAATAAAGGTTTTATTACCTATCAAAAAAAAATGATTTGCCAATTAATATGATTTGTGAAAGTCAACAACCTATTAAATGTATTTTTCAATTACTCTTTGTGATTGGTGATACAAGCCTGATGTAATAAAATTTATATCCCTAACATCATCCATTCAAATATTTGTTTATTATCTTCTTGAAATGTTACTAATCACATTCATTGTTACAACGTTTGTAAGTTTTGTAGTAAAATTTGTTACAACTTTAGTATTTTTTCAAAAGAAAAAAGCATATTACCAAAAAAAAAATTCTGTTATTAAAAGAATTATAATATAAAATACTAGTTAAATATTATTTAAGTAATAATAAAAATGCCTCATTTAAATATATCGTCTTATGCCTCCAAGTTTGTTGGGCTGCCACAACAATTGAGAAATTGTTTTAGTCAATGATAATAGTTCCATCCAAACACCGTTGTAAGTAGTGGGTATTATAGAACAAAAACTAATATATATCGGGTTAGAAAATAAAGAGAGAAATATATTGAGTTAGTAAATAAAGGATTTTATTTGTGGTAGGACCATGGTCCAAGTGAACATCAATGCAAGCAGTAAAAAAGAGTGCAATGAGCTGAACCTATTCCAAGCACTTCAATACTTAGATTTAGATCCACAAATTAAGGAGCAATTTGGGTATTTCTCAAAGTTTAGTGGCTTCTAATTTCAAATTAGAAGATTAGGGATTTAGGTTGATTTTGACTAAAAGTTCAGGATGTTTTTTGCAGTATTCTCTTCATTTTTTATAGCTTGTACTTAAATGTGTTACCTTGCTACCAGCTTCCTTCTCCACTATTTTATTTTTTGTTTTCAACAAAAAAAATTTATTATTTGAAATTAATATTCTTACCTCTTCATTATTTTCATTCCATTGACATCTCATCTCCTTCAATGTAGCATTCAATTATAGGAAAGAAATCAACCCACCCATTCTGAATCAATAGGATTACTGAAATAATTTTGAAGGTGGATGGATAAATCATGATGACATTTTGAGAACTCAAATATGTGCTATGCCATATAATACCTAATTGATCATATATGTTTTTGGCGGGTCTGTACATACAGCAATATTAACCAATTGGTAAACTAAACCAAACAAGATAGAAGCTATGTTTGATCATACCCAAGCTGTGAAAGTGATCTACTAATATTACCAGCTTGTGTTAAACCCGGCCCTACTGCACCACTTAACTTTTGTTGCTTTGAACCAGCTAGATCAACAAGATTTATTCTGCTTGTTTTGCAGGGGCTTAAAACCATCTACCTTGCTCTACTCTGTGACACAGAAACAATAAAGAAACAGAGGTATTTACAATTTGTTTGGTTTTTTAAAGCATCCAATCCAAAATACACATAAGTAAGGAAGTGGGTACAAATATGTGTTAATTAGGGTAAGACGTAACACACCCCCTTGCAGGCAGGCCTGCCTAACAACCGAGGCAGAATAATGAGTCTTCCACAGATAGACCAAAAGACACCTCTAATAGAGATTTCACATAATTTGAATCAAAGACATCTAACTAGGCTCTGATTCCATTTTAACAAACAACTAACCAAACAGACAAATGCTGTTTGAAAGTAGGCCAACCAAGTCTTTCAAGTTAGACAGGAAAGAGTATCCATGTACCAAAAATGGCAGGCCGGAAGGCTTTTCCTCGATTTCCCTCTCTGAAGCTGCGTGGCAGAAAGCACATTCCCAGCTCAGTAGCACCAAACAGTGTTGGGAAGAATTTTGTTATACATTCTGACATTCTAAGTAACAAGTTCATTATCAAATGCTCAAGTCAATAACTTCACAAAATGCCTGCTTACTAGGCTCGAAAAGCCCTGTGTTTTCATATTTTATAAATCTACATTTTAAGCCCTGTAATAGAACAAAAATTGACTCATACACCAAAAAAAAATAGCAAATAGCAATTAATGACCCAATCATCTATAATTCTCAAACGTAAATAGTATTTAACTCGCCTTGGGATTTAAACACAGTAAAAAGAGCATGTGAGCGGGAACTCCAACCATTAATACTAACATTTATACAATCTTTGAGAATAATTGGAACAAGTTATAAAAAGTAGGAGCTATTAGCTTGAAATACTCTTTCTAAATAGCAACTCTTTTTAATTAATCTCGCAAATGGCAAGCCTTATGCACAAACCGCATAGAAGAGTAATTAACCCAGATGTGAGACAAGATGTTAACCTGACCTTATTTTTATGTTTTAATCTCATCTATGAAATATAGCTTACGGCCTAAGATGCTTATATCTGGACATTCCAGCACTTAAAAGCTTGGGGCTTGGGGTACTTTAAGTTTTTATCCTTCAATGTCTCAAAGTGATGAAGCAAAGATATGTTTTTCAAAAAAAAAAAAAACCTGCCAATCAGAATTTTGACATTTTTTCCCCTCCCCTTGGGTCTAAAACTAACTTAAATCATCAAAAATAAACCCTGGGATCTCCACTACCTCTTTTTAATTAATATAAATCTTAAGTATTAAGCTTCTTAGCATAACACTACAACAACATTCTACATCAATGCAACTCCTTAATCGGGGATAAGAACCTTGAATCATCATATTCAATTTTCTAACTTCAGCCAATTCCTTCCCTTTTTTTCTGTTGTTAATAGGTAATTTAAGGTGCAAGAGTAGAATTTAAAGGCAGTATTCACCCATACAAAACTTGATGACAATCAGCACACTGATTCAAATTAACCTAAAGAAGCATCAATACCAACGCAAGATACAATAAGCATACAGAGAAATGGCAACTCCCAAAAACAATATTCATCAACCCCCATGACCAGGAAATCATGATCAATTGATGAGTGGTATAAGATCGAAGTGTAAGTGTGTGTGTCTAAGAGAGAGAGAGAGAGAGAGAGAGAGAGAGAGAGAGAGAGAGAGAGAGAGAGAGAGAGAGAGAGAGAGACTACTGAAAAACAAGAGAAGGGTTTTGACTCGTTCAAAGTGAAACCAACTAGTTTTTTTTCCCAATTTAGGCAACTCCCACATCAAGATCATATCAAGGCTGTGTCTTTGATCACATCCACAACATATCAGACTATATCCAAAATTTAAAACATTTTTTAATCTCTAGATACTCTTTGGAGACTGTATTGGATACATCTCCAGCCATGAGAGATACTTCAAATGAGAGGCCACTTTTCTAGCTAAAGTCCAACACATGCATATTGGAGGTACTCCAAATTTGTCCTACTTCATCGTTACATCAACACCTACTAGTAATATTAATGCAATTTTGGTTTTTGCCACTGTTAGATTATGGTCAATTAGGATTCCATTGTTTTAAACGTCTGAAAGGAAGCAAAATTTCAGCTACTGCTAGTTGTTGGACTTGAGAACAAGTGACAACTATATTCTATCACAAATAGCCATGGAACTATATATTGCTAAGCGGACCAATTAGACTAAAGTGATTTGGTATAGTCAATGGCAAAAAGCACAAGAGAATAGAATGGCTTAGCCATCTGAAATCCCCATTTGATCATTCCTCAAATGTAATTTAGCTAACTTCACCCATTCCTATTGAGAAATTTCTTAAACTCAAGGATGGAAACAATTACAACCTTAGTATCAGGATCAAAATTACTAGTTAAAGTTACATACAAATTAAGCAATAGTAGCTAAAGTTAATTTTCACAATGATGGTGGCAAAACTGAAAGTGATATAATAGCTAAAGTGAATTTTCACATTTACTTACCACCATCGAGTAAAATCAAGCTCTCCATCAAATTAGTTGTGGAACCCACCCAATCAGCACCTTCAATTGCAAGAATGTTCTGATTTTGACTCTCAAGGTCAATTGAAACCAGCCCAAAGACATTCTTAATCAAAAGTTCACCATTATCAGCAAAGCCAAAGAAATGACCATCCCAAAACCAATCCATTTGTACCATATATTTTCTAGTCCAAGATTCGGGCACACCATACTCCTCCATAACCCATATGTGCCATAAGACACCCTGATGATTATCTCCGTAATTGACAACAGCCAGGGATCCCTTGAACAATGCAAGTTCAGTGAAATATCCAGGCAGAGCAAACGATAAATGAGGAGGCGACATTATCTCATGGAAGCTCTCATCATTGACGTTAAAGGACAGAATGAAATGGTGGCGATTACTGGCTGCTACAGAGTGCAAAGCTCCATTAAAAAATATACAGGGTCGATAAATATAAATAGGTCCAAAGTCGGGTTCATACCCTCTTAAGGACTCCATCGTTATTACAACCTTTCTCCACGAATCTGTACTCAAACTGTAAATCTCGGCTTTGGCCTCTTCTAGGTAAAAAACAGATACGAGTCTAAGAATCTTGAAGTCATTATTTTGAGAATTATAAGCAAGTCCAAAAACGGACCTGGCGTCCTCGTCAGGAGAGGGAGTAGCTACAAGCTTCTTAAACATTCTAATACTTGGGTTCCACAGATATATAATGTGACAAAGATTATAGTCAGCCATGCAGAACAAGCCATTACAGCAACCAACTATGCTGCATTCGTCAAAAAAAGAGGGGATTTCAAACCTAGAAACCTGGGTCAATGTGCGGTCGTTGTTGCAAACAGCCGTACATAATTGTTTGGAAGAAGATGAACTATTCTTATCCTTTGTAGTATATAGCAGATACCCACTATGAGTGTTTGTGGATTTCAATGATTCGGATTGCTTAAGGCTGAGCTTGAAGTGTTTGGTAATGAAAGTGGGGTCAGTGATGATGGAATCACATGATTTAGAAACGCACCTGAATCGGATTAAGGATTTCACCGGGAGATGACCCAGGATGTCTTCCACGACGTCGTCTGGAAGAAGCTCACGCCTTGTTGTTGTAGTAGTCTGAGACATTAGGAAGATTCACGAAGGGACCAGGTTTAAGGTTTTAGGATTTTGTCTGCCTGTTTCCTCTTTTTTGAAAACAAGAATTTTATGTTATGTTGTTAACTTGTCATACATAAGGAGGAGAAGAATGAAGGTATTAGGATAAGTGAATCCAAGGCATTTGATCTGTGGTGTCCTGGGCCTAAGCCTAACCCAAAAGCCCAATAATATATTTTTTGACACAAGATATTAGGATAAGTTTAAGGATTTAGGATTTTGTCTGTTTTTCTTTTATACTAGCATTATGTGTGATGCACAGCTTAATCAAAATTTATATGTAAATAATTATTTTATTAATTTATTTAAAATATATAATAAAGATAAATGAATATTTTACTTTTAAGTTACATAATGAATGCATATTATGTAAGACTAAAGTATCATAAAATGCATATATATATAATTGAATGGTAATCAAAATTCATATGTAAATAATTATTTTATTAATTTACTTAATATATATAATAAAAATAAATGAATATTTTACTTTTAAGTTACATAATGAATGCATATTGTGTAAGACTAAGGTATCATAAAATGCATATATATATATATATATAATTGAATGGAAGATGGTAGAGATACCAAATATATATATATATATATATATATATATTTATATATATAATGATTTTCAATAATACATTGAACTTTAAGGCTCAATTAATTACATATATTTAAATGGAAAATCCTTAAATTTAATAGTTAAAAACTATCCAAAATAATAATTGAAATCATGTTTAAGTAGAAATCTCAATTCAATAATTATGAACAATCTAAATTATTAAACATTTAAAAATTTGAAGGAGAGAAACTCGCATGAGAATTTAATTTTTGTTTTTGAAAGCATGGAAGAAGACATTGAAACTTAAGTAAGTTTCACCCTACCAAGTTTAAATTTAAACTTAAAGTTTAAGTCATGCGCGTTGCACGCTACATGTGTGTGTGTATATGCATGAAAAATGATCTGAATTTAACATTTATTGTAGAAAAGAGGTAGTGTAGTCTTACCCTTTTCTAACTAATTCTTATTATAATTCCTTTGTGTAGCGTGTGTATATGCATAAAAATGATCTGAATTTAACATTTATTGTAGAAAAGAGGTGGTATAGTCTTAGCCTTATCTAGCTAATTCTTGTTATAATCCCTTTGTGTAGCGTGTGTATATGCATGAAAAATAATCTAAATTTAACATTTATTGTAGAAAAGAGGTGGCGTAGTCTTATCCCTGTCTAGCTAATTTTTATTATAATCCCTTTGTTTTGAGAGGAGAGAGAAAAACACTTCTTTTTATAAATAAATAAAAAGTCATCGTATAATATATAATAGCTAAGATATTAATCTTTGGAAGTAGCATCCCATACGGATTAGTATTTCAATTGTGGGTTTTGGTAGTTAGAAGTTAGTGCATAGTAGTAAATAATTAGAAAATTACTTTGAAATATTTTTAAACCAATCCCTTAAAAACGTTTTAGTAGAGTTCAAATCACATTAATAAATTATCTCTCTATTCAAAAAAAAATTTTAAATCATGTTAATAAAAAGTTACTGATAAAACTATTATTAATAAACATTTCTTAAGCTTATCTATTTAGCTTTGTTGCCAAATTTATATAAAATATTTTATTTTATTTTATTTCTTTTTTCCCGAAGAATATAACGCAACCAAAAACCTAGAAACAACAATTTACATTCAATATAAAGAATATAATCAAACTTATTCATGATTTAAAATTAAGACATTAACACAAATTATAAATTAAGGTATAAATTTAGAAAAAGAGCAAAGAATAAACTTGCTTATTTTCTCTATTACTTTAAGAGATGAAAGTTTGAGTATGTAACTAAAACCTGAATCAATTATTGAAGAAGAGAATAAATGGGTACGAAAGTTTAATATTATGAATTGGGTTAAAACATGTGGAAGAAGTTTTTATTAATTTTTTTTAAGTTAAAGAAAAATAGCTTAAACAAAATGAAAAAATAATAATGAAGAAAGAATGCATACTTGTCATGGGATTTAGGCATTCAATTATTGGAATAAACTTCACTTCAAAAGGGATATATATATATATATATATATATAGAGAGAGAGAGAGAGAGAGAGAGAGAGAGAGAGAGTTTCATTTGATATAGAATTTAAATCCTATTGGAATTAAGATTTCTAATCAATTTGTTTGTTGCTATCTCATAAATCCCATAAAAAGTGAAAGAAAAAAAAAAAGGTCATATGAAGAGAAAGAAAAAGGAAAACATTTTTTTATGGAAAAATGGAAAGTTTTCTTTTATAACAAAAAAAAAATGTTTTTTTTTAGAAGAACAAACATTTATTATATATAGAATAGATACCTCTTCTTTTTTTTTTCTTTTTTTCTTTTTTTGAGGAGAAAGAGAAGGTGTTTACTTTAAACTCAAATACTTATTACCTTATTTACAATTTTTTTTTTTTTACTTTATCCAAAAACATTTTTGGTAAATCGGTATGAACAATAGCTTTTTTTTTTGGGTATTATGTTTTTTTTTTACAGGAAGTAATATAATTTAAATTAAAAAAAAAAGGAATAGATGAAGATTGTTGTTGTTTTTTGTTTTTTAAATAAAAAAAGGATTAAATGAAGAGTTTGAATTGTAATCAAATTAAAATTTTTTTATCAACTTATAAATTATAATAATAAAAGGATTTAATGAAGAGTTTAGATTGTAATTAAATTAAGATTTTTACTAGTTTAGAAATTATAGGAGAAGAAGATATGTACAAAAAAATTATAGTATTTATTTTTAAAAAATTTTTAAAAAAATTATGCAATTTAGTGTAGCCACTTGGCACAACCACAGCTTCTAAACCTAACTTTTATTATATAGTATATGATACCTCCCCATGTATATATCCTCCCAATGAAAGTGCTTCTTCTTCTTCTTCTTCTTTTTTTTCTTTTTTTTTTTTAATTTATGGGATTAGCTATACTTCTAGATACATAACTGCACATTTTAATATTTTATGCTTTGGATTTTTTTTTTCTTTCTATCCTATTATTTTAGGTTTTGTTGATAATATTTAGATAGTCACAATTGTAGGTTGTAGTTGTATGCCACCAACCAACTAAATTTACTTTTCAAAGAAGAAAACCAACTAAATTTAATCTATTTTTAAAATTCTACGTTTTGTTGAATGTAGGTAGCATGTTTTGTTAAAACATTTATTTTTAATGTAAGTTGCATGTTTTGTTAAAACTGCTTTTTTTATAATACACTACAGGTACAAATAAGGGTTAGGTGGATAATATGGATTATAATACACTACACTTAAAAAATAAGGATTAGATGAAGAATTTAGATTGCAATCAAATTAATATTTTTATCAACTTAGAAATTATAGCAAATGAATTAGATGAAGAATTTGGATTGTAATCAAATTAAGTTTTTTATCAATTTAGAAATTATAGGAGAAAAAAAGTTATATACATATTTTTAAAATCTAAAAAAATTTGCTTTATTTAGTGAAGTCACTAGGCAATACCATGACTTTTAAGCCCAACTTTTTTTATATAGTATATGATTTGGAGGAGAAGAATGAAGATAAGGATGAGTGAACAATTTGGGCCTAAGCCTAAAACCCTAAAGCGCAATAATATTTTATTGACATAAGTATTGTAAAAATTGATGCAAGTGGCCCAAGAAAAACAAGTTGTTTCCTTGTTTTATGTGGATTAAGGGTATGTTTGGTTGGGGTGGAATAAGATGGATGAAAAATAATGGAGAAAAAATATGAGAAAAAATGAGTTTGTATGTTGTTTGGTTGAAAGGGGGGGAAAGAACATTTTTAGGTGAGGCCCAAGCATTTTCCACCAGAAATCACACAAAACTTGTCTCTCTGAAATGAAGAGAAGAGATGTGAAAATGATGGCTGCTGAAAAAGAAAGACAAAAGTAACCCTGCTTTTTTGCTCTCACCTACCCCACCCAATTCCCACTTTTCTAGCTCTCATCATCAATCTTCAAACTTCAACTCTTCACAAGCCTCTTCACAACTTAATAGTAATAATCTCAACTTCTAGCAGCAAAAACTCCATTAAAATTTAAAAAGGTTTAGAGATTTTGCTTGCAGAATAATCCCTTACATTTTTGCTTGGTAATTATTTAGCAACTTATTCATAGATGAGCTAAGAATATATTTCACCTCAATGACTTCCATTTGATGAGCTAAGAATATGTTTTTCTTTAATAATTCTCAACATTAGCTAATGTCATTGGAAAATTGGAGCTAGACTATGAATTGTGCCACTAAGTGACTTCCATTTGAGTCATGAGAGTTGTAGCCATTTACTTTTAAATTTACGTAGTTTATTTTTTTTTTTTATTCATTTACTTAAAGTCATATAAACATATTCAATTTTGTGCATCAGAAAACACAAGAATTTAGTTACCACTAGTCGCTCAAAGGCTATTTTGTTTTTCTTCTTCGTCAATTTTTTCCTTTCATTCCCATATAGGATTTATGCAGTTGTCCATTCAAGTCTCATAACTAATTGGGGATATCAAAAAATAAAAGAAAAGTGAATTTCTCCAATTAAAAATAAAATTTGTTGAATATGCATATATTAGGGTAGCATTTTATGAACTCATTGAAGGTGGTGCAACTGAATTTGTGCAATAGAAGCAATTGAGAATTCTATAAGATCAGATACATGCAAGAAACACCATGATTTGTATGAATCTTAAATAAGCTTGATGTCCCACTAGAGCCATCAGATATTGTTTTATCAATGATAATAGTTTCATCTAGACTCCACCTGTGTGTAGTGGGTATTGTAGAATAATAACTAATATATATCAAGTAAGAAAATCAAGAGAGAAATATATTGAGTTATAAAATAAAAGCTTTATATTTGTGCCAGTACCTTGGTCCAAGTGAACATCAATGCAAGCAGTTAAAAAGCATGCAATGAGCTGAGCCTATTCCATAAGCACTTCAATACTTAGATTTAGATCCTTAAATTAAGGAGCAATTTGAGTATTTCTTAAGTTCAGTGGCTTCTAATTTCAAATTAGAAGATTAGGGGTTTAGGTTGATTTTGACCAAAAGTTCAAGATGTTTTTTTGCAGTATTCTCTTCATTTTTTATACCTTGTACTTAAATGTGTTACCTTCTTATCAGCTTCCTTCTCCACTGTTTTATTTTTTATTTTTCAAAAAAAATTATTATTTGAAATTAATATTCTTCCTTCTCCATTATTTTGCATTCCATTGACATATCATCTCCTTCAATGTAGCATTCAATTATAGGAAAGAAATCAACCCACCCATTCTGAATCAATAGGATTACTGAAATAATTTTGAAGGTGGATGCATCACTCATGATGACATCAAATTGAGAACTCAAATATGTGCTATGCCATATTATACCTAATTGATCATATATGTATTTGGCGGGTTTGTACATACAACAATATTGACCAATTGGTAAACTAAACCAAACAAGATAGAAGATTTTTTTTTTTTTTTTTTTATGGGGATAGAAGATATGTTTGATCATACCTATAACACCCCAAACCTATACCAAGGATTTAGATGCATGACCTATCTTATAAATAATCAACATTTATTATAATTGAACAAAGCGTAATTAAATATCCACAAATAAAAATCAAACCAACAAGTCTTTCTTATAAAATCCATCAAACTAAAACTTTATCAATAAAGCCTTCAAATACAATCCCAAATAATTTCAAGAATACTAAACTCATTGTCTTAAGAAAAATATACTAAAATAGTCCATCAACTAATATAGCTCCAAAAGAAGTCTTCAATCTATGACTCTACTGATATACCATCAATCCAAAAGAAGTCTTCAATCTATGGCTCCAATGATATACCACCAAAATATATTCCATTGCTCTAATCTGAAAAAAGTGGAAAAAAGGAGGTGAGCTAAAAGCTCAATAAGAGACTACATTACATGAGGATGTCTTTCAAAACAAAACAATAGTATCATTGATAAAATATAAGCTTTAAAAAACATTTACAAATAGTTTTAATAGTAATATAATATACTTTGTAAAACTGTCAAGAATAAAACATTTAACTGTAACGCTATAATCATTAAATAAAATAATAACCACTTTAATTGGCCAAAATACACTAAATAGGTAGAAACAATATATTATAGTAATAAACAATTTTTCCACTTATAAAGGTCAATAACAATAAAGCAATAGTTTGATATAGAAAACATTAAACATTAGCCAGACAAAGACATAAACTGCTAAACACTCGGTGGGTGATTCCCATGGGGAACAATAACACTAACCTCAAAAAGGCAACACTAGCTCCAAAGAGCAAACAATAACACTGCACCACACTACAATAACACTATATTGGCCGAAGACCAACACTTAAACCCTATGTTGGCAAAGGTTACAGACTATCTAGCTAACCGTTTGAAAACATTCTTACTTTATTATAATATTGTCAATACCAATCATATATCATATGACAAATACTTTCTCAAAAATATAGTTTTGAGTCATTCTTAGCATATATAGTTTCAAAATAATATACAAGAAATAATAAAATTCGGGTATGTATAAAGCATTAACAATGGTATAAGTTTTTGGAAACTTCACTTTTGCAATTATGTATATATAAATATATTTTTACCAAAAATATATATAAATATACATGTCTTGAGAGACATCATGTTCTGCCTTAAATCACCAAAACACATTAGACCTCAACTATCCAAGCCAATGTCACTCAAACCTAATACATAAAAAGATGATTTATTAAGTGATAAGCTTTCCACTACTAATTAAAAATCCTATTACTAAAATAAAATAGATAAACAAGCCACCAAAAGCTCTTGCATTAGCTATAGAGATGATTTTGCTTTGTTTAGTCATACTCTATTTATATCTTCTTTTATTTATTTTCTTTGTAAATATCATAATATAAAATAATATCACCATAAAAATAAATTAAATAATTCATCAACTCTACTCTAGAAGGAACTAAATTAAATTTAAGTGAGGCAGGAGTTACAATACCCAAGCTGTGAAAGTGATCTACTAATATTACCTGCTTACTTTAAACGCAGCCCTGCTACACCAGTTAACTTTTGTTGCTCTGAACCAGCTAGATCAACAAGATTTATTCTGCTTGTTTTGCAGGTGCTTAAAACCATATGCCTTCCTCTCAAAAAAAATAAAACCATATGCCTTGCTACTCAGTGGCATGAAACAATAAAGAAACAGAGGTATTTACAAGTTGTTTGTTTTTTTAAAGCATCCAATCCAAAATAAACTTAAGTAAGGAAGTGGGTACAAAATATGTGTTAATTAGGTTAAGACGAAACACACCCCTTTGCAGGCAGGACTGCCTAACAACTGGGACTGAATTATGAGTCTTCCACAGATAGACCAAAAGACACCCCTAATAGAGATTTTACATAATTTGATCCAAAGACATCTAACTAGCTCTGATTCCATTTTAACAAACAACTAACCAAAAAGACAAATGCTGTTTGAAAGTAGGCCAACAAAGTTTTTCAAGTCAGATAGGAAAGAGTATCCATGTACCAAAAATAGATGACCGGAAGGCTTTTCCTTAGTTTCACTCTCTGAAGCTGCGTGGCATAAAGCACATTCCAAGCTCAGTAGCACCAAACAGTGTTTGGAAGAATTTTGTTATACATTCTGACATTCTAAGTAACAAGTTCATTATCAAATGCTGAAGTATATAACTTCACAAAATGCCTGCTTACTAGGCTAGAAAAGCCCTGTGTTTTCATGTTTTATAAATTTGAATTTTAAGCCTTGTAAATTGACTCATACACCAAAAAATAGCAAATAGCAATTAATGACCCAATCATCTATAATTCTCAAACATGGATAGCATTTAACTTGCATCGGGATTCAACACAAGTATAAATAGCATGTGAACAGGAACTCTACCATTAATACTAAGATTTGTACAATCTTTGAGAATAATTGGAACAAGTTATGAAAAGTAGGAGCTATTAATCTTTCTAAATAAAAACTCTTTTTTTAATTAATCTTGCAAATGGCAAGCCTTATGCATAAACCTCATAGAAGAGTAATGAATCCAGATGTGAGACATGATGTTAACCTGACCTTATTTTTATGTTTTAATCTATTCTATGAAATATAGCTTACGGCTTAAGATGCTTGAGCCCTACACCTGGACATTCAAGCACTTAAAAGCTTGGGGCCTGGGGTACTTTAAGTTTTTATCCTTCAATGTCTCAAAGTGTTGAAGCAAAGATATGTTTATTTCAAAAAAAAAAAAAAAAAAAAAAAAAAACAACCTTCCAATCAAAATTTTGACATTCTTTCCCCACACCCTGGGGCCTAAAACTAACTTAAATCATCAAAAATAAACCCTGAGATCTCCACTACCTCTTTTTAATTAATGTAGATCGTAAGTATTAAGCTTCTTAACATAATACTACAACAACATTCTGCATCAATGCAACTCCTTAATCAGGGATAAAAACCTTGAATCACCATATTCAATTCTCTAACTTCAGTCAATTCCTTCCCCTTTTTTCTATTGTTAATAGGTAATTTAAGGTGCAGGAGTAGAATTTAAAGGTAGTATTCACCCATACAAAACTTGATGACAATCAGCACCATGATTCAAATTAATCTGAGGAAGAATCAATACCAACACAAGATACAATAAGCATATGGAGAAATGGCAACTCCTAAAAACAAGAATATATATCTATATACCCAACATCAATAGTGAGACAAGGAAGTGCCATTTATAACCTTTACTTATTGCTTTATAACTAGGACATACAACAATTAATTAACTCGTCTACATATTTAGGAATATTTATCAGATTCAAAAATAAATTACAAGCATCAAATCCTTCAAAAACATTTTCAAAATGCCCAAATGTACTAAAGCCTAAAATCTGCAGCTTCATCTCCAATTTTCCCCCACTTCTCAAACCCAAAAGTATCATACTGGTAAAAAGTAAAAACAGAAACTCAATTATCTCCCACATGCATCAAAAACTCCTTCAAAGTACAAACACATATGCAACAATATCCATCAACCCCCAAGGCCAGGAAATTATGATCAATTGATGAGTAGGTATAAGATCGAAGTGTATGTGCGTGTCTAAGAGAGAGAGAGAGAGAGAGAGTGTGTACTGAAAAACAAGAGAAGGGTTTTGAGTTTTGACTCATTCAGAGTGAAACCAACTAGTTTTTTCTTCCCAATTTAAGCAACTCCCGCATCAAGATCGTATCAAGGCTGTGTCTTGACCGCATCTGCAACATATCAGACTGTATCCAGAATTCAAAACATTTTTTAATCTCTAGATACTCTTTGGAGACCATATTGGATACATCTCCAGCCATGAGAGATAATTCAATGAGAGGCCACTTTTCTATCTAAAGTCCAACACATGCATATTGGAGGTACTTCAAATCTGTCCTACTTCATTGTTTCATCAACACCTACAAGTTATATTAATGCAATTTTGGTTTTTGCCACTGTTAAATTATGGTCAATTAGAATTCCATTGTTTTAAACGTTTGAAAGGAAGCAAAATTTCAGCTACTGCTATTTGTTGGACTGAGAGCAAGTGACAACTATATTCTATCTCAAATAGCCATGGAACTAAATATTGCTAAGCGGACCAATTAGACTAAAGGGTTTTGGTATGGTCAATGGCAAAAAGCACAATAGAACAGAATGGCTTAGCCATCTGAAATCCCCATTTGATCATTCCTCAAATGTAATTTAGCGAACTTCACCCATTCATAGTGAGAAATTTCTTAAACTCAAGGATGGAAACAATTACAACCTTAGTTTCAGGATCAAAATTGCTAGTCAAAGTTATATACAAATTAAGCAATACTAGCTAAAGTTAATTTTCACAATGATGGTGACAAAACTGAAAGTGATATAATAACTAAAGTGAATTTTCACATTTACTTACCAGCATTGAGTAAAATCAAGCTCTCCATCGAATTAGTTGTGGAACCCACCCAATCAGCACCTTCAATTGCAAGAATGTTCTGATTTTGACTCTCAAGGTCAATTGAAACCAGCCCAAAGGCATTCTTAATCAAAAGTTCACCATTATCAACAAAGCCAAAGAAATGACCATCCCAAAACCAATCCATTTGTACCGTATATTTTGTAGTCCAAGATTCAGCCACACCATACTCCTCCATAACCCATATGTGGCATACGACACCCCGATGATTATCTCCGTAAATGAAAACAGCCAGGGATCCCTTGAACAATGCAAGTTCAGTGAAATATCCAGGCACACATTTCAAGAAAGTAGGAGGCCACATTATCTCACGGAAGCTCTCATCACTGACGTAAAGGACAGAATGAATTCGTGGTAATTAGTGTCTGCCACAGTGTGCAAAGCTCCATTAAAAAATATACAGGGTGGATTAATCCCAAAAACAGTTCCAAAGTCGGGTTCATACCCTCTTAAGGACTCCATTGATATTACAACCTTTCTCCAGGAATCTGTACTCAAACTGTAAATCTCGGCAGAACAAGCTAGGCAGAACAAGCCATTACAGAAACCAACTACGTTGCATTCGTCAAAAATAGAGGGCATTTCAAACCTAGAAACCTGGGTCAATGTGCGGTCGTTGTTGCAAACAACCGTACACAATTGTTTGGAAGATGGAGAACTATTCTTATCCTCTGTAGTGTATAGCAAATACCCACTGTGAGTGTTTGTGGATATTAATGATTCGGATTGGTTAAGGTTGAGCTTCAAGTGTTTGGTAATGAAAGTGGGATCAGTGATGATGGAGTCACATGATTTAGAAACGCACCTGAAGCGGGTTAAGGATTTCACTGGTAGATGACCCAGGATGTCTTCCACGACGTCGTCTGGAAGAAGCTCACGCTTTGTTGTTGTAGTGTTCTGAGACATCATGAAGATTCACGAAGGGACCAAGTTTAAGGTTTTAGGATTTTGTCGGTCTGTTTTCCCTTTTTGAAAAAAAGGGTATATGTTGTTATGTTGTCATACATACGGAGGAAAAGAATGAAGATATAATGAGGATAAGTGAATCTATTTCATTTGATCTGTGGTGTCCTGGGCCTAAGCGGCTAAGCCTAACCCAAAAGCCCAATGATATATTTTTTGACACAAGCATTGTAAAGATTGATGTAATTATGTAAATGGCCAAGAAAAACAAGCTCTTTCCTTGTTTTATGTGGATTAAGAGTAAGCAGCCAGAGGCATATAATTGGCCTTGGCAGCAGAAATTCCATTAAAATTTAAAAGATTTCAGAGACCGTGCTTGCAGAATTATCCCTCACATTTTTGCTTGGTAATTGTTTAGAAATTTATGCATAGATGAGCTAAGACAATAACTTCCATTTGATGAGCTAAGAATATATTTCTCTTTAATAATTCTAGACATTATGTAATGTCATTGGACAATCGAGGCTAGACTATGAATCATGACTCTTAGTGACTTCCATTTGAGTCATGTGAGTTGTAGTCATTTGCTTTAACTCTACCTAGTTCATTTTGTTGATTCATTTACTTGAAGTCATACCCACATGTTCAATTTTGTTTACGAGAAAAAACAAAAGAATTTAGTTCTCACTATCCACCTCGAAGGATTTTTTTGCTTTTCTTTGTCAGTTTTTTCTTTTCATCCCCCAATTGCCGCTTGCACTGATATTCACTTATAGACAATGGTCCTGCCACAAATATAAAACTTTTATTTTCTAACTCAATATATTTCTCTCTCAAAAAAAAAATACCTTTCTTAATTTTCTAATTCAAAATATATTAGTTTTTGTTCTACAATACCCACTACTTACATGTGGAGTCTGCATGAAACGATCATCGACTAAAACAATTTCTGATGGTTCTAACGGCATGTCAAACTCATTTAAGATTCATACAGATCATGGTTTTTCTTACATCTATCTAATCTTATAGAATTCTCAATACTCCTACTACACAAATTCAATTCCACCAACTTCAATGAGTCATATAATGCATTCAACACAATTGCTCTGAAATTGGAGGAATTCACTTTTATTTTATTTTTTGATATCTTAAATTAGTTATGGGACTTGAATGGACAACTACATAAATCCTGAAAAGAGTGCAATGAGCTGAACCTATTCCATATGCACTTCAATCCTTAGATTTAGATCCTTAAATTAAGGATCAATTTGGGTATTTTCTCAAATTAGAAGCTAGTGTTAAGTTTTATTTTGACCGAAAATTCAAAAGGTTTTGCAATATTCACTTCATCTTTTAGAGCTTGCACACTTAATGTGTTACCTTCTTTCTAAACTGTTCCATTTTTATTTTCAAAAAATTATATCATTAGAAGTTAATAATCTTCCTTTTCCATTATTTTCCATTCCTTTGACATCTCAGCTCATTCAATGTAGCATTCAAATAATATAATATCAAACTCCATTCACCCATTCTGTATCAATAGGATTACTGAAATAATTATAAAGGTGGATGGATCAATCATATGATGACTTTAAATAGAGAACTCAAACATGTGCTGTGCCATGTTAAACCTAATTGATCATAGATATTTTTGACAGGTTTGTACATACAGCAATACTGACCAATTGGTAAACTGCACAGAAAATGTATTTTCACATGAAATAATATATATACGTTTGACCATAACCAAGCTGTTAAAGTGATCTACTACTATTCCTAGCTTGCTTTGAACTTGGCCCTGCTGCACCAGTTAACTTTTGTTGCTCTGAACCAGCTAGATCAACAAGATTTATTCTACTTGTTTTGATGCTTAAACCATCTGCCAATTGCTCTACAAAAACAATGGTTTACTTTAAAATCGAGAACGAATTATCAGTCTTGCACACATAGACCAACAGACATCCACAGTAGGGGTTTCACATGATTTGAACCAAATAAATGTAACCAGGCTTTGATTCCATCTTATAAACAACTAACCAAAAAGACTAAAGAGCTGTTTGCAAGTGGACCAACCAAGTTTTTCGCTACTCATACAGGAAAGAGTATCCATGTATCAAAATAGGACGACCTGAGGGTTTTTCTTCCATTTCATACTCTGAAATGGCATGACACAAAGCCCATATCCAGCTCAGTAGCACAGAGTTAGGCAGAATTTTATTACACATTCTAAGGAACAAGTTCATTATCAAATGCTGAACTCAACAACTTCACAAAATGCTTGCTTACTAGGCTAGAAATGTCTTGCTCCATTTTTTTTCAATACTTTCATGTTTTTTCAAAAAGTACACTTTCTTTATTCAAATTTTCATTAAATTTCGATTCTTTTTGTGAGTTTCTATTTGAGTTCTAAATGATTTATGAAATTTATCTTAAAGAATTATAATAGAATAATTGCAGCTTAAGTGTTCGATGAAAATTGATAAGTTGTTATCGATTTTCATATTTATCAGGTCACCATTTTATTACCTACTGTTGATAACTTACCAATTCAATAATTGTAGGGTAAAAAAAAGAAAGTAAAAAAGTTGTCTGGCTTATTGTTTTGTATTTGGTGGTACAGGACATGGGGTATCATATGCTTGACTATATTCTTCATGTGGCAACTTTACACCATCTACTTGCTAGTACAACTCCATGAATCAGCTAAAACTGGAATGCGTTACAATAGATACTTTCATCTTTGCCGAGCTACATTTGGTAAGCATTCCATGCTGTATAGTGTATAAGCCGAAAATACTTTGCTAAAGTCACAAAGGCATTATATATCTCATTAGTATTTTAAAGGTACTTCTATGGTTTATTCAATGGCAGTAGATATCTTGAGCAGGGACAGAAGTTCAGAACCACTTACAGATCAAAGAGGCCATTGCCCCCTAGCTGGCCCCCAATAATATATATATAAAAATTGATTGTATAATCAAAATTTGGCTATACATTTTATAAGCGAAGTAGATGAAATCTCACGCAATGCGTGGGAATATATAAGTATTCTATAACGAGATGTAATATAAAAAATAAAAAATAAAAATAAAAACAATTGCTTCAAGTATTGTATAATTTTATAAACTTGTACAAATATTTTTTATTTTTTTTATCTCTACAAATATACCATTCTATTATTTTTTGGTATGCTTGATTAATAGTATTTTGAGGTGATCTATATTCTTATAACTTATGTTATAGTGTGTAATATTTGCCTAATATACAACTAAACTTTATAAATTTTTTTTATTCAAATTTCTCATATTTTAAGGAATAAGAGAATTGCAATGATGATCAAAAGTCATCACAAAATTATAATGTTATCTTAACCAAAATTAAAATGAAACCAAAGAAATAAAAGATAGACATTATAATAATTTATTACTTAAACAATTGGTAGGCACATTCAATTTCATAGTGTACGGTCCGGGCCCAAGCCTTCATTGGGGCCGAGCATAACTTATCACCACGCAGCGCACGGGGCCCAAACAGTCCCTTATAAACTGGGCCGGGCCGGACAATATTGGACTCCCAAACGGGTTTGTATTACTGATGGAAGCTCCGTTGCACACAATATCCTTTCATTGTCACTTGGTCGGTAAGTTACCCGACCATAGAATAGTAATTAGTATTACCATAAGTGTTTGTTCACGGGGAGCGTGATGTTCGGATTGGTCGGCAAAACACCCATGAAGTCGTTGCCGTGCATAACACAGCAACGAAGAACAAGTTCCCAAGCCACTTTGCTGCTCAACTACCAAATTCCCACTTAACAACGATAACATTGGACCCTCTCTTCCACTATTGATTGGAATAATCATAACACCACCACCCAGTGAAAGCTATAAATAAGAAAGAGCAGTGAAGAAGAAGGGGGGCTGGAGAGGAGAGGGAAGAAAGAGGTACAGAGAGAGAGGAAATGGATGAAGGAAGAACAGATTGATCGGGAAGCAAGTGAGCTAAATGGGCCTCAACGTACTGAGCCCCCCATTGTAGGAAAAACAAAACCCACGTCACAAATAAATTGAGCCCAAGAGAGAGAGAGTCTGGCCCAATAAGCTCCTTCTTGGTACGCACACATAGCCATGTAAATTGTGTTTTGATATAAACTTAAATTCCTTTCTATATCTATATAATATCTCAAAGCTAAAGCGTAGTATTTGTTATTATTACGTTCCTGTTGAGCCACATTGGCGTAGCATTTCAATCCATTTCAATCCACTTGGTTAATTTGGTCCACTTTAGTCAAATTCTTTTTATTCGGTCCATTTGTTCCAACTTGGTCTATCCGATCTACTTGGTCCATTCAGTGCAATATTGTCTATTCGGCCCATTTCAGTCCAATTGGTCTATTAAGTCCAATTCTGTTTATTCGATCCACTTCCGTCCATTTGATCCAATTTGTTCTATTCGGTCCATCTAGATCCATTATGGTCCACATGGTCCAATTCTATCTATTCCGTCTATTTGGTCCATTGATTTATCTCAGTCCACTTGGTCCATTTGGTCAACTTCGGTCCATTTAGTCCAATTTTGTCTATTCTGTCCACTTCGGCCCATTTGGTCCATTTCGGTCCAATTCGGTCTACCTTGACCACTTACTAAAGAATGAGAAAAATTAGATTTGAGTTGAAAGTACCGATTCTAAATCCGAATTTATTAAAAAATATGGATCTCAGACTCATTTCCAGTTTGAATCTTTGAGAATTACATTTTAACATTAGTTCAATTTACAACTTTTGCTCCTCATTGCTTGAAATTTAGCTATGACTCAATTTGCCAAAAGAAACTCTTGCAATTCCCACAAATTTTTTTTTTAAAAAAAGTTCATGAATTTTTTCTTGCTCTTCTATGGAATTCAGGTGACAAAATAGCATATTGGTTACTGTTATTCGCAATCATAGATCTATCAGCAGGTACATGCATGAATTTAACCATCGTTGGAGGCTCCACCTTGAATATGTTTGTCCAGATGTTGTGTGAGGCCACATGGATATCAAGGCCATTAACAACTGTGGAGTGGTACTTGGTATTTACATGCGGCACTGTAGTTTTGTCTCAGAACCCCAACTTGAACTCTCTAGCAAGTGTGTCCCTGATAGGTGCCATCTCATCTGTGAGCTATTGTACACTCCTATGGACTGTGCTAGTTAAAGAGGGTAGGCTGTCCAACATGTTGCACAATCCATCAGTGCAAGCGAGCACGAAAAATTTTCAGGATTTTGGGTGTTGTTAATGCAATTGGGTTCATTGCTTTGGCCTTTAGGGGTCACAATCTTATACCAGAGATATAGGTATTATAATGCTACTGATACTATGAATTTTACCTTTATAAAAGTTATTTAAATTGATGAGTCAACTTTTAAACACAATAAACAGAGAGAGAGAGAGAGAGAGAGAGAGAGAGAGAGAGAGAGAGAGAGAGAGAGAGAGAGAGAGAGAGAGAGAGAGAGAGAGAGAGAGATTATTGGGCTTAAATGTAAATCTGTGGAAAAATTGATTTTTTTTTTTTAAATTGGAATTTTTGCAGGCTACCATGCCTTCAAGTGAAAAGAATCCATCACAAGTGCCAATGTTGAAGGGTATCAAATCTGTATATCTTCTAATTGCAATGTGCTTATTTCCCCTTGCGATCAAAGGTTATTGGGCTTATGGAAATATGGTACTATTTATTTTCTTTTTTTCATATATCCCTATATTTGTTTTACAAAATCAAAATTCTTAGATTGTTCTACTCCTTAACAGTTCATCTATAGTTATTTAAAGAGAAAGACTTAGATTTCATATTTTAGTTAAATAACTTCAATATAAGATGAAATCACAATGTTTTTTTTTCAATGGATAAATGACCAGTTTGGATCGAGGGGGAGGGAGGAAGAGTAGAGTAGAGTATAATAGAGTAGAAATAACCTAAAATTAGCTTATTTTTAGCTAACTTTACTCTACTCCGCTCCACTCTCTCCTCCCTCAATCCAAACGGGTCTGAAATTTATAGATAAAAGTGAGTTTTATTGATTTGTAGATTTAAAATGATTAAATGTAAGAGACTAGTTCAAATTCATAATATCATAGTGTTTTATTTGAGAAAAATCTTCAAACTCAAATCCTTATGTGCTAAATTTATATCTAGTAATTTATACTAACAATCATTCTTTGAAACCCAGATTTCCCCTTCTCTTGATTAATTTTCTTAAGTGTATTTACTAAAAGAATTAAATTTTCTATCATGGTGACATATACCAAAACAAGGGGGCATATTAATAGCCTTGTACATGTTCCACAGGCATGAAACTTCAGAACTTGTTTTAGGATTAACAAGCGTATTGCTCATACTTAGTGTTGTAAGCTTCCTCCAACTCTATGGAATGCCAATATTTGATGGCTTAGAGTCTACTTACACAAGCAGGATGAAGCAGCCATGTCCTTGGTGGTTTCAAGCAATTTCCCGAGTCATTTTTGGGTTCTTCTGCTTCTTTTCAGCCATCACCATCTCATTTATGGAACTCAACTTCAAGTTCTTAGTGGAGGCTTCTCATTGCCTCTAACTTTAGCTCTTCCATGTTTTATGTGGCTTAAGTTTAAGAAACCAGAGGCATATGGCCCAATGTGGTGGTTTAATTGGACACTAGGGTTGTTTGGAATGGCTCTAGGTGGGATTTTGAATCTTTGATTGTGGCAGGAGTGTATGTTGTAATTGTCACAGGAATTGAGGTGAGATTTTTCAAGCCACACTAATTGAAATATTATAGGTTGGATAGTAAGGACTAAGTTATTCCAACTCCTAAATTTTGATAATTTTTGTAATACATTTGACAGTTCAATAATATGATACAAAATAAAAAATAAGGACTATAGTTCAATAAAATGATATAAGCTTCAATGAGCTCAGTAAATAAGAGATTCATTTATACGGGCAAGGAGTCTCTCAAAAACACAAGGGATTAAGCCTTGATCATTGGATATGGTTCTTTTCCAACAAGGTATTGGCCAGACCCCAAATGGTTTTTGGGGTTTAAGTATTTTCGCTTCCTGTCTAACAAAATAGAAAAGAAACAAAAGCAATCTGAACAATACCTGTCCATATGCAAAGACAGAACTATTGAATCTAGCCAAATAATTTTCAACAAGGGTCTCTCCTACAAGCTGGAAGATATTATCTTCCTGCAAAAAAGATATATTTATTTAGCATCTAACACCAACAATCATTTAATTCCAAACTGAAACAATCACATTGATAGGGATTTTGCCTATGTTGCTTCAATGTCAGCAACAGAGTCAAATAAATTTTAAAGGTTCATCCATTAATTGATAATGAATTACTTGAAATCTTCTTAACTATTAGATCACCTCCATTCCTGATCTTGTGTGGTGGCCGCATTCAAACTATTACCTAAACATTTTGTCACACAATTAGTCTAATGACACAACAAATTTCATAATATTTTTCACAACTGTTGAGGTGTAAGGCTATGATTGGTATACAATAATGATAGTAATATCAATTGTGATCCCAATAAAAGTGATGTTACACAAATCACAAACTACTAACTCAACAAATTGTGAAAAAAAAAAAGTTGTGAAATTTGTTGTATGACTGTATCTATAGCGCATTGTTGTCTATCACAAGATCCTCCAAAAATCAGTGGAGATTTTAATGCTATTATATTCAACTTCTGAAAAAATGTAGTAAATTCAAAGACATGAAGAAAATGCATAACTATACCAGTTTTACACTTTCTCAATCAGTAAACTAACACATAAGTAGATCCAAATCGTCTCAGTAATTGAAAAAATGGAACAAAAGCCAAAACCCTAGGGCTTAGGTTACGAGAAGAAATATCTCTTTCTTCTCTGTCTCCCAAATAACATTCCTTTTCACCCCTTTAAAACCTTTATAAAAGAAAAAAGGTCATTTCTGCTACACAAAACTCCCACTTTTACAAGAATTGAGAGAAGTGATTAGCAAGCAGTATTATCCCCAATTATCTTGGGAGAGGCTAATTACCAAACTCAAGCCTACAACATGTTGATTTTGGTGGAATTGTCATTGCCATAACCCCAATTGTTAGCTATGTCTACTAGTTCTTTATTTGATTAATCTCTGGCATGGTGTTTCACTAACAGCTTCTCATTACGGAGTTCATATTACTAATAACGTTCTGTTTTTCTTTATACTTATGTGTCTTTTGTACACTAACATGTCTTTTGTACATAATGTAGTCTTGTTGCACTAAAATAGTTCTTTACTTATCAAATGATATACTGCTACCTCACAGTTCCTTGCTGCGGCTACCAATGCTGCCAAGCTGTGGTGGCGGCTGTTGGCTGCTGATAATAATAATAGAGTCCAACACATTCATATGGGAGGTACTTCAAATCTGTCCTACTTCATTCTTACATCAACACCTACTAGAGAAATTAATGCAATTTTTGGTTTTTGACACTGTTAATTATGGTCAATCAGGATTCCATTGTTTTGAACTTAAAAGGAAGCAAAATTTCAACTATTGCTAGTTGTTGGACTTGAGAACAATTGACCGCTATATTCTATCACAAATAGCCATGGAATTAGACTAAAGGGTTTCGGTATAGTCATGGCGAAAGCACAATGGAACAGAATTACTTAAGCCATCTGAAATCCTCAATTGAGCACATTTTGGAGTTGCTAAGTACTATACTACTATGGAATACTCTTAAAGCATCTTGTTGCTATTAGCAACATTGATAACACCTATAATATACACAAATTTCTGGATATTCCTGGAAATAATAACCAAATTCGTATAAAAATAAGTAGATGGCACTCAAAGAAAATTTCCCCAAACCTAAATATGCATTGCCACCCACAATTACTTTCACCAAACACAGGCACAAACAGCTAAATAATCCTCCTTCCTATATACATTATAGGGTACAAAAACACAGCAAAACTATTACTATTTGAAACCATCGCATTCTCTCTAGCCACTACTGACGTTAATTTGAAAAATGGTAGGGTAAAAACTAATATTAACACTGACTTAACAATCATTTTCCTTTCATTTTTCTAGCAACCAGCCAGAGGCTTAAAAGGGAAAAAAGAAAGAAAAAAGAACCAAACAAAATGAGACTCTAAACAAAGCCAATACAGAACGAAATCAAGGAAACAAAAAAAGCAAATCATTATTGAATTTTGTCTCCACAATCCTAATTAATCAGAGTCACTGTTTGGTTGCTAAAAAATCTAAGGAAAAGAAAAGAAACAACGATAATTAAGCATAAGTGATAGTTTTAACTCCAGGTTTGAAATCACCTAGGAATATTAGAACAGGGCCAAAGACCCTAAGCATATCATTCTCAAGCTGTAATTTGCTTATAAGAAATGCACATTGAAAAGAGAAAAACAAAACTAATAAGATTCACTTCAATTGAGCACTTTGAACTATCAATCCTCAAATGTAACTTAGCTAACTTCACCCATTCATATTGACATATTTCTTGAACGCAAGGATGGAAACAATTACAACCTTAGTTTCAGCATCAAAAGCTATGAGTTTCCATAGACTTAAATACATATAAAACTATAATAGATAAAGTTAATTTTCACAATGATGATGGAAAAACTGAAGCTCTCAGCTCTGTAAGCGATATAATAGCCAAAGTTAAGTTTCACATTTACTTTCCCCCATCAAGTAAAATCAAGCTCTCCATTGAATTAGCTGTGAAACCCATCCGATCAGCATCTTCAATTGCAAGAATGTTCTGATTTGGACTCTCAGGGTCAATTGAAACCGGCCCAGTGGCATTCTTAATTAGAAGTTCACCGTTATCAGTGCAGCCAAAGAAATAGCCTTCCCAAACCCAAATCATTGGTACCATATATTTTCTAGTCCAAGATTCGGCCACACCATACTCCTCCATAACCCATATGTGGCATAAGATACCACGACGACCATGAATGAAAACGAAAACAGCCAGGGATCCCTTGAACACTGCAAGTTCAGCAAAATTTACAGGCAATCTATCTAAGTGCTTAGGAGGCAACATTATCTCACGGAAGCTCTCATCATTGATGTCAAAGGAAAGAATGAAACGGTGGCGACTAGTGATTGCTATAGTGTGCAAAGCTCCATTAAAAAATATACAAGGTCGCTCAAAATCAGCAATAGTTCCAAAGTTGGGTTCATACCCTCCTACGGACTCCGTCGATATTACAACCTTTCTCCACGAATCTGTAATCAAGCAGTAAATATCGGCTTCGGCCTCTTGTCCCCCAGAAAAAGACCCAAGTCTAAGAATCTTGAAGTCATTGTTTTGAGAATTATAAGCAAGTCCGATAACGGAGGTGGTGTCCTTGTCAGTAAAGGGAGTAGCTAGAAGCTTCTTAAACATTCTAATACTTGGGTTCCACAGATATATAATGTGATTAAGATCATTGTCACGACCAGCTAGACAGAACAAGCCATTACAGAAACCAACTATACTATATTTCTCAAAAAGTGAGGGGGTTTCAAACCTTGAAATCTGGGTCAATGTGCTGTCATTGTTGCAAACAACCGTACACAAATGTTTGGAAGATGGCGAACTATTCTTAACCTTTGTAGTATATAGCAAATACCCACTGTGAGTGTTTGTGGATATTAATGATTCGGATTGGTTAAGGTTGAGCTTGAAGTGTTTGGTAATGAAGGTGGGGTCGGTGATTATGGAGTCGCAAGATTTAGAAACGCACCTGAAGCGGGTTAAGGATTTCACTGGTAGCTGAACCAGGATGTCTTCCACAGCGTCGTCTGGAAAACGCTCACACATTGTTGTTGTAGTCGTCTGAGACATCAGGAAGATTCACGAAGGGACCAAGTTTAAGGATTTGGATTTTGTCTGTTTTTCTTTTTCATTTGGAGGAGAAGAATGAAGATAAAGGATGAGTGAACCATTTGGGCCTAAGCCTAAAACCCAAAAGCCTAATAATACTTTATTGACACAAGCATTGTAAAAATTGATGCAAGAGGCCCAAGAAAAACAAGTTGTTTCCTTGCTTTATGTGGATTATAAGATGGATGGATGGAAAATAATGGAAAAAAAAATATGAGTTTGTGTGTTATTTGGTTGAAAGGGGGGAACGAAAATTTTTAGATGGGGCCCAGGCATTTTCCACCTAAGCTCACACAAAATTTGTCTCTCTGAAATGGAGAGAAAAGAGGTGTGAAAAATGTCTGGTGAGAAAGAAAAACAAAAGTAACCTTGCTTTTTTGCTCTCACCTACCCCACCCAATTCCCACTTTCCCAGCTTTCATTATCAATCTTCAAACTTCAACCTCTTCAAAACTCAATGGTAACAATCTCAACTTCTAGTAGCAAAAACTCCATTAAAATTTAAAAAGGTTTAGAAATTTTGCTTGCAGAATTATCTCTCACATTTTTGCTTGGTATTTATTCTGCAACTTATTCATAGATGAGCAATGTATATATTTAACCTATATGACTTCCATTTGATGAGCTAAGAATATATTTCTTTTTAATAATTCTCAACATTACGTAATGTCATTTGAAAATTGGAGTTAGACTATGAATCATGCCACAAAGTGACTTCCATTTGAGTCATGGGAGTTGTAGCCATTTACATTTAACTCTACATGGTTCATTTTTTCTATTCATTTACTTAATGGCTTGTTTGGAAGTTTAGAGAGAGATGAGAGTAGAGGGAAGTAGAGTAGTGGAGAGGAGAGTAGAGGGGAATAAATCCTCTCTACATTGTTTGGATGTTTTTAAAATTAAGGAGGGAGAAGGGAGTAATTAGCCCTTTAGAAAGCGTAATTTTGTTAATTTAGAAAGGGTAAATTAGAGAATTCATTTGGCTAATAACTTATCTACTCTACTCTCCCTCCAAATCTCTCCAATTTGGAGGAATTAAAAATGAGAGGTTAGAGATAGTTGAAATCCCTCCAAACCCCTCCAAATCCCTCCCCCTCCTTCCTTAAAAAAGTTCCAAACAAGGTAATTGAATTACTCTCCCTCCCTCTACTCTACTCCCCCTCCTTTTTTTACCTCCCAAACATGCTATAAAGTAATACAAACATGTTCAATTTTGTGCATCGGAATACACAAGAATTTAGTTACCACTAGCCGCTCAAAGGCTCTTTTGTTTTTGTTCTGCATCAATTTTTTCCTTTCATTCCCATATAGGATTTATGCAGTTGTCCATTCAAGTCCCATAACTAACTAGGGATATAAAAAATAAAAAAATATAAAAAAAAAAAGAGGTGAATTTCTCCAATTATAAATCAAATTTGTTGAATATGCATATATTTGGGTAGCATTATATGAACTCATTGACGTTTGTGCAACTGAATTTGTGTAGTACAAGCAATTGAGAATTCTATAAGATCAGATAAATGCAAGAAACACCATGATCTGTATGAATCTTTAATGAGCTTGAGTGCTTGACGTGCAACTAGAGCCACCAGATATTGTTTTAGTCAATGATAATAGTTTCAGCCAAACTCCACTTGTGTGTAGTGGGTATTATTGAACAAAAACTAATATATATCAAGCAAGAAAATCAAGAGAGAAATATATCAAGTTAGAAAATAAAGGCTATATATCTGTGGCAGGACCATGGTCCAAGTGAACATCAATGCAAAAGTTAAAAATAGTGGAATGAGCTAAACCTATTCCATAAGCACTTCAATACTTAGATTTAGATCCTTAAACTAAGGATCAATTTCAGTATTTCTCAAAGTACAGTGGCTTCTAATTTCAAATTAGAAGATTAGGGGTTTAGGTTGATTTTGACCAAAAGTTCAGGATGTTTTTTGCGGTATTCTCTTCATTTTTTATAGCTTGTACTTAAATGTGTTACCTTCTTACCAGCTTCCTTCTCCACTGTTTTATTTTTTATTTTCAACCAAAAAAAAATTTATTATTTGAAATTAATATTCTTCCTTCTCCATTGTTTTGCATTCCATTAACATCTCATCTCCTTCAATGTAGCATTCAATTATAGGAAAGAAATCATCAATAGGATTACTGAAATAAGTTTGAAGGTGGATGGATCAATCATGATGACATCAAATTGAGAACTCAAATATGTGCTATGCCAAATTATATCTAATTGATCATATATATTTTTGGCGGGTTTGTACATACAGCAATATTGACCAATTGGTAAGCTAAAACAATCAAGATAGAAGACATGTTTGATCATACCCAGGCTGTGAAAGCGATCTACTATTATTACCAGTTTGCTTTAAACGCAGCCCTGCTGCATCAGTTAACTTTTGTTGCTCTGAACCAGCTAGATCAACAAGATTTATTCTGCTTTGCAGGTGCTTAAAACCATTTTCCTTGCTCTACTCTGTGCCATGGAAAAAATAAAGATTTAAAGCATCCAATCCAAAATAAACTTAAGTTAGGAAGTGGGTTCAAAATATATGTTAATTAGGGTAAGATGTAACACACTCCCTTGCAGGCAGGACTGCCTAACAACCTAGATTGAATAATGAGTCTTCCACAGATAAACCAAAAGACACCCCTAATAGAGATTTCACATAATTTGAACCAAAGACATCTAACTAGGCTCTGATTTCATTTTAACAACCAACTAACCAAAAAGACAAATGCTGTTTGAAAGTAGGCCAACAAAGTTTTTCAAGTCAGACAGGAAAGAGTATCCACGTACCAAAAATGGACGACCGGAAGGCTTTTCCTTAGTTTCACTCTCTGAAGCTGCATGGCACAAAGCACATTCCCATCTCAGTAGCACCAAACAGTGTTTGGAAGAATTTTGTTATACATTCTGACATTCTAAGTAACAAGTTCATTATCAAATGCTGAAGTCAATAACTTCACAAAATGCCTGCTTACTAGGCTAGAAAAGACCTGTGTTTTCATATTTTATAAATATTCCTTTTAAGCCCTCTATCAGAACAAAACCTGACTCATACACCAAAAAACAGCAAATAGCAATTAATGACCCAATCATCTATAATTCTCAAACATGGATAGTATTTAACTTGCATTGGGATTCAAACACAAGTAAAAGAGCATGTGAGCTGGAACTCTAACCATTAATACTAACATTAATACAATCTTTGAGAATAATTGGAAAAAGTTATGAAAGTAGGAGCTATTAGCTTGAAATACTCTTTCTAAATAACAAATCTTTTTTTAATTAATCTTGCAAATGGCAAGCCTTATGCATAAACCTCATAGAAGAGTAATGAATCCAGATGTGAGACATGATGTTAACCTGACCTGATTTTTATGTTTTAATCTCATCTATGAAATATAGCTTACAGCTTAAGATGCTTGCCCTACACCTGGACATTCCAGCACTTTGGGGCCTGGGGTACTTTAAGTTTTTATCCTTCAATGTCTCAAAGTGATGAAGCAAAGATATGTTTATTTCAAAAAAAAAAAAAAAAAACCTTCCAATCAAAATTTTGACATTCTTTCCCCTCCCCCTTGGGTCTAAAACTAACTTAAATCATCAAAAATAAAGCCTGAGATCTCCACTACCTCTTTTTAATTAATGTAAATCGTAAGTATTAAGCTTCTTAGCATAACACTACCACAACATTCTGCATCAATGCAACTCCTTAGGACCTTAATCAAGGATAAGAACATTGAATCACCATATTCAATTCTCTAACTTCAGTCAATTCCTTCCTTTATTTCCATCATTAATAGGTAATTTAATGTGCAGGAGTAGAATTTAAAGGCAGTATTCACCCATACAAAACTTGATGACAATCAGCACCATAATTCAAATTAATCTGAGGAAGAATCAATATCAACACAAGATACAATAAGAATATGGAGAAATGGCAACTCCAAAAAACAAGAATATATATATACACCCAACATCAATAGTGAGACAAGGAAGTGCCATTTATAACCTTTGCTTATTGCTTTATAACTAGGATATACAACAATTAATTAACTCATCTACACTTTTAGGAATATTTATCAGATTCAAAAATAAATTACAAGCATCGAATCCTTCAAAAACATTTTCAAAATGCCCAAATGCACTAAGCCTAAAATCTGCAGTTTCATCTCCAATTGTCCCCCACATCTCAAACCCACAAGTATCATACTGGTAAAAAGTAAAAACAGAAACTCAATTATGTCCCACATGCATCACAAACTCCTTCAAAGTACAAACACAGATGCAACAATATCCATCAATCCCCAAGACCAGGAAATTATGATCAATTGATAAGTAGGTATTAGATCAAAGTGTACGTGTCTGTCTAAGAGAGAGAGAGAGTGTGTACTGAAAAACAAGAGAAGGGTTTTGCGTTTTGACTCATTCAAAGTGAAACCAACTAGTTTTTTCTTCCCAATTTAAGCAACTCCCACATCAAGATCGTATCAAGGCTGTGTCTTGACCGCATCCGCAACATATCAGACTGTATCCAGAATTTAAAACATTTTTTAATCTCCAAATACTCTTTGGAGACCTTATTGGATACATCTCCAGCCATGAGAGATAATTCAAAAGAGAGGCCACTTTTCTATCTAAAGTCCAACACATGCATATCGGAGGTACTTCAAATCTGTCCTACTTCATTGTTACATCAACACCTACTAGTAATATTAATGCAATTTTGGTTTTTGCCACTGTTAAATTATGGTCAATTAGGATTCCATTGTTTTAAACGTCTGAAAGGAAGCAAAATTTCAGCTACTGCTATTTGTTGGACTGAGAACAAGTGACAACTATATTCTATCACAAATAGCCATGGAACTATATATTGCTAAGCGGACCAATTAGACTAAAGGGTTTTGGTATGGTCAATGGCAAAAAGCACAATAGAACAGAATGGCTTAGCCATCTGAAATCCCCATTTGATCATTCCTCAAATGTAATTTAGCTAACTTCACCCATTCCTATTGAGAAATTTCTTAAACTCAAGGATGGAAACAATTACAACCTTAGTATCAGGATCAAAATTACTAGTTAAAGTTATATACAAATTAAGCAATAGTAGCTAGAGTTAATTTTCACAATGATGGTGGCAAAACTGAAAGTGATATAATAGTTAAAGTGAATTTTCACATTTACTTACCACCATCGAGTAAAATCAAGCTCTCCATCAAATTAGTTGTGGAACCCACCCAATCAGCACCTTCAATTGCAAGAATGTTTTGATTTTGACTCTCAAGGTCAATTGAAACCAGCCCAAAGGCATTCTTAATCAAAAGTTCACCATTATCAGCAAAGCCAAAGAAATGACCATCTAAAAACCAATCCATCTGTACCGTATATTTTGTCGTCCAAGATTCGGCCACACCATACTCCTCCATAACCCATATGTGGCATAAGCCACCCTGATGATTATCTCTGCAACTGAAAACAGCCAGGGATCCCTTGAACAATGCAAGTTCAGTGAAACATCCAGGAACAACAAACGATAAATTAGGAGGCGACATTATCTCACGGAAGCTCTCATCATTGACGTTAAAGGACAGAATGAAATAGTGGCGATCACTGGCTGCTACAGAGTGCAAAGCTCCATTAAAAAATATGCAGGGTGGATAAATATCAATAGTTCCAAAGTTGGGTTCATACCCTCTTAAGGACTCCATCGTTATTACAACCTTTCTCCACGAATCTGTACTCAAACTGTAAATCTCGGCTGTGGCCTCTTCTAGGTAAAAAACAGACACAAGTCTAAGTATCTTGAAGTCATTATTTTGAGAATTATAAGCAAGTCCAAAAACGGACCAGGCGTCCTCGTCAGCAGAGGGAGTAGCTACAAGCTTCTTAAACATTCTAATACTTGGGTTCCACAGATATATAATGTGACAAAGATTATAGTCAGCCATGCAGAACAAGCCATTACAGCAACCAACTATGCTGCATTCGTCAAAAAAAGAGGGGATTTCAAACCTAGAAACCTGGGTCAATGTGCGGTCGTTGTTGCAAACAGCCGTACATAATTGTTTGGAAGATGATGAACTATTCTTATCCTTTGTAGTATATAGCAAATACCCACTATGAGTGTTTGTGGATTTCAATGATTCGGATTGCTTAAGGCTGAGCTTGAAGTGTTTGGTAAGGAAAGTGGGGTCAGTGATGATGGAGTCACATGATTTAGAAACGCACCTGAATCGGGTTAAGGATTTCACCGGGAGATGACACAGGATGTCTTCCACGACGTCGTCCGGAAGAAGCTCACGCCTTGTTGTTGTAGTAGTCTGAGACATCAGGAAGATTCACGAAGGGAACAGGTTCAAGGTTTTAGGATTTTGTCTGTCTGTTTCCTCTTTCTGAAAACAAGAATTTATGTTATGTTGTTAACTTGTCATACATAAGGAGGAGAGGAATGAAGATATTAGAGAAAAAGTGAATCTATGGCATTTGATCTGTGGTGTCCTGGGGCTAAGCCTATAACCCAAAAGCCCAATAATATATTTTTTGACACAAGATATTAGGATAAGTTTAAGGTTTTAGGATTTTGTCTGTTTTCTTTTTTCACTAGCATTATGCCTTGTGAATTGTGATATACGGATTAATCAAAATTCATATGTAAAAAATTATTTTATTAATTTAATTAAAATACATAATTAAAATAAATAAATATTTTACTTTTAAGTTACATAGTGAATACATTTTGTGTAAGACTAAGATATCATATGTACGTATAATTGAATGGAAGCTGGTAGAGGTACCAAATATATATATATATATATAAAATGATTTTCAATAATACATTGAACTTTAAGACTCAATTAATTACATATATTCAAATGAAAAATCCTTGAAATTAAGAGTTAAAAACTATCCAAATTAATAATTGAAATCATGTTTAAGTAGAAACCTCAATTCAATAATTATGAACAATCTAAATTATTAAACATTCAAAAATTTGAAGGAGAGAGACTCACATGAGAAATTAATTTTTGTCTTTGATAGCATGGAAGAAGACACTGAAACTTAAGTAAGCTTCACCCTACCAAGTTTAAGTCATGTGCGTTGCACGCTACATGTGTGTGTATATGCATAAAAAATTATCTGAATTTAACATTTATTGTAGAAAAGATGTGGTGTAGTCTTACCCTTATCTAGCTAATTCTTGTTATAATCCCTTTGTGTAGCATTTGTATATGCATGAAAAATTATCTAAATTGAACATTTATTATAGAAAAGAGGTAGCATAGTCTTATCCCTGTCTAGCTAATTCTTATTATAATCCCTTCGTTTTTAGAGGAGAGAGAGAAACGCTTCTTAAAAAAAAAAAAAAAAGTTAGCATATAATATATAATAGCTAAGACATTAATCTTTGGAAGTAGTATCCCATACGAATTAGTATTTCAATTGTGGGCTTTGGTAGTTAGAAGTTAGCGCATAGCAGATAATAATTAGAAAATTACTTTGAAATTTTTTTAAACCAATCCCTTAAAAAAGTTTTAGTAGAGTTTAAATCACATTAATAAATTATCTCTCTATCCAATTTTTTTAAATCATGTTAATAGAAAGTTACTGATAAAACTATTATTAATAAACATTTCTTAAGCTTATCTATTTAGCTTTGTTGCCAAATTTATAAAAACTCTTTTATTTCTTTTTATTTCTTTTTTCCCGAAGAATATAACACAACCAAAAACCTATAAACAATAATTTACATTCAATATAAAGAATATAATCAAACTTATTCATGATTTTTTTTTTTTTTTTGAAAGCCCAAACTTATTCATGATTTAAAATTAAGAAATTAACACAAATTATAAATTAAGATATAAATTTAGAAAAAGAACAAAGAATAAACTTGCTTGTTTTCTCTATCACTTTAAGATATGAAAGTGTGAGTATGTAACTAAAACCTAAATCAATTATTGTAAAAGAGAATAAATTGGTACGAAAATTTAATATTATGAATTGGGTTAAAACATGTGTGAGAAGTTTTTATTAATATTTTTCAAGTTAAAGAAAAATAGCTTAAACAAAATGAAAAAATAATAATAAAGAAATAATGCATACTTGTCATGGGATTTAGGCATTCAATTATTGGAATAAACTTCACTTCAAAAGGGATATATATATATATATATATATAGAGAGAGAGAGAGAGAGAGAGAGAGAGAGAGTGAGAGAGAGAGAGAGAGAGAGAGAGAGAGAGTTTCATTTGATATAGAATTTAAATCATATTGGAATTAAGATTTCTAATCAACTTGTTTGTTGCTATCTCATAAATCCCATAAAAAGTGAGAGAGAAAAAAAAGGTCAAATGAAGAGAAAGAAAAAGGAAAACATTTTTTTATGGAAAAATGGAAAGTTTTCTTTTATAACCAAAAAAAAAAATCGTTTTTTTTTTTTTTTGGAGAACAAACATTTATTATGTATAGAATAGATACTTTTTTTTTTTTTTTTTGGAGAAGAAATGGAAGGTGTTTACTTAAAACTCAAATACTTATTACCTTATTTACAATTTTTTTTTTTTACTTTATCCAAAAACATTTTTGGTAAATTGGTATGAACAATAATTATCTAAAAAGAAAAGTCACATGTGAAGAGGAAGATTTTGTTGTCGAAGATGTAGCTTTTTTTTTTTTTTTTTTGGTATTATGTTTTATTTTTTATTTTTACAGGAAGTAATATAATTTAAATTAAAAAAAAAAAAAGAATAGATGAAGATTGTTGTTGTTGTTGTTGTTTTTTTTTTTTTTTTTTTTAAAGAAGGATTAGATGAAGAGCTTGAATTGTAATCAAATTAAAATTTTTTATCAACTTATAAATTGTAATAATAAAAGGATTAAATGAAGAGTTTGGATTGTAATTAAATTAAGATTTTTATTAGTTTAGAAAACTATAGGAGAAGAAGATATGTACAAAAAATTATAGCATTTATTTTTTTTAAATTTTTTTAAAAAAAAATCTGCAATTTAGTGCAGCCACATGGTGCAACTACGGCTTCTAAACCTAACTTTTATTATATAGTATATGATATCTCTCCCATGTGTATATCCTCCCAATGAAAATGCTTTTTTTTTTTTTTAATTCATGGGATTAGCTATACTTCTAGATACACAACTACACATTTTAATATTTTATGCTTTGGATTTTTTTTTTCTTTCTTTATATCCTATTATTTTAGGTTTTGTTGATAATATTTAGATAGTCACAATTGTAAGTTGTAGTTGTATGGCACCAACCAACTAAATTTACTTTTCAAAGAAGAAAACCAACTAAATTTAATCTCTTTTTAAAATTCTATGTTATGTTGAATATAGGTAGCATGTTTTGTTAAAACACTTATTTTTAATGTAAGTTGCATGTTTTGTTAAATTTTTTTTTTTTTTTTATAATACACAACAGGTACTAATAAGGATTAGATGGAGAATTTGGATTATAATACATTGCACTTAAAAAATAAGGATTAAATGGGTCAGATGAAGAATTTAGATTGCAATCAAATTAATAGTTTTATCAACTTAGAAATTATAACAAATGGATTAGATGAAGAATTTGGATTGTAATCAAATTAAGTTTTTTATCAATTTAGAAATTATAGGAGAAAAAAGTTATACACATATTTTTAAAATCTAAAAATCTAAAAAAAAATTGCTCTATTTAGTGAAGTCACTTGGCACAACCATGACTTCTAAGCCTAACTTTTATTATATAGTATATGATTTGGAGGAGAAGAATGAAGATAAGGATGAGTGAACCATTTAGGCCTAAGCCTAAAACCCTAAAGCGCAATAATATTTTATTGACACAAGTATTGTAAAAATTGATGCAAGCAGCCCAAGAAAAACAAGTTGTTTCCTTGTTTTATGTGGATTAAGGGTATGTTTGGTTGGGGTGGAATAGGATGGATGAAAAATAATGGAGAAAAAATAGGAGAGAAAATGAGTTTGTGTGTTGTTTGGTTGAAAAGGGGGTGGGGGGAAAGAAAATTTTTAGGTGGGGCCCAGGCATTTTCCACCAGAACTCACAAAACTTGTCTCCCTAAAATGAAGAGAAGAGGTGTAAAAATGCCTGCTGAGAAAGAAAGATAAAAGGAACTCTGCTTTTTTGCTCTTACTTACCCCACCCAATTCCCACTTTCCCAGCTCTCATCAGCAATTTTCAAACTTCAACCTCTTCACAAGCCTCTTCATAACTCAATCATAATAATCTCAACTTCTAGCAACAAAAACTCCATTAAAATTTAAAAAGGTTTAGAGATTTTGCTTGCAGAATTATTCCTCACATTTTTGCTTAGTAATTATTTAGCAACTTATTCATAGATGAGCTAAGAATATATTTCACCTCAATGACTTCCATTTGATGAGCTAAGAATATATTTCTCTTTAATAATTCTCAACATTAGCTAATGTCATTGGAAAATTGGGGCTAGGCTATGAATCATGCCACTAAGTAACTTCCATTTGAGTCATGGGCGTTTTAGCCATTTACTTTTAAATCTACGCAGTTCATTTTATTTTATTTTATTCATTTACTTAAAGTCTTACAAACATGTTCAATTTTGTGCATCAGAAAACACAAGAATTTAGTTATCACTAGTAGCTCAAAGGCTCTTTTGTTTTACTTCTTCGTCAATTTTTTCCTTCCATTCCCATATAGGATTTATGCAGTTGTCCATTCAAGTCCCATAACTAATTGGGATATCAAAAAATAAAATAAAAGTGAATTTCTCCAATTATAAATCAAATTTGTTGAATATGCATATATTAGGGTTGCATTATATGAATTCATTGAAGTTGGTTCAACTGAATTTGTGTAGTAGAAGCAATTGAGAATTCTATAAGATCAAATAGATGCAAGAAACACCATGATCTGTGTGAATCATAAATGAATTTGTTATGCCACTAGAGCCATAAGATATTGTTTTAGTCAATGATAATAGTTTCATCCAGACTCCACCTGTGTGTAGTGGGTATTGTAGAATAAAAACTAATCTATATCAAGTAAGAAAATCATGAGAGAAATATATTGAGTTAGAAAATAAAAGCTTTATATTTGTGGCAGGACGTTGGTCCAAGTGAACATCAATGCATGCAGTTAAAAAGCATGCAATGAGCTTAGCCTATTCCATAAGCACTTCAATACTTAGATTTAGATCCCCAAATTAAGGAACAATATGAGTATTTCTCAAAGTTCAATGGCTTCTAATTTCAAATTAGAAGATTAGGGGTTTAGGTTGATTTTGACCAAAAGTTCAGGATGTTTTTTGCAATATTCTCTTCATTTTTTATACCTTGTACTTAAATATGATACCTTCTTACCAGCTTCCTTCTCCACTATTTTATTTTTTATTTTTCAAAAAAAATTATTATTTGAAATTAATATTCTTCCTTCTCCATTATTTTGCATTCCATTGATATCTCATCTCCTTCAATGTAGCATTCAATTATAGGAAAGAAATCAACCCACCCATTTTGAATCAATAGGATCACTGAAATAATTTTGAAGGTGAATGGATCACTCATGATGACATCAAATTGAGAACTTAAATATGTGCCATGCCATGTCATACCTAATTGATCATATATGTTTTTGGCGGGTTTGTACATACAACAATATTGACCAATTGGTAAACTAAACCAAACAAGATAGAAGATACTCTTGATCATATCTGTAACACCCCAAACCTATACCAAGGATTTAGTTGAACGACCTGTCTTATAAATAATCAATATTTGCTATAATGGAACAAAACGTAATTAAATATCCACAAATAAAAATCAAACCAATAAGTCTTTCTTATAAAATCAATCAAACTAAAACTTTATCAATAAAGTCTTCAAATAAAATCCCAAATAGTTTCAAGAATACTAAACTCATTGTCTTAAGAAAAATATACTAAAACAGTCCATCGACTAATATAGCTCCAAAAGAAGTCTTCAATCTATGGCTCCAATGATATACCACCAATCCAAAAGAAGTCTTCAATCTATGACTCCAATGATATACCACCAAAATATATTCCACTGCTCTAATCTGAAAGGGTGGAGAAAATGGAGTAAGCTAGAAGCTCAATAAGAGACTACATTACATGAGGATGTCTTTCAAAACAAAACAATAGTATTATTGATAAAATATAAACTTTACAAATAGTTTTGATAGTAATATAATATACTTTGTAAAATTGTCAAGAATAAAACATTTAACTATAACGCTATAATCATTAAATAAAATAATAACCACTTTAATTGGTCAAAATACACTAAATAAGTAGAAACAATATATTATAGTAATAAACAATTTTTTCACTTATAAAGGTCAATAACAATTAAATAATAGTTTGATATAGAAAACATTAAAAATTAGCCAGACAAAGACATAAACTGCTAAACACTTAGTAGGTGATTCCCATGGGGAACAATAACACTAACAATAACATTCGCTCTAGAGAGTAAACAATAACACTGCATCACACTACAATAACACTGCACCACACTACAATAACACTACATCGGCCGAAGACCAACACTTATCCTTGTGTTGGCAAAGGTTGCAGACTGTCTAGCTGACCATTTGAAAACATTCTTACTTTATTACAATATTGTCAATACCAATCATATATCATATGACAAATACTTTCTCAAAAATATAATTTTGAGTCATTCTCAGCATATATAGTTTCAAAATAATATGCAAGAAATAATAAAATTCGGTTATGTATAAAACATTAACAATGGTATTAGATTTTGGAAACTTCACCTTTGTAATTATGTATATATTAATATATTTTTACCAAAAATATATATAAATATACACGTATTGAGAGACATCATGTTCTGAAGTTCACTTACCTCGAATCAAAATCACCAAAACACGTTAGACCTTAACTATCCAAGCCGAAGTCACTCAAACCTAATACATAAAAAGATGATTTATTAAGTGCTAAGCTTTCCACTACTAATTACAAATCCTCTTACTAAAATAAAATAGATATACCAGCAACCAAAAGCTCTTGCATTAGCTATAGAGATGATTTTGCTTTGTTTAGTCATACTCTATTTATAACTTCGTTAATTTATTTTCTTTGTAGATATCATAATATAAAATATGTCACTTTAAAAATAAATTAAATAATTCATCAACTCCACTCTAGAAGGAACTAAATTAAATTTAAGTGAGGCGGATGTTACAATGCCCAAGCTGTGAAAGTGATCTACTAATATTACCAGCTTACTTTAAACGCGGCCCTGCTGCACCAGTTAACTTTTGTTGCTCTGAACCAGCTAGATCAACAAGATTTATTCTGCTTGTTTTGCAGGTGCTTAAAACCAAATGCCATCCTCTCAAAAAAAATAAAACCATATGCCTTGCTCTACTCAGTGGCATGAAACAATAAAGAAACAGAGGTATTTACAGTTTGTTTGGTTTTTTAAAGCATCCAATCCAAAATAAACTTAAGTAAGGAAGTGGGTACAAAATATATGTTAATTAGGTTAAGATGTAACACACCCCCTTGCAGGCAGGACTGCCTAACAACCGAGACTGAATTATGAGTCTTCCACAGAGATAGAGATTTTACATAATTTGAACCAAAGACATCTAACTAGGCTCTGATTGCATTTTAACAAACAACTAACCAAAAAGACAAATGCTGTTTGAAAGTAGGCCAACAAAGTTTTTCAAGTCAGATAGGAAAGAGTATCCATGTACCAAAAATGGATGACCGGAAGGCTTTTCCTTAGTTTCACTCTCTGAAGCTGCGTGGCACAAAGCACATTCCAAGCTCAGTAGCACCAAAAAGTGTTTGGCAGAATTTTGTTATACATTCTGATATTCTAAGTAACAAGTTCATTATCAAATCCTCAAGTCAATAACTTCACAAAATACCTGCTTACTAGGCTAGAAAAGCCCTGTGTTTTCATAGTTTATAAATCTACATTTTAAACCTTGTAACAGAACAAAAATTGACTCATACACCAAAAAAATAGCAAATAGCAATTAATGACCCAATCATCTATAATTCTCAAACATGGATAGTATTTAACTCCCATTGGGATTCAAACACAAGTAAAACGAGCACGTGAGCGGGAACTCTAACCATTAATACTAACGTTAATACAATCTTTGAGAATAATTGGAACAAGTTATAAAAAGTAGGAGCTATTAGCTTGAAATACTCTTTCTAAATAACAACGCTATTTTTAATTAATCTCGCAAATGGCAACATGATTCAAATTAATCTAAGGAAGCATCAATACCAACACAAGATACAATAAGCATACGGAGAAATGGCGACTCCTAAATATAAGAATACATATATATACCCAACATCAATAGTGAGATGAGGAAGTGCTATTTATAACCACTGCTTATTGGCTTTATAACTAGGATATACAACAATTAATTAACTCATCTACACTTTTAGGAATATTTATCAGATTCAAAAATAAATTACAAGCATTGAATCCTTCAAAAACATTTTCAAAATGCACAAATGCACTAAGCCTAAAATCTGCAGCTTTATCTCCAATTGTCCCCCACTTCTCAAACCCACAAGTATCAGACAGGTAAAAAGTAAAAACAGAAACTCAATTATCTCCCACATGCATCACAAACTCCTTCAAAGTATAAACACAGATGCAACAATATCCATCAACCCCCATGACCAGGAAATCACGATCAATTAATGAGTAGGTATAAGATCAAAGTGTATGTGTGTGTGTCTAAGAGAGAGAGAGAGAGTCTACTGAAAAACAAGAGAAGGGTTTTGAGTTTTGACTCATTTAAAGTGAAACCAACTAGTTTTTTCTTCCCTATTTAAGCAACTCCCGCATCAAGATTGCATCAAGCCCGTGTCTTGACCGCATCCGCAACATATCAGACTGTATCCAAAATTTTTAACATTTTTTAATCTTCAGATACTCTTTGGAGACCGTACTGGATACATCTCCAGCCATGGGAGATAATTCAAATGACAGGCCACTTTTCTATCTAAAGTCCAACACATGCATATCGAAGGTACTTCAAATCTGTCCTACTTCATTGTTACATCAACACCCACTAGTAATATTAATGCAATTTTGGTTTTTGCCACTGTTAAATTATGGTCCATTAGGATTCCATTGTTTTATACGTCTGAAAGGAAGCAAAATTTCAGCTACTGCTATTTGTTGGACTGAGAACAAGTGACAACTATATTCTATCACAAATAGCCATGGAACTAAAAATTGCTAAGCAGGCCAGTTAGACTAAAGGGTTTTGGTATGGTCAATGGCAAAAGCACAATAGAATAGAATGGCTTAGCCATCTGAAATCCCCATTTGATCATTCCTCAAATGTAATTTAGCTAACTTCACCCATTCATATTGAGAAATATCTTAAACTCAAGGATGGAAACAATTACAACCTTAGTTTCAGGATCAAAATTACTAGTTAAAGTTAAATACAAATAAAGCAATACTAGCTAAAGTTAATTTTCAGTATGATGGTAGCAAAACTGAAAGTGATATAATAGCTAAAGTGAATTTTCACATTTACTTACCGCCATCGAGTAAAATCAAGCTCTCCATTGAATTAGCTGTGTAACCCACCCAATCAGCATCTTCATTTGCAAGAATGTTCTGATTTTGACTCTCAGGGTCAAATAAAACCAGCGCAGTGCCACTGTCAATCAGAAGTTCACCATTATCAGTGCAGCCATAGAAAGGAACATTCCACATCATTGGTACCATATATTTTCTAGTCCAAGACTCGGCCACACCATACTCCTCCATAACCCATAAGTGACAGAGGGCATCCCCATCATAAGTGAAAAAGAAAACAGCCAAGGATCCCTTGAACACTGCAGGTTGAGGCACAGCAACCAAGTAATTAGGAGGCAACATTATCTCACGGAAGATCTCATCATTGACGTTATAGGACAGAATGAAACTGTGTTGATTAGCGTATGCTACAATGTGCAAAGCTCCATTAAAAAATATACAGGTTTGACCAGTGTCAAAAATAGCTCCTAAGTTGGGTTCATACCCTCTTAAGGACTCCATCGATATTACAACCTTTCTCCACGAATCTGTACTCAAGCTGTAAATCTCGGCTTCGGCCTCTTGTCCCCAAAAAAAAGACACAAGTCTAAGAATCTTGAAGTCATTGTTTTGAGAATTATAAGCAAGTCCAATAACGGATCTGGTGTAAATGTCAGAAAAGATAGTAGCTAGAAGCTCCTTAAACATTCTAATACTTGGGTTCCACAGATAAATAATGTGACAAAGTTCATTATAACAATCAGCTAGGCAGAACAAGCCGTTACAGAAACCAACTATGTCGCATTCGTAAAAAAGAGAGGGCATTTCAAACCTAGAAATCTGGGTCAAAGTGCGGTCGTTGTTGCAAACAACAGTACACAATTGTTTAGAAGATGATGAACAATTCTTATCCTTTGTAGTGTATAGCAAATACCCACTGTGAGTTTTTGTGGGTATTAATGATTCGGATTGATTAAGGTTGAGCTTCAAGTGTTTGGTAATGAAAGTGGGATCAGTGATGATGGAGTCGCAAGATTTAGAAACGCACCTGAAGCGGGTTAAGGATTTCACTGGGAGATGACCCAGGATCTCTTCCACGACGCTGTCTGGAAGAAGCTCACGCATTGTTGTTGTAGTGTTCTGAGACATCACGAAGATTCGCGAAGGGACCAAGTACAAGGTTTTCGGATTTTGTCTGTTTTTCTCCTTCTTTTGGATGAGAAGAACGCAGATAAAGGATGACTGGATGAGTGAACCATTTGGGCCTAGGCCTAAAACCCAAAAGCCCAATAATATTTTATTGACACAAGCATTGTGAAAAATTGATGCAAGTGGCCCAAGAAAAACGAGTTGTTTCCTTGTTTTTATATAGAATAGGGTGATCGGAAAAATAATAGGGAGAAAAAATGAGTTTGTGTTTTGTAGGGCCCATGCATTTTTCACCCAGGTTCACACAAAACTTGTTTCCTTGAAATAGAGAGAGAAGAAAAGTGAAAACTCTTGCTGGGAAAGAAAGACAAAAGCGATCCTACTTTTTTGCTCTCACCTATCCCACCCAATTCCCAATTTCTCAACTCTCATCATCAATCTTCATACTTCAGCCTTTTCACAAGCCTCTTCATAGATTAACAATAATAATCTCAACTTCTGAGGGTAGGAATTTCATTAAAATTTTAAAATGTTTATTGTGCTTGCAAAATTATCCCTCACATTTTTTTTCTTGGTAATTATTTAGCAACTTATTCATAGATGAGCTAAGAATATATTTCACCTCAATAACTTCCATTTGATAAGATAAGAATATATTTCTCCCTAATAATTCTCAACATTATGTAATGTCACTGGACAATTGACGCTAAATTATGAATCAAGCCACTAAGTGACTTCTATTTGAGTCATGAGAGTTGTAGCTATTTTCTGTAACACTACGTAGTTTATTTTGTTAATTCGTTTATTTAAAATCATACCTACAGGTTCAATTTTGTGCATTGGAACATACAAAAGAATTTAGTTACCATCGGCCCCTCAAAGACTCTTTTGTTTTTCTTTGTCAATTTTTTCCTTTCATTCTAATTTAGGATTTATGCAGTTGTTTATTCAAGTCTCATAACTAATTTGGAATTGAGATATCAAAAAAAAAAAAAAAAATGAATTTCTCCAATTACAGAGCAAATGTGGTGAATATGCATATATTAGGGTTGCATTATAATTTATATGAACTCATTGAAGTTGGTGTAACTAAATTTGTGTAGTACAAGCACAAGGCCGACCCTAAGCCTTGGCCACTTAGGCCATCGTCTAAGGCCCTCTAATAGAGAAAGGCCATCAAATTTTGGGGAAAAATTTGATATATTAAAAAAAAAAACTAGTTTTACATTTTTTTTTTCTTTAATTTTAAGAATTTTCAAAAAATTGAATAATGCTTGAGATAATACAACTTTAAATACATGAGTCTTACAAATATGTGTCACTAAATACAAGAAATAATTCAGATCAGAAAATGCTAGAAATACTATAAATTTTGCTTCAAAACTTTTATAAATTGATGTGACAATTAATATGATTTGTGAAAGTCAACAACCTATTAAATGCATTTTTGAATTACTTTTTGTGATTGGTGATATAAGCCTCATGTAATAGAATTTAAAATATCCTTAACATTATTTATTCAAATACTTGTTTATTATCTCCTTGAAATATTACTAATTACATTTATTGCTACATCAGTTGTAAGTTTTGTAGTAAAATTTGTTACAACTTTAGCATTTTTTCAAAAGAAAAAAGCATATTACAAAATAAATAAATAAAAATGGATTTTTGTTATAAAAAAAATTAGAATATTAAATACTAGTTAGATATTATTAAAGTAATAACAAAAAGGCCAGAAATATATCGCTGCATGCCTCTAAGTTTGTTGGGCCGCCATAGCAATTGAGAATTCTATAAGATCAGATTGATGCAAGAAAAACTATGATTTGTATGAATCTTATATGAGTTTGACATGCCAATAGAGCCATCAGAAATTGTTTTAGTCAATGATAATAATTTCATACAGACTCCACATGTAAATAGTGGGTATCGTAGAACAAAAACTAATATATTTCGAATAAGAAAATCAAGAGAGAAATATATTGAGTTAGAAAATAAAGGCTTAATATTTGTGGCAGGACCATGGTCAAGTGAACATCAATGCAAGCAGTTAAAAAGAGTGCAGTGAGTTTACCCTATTCCATAAGCAGTTCAATAATTAGAATTAGAACCTCAAATTAAGGTGCAATTTGGGTATTTCGAAAAGTTCAGCAGCTTCTAGTTTCAAATCAGAAGATTAGGGGTTTAGGTTGATTTTGACCGAAAGTTGGGGATGTTTTTTGCAATATTCTCTTCATTTTCTATAGCTTGTACTAAAATGTGTTACCTTCTTACCATCTTCCTTCTCCACAGTTTTACTTTTTATTTTCCAAAAAAAAAAAATTTATTCTTTGAAATTATTATTCTTCCCTCACCATTATTTTGCATTTCTTTGACATCTCATCTCCTTCAATGTAGCATTCAATTATAGAAAAGAAATCAACCCACCCATTCTGAATCAATAGGATTACTGAAATAATTTTGAAGGTGGATGGATCAATCATGATGGCATCAAATTGAGAACTCAAATATGTGCTATGCCATATTAAACCTAATTGATCATATATATATTTTTGGCAGATTTGTACATACAGCAATATATATATATATATATATATATTTATTTATTTATTTATATTTTTGATGGTTATATACTGCAATATTGACCAATTGGTAAACTATAACAAAAATGCACCTTCACGTTAAAGACAATAAAGAAGATATGCTTCACCATACCCAAGCTGTGAAAGTGATCTACTAATATTCCCAGCTTGCTTTAAACGAGGCCCTACTGCACCAGTTAACTTTTGTTGCTCTGAACTAGGTAGATCAACAAGATTTATTCTGCTTGTTTTGCAGGTGCTTAAACCATCTGCCTTGCTACTCTGTGGCACAGAAACAACAAAGAAACAGAGGTACAGTTTGTTTGGTTTGTTAAAGCATCCAATCCAAAATGCACATGAGTAAGATAGTGGGTACAAAATGTATGCTAATTAGGGTGATGTAACACAACCCCTTCCTGGCAGGCCTGCCTAAAAACCGAGGCCGAATTATAAGTCTTCCACAGATAGACCCAAAGACACCCCTACTAGAGATTTCACACAATTTGAACCAAAGACACCTAACTAGGCTCTGATTCCATTTCAACAAACAACTAACCAAAAAGACAAATGCTGTTTGAAAGTACGCCAACGAAGTTTTTCAAGTCAGACAGGAAAGAGTATCCATGTACCAAAAATGGATGACCGAAGGCTTGTCCTTAGTTTCACTCTCTGAAGCTGCGTGGCACAAAGCACATTCCCAGCTCAATAGCACCAAACAGTGTTTGGAAGAATTTTGTTATACATTCTGACATTCTAAGTAACAAGTTCATTATCAAATGCTGAAGTCAATAACTTCCCAAAATGCCTGCTTACTAGGCTAGAAAAGCCCCGTGTTTTCATATTTTACAAATCTACATTTTAAGCCCTCCAACAGAAAAAAATCTGACTCATACACCAAAAAAATAGCAAATAGCAATTAATGACCCAATCATCTATAATTCTCTTTTTATTTTTTTTATAGGTAATAAGACTTTTATTGAAAAAATTGAACATCATGTTCACGATGGTGAGCACTTTGAACAAAGAAACAAATACAAGAAGATCAAGAACTAAAGGAAATAGAAGCTAAAAAATCAGTTACAACAGTACTGTTCGTACACCCCCAAACACGAGCCCAAAGAAACAAAGTATGAAAAAGTAAACATTTTAGATGTTCCAAAGTTCTCACCTTATCTTCAAAAATGCGGGCATTAGCATTTAACTTGCATCGGGATTCAACACAAGTATAAATAGCATGTGAGTGGGAACTCTACCATTAATACTAACATTAGTACAATCTTTGATAATAATTGGAACAAGTTATGAAAAGTAGGAGCTATTAGCTTCAAATACTCTATCTAAATAACAACTCTTTTTTTAATTAATCTTGCAAATGGCAAGCCTTATGCATATACCTCATAGAAGAGTAATGAATCCAGATGTGAGACATGATGTTAGCCTGACCTTATTTTTATGTTTTAATCTATTCTATGAAATATAGCTTACGGCTTAAGATGCTTGAGCCCTACACCTGGACATTCGACCACTTAAAAGCTTGGGGCCTGGGGCACTTCAAGTTTTTATCCTTCAATGTCTCAAAGTGATGAAGCAAAGATATGTTTTTTTCAAAAAAAAATCAACCTTCTAATCAAAATTTTGACATTCTTTCCCCTCCACATTGGGTCTAAAACTAACTTAATATCATCAAAAATAAACCCTGAGATCTCCACTACCTCTTTTTAATTAATATTAATCTTAAGTATTAAGCTTCTTAACATAACACTACAACAATATTCTGCATCAATACAACCCCTTAATCGGGGATAAGAACCTTGAATCACCATATTCAATTCTCTAACTGTAGTCAATTCCTTCCCTTTTCTTTTTCTATTGTTAATAGGTAATCTAGGGTGCAGGAGTAGAATTTAAAGGCAGCATTCACCAATACAAAACTTCATGACAATCAGCACCAAGATTCAAATTAATCTAAGGAAGCATCAATACCAACACAAGATACAATAAGCATACGGACAAATGGAAACTCCTAAAAACAATATTCATCAACCCCCATGACCAGGAAATCATGATCAATTGATGAGTAGGTATAAGATCCAAGTGTATGTGTGTGTGTCTAAGAGAGAGAGAGAGAGAGAGAGAGAGAGAGAATCTACTGAAAAACAAGAGAAGGGTTTTGACTTGTTCAAAGTGAAACCAACTAGTTTTTTTCCCCCAATTTAAGCAACTCCCACATCAAGATCGTATCAAGGCCGTGTCTTTGATCGCATCCACAACATATCAGACTGTATCCAAAATTCAAAACATTTTTTAATCTCCTGATACTCTTTGGAGACTGTATTGGATACATCTCCAGCCATGAGAGATACTTCAAATGAGAGGCCAATTTTCTATCCAAAGTCCAACACATGCATATTGGAGGTACTTCAAATTTGTCCTACTTCATTGTTACATCAACACCTACTAGTAATATTAATGCAATTTTGGTTTTTGCTATTGTTAACTTATGGTCAATTAGGATTCCATTGTTTTAAATGTCTGAAAGGAAGCAAAATTTCAGCTACTGCTAGTTGTTGGACCTAAGAACAAGTGACAACTATATTCTATCACAAATAGCCATGGAACTAAATATTGCTAAGCGGGCCACTTAGACTAAAGGGTTTTGGTATGGTCAATGGCAAAAGCACAATAGAACAGAATGGCTTAGCCATCTAAAATCCCCATTTGATCATTCCTCAAATGTAATTGAGCTAACTTCACCCATTCATATTGGGAAATTTCTTAAACTCAAGGAAGGAAACATTTACAACCTTAGTTTCAGGATCAAATGTACTAGCTAATTAGCTAAAGTTATATACAAATTAAGCAATACTAGCTAAAGTTAATTTTCACAATGATGGTGGCAAAACTGAGACTGATAGAATAGCTAAAATGAATTTTCACATTTACTTACCGCCATCAAGTAAAATCAAGCTCTCCATTAAATTAGCTGTGCAACCCACCCAATCAGCATCTTCAATTGCAAGAATGTTCTGATTTTGACTCTCAGGGTCAATTGAAACCAGCCCAATGGCAGTCTTAATCAGAAGTTCACCATTATCAGTGCAGCTATAGAAATGACTATTCAAAATCATTGGTACCATATATTTATCCAAGACTCAGCCACACCATACTCCTCCATAACCCATATGTGACAGAAGACACCCTGATGATCACCAGTGTAAAACAAAACAGCCAGGGATCCCTTGAACATTGCAAGTCGAGTCCAACATTCAGGCACAGCATCCAAGTCTAAGTGCTTAGGAGGCAACATTATCTCACGGAAGCTCTCATTATTGACGTTAAAGGACAGAATGAAACCGTGGAGATCAGTGGCTGCTACAGTGTGCAAAGCTCTGTTAAAAAATATACAGGGTGGATCAATATTAGCAATAGTTCTAAATTTGGGTTCATACCCTTCTCCACGAATCTGTACTCAAACTGTAAATCTCGGCTTCGGCCTCTTGTCCGTCAAAAACAGACCCAAGTCTAAGAATCTTGAAGTCATTATTTTGAAAATTAAAAGCAAGTCCAACAACGGATCTGGTGTACTCGTCAGTAAAGGGAGTAGGTAGAAGCATAGTTTTAAAAACCAGACCGGACCTGCCGGTCCTACCGGTTTAACCGGGAACCGGCCTTCAATCCGGTCCGGTTATGGTAAAAAACCGGAAATGAGCTTAAAACCGGTAAATAGTAAAAACCGACCGGTTTAACCAGAGAACCGAAAACCGGTGTGGTCGAACCGGTTAATGACGGGTTGGGGTTTTTTGACTTTTCCACTAAAACTACGTCGTTGAGATCGCTCTCTCATCTCAGTCTCACGATCATCCAGCCTCACTCTGCCTAAAAAAACCCATGCAAAGAACAACCAAAAACACCAGCAAAAAAAAATCGGAAACCCACAAACCTGGTAATCCAAAACCCATATAAACCCAAAAATTCCCGCCGTCGCCGATCATGGTGTTGTTTTACTGCCGCTTTGATCGAGCATAGAGCTTTCAATGGGTCGGTGGCTGGGCAAATCTGATGGTTATGCACTGGACAAATCTGATGGGTTGGCGGTGAGTGAAGGAAGAGAGGGGAAAAAATAAAAAGGAGAGGGTGAGCTTCTATGGAAGATTTGGATTGGCCAGACGAAGAGAGGAAAAACAAAAGGGTAGAGGTTGAAGAACCAGAGAACATACGAAAGAAAAAAAAACGAAAGAAAGAAAAAGAAGGAAACAGAGAAACATAAAGGAAAGTAGAAACCAAGAAACATTATTTAATTAAAGAGGCAAATAAAATACCATTATTTTATTATTTCTTTGAGCTACGTGCACAACAATTTTTAGCTATGCATTGTTTGCAGCAAAGCAAAAAATTTTGACAATACCTCCACTAATAGAGTCTAACTTTTGCATTTGATAGTGCTAAAAATAGCAATTTTTTAATACCACCATTGCTAATGCTCTAAATTATATTATAGACAGAATTTATTCTTTTTTTATTTTTTTGATTAATAGACCAAATTTATTTTTGTAAGCCATCAAATAGAACACTAATAAAAGTTTTATCTAAAATTTATATTTAATTTGGCTAGTTTCTAGAGAGAGAAGAGAACCTTAATGTAATTTTATTATTATTTTTGACTAGTGTAATTTGAACATAAACCTATACATATGGAAATTAACAGACGATTGTTTGAAACTTTAAAAGTTATTTACTATTTGGATGTAATGAATTTATTTGTTATTTGCCATTTGGATGTAAATATATTGACTAATAAACTTATTTATTTAGTTTTTTGAAAGTTTATTATGTTAAGGATGATTGTTTTGTAATGTTATTGTATTAAATTCTTTAAAAAGATGTTATATACTTATATACTTGTATTTTTTTTTAAAAGGAAACATATTTATTACTATTGGTTTGTTAGTTTTAGTATAGTAAAAAATTATTAATTATTTATATAATTTAAATAAATAATAATTAAATTATTTATGACGTCACCGGTTCGACCATCGGTTGGACCCCGGTCCGACCATAAAACCGGTAATTAGCTCCTTTTCAGGTTCTTTCACCGTACCGGTTTTTAAAACCATGGGTAGAAGCTTCTTAAACATTCTAATACTTGGGTTCCACAGATAAATAATGCGACTAAGATAATAGTTGTTGAGGCTCATTTAAAAAAAAAAAAAAAAAAAAAACCAGAAAGAGGAGAGAGCCCACAATCAAGGAATAAGCCCAATTAAATTTGAGCGGCAGGAATAGGTCCGTAAAGCAAACAAACGGGTCTTGAAGAGGTAAGCGGGCCTGAAAAGGCCTGGAAAGATAAGAACCATGGGCCGTGGATGTAGGAAAGTAAGTATGGGCCTTGCCCATTGTGGCAAGCCCAAAGTAAAGCAAGAATACAGGGCCATAGTTTATGGGCTCTAGAGAAAATAGAGAATGGTTGGGCCGCGGAAGCCCAACAAGGTAATAAAGGCCCATGGAAAATGTGAAATTGTAAGGGGCCAAGGATGCTCAAAGAAGGATGAATGGGCCGCAGGAGCCCGCAGACTTGAGAAGCAATAAAAGCCCAGTGGGCTGACTAAGCCATTGAGAAAGGAATTGGTGAACCCAAAAAGGGTATAATCATTTCAACACAGCAGGAAGCAAACGGAAGGCCCATAGCCAGGATGAGCCCAAAACCACAGATAAAGAATTGATGATATGCACAGAGGCGGGAAAGTAAACACCCAAGCCATGGCGGGTGACTAACTGACGAAGGAATTTTGGACGGACATAGGCACGCGCGAGGCCCAGGTTCGCCAGCCTGTACCCAACCAATACAGGCGAAGGTGGGCCACGGGTCAGAGGTAAGGAGGGTGTGGTCTGGCGGAGGGGAGAGGGGACGATCCATTTCGGGGCTTCCATTCAGGCCACTTTCGGGTGAGTGTCCTGCTGGGATGACATGGCACCCGAAAATGGCAAAGCTGAGTTGGGGTCTCCTGGTGCATGTCATGAGAGAGAAAGAGTGCTCTGCCGTGGTAAGAAAGAATGCCACGGCGAGCTAACAAACAAAATACCCTTATATTTGTCTGGAGGCGTAAGTGCGCCGCGGCCAGCGCAGGAACGTGGCGCTGGCCGGGTGCCTAACTGATCAGCAATGGTCGGGTGGTACGCACACCAGACAAAGATGGTTACAGGGGTAAAAAGGTAAATATAACACATCACAAAATACTATATAAAGTGCTCCCGGTGCACAGAAAAAGGAAAAACAGAACTAGGAGGAAAGAATAGAAAAACAGAGTAAACAAAGAATAGAAAAACAGAGTGTAAAAAAAAAGGGCATGCACCAAGGTGGATCATTGATCCCTCTCTCCCTCTCGAGAAACCACATTCTCTATGGACTCATACTGGGAACAAAGGTCATCTAGGACCATTCCTTCAAAGTCACTAATTTCCCGTCGGAGAAGTTAGTCGCATTGAGGGAGTGTCGTCTCCTTTTTGATTTATTTTCCTTCAATATATTGCCGCAGGCCAAAAGCCTGATTGACTTATTGAAGTGTTTTACCTCTTTCTCTCTTGCGACTATCTTCTTTAAGTTCATTTTTATCACCCTTATGTCTTTATTCAGTTGTTTGCCTACTTAAAATGCAGCAAACTAGTTTTATATATATTGGTAGCATACTTGTCTGCGGCAGTCATTTGTAAAAGATTTGCCTGCCACAATTTCATAACGCGATCGTGCTGGGCTACGGCATAGCTTGCGCACAAGCCGGGCCAAGGTGAAGTACAACTGGGCCGGTCCCGACTTTCCAATCCAGAACACACTTGGGCTTAGTACGGCAGGAGAGAACAATCCAGCCCAATACGAAACTGACCCAAAACGCAGCAACAATAGTCAGCCATACAGAACAAGCCATTACAGAAACCAACTATACTATATTTCTCAAAAAGTGACGGGATTTCAAACCTTGAAATCTGGGTCAATGTGCTGTCACTGTTGCAAACAACTGCACACAGATGTTTGGAAGATGGTGATCTACTCTTAACCTTTGTAGCATATAGCAAATACCCAGTGTTTGTGAATATTAATGATACGGATTGGTTCAGGTTGAGCTTGAAGTGTTTGGTGATGAAAGTGGGGTCAGTGATGATGGAGTCACAAGATTTCGAAACGCACTGAATCGGGTTAAGGATTTCACTGGTAGCTGACCCAGGATGTCTTCCACGACGTCGTCTGGAACACGCTCACGCATTGTTCTCGTAGTAGTCTGAGACACCAGGAGGATTCACGAAGGACCAAGTTCAAGGATTTGGATTTTGACTGTTTTTCTTTTTCATTTGGAGGAGAAGAATGAAGATAAAGGATGAGTGAACCATTTGGGCCTAAGCCTAAAACCCAAAAGAGCAATAATATTTTTTTGACACAAGCATTGTGAAAAATTGAAGCAAGTGGCCCAAGGAAAACAAGGTTTTTTTTTTTAAATTTTATTTTATTTGAGTTGTTTCCTTGTTTTACGTGGATTAAGGTATGTTTGGTTGGGGGTGGAATATGGGGGATGAAAAAAAAAAGAAAAAAGAGTTTGTGTGTTGTTTGGTTGAAATGGAAGAAAGGAAATTTCTAGGTGGAGCCTAGGCATTTTCCACCCGAGCCCACACAAAACTTGTTTCTCTGAAATGAAGAGAAAAGGGGTGTGAAAATGCATGCTAAGAAAGAAAGATAGAAATAATCCTGCTTTTTTGCTCTTGCCTACCCCACCCAATTCCCACTTTCCCAGCTCTCATCATCAATTTTCAAACTTCAACCTCTTCACAAGCCTCCTCTCAACTCAATAGTAATAATCTCACCTTCTAGCAGCAAAAACTCCATTAAAATTTAAAAAGGTTTAGAGATTTTGCTTGTAGAATTATCCCTCACATTTTTGCTTGGTATTTATTCAGCAACATACTGATAGATGAGTTATGAATATACTTAACCTCAATGACTTCCATTTGATGAGCTAAGAATATATTTCTTTTTAATAATTCTCAACATTACGTAATGTCATTGGAAAATTGGAGCTAGACTATGAATCATGCCACTAAGTGACTTCCATTTGAGTCATGGGAGTTGTAGTCATTTACTTTTAACTCTACGTATTTCATTTTTTTTATTCATTTACTTAAAGTCATACAAACATGTTCAATTTGTGCGTCGGAAAACACAAGAATTTAGTTACCACTAGCCGCTAAAGGCTCTTTTGTTTTTCTTCAACATCAAGTTTTTCCTTTCATTCCCATATAGGATTTATAAGGTTGTCCATTCAAGTCCCATAACTAATTGGGGATATCAAAAAATAAAACAAAAAGTGAATTTGTCCAATTAAAAATCAAATTTGTTGAATATGCATATATTAGGGTAGCATTATATGAACTCATTGAAGTTGGTGCAACTGAATTTGTGTAGTAGGAGCAATTGAAAATTCTAGAAGATCGGATAGATGCAAGAAACACCATGATCTGTATGAATCTTAAATACGCTTGACGTGCCACTAGAGCCATCAAATATTGTTTTAGTCAATGATAATAGTTTCATCCAGACTCCACTTGTGTGTAGTGGGTATTGTAGAACAAAAACTAATATATATCAAGCATGAAAATCAAGAGAGAAATATATCAGGTTAGAAAATAAAGGCTTTATATCTGTGGCAGGACCATGGTCCAAGTGTGCACATCAATGCAGAAGTTCAAAATAGTGGAATGAGCTGAACCTATTCCATAAGCCCTTCAATACTTAGATTTATATCCTTAAATTAAGGATCAATTTGAGTATTTCTCAAAGTTCAGTAGCTTCTAATTTCAAATTAGAAGATTAGGGGTTTAGGTTGATTTTGACCAAAAGTTCAAGATGTTTTTTGCTGTATTCTCTTCATTTTTTATAGCTTGAGCTTTTTTTTTTTTTTTTTTTGAGGCAACTTTATAGCTTGTACTTAAATGTGTTACCTTCTTACCAACTTCCTTCTCCATTGTCTTATTTTTTATTTTCAACAAAAAAAATTATTATTTGAAATCAATATTCTTCCCTCTCCCTTGTGTGTGTGTGTGTGTGTTTGTTTCTCAAAAAAAAAAAAAAAAAAAAATATTCTTCCTTCTCCATGATTTAGCATTCCATTGACATCTCATCTCCTTCAATGCAGCATTCAATTATAGGAAAGAAATCAACCCACCCATTCTGAATCAATAGGATTATTAAAATAATTTTGAAGGTGGATGGATCAATCATGATGACATCAAATTGAGAACTCAAATATGTGCTATGCCAAATTATACCTAATTGATCATATATATTTTTTGGTGGGTTTGTACATACAGTAATATTGACCAATTGGTAAGCTAAACCAAACAAGGTAGAAGATATGCTTGATCATACCCAGGCTGTGAAAGTGATCTGCTAATATTACCAGTTTGCTTTAAACGCGGCCCTGCTGCATCAGTTAACTTTTGTTGCTCTGAACCAGCTAGATCAACAAGATTTATTCTGCTTTGCAGGTGCTTAAAACCATCTGCCTTGCTCTACCCTGTAACATGGAAACAATAAAGATTTAAAGCATCCAATCCAAAATAAACTTAAGTAAAGAAGTGGGTACAAAATATATGTTAATTAGGGTAAGACGTAACACACTTCCCCATGCAGGCAGGACTGCCTAACAACTGAAACTGAATAATGAGTCTTCCACAGATAGACCAAAAGACACCCCTAGCCCCAATAGAGATTTCACATAATTTGAACCAAAGACATCTAACTAGGCTTTGATTCCATTTTAACAAACAACTAACCAAAAAGACAAAAGGTGTTTGAAAGTGAGCCAACCAAGTTTTTCAAGTCAGACAGGAAAGAGTATCCATGTACCAAAAATGGATGACCGAAGGCTTTTCCTTAGTTCACTCTCTGAAGCTGCGTGGCACAAAGCACATTCCCAGCTCAATAGCACCAAACAGTGTTTGGAAGAATTTTGTTGTACATTCTGACATTCCAAGTAACAAGTTCATTATCAAATGCTGAAGTCAATAACTTCACAAAATGCCTGCTTACTAGGCTAGAAAAGCCCTGTGTTTTCATATTTTATAAATCTATATTTTAAGCCCTCTAACAGAACAAAACCTGACTAAAACACCAAAAAATAGCAAATAGCAATTAATGACCCAATCATCTATAATTCTCAAACATGGATAGTATTTAACTTGAATTGGGATTCAAACACAAGTTAAAAGAGCATGTGAGCAGGAACTCTAACCATTAATACTAACATTAATACAATCTTTGAGAATAATTGGAAGAAGTTGTGAAAAGTAGGAGCTATTAGCTTGAAATACTCTTTCTAAATAACAACTCTTTTTTTAATTAATCTCACAAATGGCAATTGGCAAGCCTTATGCATAAACCTCATAGAAGAGTAATGAATCCAGATGTGAGACATGATGTTAACCTGACCTGATTTTTATGTTTTAATCTCATCTATGAAATATAGCTTACGGCTTAAGATGCTTGCCCTACACCTGGACATTCCAGTAGTTAAAAGCTTGGGGCCTGGGGTACTTTAAGTTTTTATCCTTCAATGTCTCCAAGTGATGAAGCAAAGATATGTTTATTTCAAAAAAAAAAAAACAACCTTCCAATCAAAATTTTGACCTTCTTTCCCCTCACCCTTTGGTCTAAAACTAACTTAAATCATCAAAAATAAACCCTGAGATCTCCACTACCTCTTTTTAATTAATGTAAATCGTAAGTATTAAGCTTCTTAGCATAACACTACAACAACATTCTCAATCAATGCAACTCCCTTAATCAGGGATAAGAACCTTGAATCACCATATTCAATTCTCTAACTTCAGTCAATTCCTTCCCTTTTTTTCTATTGTTAATAGGTAATTTAAGGTGCAGGAATAGAATTTAAAGGTAGTGTTCACCCATACAAAACTTGATGACAATCAGCACCATGATTCAAATTAATCTGAGGAAGAATCAATACCAACACAAGATACAATAAGCATATGGAGAAATGGCAACTCCTAAAAACAAGAATATATATATATATATATATATATATATATATATATACCCAACATCAATAGTGAGACAAGGAAGTGCCATTTATAACCTTTGCTTATTGCTTTATAACTAGGATATACAACAATTAATTAACTCATCTACAATTTTAGGAATATTTATCAGATTCAAAAATAAATTACAAGCATTGAATCCCTCAAAAACATTTTCAAAATGCCCAAATGCACTAAGCCTAAAATCTGCAGCTTCATCTCCAATTGCCCCCCACTTCTCAATCCCACAAGTATCATACTGGTAAAAGTAAAAACAGAAACTCAATTATGTCCCACATGCATCACAAACTCCTTCAAAGTACAAACACAAATGCAACAATATTCATCAACCCCCATGACCAGGAACTCCCGCATCAAGATCGTATCAAGGCTGTGTCTTGACCACATCCGCAACATATCAGACTTTATCCAGAATTTAAAACATTTTTTAATCTCCAGACACTCTTTGGAGACCTTATTGGATACATCTCCAGCCATGAGAGATAATTCAAATGAGAGGCCACTTTCTATCCAAAGTCCAACACATGCATATCGGAGGTACTTCAAATCTGTCCTACTTCATTGTTACATCAACACCTACTAATAATATTAATGGAATTTTGGTTTTTGCCACTTTTAAATTACGGTCAATTAGGATTCCATTGTTTTAAATGTCTAAAAGGAAGCAAAATATCAGCTACTGCTATTTGTTGGACTGAGAACAAGTGACAACTATATTCTATCACAAATAGCCATGGAACTATATATTGCTAAGCGGGCCAATTAGACTAAAGGGTTTTGGCATGGTCAATGGCAAAAAGCACAATAGAACAGAATGGCTTAGCCATCTGAAATCTCCATTTGACCATTTCTCAAATATAATTTAGCTAACTTCACCCATTCATATTGAGAAATTTCTTAAACTCAAGGATGGAAACTATTACAACCTTAGTTTCAGGATCAAAATTACTAGTTAAAGTTATATACAAATTAAGCAATAGTAGCTAAAGTTAATTTTCACAATGATGGTGGAAAAACTGAAAGTGATATAATAGTTAAAGTGAATTTTCACATTTACTTACCACCATCGAGTAAAATCAAGCTCTCCATCGAATTAGTTGTGGAACCCACCAAATCAGCACCTTCAATTGCAAGAATGTTCTGATTTTGACTCTCAAGGTCAATTGAAACCAGTCCAAAGGCATTCTTAATCAAAAGTTCACCATTATCAGCAAAGCCAAAGAAATGACCATCCCAAAACCAATCCATTTGTACCGTATATTTTGTAGTCCAAGATTCAGCCACACCATACTCCTCCATAACCCATATGTGGCATATGACACCCTGATGATTATCTCCGTCAATGAAAACAGCCAGGGATCCCTTGAACAATGCAAGTTCAGTGAAATATCCAGGCACACATTTCAAGAAAGTAGGAGGCCACATTATCTCCTGGAAGCTCTCATCATTGACGTTAAAGGACAGAATGAATTCGTGGTAATTAGTGTCTGCTACAGTGTGCAAAGCTCCGTTAAAAAATATACAGGGTGGATTAATTCCAAAAACAGTTCCAAAGTCGGTTTCATACCCTCTTAAGGACTCCATCGATATTACAACCTTTCTCCAGGAATCTGTACTCAAACTGTAAATCTCGGCCTCGGCCTCTGGTCCCAAAAAAACAGACAGAAGTCTCAGAATCTTGAAGTCATTATTTTGAGAATTATAAGCAAGTCCAATAACAGAGATGGTGTCCTCATCAGTAAAGGGAGTAGCTAGAAGCTTCTTAAACATTCTAATACTTGGGTTCCACAGATATAATGTGACAAAGTTCTTTCTCATAACTAGCTAGGTAGAGCAAGCCATTACAGAAACCAACTACGTTGCATTTGTCAAAAATAGAGGGCATTTCAAACCTAGAAACCTGGGTCAAAGTGCGGTCGTTGTTGCAAACAACCGTACACAATTGTTTGGAAGATGGTGAACTATTCTTATCCTCTGTAGTGTATAGCAAATACCCACTGTGAGTGTTTGTGGATATTAATGATTCGGATTGGTTAAGGTTGAGGTTGAGCTTAAGTGTTTGGTAGTGAAAGTGGGATCAGTGATGATTGAGTCACATGATTTCGAAACGCACCTGAAGCGGGTTAAGGATTTCACTGGTAGATGACCCAGAATGTCTTCCACGACGTCGTCTGGAAGAAGCTCACGCTTTGTTGTTGTAGTGTTCTGAGACATCAAGAAGATTCACGAAGGGACCAAGTTTAAGGTTTTAGGATTTTGTCTCTGTTTTCCCTTTTTGAAAAAAGGGTTTATGTTGTTATGTTGTCATATATACGGGGGAGAAAGAATGAAGATATAATGAGGATAAGTGAATCTATGGCATTTGATCTGTGGTGTCCTGGGCCTAAGCAGCAAAGCCTAACCCAAAAGCCCAATGATATATTTTTTGACACAAGCATTGTAAAAATTGATGTAATTATGTAAATGGCCAAGAAAAACAAGCTCTTTCCTTGTTTTATGTGGATTAAGAGTAAGCAGCCAGAGGCATATAATTGGCCTTGGCAGCAGAAATTCCATTAAAATTTAAAAGATTTCAGAGACCGTGCTTGCAGAATTATCCCTCACATTTTTGCTTGGTAATTGTTTGGAAATTTATGCATAGATGAGCTAAGACAATAACTTCCATTTGATGAGCTAAGAATATATTTCTCTTTAATAATTCTAGACATTATGTAATGTCATTGGACAATCGAGGCTAGACTATGAATCATGACTCTTAGTGACTTCCATTTGAGTCATGTGAGTTGTAGTAATTTGCTTTAACTCTACCTAGTTCATTTTGTTGATTCATTTACTTGAAGTCATACCCACATGTTCAATTTTGTGTACTAGAAAAAACAAAAGAATTTAGTTCTCACTATCCACCTCGAAGGATTTTTTTTCTTTTCTTTGTTAGTTTTTTCTTTTCATCCCCCAATTGCCGCTTGCACTGATATTCACTTAGAGACAATGGTCCTGCCACAAATATAAAACTTTTATTTTCTAACTCAATATATTTCTCTCTCAAAAAAAAAAAATACCTTTCTTAATTTTCAAATTCAAAATATATTAGTTTTTGTTCTACAATACCCACTACTTACATGTAGAATCTGCATGAAACGATCATCGACTAAAACAATTTCTGATGGTTCTAATGACATGTCAAACTCATTTAAGATTCATACAGATCATGGTTTTTCTTGCATCTATCTGATCTTATAGAATTCTCAATGCTTCTACTACACAAATTCAATTGCACCAACTTCAACGAGTCATATAATGCATTCAACACAGTTGCTCTGAAATTGGAGGAATTCACTTTTATTTTATTTTTTGATATCCTGAATTAGTTATGGGACTTGAATGGACAACTACATAAATCCTGAAAAGAGTGCAATGAGCTGAACCTATTCCATATGCACTTCAATCCTTAGATTTAGATCCTTAAATTAAGGATCAATTTGGGTATTTTCTCAAATTAGAAGCTAGTGTTAAGTTTTATTTTGACCGAAAATTCAGGAGGTTTTGCAATATTCACTTCATCTTTTAGAGCTTGCACAATTAATGTGTTACCTTCTTTCTAAACTGTTCCATTTTTATTTTCAAAAAATTATATCACTAGAAGTTAATAATCTTCCTTTTCCATTATTTTATTCCTTTGACATCTCAGCTCATTCAATGTAGCATTCAAATAATATAATATCAAACTCCACTCACCCATTCTGTATCAATAGGATTACTGAAATAATTATAAAGGTGGATGGATCAATCATATGATGACTTTAAATAGAGAACTCAAACATGTGCTATGCCATGTTAAACCTAATTGATCATAGATATTTTTGACACGTTTGTACATACAGCAATATTGACCAATTGGTAAACTGCACAGAAAATGCATTTTCACATGAAATAATATATATACGTTTGACCATAACCAAGCTGTTAAAGTGACCTACTAATATTCCTAGCTTGCTTTGAACTTGGCCCTGCTGCACCAGTTAACTTTTGTTGCTCTGAACCAGCTAGATCAACAAGATTTATTCTACTTGTTTTGATGCTTAAACCATCTGCCAATTGCTCTACAAAAACAATGGTTTACTTTAAAATCGAGAACGAATTATGAGTCTTGCACACATAGACCAACAGACATCCCCAGTAGGGGTTTCACATGATTTGAACCAAATAAATGTAACCAGGCTTTGATTCCACCTTATAAAGAGCTGTTTGCAAGTGGACCAACCAAGTTTTTTGCTACTTATACAGGAAAGAGTATCCATGTATCAAAATAGGACGACCTGAGGGCTTTTCAGAACCACTTACAGATCAAAGAGGCCATTCCCCCTAGCTGGCCCCCAATAATATATATATATATATATATATATAATTTGATTGTATAATCAAAATTTGGCTATACATTTTATAAGTGAAGTAGATGAAATCTCACGCAATGTGTGAGAATATATAACTATTTTATAATGAGATGTAATATAAACAAAAAAAAAAAAAAAAAAAAACAATTGCTTCAAGTATTGTATAATTTTTATAAACTTGTACAAATATTTTTTTATTTTTTTTATCTCTACAAATATACCATTCTATTATTTTTTGGTGTGTTTAATTAATAGTATGTTGAGGTGATCTATATTCTTCTAACTTATGTTATAGTGTGTAATATTTGCCTAATATACAACTAAACTTTATAAATTTTTATTATTCAAATTTCTCATATTTTAAGGAATAAGAGAATTGCCATGATGATCAAAAGTCATCACAAAATTATAATGCTATCTTAACCAAAATTAAAATGAAACCAAAGAAATAAAAGATAGACATTATAATAATTTATTACTTAAACAATTGGTAGGCACATTCAATTTCATAGCCATGTAAATTGTGTTTTGATATAAACTTAAATTCCTTTCTATATCTATATAATATCTCAAAGCTAAAGCATAGTATTTGTTATTGCTACGTTCCTGTTGAGTCACATTGGCGTAGCATTTCAATCCATTTCAATCCACTTGGTTAATTTGGTCCACTTCAGTCAAATTCTTTTTATTCGGTCCATTTGATCCAATTTGGGCTATCCGATCCACTTGGTCCATTCGGCCCATTCGGTCCAGTTTTGTGTATTCGGCCCATTTCAGTCTAATTAGTCTATTAAGTCCAATTCTATTTATTCGGTCGACTTCCATCCATTTAATCCAATTTGTTCTATTCGGTCCATCTAGATCATTACAGTCCACATGGTCCAATTCTAACTATTCCTTCTATTTGGTCCATTTGATTTATTTCAGTCCACTTGGTCCATTTGGTCAACTTCGGTCCATTTAATCCAATTTTGTCTATTCTGTCCACTTCAGCCCATTTGGTCCATTTCGGTCCAATTCGGTCTACCTTGATCCATTTACTTAAGAATGAGAAAATTTATATTTGAGTTGAAAGTACCGACTCTAAATCCGAATTTATTAAAAAATATGGATCTCAAACTCGTTTCCAGTTTGAATCTTTGAGAATTACATTTTAACACTAGTTCAATTTATAACTTTTGTTCCCCATTACTTGAATTAGCTATGACTCAATCTGCCAAAAGAAACTCTTGCAATTTCCCACAAATTTAAAAAAAAAAAAATTGATGAATTTTTTCTTGCTCATCTATGGAATTCAGGTGATAAAATAGCATATTGGTTACTGTTATTCCCAATCATAGACCTGTTAGCAAGACATGCATGAATTTAACCATCGTTGGAGGCTCCACCTTGAATATGTTTGTCCAAATGTTGTGTGAGGCCACATGGATATCAAGGCCATTAACAACTGTGGAGTGGTACTTGGTATTTACATGCGGCACTGTAGTTTTGTCTCGAAACCCCAACTTGTGAACTCTCTAGCAGGTGTGTCACTGATAGTTGCCATCTCATTCGTGAGCTATTGTACACTCCTATGGGCTGTGCCAGTTAAAGAGGGTAGGTTGTCCAACATATTGCAAATTCCATAAGTGCAAGCGAGCACGGAAAATTTCTAGGATTTTGGGTGTTGTTAATGCGTTTGGGTTCATTGCTTTGGCCTTTAGAGGTCACAATCTTATACTAGAGATACAGGTATTATAATGCTATTGATACTACGAATTTTACCTTTATAAAGTCATTTAAATTGATGAGTCAACTTTTAAACACAATAGAGAGAGAGAGAGAGAGAGAGAGAGAGAGAGAGAGAGAGAGAGAGAGAGAGAGAGAGAGAGAGAGAGAGAGAGATTATTGGGCTTAAATGTAAATCTATGGAAAAATTGACTTTTTTTTTTTAATTGGAATTTTTGTAGGCAACCATGCCTTCAAGTGAAAAGAATCCATCACAAGTGCCAATGTGGAAGGGTGTCAAATCTGCATATCTTCTAATTGCAATGTGCTTATTTCCCCTTGCAATCAGAGGTTATTGGGCATATGGAAATATGGTACTATTTATTTTTATTTTTTCATGTATCCCTATATTTGTTTTACAAAATCAAAATTCTCAGATTTTTCTACTCCTTAACAGTTCATCTATAGTTATTTAAAGAGAAAGATTTAGATTTCAATTTTTAGTTAAATAACTTCAATATAAGATGAAATCACAATTATTATTTTCAATAGATGAATGACCTGTTTTCAATAGATGAATGACCCAAATTAGCTTATTTTCAGCTAACTTTACTCTACTCCCCTCCACTCTCTCCTCCCTCAATCCAAACGGGTCTGAAATTTATAGATAAAAGTGAGTTTCATTGATTTGTAGATTTAAAATGATTAAATGTAAGATACTAGTTCAAATTCATAATATCATAAGTGTTTTATTTGAGAAAAATCTTCAAACTCAAACCATTATGTGCTAAATATATATCTAGTAATTTATACAAACAATCATTCTTTGAAACCCAGATTTCCCCTTCTCTTTGATTAATTTTCTTAAGTATATTTACTAAAAGAGTTAAATTTTCTATCGTGATAACATATACCAAAACAAGGGGGCATGTTAATAGCCTTGTACATGTTCCACAGGCATGAAACTTCAGAACTTGTTTTAGGATTAACAAGCGTATTGCTCATACTTACTGTTGTAAGCTCCCTCCAACTCTATGGAATGCCAATATTTGATGGCTTAGAGTCTATATACACAAGCAGGATGAAGCAGCCATGTCCTTGGTGGTTTCAAGCAATTTCCCGAGTCATTTTTGGGTTCTTCTGCTTCTTTTCAGCCATCACCATCTCATTTATGGAAGTCAACTTCAAGTTCTTAGTGGAGGCTTCTCATTGCCTCTAACTTTAGCTCTTCCATGTTTTATGTGGCTTAAGATTAAGAAACCAGAGGCATATGGCCCAATGTGGTGGTTTAATTGGACACGTAGGGTTGTTTGGAATGGCTCTAGGTGGGATTTTGAATCTTTGATTGTGGCAGGAGTGTATGTTGTAATTGTCACTGGAATTGAGGTGAGATTTTTCAAGCCACACTAATTGAAATATTATAGGTTGGATAGTAAGGACTAAGTTATTCTAACTCCTAAATTTTGATAATTTTTGTAATACATTTGACAGTTCAATAATATGATAAAAAATAAAAAATAAGGACTATAGTTCAATAAAATGAAATAAGCTTCAATGAGCTCAATAAATAAGAGATTCATTTATACGGGCAAGGAGTCTCTCAAAAACACAAGGGATTAAGCCTTGATCATTGGATATGTTTTTTTTCCAACAAGGTATTGGCTAGACCCCAAATGGTTTTCGGAGTTTAAGTATTTTCGCTTCCTGTTGTCGGGGGTTCTTTTTTACGTTTCTTTTTCTAAGAAGGAAGTCGGACCCGGCACTTCGTGGAATGGGCTCCAAAGTACCATTCTGCCGCTGCCGGTTTATGCGCAAACATTGAGTCCAAGTCCAAGGAAAGATGCTACAAAGTGGGCTCATCCTTTGTTTCTGCCGCAGAAGGAACTTCTCCTCCAGCTTCTGCCGCAGATTTAACTTTCCTGCCATGCAGCAAAACTCTGTGCAGTAAACTGTTTGCTGTGCAATAAAGCTGTCTGCTGTGCAATAAAGCTTTCTGCTAGGCTTATTCTCTGTTCCTGCCGCAGAAGGAATTTTCCTCCAGCTTCTACTGCAGATCTGACTTTCTTGTTGTGCAGCAAAACTCTGTGCAGTAAAGCTGTCTGCTTGTGCAATAAAGTTTTCTGCTGGGCTTATCCTCTGTTCCTGCCGTGCAGCAGAACTTTTTGCTGTGCAGTAAACTGTCTGCTGTGCAGCAAGCTGTTTGCTGTGCAGTAAAGTTTTCTGCTAGGCTTATCCTCTGTTCCTGCCGCAGAAGGAATTTTCCTCCAGTTTTCTGCTGTGCAGCAAAACTCTGTGCAGCAAGCTGTCTGCTGTGCAGCAAGCTATCTGCTGTGCAGTAAAGTCTCCTGCCGTGTAGTAAAGCCTTTTGCCGTGCAACCTGGGTGACTACTGTTCATTTCTTTTATTGTAGAAATATTGTTTCTTACTTCCTGCACATAAACAAATCTAAAACCCAAAGAAAATGTCAATCAAGCAAATGTTAGCTTACATGGGTTAGCATATTCTCAAATATATACATACATATATGCGTAAATATACTTATACGTATTAATATATATTTTGCAGAACATGAGAAACAAGATATATGTATATATACTTATGGCAGGATAATGAGTCAAAAGTAAAACACGTAATAACAAATGAAGAAGAAAGTTTCGGCAGAAAATGTTGAACACGGTGAATGTAATAAAAGGGTGCTACAGCAGAATAACCAGTACAACAAGTAAAGATACCACTGCAGGACAACTGATGCGGCAAACGTGATAAAAAACGTACTACGGCAGGATGACTAAATGCGGCAGACATAAGTTATAATGAGAGAAATCAAACACATTTGCAACCGAAACAAGTTTTGAATCTTCCCATAGAATAAGTAAACCAAGAAGGAACCCGAACCCCAACTTGAACAACCTTATCATAGGCTTTTGCCATAAAAGTTGTGCATTTTGGAGAACATGCCTAAATGGCTACTGGCTATTATATTTGGAGACTTCAAAGAGTGGGTTTGCTAAGAGGGAGGGAAAAGATGGTCTATTGATGCATGCCCCTATTCCTGCCATGTTTTTCTCTCTTCGTTTTACCACTTTATTTATTTCTTTCTTTCTTTCCCCTATTGGGTCTCTCTTAGTTTTTTACTACTCTCTTGCCGTGGCTTCCTCTCCCCTGTTTTTGGTCTCTGTTTCCTCCTTTTATAGTGAGCTAATTCAATGGGATTTCTCCCTTTTACCCCTAGGGCTTCACCAACTGTTTTTGGTTTGTTGCGGGCATCTCTTTAGGACTACCCACTAACCCATTGGTTGCCCCGACCACTGCTATGGCTCAGTACATGTCTGCTGCACCGCTATTTCACGACAAAATTCTCTTTTGTTTGTTCCTGCTGTATACCTCTACCTCTTGGTTTAAATGGATAGGGGTTGGGTTACCTCACTACCTAGTTCTATGGCATGCATCAAATGGTCCCAACCATTTATTACTTCTTTTGGGTAAGAAATCATCCCAGCAGGATATCTTTCCAAAAGAAGTTATGGCAGGAAACCAAATATATACCACCTTTTCCCCCCACCTCCAAACCACACCCTCTAAATCCCCTTGGCCGTGGGCCCACCTCCCTTGTATTGGCTGGGTACAGGTTGGTGGAGCTCCGGCCCTTGTGTGCTTGCTCCACTATCTTCCGCTTTTGTCTTCTTTCGTTCCCACGCCATTTCTGCCGTAGCAGATTAGTTTTTGTTTTGTTCAGCTGCGTATTTTTGTCTTGTTTCTTCATGCTTTTGCTGCTACATTTGTCATTTCCTTTAGTTTGGCTTTTCTTTCATTCACGCGTTTCCTGCTGCAAATTTGTATTCCTCTGTGGATCATTTCCCTTGCATTTCTTTCTTTGGACCCCTTTTGCTTTTTGGGCCGTCGTTTTTCATTGGGCTTTCTTCCGCATGGGCTTTTGGCTATGGATTTGCAAAATTGGGCATCAACACCTGTCTAACAAAATAGAAAAGAAACAAAAGCAATCTGAACAATACCTGTCCATATGCAAAGACAGAACTATTGAATCTAGCCAAATAATTTTCAACAAGGGTCTCTCCTACAAGCTGGAAGATATTATCTTCCTGCAAATAAGATATATTTATTTAGCATCTAACACCAACAATCATTTAATTCCAACCTGAAAACAATCACATTGATAGGGATTTTGCCTATGTTGCTTCAATGTCAGCAACAGAGTCAAATAAATTTTAAAGGTTCATGCATTAATTGATAATGAATTACTTGAAATCTTCTTAACTATTAGATCACCTCCATTCCTGATCTTGTGTGGTGGCCGCATTCAAACTATTACCTGAACATTTTGTCACACAATTAGTCTAATGACACAACAAATTTCATAATATTTTTCACAACTGTTGAGGTGTAAGGCTATGATTGGTATACAATAATGATAGTAATGTCAATTGTGATCCCAATAAAAGTGATGTTACACAAACCACAAACTACTAACTCAACAAATTGTGAAAAAAAAAAGTTGTGAAATTTGTTGTATGACTGTATCTATAGCGCATTGTTGTCTATCACAAGATCCTTCAAAAATCAGTGGAGATTTTAATGCTATTATATTCAACTTTTGAAAAAATGTGGTAAATTCAAAGACATGAAGAAAATGCATAACTATACCAGTTTTACACTTTCTCAATCAGTAAACTAACACATAAGTAGATCCAAATCATCTCGGTAATTGAAAAAATGGAACAAAAGCCAAAACCCTAGGGCTTAGGTTACCATTTCTTCTCTGTCTCCCAAATAACATTCCTTCTCACCCCTTTAAAACCTTTATAAAAGAAAAAAGGTCATATCTGCTACACAAAACTCCCACTTTTACAAGAATTGAGAGAGGTGATTAGCAAGCAGTCTTATCCCCAATTATCTTGGGAGAGGTTGATTACCAAACTCAAGCCTACAACATGTTGATTTTGGTGGAATTGTCATTGCCATAACCCCAATTGTTAGCTATGTCTACTAGTTCTTTATTTGATTAATCTTTGGCATGGTGTTTCACTAACAGCTTCTCATTACGGAGTTCATATTACTAATAACGTTCTGTATTTCTTTATACTTATGTGTCTTTTGTACACTTACGTGTCTTTTGTACATAGTTCTTTACTTATCAAATGATATACTGCTACCTCACAGTTCCTTGCTGCGGCTGCCAAGCTGTGGTGGCGGCTACTGGCTGCTGATAATAATAATAGAGTCCAACACATTCATATGGGACGTACTTCAAATCGGTCCTACATCATTCTTACATCAACACCTACTAGAGAAATTAATGCAATTTTTGGTTTTTGACACTGTTAATTATGGTCAATCAGGATTCTATTGTTTTGAACTTAAAGGAAGCAAAATTTCAGCTATTGCTAGTTGTTGGACTTGAGAACAATTGACCGCTATGTTCTATCACAAATAGCTATGGAATTAGACTAAAGGGTTTCGGTATAGTCATGGCGAAAGCACAATGGAACAGAATTACTTAAGCCATTTGAAATCCTCAATTGAGCACATTTCGGAGTTGCTAAGTACTGTACTACTATGGAATACTCTTAATGCATCTTGTTGCTACTAGCAACATTGATAACATCTATAATATACCCAAAATTTCTGGATATTCCTGGCAATAATAACCAAATTCGTATAAAAATAAGTAGATGGCACTCTAAGAAAATTTCCCCAAACCTAAGTATGCATTGCCACCCACAGTTACTTTCACCAAACACAGGCACAAACAGCTAAATAATCCTCCTTCCTATATACATTACAGAGTACAAAAACACAGCAAAACTATTACTATTTGAAACCATCGCACTCTCTCTAGCCACTACTGACGTTAATTTGAGAAATTGTAGGGCAAAAACTAATATTAACACTGACTTAACAATCATTTTCCTTCCATTTTTCTAGCAACCAGCCAGAGGCTTAAAAGGGAAAAAAGAAAGAAAAAAGAACCAAACAAAATGAGACTCTAAACAAAGCCAATACAGAACGAAATCAAGGAAACAAAAAAAGCAAATCATTATTGAATTTTGTCTCCACAATCCTAATTAATCAGAGTCACTATTTGGTTGCCAAAAAATCTAAGGAAAAGAAAAGAAACAACGAAAAATAAGCATAAGTGATAGTTTTAACTCCAGGTTTGAAATCACCTAGGAATATTAGAACAGGGCCAAAGACCCTAAGCATATCATTCTCAAGCTGTAATTTGCTTATAAGAAATGCACATTGAAAAGAGAAAAACAAAACTAATAAGATTCACTTCAATTGAGCACTTTGAACTATCAATCCTCAAATGTAACTTAGCTAACTTCAGCCATTCATATTGACATATTTCTTGAACGCAAGGATGGAAACAATTACAACCTTAGTTTCAGCATCAAAAGTTTTGAGTTTCCATAGACTTAAATACATATAAAACTATAATAGATAAAGTTAATTTTCACAATGATGATGAAAAAACTGAAGCTCTCAGCTCTGTAAGCGATATAATAGCCAAAGTTAAGTTTCACATTTACTTTCCCCCATCAAGTAAAATCAAGCTCTCCATTGAATTAGCTGTGAAACCCATCCAATCAGCATCTTCAATTGCAAGAATGTTCTGATTTGGACTCTCAGGGTCAATTGAAACCGGCCCAGTGGCATTCTTAATTAGAAGTTCACCGTTATCAGTGCAGCCAAAGAAATAGCCTTCCCAAACCCAAATCATTGGTACCATATATTTTCTAGTCCAAGATTCGGCCACACCATACTCCTCCATAACCCATATGTGGCATAAGATACCACGACGACCATGAACGAAAACAAAAACAGCCAGGGATCCCTTGAACACTGCAAGTTGGGCGAAATTTACAGGCACTTCATCCAAGTGATTAGGAGGCAACATTACCTCATGGAAGCTCTCATCATTGATGTCAAAGGACAGAATAAAACGGTGGTGACTAGTGATTGCTACAGTGTGCAAAGCTCCATTAAAAAATATACAGGGTCACTCAAAATCAGCAATAGTTCCAAACTTGGGTTCATACCCTCCTACGGACTCCATCGATATTACAACCTTTCTCCACGAATCTGTACTCAAGCTGTAAATCTCGGCTTCAGCTTCTTGTCCCCAAAAAAAAGACACAAGTCTAAGAATCTTGAAGTCATTGTTTTGAGAATTATAAGCAAGTCCAATAACGGAGGTGGTGTCCTTGTCAGTAAAGGGAGTAGCTAGAAGCTTCTTAAACATTCTAATACTTGGGTTCCACAGATATATAATGTGATTAAGATCATTGTCACGACCAGCTAGACAGAACAAGCCATTACAGAAACCAACTATACTATATTTCTCAAAAAGTGAGGGGATTTCAAACCTTGAAATCTGGGTCAATGTGCTGTCATTGTTGCAAACAACCATACACAAATGTTTGGAAGATGGTGAACTATTCTTAACCTTTGTAGTATATAGCAAATAACCACTGTGAGTGTTTGTGGATATTAATGATTCGGATTGGTTGAGGTTGAGCTTCAAGTGTTTGGTAATGAAAGTGGGGTCGGTGATGATTGAGTAGCAAGATTTAGAAACGCACCTGAAGCGGGTTAACGATTTCACTGGTAGCTGACCCAGGATGTCTTCCACGACGTCGTCTGGAACACGCTCACGCATTGTTGTTGTAGTAGTAGACATCAGGAAGATTCATGGAGGGACCAAGTTTAGGATTTGGATTTTGTCTGTTTTTCTTTTTCATTTGGAGGAGAAGAATGAAGATAAAGGATGAGTGAACCATTTGGGCCCAAGCCTAAAACCCAAAAGCCCAATAATACTTTATTGCACAAGCATTGTAAAAATTGATGCAAGAGGCCCAAGAAAAACAAGTTGTTTCCTTGCTTTATGTGGATTATAGGATATGTTTGGTTAGGGTGAAATAAGATGGATGGAAAATAATGGAGAAAAAAATGAGTTTATGTGTTATTTGGTTGAAAGAGGGGAACGAAAATTTTTAGGTGGGACCCAAGCATTTTTCACCCAAACTCACACAAAATTTGTCTCGAGAGAAAAGCGGTGTGAAAATGTCCGCTGAGAAAAAAAGACAAAAATAACCTTACATTTTTGCTCTCACCTACACCACCCAATTCCCACTTTCCCAACTGTCATTATCAATCTTCAAATTTCAACCTCTTCACAAGCCTCTTCACAACTCAATAGTAAAAATCTCAACTTCTAGCAGCAAAAACTCCATTAAAATTTAAAAAGGTTTAGAAATTTTGCTTACAGAATTATCTCTCACATTTTTGCTTGGTATTTATTCTACAACTTATTCACAGATGAGCAATGTATATATTTAACCTCAATGACTTCCTTTTGATGAGCTAAGAATATATTTCTTTTTAATAACTCTCAACATTACGTAATGTCATTGGAAAATTGGAGTTAGACTATGAATTATGCCACAAAGTGACTTCCATTTGAGTCATGGGAGTTGTAGCCATTTACTTTTAACTCTACATGGTTCATTTTTTTTATTCATTTACTTAAAGTCATACAAACATGTTTTGTGGGACAAAATGGGCAAATGCCCTTTTTCCCACAAACTAAATAGTATTTTGCCCTCTTTCCCAAATTAATTAGGAAAATGCCCCTCTTTTGAAACTCGATTTTCTCAAAATCGAGTTTAAAAAAAAAAATTTTTGGGAGCCCTATAACGGCGTTTTAAGGAGTCTATAGTGACGTTTTCAAGACCTATAGCGGCGTTTTATAACTCGACCTTCATGAAATCGAGTTATATGCAATTTTTTTCATTTTTTTTTTTTTTGCCTATAACTCGACTTTGTAAAGATCGAGTTATAAAACGCCGCTATAGGTCCTGAAAACGTCACTATAGGCTCCTTAAAAACGCCGCTATAGGGCCTAACTCGATTTTTAAAAAATCGATTTTCAAAAAAGGGGCATTTTCTTGATTAGTTTGGAAAAGAAGGCAAAATGCTACTTAGTTTGTGTGAAAGGGGTATAGGCCAATTTTGTCCATGTTTTGTGCATCAAAATAGACAAGAATTTAGTTACCACTAGCCGCTCAAAGGCTCTTTTGTTTTTCTTCTGCGTCAATTTTTTCCTTTCATTCCCATATAGGATTTATGCAGTTGTCCATTCAAGTCCCATAACTAATTAGGGATATATAAAAAAAGGGTGAATTTCTCCAATTATAAATCAAATTTGTTGAATATGCATATATTAGGGTAGCATTATATGAACTCATTGACGTTTGTGCAACTGAATTTGTGTAGTAGAAGAAATTGAGAATTCTATAAGATCAGAAAAATGCAAGAAACACCATGATCTGTATGAATCTTTAATGAGCTTGTCGTGCAACTAGAGCCACCAGATATTGTTTTAGTCAATGATAAGAGTTTCATCCAAACTCCACTTGTGTGTAGTGGGTATTATTAAACAAAAACTAATATATATCAAGCAAGAAAATCAAGAGAGAAAGATATCAAGTTAGAAAATAAAGGCTATATATCTGTGGCAGGACCATGGTCCAAGTGAACATCAATGCAAAAGTTAAAAATAGTGGAATGAGCTAAACCTATTCCATAAGCACTTCAATACTTAGACTTAGATCCTTAAATTAAGGATCAATTTGAGTATTTCTCAAAGTTCAGTGGCTTCTAATTTCAAATTAGAAGATTAGGGGTTTAGGTTGATTTTGACTAAAAGTTCAGGATGTTTTTTGTCGTATTCTCTTCATTTTTTATAGCTTGTACTTAAATGTGTTACTTCTTACCAGCTTCCTTCTCCACTGTTTTATTTTTTATTTTCAACAAAAAAAAAATTTATTATTTGAAATTAATATTCTTCCTTCTCCATTATTTTGCATTCCATTGACATCTCATCTCCTTCAATGTAGCATTCAATTATAGGAAAGAAATCAACCCACCCATTCTGAATCAATAGGATTACTGAAATAAGTTCGAAGGTGGATGGATCAATCATGATGACATCAAATTGAGAACTCAAATATGTGCTATGCCAAATTATATCTAATTGATCATATATATTTTTGGCGGGTTTGTACATACAGCAATATTGACCAATTGGTAAGCTAAACCAAACAAGATAGAAGATATGTTTGATCATACCCAGGCTGTGAAAGTGATCTACTAATATTACCAGATTGCTTTAAACACGGCCCTGCTGCATCAGTTAACTTTTGTTCCTCTGAACCAGCTACATCAACAAGATTTAATCTGCTTTGCAGGTGCTTAAAACCATCTGCCTTGCTCTACTCTGTGCCATGGAAAAAATAAAGATTTAAAGCATCCAATCCAAAATAAACTTAAGTAAGGAAGTGGATTCAAAATATATGTTAATTAGGGTAAGATGTAACACACTCCCTTGCAGGCAGGACTGCCTAACAACCGAGACTAAATAATGAGTCTTCCACAGATAGACCAAAAGACACCCCTAATAGAGATTTCACATAATTTGAACCAAAGACATCTAACTAGGCTCTGATTTCATTTTAACAACCAACTAACCAAAAAGACAAATGCTGTTTGAAAGTAGGCCAACAAAGTTTTTCAAGTCAAACAGGAAAGAGTATCCATGTACCAAAAATGGACGACCGGAAGGATTTTCCTTAGTTTCACTCTCTGAAGCTGCATGGCACGAAGCACATTCCCATCTCAGTAGCACCAAACAGTGTTTGGAAGAATTTTGTTATACATTCTGACATTCTAAGTAACAAGTTCATTATCAAATGCTCAAGTCAATAACTTCACAAAATGCCTGCATACTAGGCTAGAAAAGCCCCGTGTTTTCATATTTTATAAATCTACATTTTAAGCCCTCTATCAGAACAAAACCTGACTCATACACCAAAAAATAGCAAATAGCGATTAATGACCCAATCATCTATAATTCTCAAACGTGGATAGTATTTAACTTGCATTGGGATTCAAACACAATTAAAAAGAGCATGTGAAGCAGGAACTCTAACCATTAATACTAACATTAATACAATCTTTGAGAATAATTGGAAAAAGTTATGAAAGTAGGAGATATTAGCTTGAAATACTCTTTCTAAATAACAACTCTTTTTTTAATTAATCTCGCAAATGGCAAGCCTTACGCATAAACCTCATAGAAGAGTAATGAATCCAGATGTGAGACATGATGTTAACCAGACCGATTTTAATGTTTTAATCTCATCTATGAAATATAGCTTACAGCTTAAGATGCTTGCCCTACACCTGGACATTCCAGCACTTTTGGGGCCTGGGGTACTTTAATTTTTTATCCTTCAATGTCTCCAAGTGATGAAGCAAAGATATGTTCATTTCAAAAAAAAAAAAAAAAAAAAAAACCTTCCAATCAAAATTTTGACATTCTTTCCCCTCCCCCTCGGGTCTAAAACTAACTTAAATCATCAAAAATAAACCCTGAGATCTCCACTACCTCTTTTTAACTAATGTAAATCGTAAGTATTAAGCTTCTTAGCATAACACTACCACAACATTCTGCATCAATGCAACTCCTTAATCAAAAATAAGAACATTGAATCACCATATTCAATTCTCTAACTTCAGTCAATTCCTTCCTTTATTTCTATCGTTAATAGGTAATTTAATGTGCAGGAGTAGAATTTAAAGGCAGTATTCACCCATACAAAACTTGATGACAATCAGCACCATAATTCAAATTAATCTGAGGAAGAATCAATACCAACACAAGATATAATAAGCATATGGAGAAATGGCAACTCCTAAAAACAAGAATATATATATATATATATATATATATACCCAACATCAATAGTGAGACAAGGAACTGCCATTTATAACCTTTGCTTATTGCTTTATAACTAGGATATACAACAATTAATTAACTTATCTACACTTTTAGGAATATTTATCAGATTCAAAAATAAATTACAAGCATTGAATCCTTCAAAAACATTTTCAAAATGCCCAAATGCACTAAGCCTAAAATCTGCAGCTTCATCTCCAATTGTCCCCGACTTCTCAAACCCACAAGAATCATACTGGTAAAAAGTAAAAACAGAAACTCAATTATGTCCCACATGCATCACAAACTCCTTCAAAGTACAAACACAGATGCAACAATATCCATCAACCCCCAAGACCAGGAAATTATGATCAATTGATAAGTAGGTATAAGATTGAAGTGTACGTGTGTGTCTAAGAGAGAGAGAGTGTGTACTGAAAAACAAGAGAAAGGTTTTGCGTTTTGACTCATTCAGAGTGAAACCAACTAGTTTTTTCTTCCCAATTTAAGCAACTCCTGCATCAAGATCGTATCAAGGCTGTGTCTTGACCGCATCCGCAACATATCAGACTGTATCCAGAATTTAAAACATTTTTTAATCTCCAGATACTCTTTGGAGACCTTATTGGGTACATCTCCAGCCATGAGAGATAATTCAAAAGAGAGGCCACTTTTCTATCTAAAGTCCAACACATGCATATCGAAGGTACTTCATATCTGTCCTACTTCATTGTTACATCAACACCTACTAGCAATATTAATGCAATTTTGGTTTTTGCCACTGTTAGATTATGGTCAATTAGGATTCCATTGTTTTAAACGTCTGAAAGGAAGCAAAATTTCAGCTACTGCTATTTGTTGGACTGAGAACAAGTGACAACTATATTCTATCACAAATAGCCATGGAACTATATATTGCTAAGCGGACCAATTAGACTAAAGTGATTTGGTATAGTCAATGGCAAAAAGCACAAGAGAACAGAATGGCTTAGCCATCTGAAATCCCCATTTGATCATTCCTCAAATGTAATTTAGCTAGCTTCACCCATTCCTATTGAGAAATTTCTTAAACTCAAGGATGGAAACAATTACAACCTTAGTATCAGGATCAAAATTACTAGTTAAAGTTATATACAAATTAAGCAATAGTAGCTAAAGTTAATTTTCACAATGATGGTGGCAAAACTGAAAGTGATATAATAGCTAAAGTGAATTTTCACATTTACTTACCAGCATCGAGTAAAATCAAGCTCTCCATCGAATTAGTTGTGGAACCCACCCAATCAGCACCTTCAATTACAAGAATGTTCTGATTTTGACTCTCAAGGTCAATTGAAACCAGCCCAAAGGCATTCTTAATCAAAAGTTCACCATTATCAGCAAAGCCAAAGAAATGACCATCTAAAAACCAATCCATCTGTACCATATATTTTGTCGTCCAAGATTCAGCCACACCATACTCCTCCATAACCCATATGTGCCATAAGACACCCTGATGATTATCTCCGTAATTGACAACAGCCAGGGATCCCTTGAACAATGCAAGTTCAGTGAAATATCCAGGCACACCAAACGATAAATGAGGAGGCGACATTATCTCATGGAAGCTCTCATCATTGACGTTAAAGGACAGAATGAAATGGTGGCGATTACTGGCTGCTACAGAGTGCAAAGCTCCATTAAAAAATATACAGGGTCGATAAATATAAATAGGTCCAAAGTCGGGTTCATACCCTCTTAAGGACTCCATCGTTATTTCAACCTTTCTCCACGAATCTGTACTCAAACTGTAAATCTCGGCTTTGGCCTCTTCTAGGTAAAAAACAGACACGAGTCTAAGAATCTTGAAGTCATTATTTTGAGAATTATAAGCAAGTCCAAAAGCGGACCTGGCGTCCTCGTCAGGAGAGGGAGTAGCTAGAAGCTTCTTAAACATTCTAATACTTGGGTTCCACAGATATATAATGTGACAAAGATTATAGTCAGCCATGCAGAACAAGCCATTACAGCAACCAACTATGCTGCATTCGTCAAAAAAAGAGGGGATTTCAAACCTAGAAACCTGGGTCAATGTGCGGTCGTTGTTGCAAACAGCCGTACATAATTGTTTGGAAGAAGATGAACTATTCTTATCCTTTGTAGTATATAGCAGATACCCACTATGAGTGTTTGTGGATTTCAATAATTCGGATTGCTTAAGGTTGAGCTTGAAGTGTTTGGTAAGGAAAGTGGGGTCAGTGATGATGGAGTCACATGATTTAGAAACGCACCTGAATCGGGTTAAGGATTTCACCGGGAGATGACCCAGGATGTCTTCCACGACGTCGTCCGGAAGAAGCTCACGCCTTGTTGCTGTTGTAGTCTGAGACATCAGGAAGATTCACGAAGGGAACAGGTTTAAGGTTTTAGGATTTTGTCTGTCTGTTTCCTCTTTCTGAAAACAAGAATTTTTGTTATGTTGTTAACTTGTCACACATAAGGAGGAGAGGAATGAAGATATTAGAGAAAAAGTGAATCTATGGCATTTGATCTGTGGTGTCCTGGGCCTAAGCCTATAACCCAAAAGCCCAATAATATATTTTTTGACACAAGCTATTAGGATAAGTTTAAGGTTTTAGGATTTTGTCTGTTTTCTTTTTTCACTAGCATTATGCCCTTGTGAATTGTGATATACGGCTTAATCAAAATTCATATGTAAAAAATTATTTTATTAATTTAATTAAAATACATAATTAAAATAAATAAATAATTTACTTTTAAGTTACATAGTGAATGTATTTTGTGTAAGACTAAGATATCATAAAATGCATATAAATATATATATATGTGTGTGTGTGTGTGTGTGTATAATTGAATGGAAAATGGTAAAGGTACAAAATATATATATATATATATATAAAATGATTTTCAATAATACTTTGAACTTTAAGACTCAATTAATTACATTTATTTAAATGGAAAATCCTTGAATTTAAGAGTTAAAAACTATCCAAATTAATAATTGAAATCATGTTTAAGTAGGAACCTCAATTCAATAATTATGAACAATCTAAATTATTAAACATTCAAAAATTTGAAGGAGAGAGACTCACATGAAAATTTAACATTTATTGTAGAAAAAGAGGTGGCGTAGTCTTATCCCTGTCTAGCTAATTCTTATTATAATCCCTTCATTTTGAGAGGAGAGAGAGAAAAGCTTCTTAAAAAAAAAAAAAAAAGTCGGCATATAATATATAATAGCTAAGATATTAATCTTTGGAAGTAGTATCCCATAAGGATTAGTATTTCAATTGTGGGTTTTGGTAGTTAGAAGTTAGCGCATAGCCCAGGGACGGAACCAGGATTTGAACCTGGGGGGGCCAAAGCTTAAAACAAATTTTTCCTTTTCATGAAAGTAAAAACAAACACCTATTTCATATTCAACAAAATACTACATATAAAATAAGTGTTTCTTAAAGACTTGGTCAATTAGTCTCACAAAAAAGTCACTTATGACTTACTATTTGCCAAAAACTAATCTTCACAGTTAACTTCACTCACAAATGACAAAATAGTGACCATCAAGGACTACTCTCACGCAAATTCATTGTCACAATTCAGCACTCACATGATCACATTCTACTGCCCTGGTCCCACTTTATTTCTTTTTAGATAAAAAAAAAGAAGTTACAAACACAAACACAAACACTGAAAAGTCTAAAACCGGTCCACACAATCACAAAAGGCCAAAAACAATTACACAATAGTCAAAGACTCAAAGCCACAAACACCAACAACTCTGCAGTACGGTCCTCTGTCCACCACACATGACACAACACACCAATCCAAAATAAAATTAAAAAGCCATAACTCACAACAGTCACATAGTTCATTAAAACGCAGAGGGAGAGCCGCAGAGGGCTAACCAGCAAGCAGAGCAATACAGCAAAAACAAAAATATGAACTTGAGAGGAGAAAAATTTCTTAGATGTACCGTGTGTGACTGTGATCAAGAATCTGAGGAGGAGCAGCAGCAGCAACAATCCGGATCTGATCTGAGGAAAAGAGCAGCAGCAGCCAGCAACAATGATGGAGGAGGCGTTGATGCTTGATGAGGTTGAGTGGAGGAAGAGTGAGTGAGGTTAGGGTAAAATTTTGAGAGTTATAATTTAGGTTTCCAGACTTTCAGTCCATATTTATTTTTTATTTTGTAGTTTTTAATTTGTCGGTTATTTTTTTTTTTTTTTTTCTGTATGAGAGTTAGGCGGTGATTTTTTCAGATTGATTCATATATTAGTTTTTTTTTTTTAATTTGGGGGGGGGGGGGGGCTATTAGGACGAAAATCTAATATCCTAGCTTCTTTTTTTTTTTAGCTTTTTTTTTTGGGGGGGGGGGGGGGGGCAATGGCCCCCCCCTGCCCTACTGTAGGTCCGTCCCTGCATATGATACTATACTTGAATGTGTTTTAAACCAATCCCTTAAAAAAGTTTTAGTAGAGTTTAAATTACATTAATAAATTATCTCTCTATTCATTTTTTTTTAAATCATGTTAATAGAAAGTTACTGATAAAACTATTATTAATAAACATTTCTTAAGCTCATTTATTTAGCTTTGTGGCCAAATTTATATAAACTCTTTTATTTTATTTTATTTCTTTTTTCCCGAAGAATATAACACAACCAAAAACCTATGAACAACAATTTACATTCAATATAAAGAATATAATCAAACTTATTCATGATTTTTTTTTTTTGAAAGCCCAAAACTTATTCATGATTTAAAATTAAGAAATTAACACAAATTATAAATTAAGATATAAATTTAGAAAAAAAAAAACAAAGAATAAACTTGCTTGTTTTCTCTATCACTTTAAGATATGAAAGTGTGAGTATGTAACTAAAACCTGAATCAATTATTGTAGAAGAGAATAAATGGGTACGAAAGTTTAATATAATGAATTGGGTTAAAACATGTGTGAGAAGTTTTTATTAATATTTTTCAAGTTAAAGAAAAATAGCTTAAACAAAATGAAAAAATAATAAAAAAGAAAGACTGCATACTTGTCATGGGATTTAGGCATTCAATTATTGGAATAAACTTCACTTAAAAAGGGATATATATATATACATATATATATATAGAGAGAGAGAGAGAGAGAGAGAGAGAGAGAGAGAGAGAGAGAGAGAGAGAGAGAGAGAGAGAGTTTCATTTGATATAGAATTTAAATCCTATTGGAATTAAGATTTCTAATCAATTTGTTTGTTGCTATCTCATAAATCCCATAAAAAGTGAGAGAGAAAAAAAAAAAGTCATATGAAGAGAAAGAAAAAGGAAAACATTTTTTTTTATGGAAACATGGAAAGTTTTCTTTTATAACCAAAAAAATTGGAGAACAAACATTTATTATGTATAGAATAGATACTTTTTTTTTTTTTTTTTGAGAAGAAAGGGAAGGTGTTTACTTAAAACTCAAATACTTATTGCCTTATTTATATATATATATTTTTTACTTTATCCAAAAACATTTTTGGAAAATTGGCATGAACAATAATTATCTAAAAAGAAAAGTCATGTGTGAAGAGGAAGATTTTGTTGTCTTCAACATAGCTTTTATTTTTGGTATTATGTTTTATTTTTTATTTTTACAGGAAGTAATATAATTTAAATTTAAAAAAAGGAATAGATGAAGATTGTTGTTGGTTTTTGTTTTTTAAATAAAAAAAAAAGGATTAGATGAAGAGTTAAATTATAATCAAATTAAAATTTTTTATCAACTTATAAATTATAATAATAAAAGGATTAAATGAAGAGTTTGGATTGTAATTAAATTAAGATTTTTATTAGTTTAGAAAACTATAGAAGAAGAAGATATGTACAAAAAAATTATAGTATTTATTTTTTAAAAATTAAAAAAAAAAATCTACAATTTAGTGCAGCCACATGATGCAACCATGATTTTTAAACTTAACTTTTATTATATAGTATATGATACCCACCCATGTGTATATCCTCCCAATGAAAATGCCTTTTTTTTTTTTTTTTAATTCATGGGATTAGCTATACTTCTAGATACACAACTACACATTTTAATATTTTTTGCTTTGGATTTTTTTCTTTTCTTTCTATCCTATTATTTTAGGTTTTGTTGATAATATTTAGATAGTCACAATTGTAAGTTGTAATTGTATGACACCAACCAACTAAATTTACTTTCAAAGAAGAAAACCAACTAAATTTAATCTCTTTTTAAAATAATATGTTTTGTTGAATTTAGGTAGCATGTTTTGTTAAAACACTTATTTTTAATGTAAGTTGTATGTTTTGTTAAATTTTTTTTTTTTTATAATACATTACAGGTACTAATAAGGATTAGATGAAGAATTTGAATTATAATACACTACACTTAAAAAATAAGGATTAAATGGGTTAGATGAAGAATTTAGATTGCAATCAAATTAATATTTTATCAACTTAGAAAATATAGCAAATGGATTAGATGAAGAATTTTGATTGAAATCAAATTAAGTTTTTTATTAATTTAGAAATTATAGGAGAAAAAAATTTATACACATATTATTAAAATCTAAAAAACAATTTGCTCTATTTAGTGAAGTCACTTGGCACAACCATGATTTCTAAGCTCAATTTTTATTATATAGTATATGATTTGGGGGAGAAGAATGAAGATAAGGATGAGTGAACCATTTGGGCCTAAGCCTAAAACCCTAAAGCGCAATAACATTTTATTGACACAAGTATTGTAAAAATTGATGCAAGCAGCCCAAGAAAAACAAGTTGTTTCCTTGTTTTATGTGGATTAAGGGTATGTTTGGTTGGGGTGGAATAGGATGGATGAAAAATAATGGAGAAAAAATAGGTGAGAAAATGAGTTTGTGTGTTGTTTGGTTGAAAGGGGGGAAAAGAAAATTTTTAGGTGGGGCCCAAGCATTTTCCACCAGAACTCACACAAAACTTGTCTCTTTGAAATGAAGAGAAGAGGTGTAAAAATGTCTGCTAAGAAAGAAAGAAAAAAGTAACTTTGCTTTTTTGCTCTCACCTACCCCACCCAATCCCCACTTTCCCAGCTTTCATCATCAATTTTCAAACTTCAACCTCTTCACAAGCCTCTTCACAAGCCTCTTTGCAACTCAGTAGTAATAATCTCAACTTCTAGCAGCAAAAACTCCATTAAAATTTAAAAAGGTTTAGAGATTTTGTTTGCAGAAGTATTCCTCACATTTTTGCTTGGTAATTATTTAGCAACTTATTCATAGATGAGCTAAGAATATATTTCACCTCAATGACTTCCATTTGATGAGCCAATAATATATTTCTCTTTAATAATTCTCACCATTAGCTAATGTCATTGGAAAATTGGAGCTAGACTATGAATCATGCCACTAAGTGACTTCCATTTGAGCCATGGGAGTTGTAGCAATTTACTTTTAAATCTACACAGTTCATTTTTTTTTTTTTATTCATTTACTTATAGTCATACAAACTTGTTCAATTTTGTGCATTAGAAAACACAAGAATTTAGTTACCACTAGTCGCTCAAAGGTTCTTTTGTTTTACTTCTTCGTCAATTTTTTCCTTCCATTCCCATATAGGATTTATGCAGTTGTCCATTCAAGTCTCATAACTAATTGGGATATCAAAAAATAAAAGAAAAGTGAATTTCTCCAATTATAAATCAAATTTGTTGAATATGCATATATTAGGGTTGCATTATATGAACTCATTGAAGTTGGTGCAACTAAATTTGTGTAGTAGAAGCAATTGAGAATTCTATAAGATCGGATAGGTGCAAGAAACACCTTGATTTGTATGAATCTTAAATGAGCTTGATGTGCCACTAGAGCCATAAGATATTGTTTTAGTCAATGATAATAGTTTCATCCAAACTCCACCTGTGTGTAATGGGTATTATAGAATAAAAACTAATATATATCAAGTAAGAAAATCATGAGAGAAATATATTGAGTTAGAAAATAAAAGCTTTATATTTGTGGCAGGACCTTGGTCCAAGTGAACATCAATGTATGCAGTTAAAAAGCATGCAATGAGCTGAGCCTATTCCATAAGCACTTCAATACTTAGATTTAGATCCTCAAATTAAGGAGCAATTTGAGTATTTCTTAAAGTTCAGTGGCTTCTAATTTCAAATTCGAAGATTAGGGGTTTAGGTTGATTTTGACCAAAAGTTCAGGATGTTTTCTGCAGTATTCTCTTCATTTTTTATACCTTGTAGTTAAATGTGTTACCTTCTAACCAGCTTCCTTCTCCACTGTTTTATTTTTTATTTTTCAAAAAAAAAAATATTATTTGAAATTAATATTCTTCCTTCTCCATTATTTTGCATTCCATTGACATATCATCTCCTTCAATGTAGCATTCAATTATAGGAAAGAAATCAACTCACCCATTCTAAATCAATAGGATTACTGAAATAATTCTGAAGGTGGATGGATCACTCATGATGACATCAAATTGAAAACTCAAATATGTGCCATGCCATATTATACCTAATTGATCATATATGTTTTTGGCAGGTTTGTACATACAACAATATTGACCAATTGGTAAACTAAACCAAACAAGATAGAAGATATGTTTGATCATACCTGTAACACCCCAAACCCATACCAAGGATTTAGATGCACAACCTGTCTTATAAAAAATCAACATTTGCTAGAATAGAACAAAGCGTAATTAAATATCCACAAATAAGAATCAAACCAACAAGTCTTTCTTATAAAATCCATCAAACTAAAACTTTATCAACAAACTCTTCAAATACAATCCCAAATAGTTTTAAGAATACTAAACTCACTGTGTTAAGAAAAATATACTAAAACAATCCAACAATTAACATAGCTCCAAAAGAATTCTTTAATCTATGGCTCCAATGATATACCCCTAATCCAAAAGAAGTCTTCAATCTATAGCTCCAATGATATACCACCAAAATATATTCCACTGCTCTAATCTGAAAGGGTGGAGAAAAGGGAGTAAGCTAGAAGCTCAATAAGAGACTACGTTACATAAGGATGTCTTTCAAAACAAAACAATGGTATCATTGATAAAATATAAGCTTTACAAAACATTTACAAATAGTTTTAACAGTAATATAATATACTTTGTAAAATTGTCAAGAATAAAACATTTAACTATAAAACTATAATCATTAAATAAAATAATAACCACTTTAATTGGTCAAAATACATTAAATAGGTAGAAACAATATATTATAGTAATAAACAATTTTTCCACTTATAAAGGTTAATAACAATAAAACAATAGTCTGATATAGAAAACATTAAACATTAGCCAGACAAAGACATAAACTGCTAAACACTTGGTGGGTGATTTCCATGGGAAACAATAACACTAACCTCAAAGAGGCAACACTAACTCCAAAGAGCAAACAATAACATTGACTCCGAAGAGCAAACAATAACACTGCACTACACTACAATAACACTACATCGGTCGAAGACCAACACTTAAACCCTATGTTGGCAAAGGTTACAGACTGTCTAGCTAACCGTTTGAAAACATTCTTACTTTATTACAATATTGTCAATACCAATCATATATCATATAACAAATATTTTCTCAAAAATATAGTTTTAAGTCATTCTAAGCATATATAGTTTCAAAATAATATACAAGAAATAATAAAATTCGGGTATGTATACACGTCTTGAGAGACGTCATGTTCTGAAGTCCACTTACCTCAAATCAAAATCACCAAAACACGTTAGACCTCAACTATCCAAGCTGATGTCACTCAAACCTAATTCATAAAAAGATGATTTATTAAGTGCTAAGCTTTCCACTGCTAATTAAAAATCCTCTTACTAAAATAAAATAGATAAACCAGCAACCAAAAGCTCTTGCATTAGCTATAGAGATGATTTTGCTTTGTTTAGTCATACTCTACTTATATCTTCTTTTATTTATTTTCTTTGTAGATATCATAATATAAAATAATGTCACCTTAAAAATAAATTAAATAATTCATCAACTCCACTCTAGAAGGAACTAAACTAAATTTAAGTGAGGCGGATGTTACAATACCCAAGCTGTGAAAATGATCTACTAATATTACCAGCTTACTTTAAATGCGGCCCTGCTGCACCAGTTAACTTTTGTTGCTCTGAACCAGATAGATCAACAAGATTTATTCTGCTTGTTTTGCAGGTGCTTAAAACCAAATGCCTTCCTCTCAAAAAAAATAAAACCATATGCCTTGCTCTACTCAGTGGCATGAAACAATAAAGAAACAGAGGTATTTACAGTTTGTTTGGTTTTTTAAAGCATCCAATCCAAAATAAACTTAAGTAAGGAAGTGGGTACAAAATATATGTTAATTAGGTTAAGACGTAACACACCCCCTTGCAGGCAGGACAGCCTAACAACCGAGGCTGAATTATGAGTCTTCCACAGATAGACCAAAAGACACCCCCAACAGAGATTTTACATAATTTGAACCAAAGACATCTAACTAGGCTCTGATTCCATTTTAACAAACAACTAACCAAAAAGACAAATGCTGTTTGAAAGTAGGCCAACAAATTTTTTCAAGTCAGATAGGAAAGAGTATCCATGTACCAAAAATGGATAACCGGAAGGCTTTTCCTTAGTTTCACACTCTGAAGCTGCGTGGCACAAAGCACATTCCCAGCTCAGTAGCACCAAACAGTGTTTGGAAGAATTTTGTTATACATTCTGACATTCTAAGTAACAAGTTCATTATCAAATGCTCAAGTCAATAACTTCACAAAATGCCTGCTTACTAGGCTAGAAAAGCCCTGTGTTTTCATATTTTATAAATCTACATTTTAAGCCTTGTAACAGAACAAAAATTGACTCATACACCAAAAAAAAGCAAATAGCAATTATTGACCCAATCATCTATAATTCTCAAACATGGATAGTATTTAAGTCCCATTGGGATTCAAACACAAGTAAAACGAGTATGTGAGCGGGAACTCTAACCATTAATACTAACATTAATACAATCTTTGAGAATAATTGGTACAATTTATAAAAAGTAGGAGCTATTAGCTTGAAATACTCTTTCTAAATAACAACTCTATTTTTCATTAATCTCACAAATGGCAACATGATTCAAATTAATCTAAGGAAGCATCAATACCAACACAAGATACAATAAGCATACGGAGAAATGGCAACTCCTAAAAATAAGAATATATATATACCCAACATCAATAGTGAGACGAGGAAGTGCCATTTATAACCACTGCTTATTGACTTTATAATTAGGATATACAACAATTAATTAACTCATCTACACTTTTAGGAATATTTATCAGATTCAAAAATAAATTACAAGCATCGAATCTTTCAAAAACATTTTCAAAATGCACAAATGCACTAAGCCTAAAATCTGCAGCTTCATCTCCAATTGTCCCCCACTTCTCAAACCCACAAGTATCAGACAGGTAAAAAGTAAAAACAGAAACTCAATTATCTCCCACATGCATCACAAACTCCTTCAAAGTACAAACACAGATGCAACAATATCCATCAACCCCCATGACCAGGAAATCATGATCAATTAATGAGTAGGTATAAGATCAAAGTGTATATGTGTGTGTCTAAGAGAGAGAGAGTCTACTGAAAAACAAGAGAAGGGTTTTGAGTTTTGAGTAATTTAAAGTGAAACCAACTAGTTTTTTCTTCCCTATTTAAGCAACTCCCGCATCAAGATTGCATCAAGCCCATGTCTTGACCGCGTCCGCAACATATCACTGTATCCAAAATTTAAAACATTTTTTAATCTTCAGATACTCTTTGGAGACCGTACTGGATACATCTCCAGCCATGGGAGATAATTCAAATGAGAGGCCACTTTTCTATCTAAAGTCCAACAAATGCATATCGGAGGTACTTCAAATCTGTCCTACTTCATTGTTACATCAACACCCACTAGTAATATTAATGCAATTTTGGTTTTTGCCACTGTTAAATTATGGTCCATTAGGATTCCATTGTTTTATACATCTGAAAGGAAGCAAAATTTCAGCTACTGCTATTTGTTGGACTGAGAACAAGGGACAACTATATTCTATCACAAATAGCCATGGAACTAAAAATTGCTAAGCGGGCCAGTTAGACTAAAGGGTTTTGGTATGGTCAATGGCAAAAGCACAATAGAATAGAATGGCTTAACCATCTGAAATCCCCATTTGATCATTCCTCAAATGTAATTTAGCTAACTTCACCCATTCATATTGAGAAATATCTTAAACTCAAGGGTGGAAACAATTACAACCTTAGTTTCAGGACCAAAATTACTAGTTAAAGTTATATACAAATTAAGCAATACTAGCTAAAGTTAATTTTCACTATGATGGTGGCAAAACTGAAAGTGATATAATAGCTAAAGTGAATTTTCACATTTACTTACCGCCATCGAGTAAAATCAAGCTCTCCATTGAATTAGCTATGAAACCCATCCAATCAGCATCTTCAATTGCAAGAATGTTCTGATTTTGACTCTCAGGGTCAAATGAAACCAGCGCAGTGCCACTCTCAAGCAGAAGTTCACCATTATCAGTGCAGCCATAGAAACTAATCCACATCATTGGCACCATATATTTTCTAGTCCAAGACTCGGCCACACCATACTCCTCTATAACCCATATGTGAAAGAAGACATCCCCATCATCAGAAGCGAAAAAGAAAACAGCCAGGGATCCCTTGAACACTGCAGGTTCAGTGGAAGATGCAGGCACACCATCCAAGTAATTAGGAGGCAACATTATCTCACGGAAGATCTCATCATTGACGTTAAAGGACAGAATGAAACTGTGGTGATTAGTGTGTGCTACAGTGTGCAAAGCTCCATTAAAAAATATACAGGTTTGAGCAATGTCAAAAATAGTTCCAAAGTTGGGTTCATACCCTCTTAAGGACTCCATCGATATTACAACCTTTCTCCACGAATCTGTACTCAAGCTGTAAATCTCGGCTTCGGCCTCTTGTCCAAAAAAATGAGACACAAGTCTATGAATCTTGAAGTCATTGTTTTGAGAATTATAAGCAAGTCCAATAACGGATTTGGTGTACTTGTCAGTGATAGTAGCTAGAAGCTTCTTAAACATTCTAATACTTGGGTTCCACAGATATATAATGTGACTAAGATCATAGTCAGCTAGGCAGAACAAGCCATTACAGAAACCAACTATGTCGCATTCGTCAAAGAGAGAGGGCATTTCAAACCTAGAAACCTGGGTCAAAGTGCGGTCGTTGTTGCAAACAACAGTACACAATTGTTTAGAAGGTGATGAACTATTCTTATCCTCTGTAGTGTATAGCAAATACCCACGGTGAGTTTTTGTGGATATTAACGATTCGGATTGGTTAAGGTTGAGCTTCAAGTGTTTGGAAATGAAAGTGGGATCGGTGATGATGGAGTCGCAAGATTTAGAAACGCACCTGAATCGGGTTAAGGATTTCACTGGGAGATGACCCAGGATGTCTTCCACGACATCGTCTGGAAGAAGCTCACGCATTGTTGTTGTAGTGTTCTGAGACATCACGAAGATTCACGAAGGGACCAAAGTTTAAGGTTTTAGGATTGAGAATACCTTCTGTCCGGAGCTGGCAGAAAATGGCTTGTTTACGCCACCAATCAGGGGCTGCCATGTCAGACATTTAATGAGGAAGCATTACACTCTATAACATAGGATTATAACCCAAACCCATCTAAAATATTCTTCTCAAAACCATGTAAAACGCAGTTTTGGAATTGAAGAGAGATGACAGCAGTAAAAATTTCACTTGCAATGTGGCTTTTTAAGATCTTCCCTGACCCCACTGCTCACCTTTACCATCTTAGCCAGGGTCCAGGGATCTTTCCACTATTCAGTTAATTGATAGTATCATTACTAATGTCTCTCTTGTTAAAGTAAGTCCAAACCCAGACCCAAACAACAAATCTAGGGACACATCCAAGATTTCTGTAGAAAATTTTGGGGAAATAAAAACCCATGAAAATAACAAAATGAAAAAAGCAAAATCCATATAAATCAACAAAACCCACACCAATATGAACAGATTCATATCCAAAAAATAACCCAAACCCATCAAAATTTCGAAACCTAAATTTTGGGGAAAAAAACTAATCAAACAATAAACAGAAATCAGCTCAAACCTTGAGGTTGGGTGCGTCGGCGCCGGCTCAGAATGACGCCGCGGCGGCTCCAGCGGCTGGGTAGAGCTCCGGTGGTCAGAGGAGAGGAGAGGACTCGAGATGGTTTCGTTAGGCGTTGGCAAGGTATTCTCCTGGTCTGGTCTGCTTTTGAATACGTGTTTGATAATTTTAGTTGGGTTTGGGTTATAATCCTATGTTATAGAGTGTATTGCTTCCTCATTAAATATCTAACGTGGCAGCTCCTGATTGTGGCGTAAACAAGCCATTTTCTGCCAGCTCCGGACAGAATATATTCTCGTTAGGATTGAGATTGTCTGTTTTTCTCTTTCTTTTGGAGGAGAAGAACGAAGACAAAGGATGAGTGAACCATTTGGGCCTAGGCCTAAAACCCAAAAGCCCAATAATATTTTATTGACATAAGCATTGTGAAAAATTGATGCAAGTGGCCCAAGAAAAACAAATTGTTTACTTGTTTGATGTAGAACAAGGTGGATGGAAAACAATGATGAAAAAATAAGAGAAAAAAATGAGTTTGTGCGTTGTCTTGTTGGGAGAGGGAGGAAGCAAATTTTTAGGTAGGGCCTATGCATTTTTCATCTGGGCCCACATAAAACTTGTCTCCTCGAAATGGAGAGAAAAAAGACATGAAAACGCTTGCTGAGAAAGAAAGACAAAAATAATCCTACTTTTTTGCTTTCACCTACCCCACCTAATTCCCATTTTCCCAACTCTCATCATCAATCTTCATACTTTAGCCTTTTCACTGCTCAACAATAATAATCTCAACTTCTGGCGGTAGAAATTCCATTAAAATTTAAAAAGGTTTAGAGATTGTACTTCAGAATTATCCCTAACATTTTTTTTTCTTGGTAATTATTTAGCAACTTATTCATTGATGAGCTAAGAATATATTTCACCTCAATAACTTCCATTTGATAAGCTAAGAATATATTTCTCCTTAATAATTCTCAACATTATGTAATGTCATTGGACAATTGACGCTAAATTATGAATCATGCCACTAAGTGACTTCTATTTGAGTCATGAGAGTTGTAGCCATTTGCTGTAACACTACGTAGTTTATTTTGTTAATTCGTTTATTTAAAATCATACTTATAGGTTCAATTTTGTGCATTGGAACATACAAAAGAATTTAGTTATCATTGGCCCTTCAAAGACTCTTTTGTTTTTCTTTGTCAATTTTTTCCTTTCATTCTAATTTTGGATTTATGCAGTTGCCTATTCAAGTCTCATAACTAATTCGGAATCGAGATATCAAAAAAAAAAAAAAAAAAAAAGTGAATTTCTCCGATTACAGAGCAAATGTGGTGAATATGCATATATTAGGGTAGCATTATAATTTATATGAACTCATTGAAGCTGGTGCAACTGAATTTGTGTAGTATGAGCACAGGGCCGGCCCTAGGCCTAGGCCACTTAGGCCATCGTCTAGGGCCCCCTACTAGAGAAAGGCCATCAAATTTTGGGGCAAAAATTGAAATATTAAAAAAAAAAAAACTAGTTTTACATTTTTTTTTCTTTAATTTTAAGAAGGTCCAAAAAATTGAGTAATGCTAGTAATAATACACATTTAAATACATGAGTCTTACAAATATGTGTCACTAATCACAAGAAATAATTCAAATAAAAAAATGCTAAAACTACTATAAATTTTACTTCAAAACTTTTATAAATTGATGTGACAATTAATATGATTTGTAAAAATCAACAACCTATTAAATGCATTTTTGAATTACTTTTTGTGATTGGTGATACAAGTCTCATGTAATAAAATTTATAATATCCTTAACATCATTCATTCAGATACTTATTTATTATCTTCTTGAAATGTTACTAATTACATTTATTGCTAAATCATTTGTAAGTTTTGTAGTAAAATTTGTTACAACTTTAGCATTTTTTCAATAGAAAAAAGCATATTACAAAATAAATAAATAAAGATGGATTTTTGTTATAAAAAGTTATAATATTAAATACTAATTAAATATTATTAAAGTAATAACAAAAAGTCCAGAAATATATCACATCATGCCTTAAGGTTTGTTGGGCTGTAATAGCAATTGAGAATTCTATAAGATCAGATAGATGCAAGAAAAACAATGATTTGTATGAATCTTATATGAGTTTGACATGCCACTTAAGCCATCAGAAATTGTTTTAGTAAATGATAATAGTTTCATACAGATTCCACATGTAAGAAGTGGGTATTGTAGAACAAAAACTAATATATTTCGAGTAAGAAAATCAAGAGAGAAATATATAGAGTTAGAAAATAAAGGCTTTATATTTGTGGTAGGACCATTGTCAAGTGAATATCAATGCAAGCAATTAAAAAGAGTGCACTGGGTTTAACCTATTCCATAAGCACTTCAATAATTAGAATTAGAACCTCAAATTAAGGTGCAATTTGGGTATTTCCAAAAGTTCAGTGGCTTCTAATTTCAAATTAGAAGATTAGGGGTTTAGGTTGATTTTGAAAGTTCGGGATGTTTTTTGCAATATTCTTTTCATTTTTTATAGCTTGTACTTAAACTAGTGTTGGCTGCATGTGCAAGGCACGTGCTGCCCCAGTAGTGAAAAAATTAATAGATTTTGTATGTGAAATCGTGAATTTTGGCTCATCTAATTTGACTATATTAAAAAAGAAGTCTAAGAATACAATAAAATGTCACAATATTTTCACAATATCTTCATTTTTAGGATCTGAATAGATATTTTTTTTATTTTATTTGAGAGAAATACTACATTCATAACATTTTTATAACAAATTCTAAATGACAAGTTGTTATTAGTTTTAAACTGATAATATTGTTATTGTTATTCTCAAAACATTTATTTTCAGTTGTAGTTAGTCACAATCTCATATTTTACTATTTTATTTCGATTTGTAAGAAATTGATACTTCAATATTTGTAAAAATATTATGAAATTTATTGTGTCAGTATAACAATATATATGTCAGCTTTCATAAATATTTAAAAGAAAAAAAAAACATAAACCAATTACTGGTAAAAAAAAAGTTTAGGCACTGTAGAAATTAATGTTATAATGTTGTGGACTTAGCATTTTTTTATTTGATCTATAAGAAACTGAGATCTCAGCAATTGTAAAAATATTGTGATAATAATAAGTGTAATAACATTTTCTCAAAACATTTATTTTCAGTTGTAGTTGGTTATAGTCTCATATTTTATTGTTTTATTTCGACTTGTAAGAAATTGACACGTCAATAATTGTGAAAGTATTGTGAAATTTGTTGTGTCAGTATAACAATATATATGACAGCTTACATAAACATTTCAAAGAAAAAAAAAACACAAACCGATTACTGGGAAAAAAAAATCTTTAGGCACTGTAACTATAGTGCCAATTGAATAAACCAAAAGCACTGTAACTCCAATGCTATCCATCAATAATAGTTTACCTATGATTTGTTATGAAATTAATGTTAAAATATTGTGGACTTAGCAATTTTTTATTTATTTGATATATAAGAAACTGAGATCTCAACAATTGTGAAAATATCGTGATAACAATAAGTGTTGTAACATTTTCTCGAAACATTTATTTTCAATTGTGGTTGGTCATAGTCTCATATTTTATTTTTTTTATTTTGAGTTATAAGAAATTGATACCTCAATAATTGTGAAAATATTGTGAAATTTGTTGCGTCAGTATAATAATAAACATGCCAGCTTATATAAATATTTAATAGGAAAAAAAAAACACAAACCAATTATTGGGAAAAAAAAAACTTTAGGCATTGTAAAAATTAATGTTAAAATGTTGTGGACTTAGCATTTTTTTTATTTGATCTATAAGAAACTGAGATCTCAATAATTGTGAAAATATTATGATAACAATAAGTGTTGTAACATTTTTTCAAAACATTTATTTTCAGTTGTGGTTGGTTACAGTCTCATATTTTATTATTTTATTTCGACTAGTAAGAAATCGATACGTCAATATTTGTGAAAATATTGTGAAATTTGTTGTGTCAGTATAATAATATAAATGCCAGCTTACATCAATATTTAAAAGAAAATAAAAACACAAACCGATTACTGAAAAAAAAGTGACTCACAAACCATAATTCTGAAAATATTGTGAAATTTATTGTGTCATTATAACAATATAAATATCAGCTTATATTAATATTTAAAAGAAAAAAAAATACAAACCGATTATTGAAAAAAAAAAGTGACTCACGAAAATGGGGTAGATGAACAGTGCCAAAACACTAGATTTACGGTGCGAAAGCACTATAACGGCATTGTCAAAACATTTATTTTCAGTTGTGGTTGGCTATGGTTTCATATTTTATTATTTTATTTCGACTTGTAAGAAATTGACACGTCAATAATTGTAAAAATATTATGAAATTTGTTGTGTCAGTATAACAATGTAAATGTCAGTTTACATCAATATTTGAAAGAAAAAAAAACACAAACCGATTATTGAAAAAAAAAAGACTAAATAAACCATAATTGTGAAAATATTGTGCAATTTATTGTATCAGTATAACCGTATAAATGTCAGTTTACATCAATATTTAAAAGAAAAAAAAAACACAAACCGATTAATGAAAAAAAATGACTGACCAAAACTGCACTGTAAATGAACAGTACAAAAGCACTGAATGCACAGTGCCAAAGCACGTATAACAATATAAATGTCAGCTTACATCAATATTAAAAAAAAAAAAAAACACAAACCGATTACTAGAAAAGAAAAAGTGACTAACTAAATTATAATTGTGAAAATATTGTGAAATTTATTGTGTCAGTAAAATAATATAAACGTCAGCTTATATCAATATTTAAAAGAAAAAAAAACATAAATCGATTATTAAAAAAAAAAAAAAAGTGACTCACGGAAACAGCACTATAGATGAACAGTGAATAACACTACATGAACAACACAAAAACACTGTTATATAAAATTTTTTTGTGTCAGTATAACAATATAAATGCCAGTTTACATCAATATTTAAAAAAAAAAAAACACAAACCGATTATTGGAAAAAAAAATGTGACTAACGAAATTATAATTGTGAAAATATTGTGAAATTTGTTGTGTTAGTACAACAACATTTAAAAGGAAAAAAAAAACACACAAACCGAATACTAAAAAAAAAAAAAAAAAGGACTCACGAAACGAAGACACTGTTGCCGCTACAGTGCTGCACAGTGCAACAACACTGAATGCATAGTGCCGAAGCACTGTAGCGGCATTGCTGCTTTTTATATAAAGAAAAAAAAACATAAACTGATTACTGAAAAAAAAAAGTGACTCACGGAAACAGCACTATAGATGAACAGTGAATAATACTACATGAACAGCACAAAAACAATGTTATATAAAAATTTGTTGTGTCAGTATAATAATATAAATGCCAGCTTACATCAATATTTAAAAAAAAAACACAAACCGATTATTGAAAAAAAAATGTGACTAACGAAACTATAATTATGAAAATATTGTGAAATTTGCTGTGTCAGTACAACATTTAAAAGGAAAAAAAAAACACACAAACCGAATACTAAAAAAAAAAAAAAAAAAAAAGGACTCACGAAACGAAGACACTGTTGCCGCTACAGTGCTGCACAGTGCAACAACACTGAATGCACAGTGCCGAAGCACTGTAGAAAAAAAAAAACATATACCGATTACTGGAAAAAAAAAAGGTGACTCACGGAAACAGCACTATAGATGAACAGTGAATAACACTACATAAACAGTACAAAAACACTGTTATATAAAAAATTGTTGTGTCAGTATAACAATATAAATGCCAGCTTACATCAAAATTTTTTTATAAAAAACACAAACCGATTATTGGGAAAAAAAATGTGACTAACGAAACTATAATTGTGAAAATATTGTGAAATTTGTTGTGTTAGTACAACAACATTTAAAAGGAAAAAAAAAAAACACGCAAACCGAATACTAAAAAAAAAAAAAAAAGGACTCACGAAACGAAGACACTGTTGCCGCTACAGTGCTGCACAGTGCCGAAGCACTATAGCGGCATTGTCGCTTTTTATATAAAGAAATATTGTGAAATTTGTTATGTCAGTATCACAATATAAATGTCAGCCTACATCAATATTTAAAAGAAAAAAGAACGCAAACCGATTATTGAAAAAATAAGTGACTAACTAAATCATACTTGTGAAAATATTGTGAAATTTATTGTATCAGTATAACAGTATAAATGTCAACTTACATCAATATTTAAAAGAATAAAAAAAAAACACAAAGCTATTACTGAGAAAAAAAAAAAAAAAGTGGCTCACCAAAACGCACCAGCCAAAACACGGTTCAGCCCTCCACAATTAGACAAAAAAAATGGACGCACGAAACCAAAATTTACTGTAGAGGCATTCACGCTTTTTATATAGTTAATAGATGCGTTACCTTCTTACCATCTTCCTTCTCCACTGTTTTACTTTTTATTTTCCAAAAAAAAAAATTTTATTCTTTGAAATTATTATTCTTCCTTCTCCATTATTTTCCATTTCTTTGACATCTCATCTCCTTCAATGTAGGATTCAATTGTAGGAAAGAAATCAACCCACCCATTCTGAATCAATAGGATTACTGAAATAATTTTGAAGGTGGATGGATCAATCATGATGACATCAAAATGAGAACTCAAATATGTGCTATGCCATATTAAACCTATTTGATCATATATATTTTTGGCAGATTTGTACATACAGCGATATATATATATATATATATATATATATATATATTTTGATGGTTATATACAGCAAAATTGACCAATTGGTAAACTATAACAAAAATGCACCTTCACGTTAAAGACAATAAAGAAGATATGCTTCACCATACCCAAGCTGTGAAAGTGATCTACTAATATTTCCCAGCTTGCTTTAAACGAGGCCCTGCTGCACCAGTTAACTTTTGTTGCTCTGAACCAGCTAGATCAACAAGATTTATTCTGCTTGTTTTGCAGGTGCTTAAACCATCTGCCTTGCTACTCTGTGGCACAGAAACAACAAAGAAACAGAGGTATGTAACAGTTTGTTTGGTTTGTTAAAGCATCCAATCCAAAATACACGAGTAAGATAGTGGGTACAAAATATATGCTAATTAGGGTGATGTAACACACCCCCTTCCTGGCAGGCCTGCCTAACAACCGAGGCCGAATTATAGGTCTTCCACAGATAGACCAAAAGACACCCCTACTAGAGATTTCACATAATTTGAACCGAAGACACCTAACTAGGCTCTGATTCCATTTCAACAAACAACTAACCAAAAAGACAAAAGGTGTCTGAAAGTACGCCAACAAAGTTTTTCAAGTCAGACAGGAAAGAGTATCCATGTACTAAAAATGGATGACCGAAGGCTTTTCCTTAGTTTCACTCTCTGAAGCTGCGTGGCACAAAGCACATTCCCAGCTCAACAGCACCAAACAGTGTTTGGAAGAATTTTGTTATACATTCTGACATTCTAAGTAACAAGTTCATTAGCAAATGCTGAAGTCAATAACTTCCCAAAATGCCTGCTTACTAGGCTAGAAAAGCCCCATGTTTTCATATTTTATAAACCTACATTTTAAACCCTCTAACAGAAAAAAATCTGACTCATACACCAAAAAATAGCAAATAGCAATTAATGACCCAATCATCTATAATTCTCAAACATGGATAGCATTTAACTTGCATCGGGATTCAACACAAGTATAAATAGCATGTGAGCGGGAACTCCCACTAATACTAACATTAGTACAATCTTTGAGAATAATTGGAACAAGTTATGAAAAGTAGGAGCTATTAGCTTCAAATTCTCTTTCTAAATAACAACTCTTTTTTTAATTAATCTTGCAAATGGCAACCCTTCTGCATAAACCTCATAGAAGAGTAATGAATCCAGATGTGAGACATGATGTTAACCTGACCTGATTTTTATGTTTTAATCTCATCTATGAAATATAGCTTATGGCTTAAGATGCTTGCCCTACACCTGGACATTCCAGCACTTAAAAGCTTGGGGCCTGGGGTACTTTAAGTTTTTATCCTTCAATGTCTCAAAGTGTTGAAGCAAAGATATGTTTATTTCTTAAAAAGAAAAAACAACCTTCCAATCAAAATTTTGACATTCTTTCCCCACACCCTTGGGTCTAAAACTAACTTAAATCATCCAAAAAATAAACCCTGAGATCTCCACTACCTCTTTTTAATTAATGTAAATCGTAAGTATTAAGCTTCTTAGCATAACACTACAACAACATTCTCAATCAATGCAACTCCTTAATCAGGGATAAGAACCTTGAATCACCATATTCAATTCTCTAACTTCAGTCAATTCCTTCCATTTTTTTTCTAGTGTTAATAGGTAGTTTAAGGTGCAGGAGTAGAATTTAAAGGTAGTATTCACCCATACAAAACTTGATGACAATCAGCACCATGATTCAAATTAATCTGAGGAAGAATCAATACCAACACAAGATACAATAAGCATATGGAGAAATGGCAACTCCTAAAAACAAGAATATATATATATATATATATATATATATATATATATATATCCCCAACATCAATAGTGAGACAAGGAAGTGCCATTTATAACCTTTGCTTATTGCTTTATAACTAGGACATACAACAATTAATTAACTCGTCTACACATTTAGGAATATTTATCAGATTTAAAAATAAATTACAAGCATCGAATTCTTCAAAAACATTTTCAAATGCCCAATTGTACTAAAGCCTAAAATCTGCAGCTTCATCTCCAATTGGTCCCCACTTCTCAAACCCACAAGTATCATACTGGTAAAAAGTAAAAACAGAAACTCAATTATCTCCCACATGCATCACAAACTCCTTCAAAGTACAAACACAGATGCAACAATATCCATCAACCCCCAAGGCCAGGAAATTATGATCAATTGATGAGTAGGTATAAAATTGAAGTGTATGTGTGTCTAAGAGAGAGAGGGAGTGTACTGAAAAACTAGAGAAGGGTTTTGAGTTTTGACTCATTCATGGTGAAACCAACTAGTTTTTTCTTCCCAATTTAAGCAACTCCCGCATCAAGATTGTATCAAGGCTGTGTCTTGACTGCATCCGCAACATATCAGACTGTATCCAGAATTCAAAACATTTTTTAATCTCCAGATACTCTTTGGAGACCATATTGAATACATCTCCAGCCATGCGAGATAATTCAAATGAGAGGCCACTTTTCTATCTAAAGTCCAACACATGCATATTGGAGGTACTTCAAATCTGTCCTACTTCATTGTTACATCAACACCTACTAGTAATATTAATGCAATTTTGGTTTTTGCCACTGTTAAATTATGGTCAATTAGGATTCCATTGTTTTAAACGTTTGAAAGGAAGCAAAATTTCAGCTACTGCTATTTGTTGGACTGAGAACAAGTGACAACTATATTCTATCACAAATAGCCATGGAACTATATATTGCTAAGCGGACCAATTAGACTAAAGGGTTTTGGTATGGTCAATGGCAAAAAGCACAATAGAACAGAATGGCTTAGCCATCTGAAATCCCCATTTGATCATTCCTCAAATCTAATTTAGCTAACTTGACCCATTCATATTGAGAAATTTCTTAAACTCAAGGATGGAAACTATTACAACCTTAGTTTCAGGATCAAAATTACTAGTTAAAGCTATATACAAATTAAGCAATAGTAGCTAAAGTTAATATTCACAATAATGGTGGAAAAACTGAAAGTGATATAATAGCTAAAGTGAATTTTCACATTTACTTACCACCATCGAGTAAAATCAAGCTCTCCATCGAATTAGTTGTGGAACCCACCCAATCAGCACCTTCAAAAGCAAGAATGTTCTGATTTTGACTCTCAAGGTCAATTGAAACCAGGCCAAAGGCATTCTTAATCAAAAGTTCACCATTATCAGCAAAGCCAAAGAAATGACCATCCCAAAACCAATCCATTTGTACCATATATTTTCTATTCCAAGATTCGGCCACACCATACTCCTCCATAACCCATATGTGGCATAAGACACCCTGATGATTATTTCCGTAAATGAAAACAGCCAGGGATCCCTTGAACAATGCAAGTTCAGTGAAATATCCAGGCACACAATACAAGAAAGTAGGAGGCCACATTATCTCACGGAAGCTCTCATCATTGACGTTAAAGGACAGAATGAAAACGTGGTGATTACTGGCTGCTACAGAGTGCAAAGCTCCATTAAAAAATATACAGGGTGGATAAACATCAATAGTTCCAAAGTTGGGTTCATACCCTCCTAAGATCTCCATCGATATTACAACCTTTCTCCAGGAATCTGTACTCAAACTGTAAATCTCGGCCTCGGCCTCTGGTCCCAAAAAAACAGACAGAAGTCTCAGAATCTTGAAGTCATTATTTTGAGAATTATAAGCAAGTCCAATAACAGAGATGGTGTCCTCGTCAGTAAAGGGAGTAGCTAGAAGCTTCTTAAACATTCTAATACTTGGGTTCCACAGATATATAATGTGACAAAGTTCTTTCTCATAACTAGCTAGGCAGAGCAAGCCATTACAGAAACCAACTACGTTGCATTCGTCAAAAAAAGAGGGCATTTCAAACCTAGAAACCTGGGACAATGTGCGGTCGTTGTTGCAAACAACCGTACACAATTGCTTGGAAGATGGTGAACAATTTTTATCCTCGGTAGTGCATAGCAAATACCCACTGTGAGTGTTTAACGACTCGGATTGGTTAAGGTTGAGCTTCAAGTGTTTGGTAATGAATGTGGGGTCAGTGATGATGGAGTCACAAGATTTCGAAACGCACCTGAATCGGGTTAAGGATTTCACAGGTAGATGACCCAGGATGTCTTCCACGACGTCGTCTGGAACAAGCTCACGCATTGTTGTTGTAGTGTTCTGAGACATCACGAAGATTCACGAAGGAACCAAGTTTAAGGTTTTAGGATTTTGTCTGTCTGTTTTCCCTTTTTGAAAACAAAGGTTTATGTTATGTTGTCAACTTGTCATACATAAGGAGGAGAAAGAACGAAGATATAAGGATAAGGGCAAAACATAGATACTATTCGTTATCTTTAGGTGCAGATCTTTTTTGATACATAGGTGCAGAACTGCAGATCTTTAGTTACTTTTCATAAATTTTAGACATCTGGCCATTTTAAATATCTCTCCGCACGGCATTAAAGACTTTTTTTTTTTTTTCTTCGTTTTTCTCAGTGTCTGCCGACTCTCTGGCTTGCTTGCCTAAGACCCAAAAGCCCAATAATATTTTATTGACACAAGCATTGTGAAAAAATTGATGCAAGTGGCCTAAGAAAAACAAGTTGTTTCCTTGTTTTATGTAGAATAGGATGGATAGAAAATAATAGAGAAAAAAAATGAGTTTGTGTGTTGTTTGGTTGGGAGAGGGGGGGGGGGGGGGGGAGGGTAGAAAATTTTTAGGTAGGGCCCATGCGTTTTTCACCTAGACCCACACAGAACTTGTCTCCTTAAAATGGAGAGAAAAGAGGTGTGAAAATGCTTGCTGAGAAAGAAAGGCAAAAATGATCTTACTTTTTTGCTCTCACCTACTCCACCTAATTCCCACTTTTCAACTCTCATCATCAATCTTCATACTTCAACCTTTTCACAAGCCTCTTTATAGCTTAATGATAATAATCTCAACTTTTGGTGGTAGAAATTTCATTAAAATTTAAAAAGGTTTAGAGATTGTTCTTGCAGAATTATCCCTTACATTTTTTTTCTTGGTAATTATTTAGCAACTTATTCATAAATGAGCTAAGAATATATTTCACCTCAATAACTTCCATTTGATAAGCTAATAATATATTTCTCCTTAATAATTCTCGACATTATGTAATGTCATTGGACAATTGATGCTAAATTATGAATCATGCCACTAAGTGACTTTTATTTGAGTCATGAGAGTTGTAACCATTTGATGTAACACTATGTAGTTTATTTTGTTAATTTGTTTATTTAAAATCATACCTACAAGTTCAATTTTGTGCATTGGAACATACAAAAATATTTAGTTACCATTGGCCCCTGAAAGGCTCTTTTGTTTTTCTTTGTCAAAATTTTCATTTCATTCTAATTTAGGATTTATGCAGTTGTCTATTCAAGTCCTATAACTAATTCGGAATCGAGATATCAAAAATAAAAGAAAAGTGAATTTCTCCAATTACAGAACAAATCTAGTGAATATGCATATATTAGGGTAGCAATATAATTTATATGAACTTATTGAAGTTGGTGCAATTGAATTTGTGTAGTATGAGCATAGGGCCAGACCTAGGCATAGGCCACTTAGGCCATCGTCTAGGACCCCCTACTAGAGAAAGGCCATCAAATTTTGGGACAAAATTTGATATATTTGAAAAAAAAAAAAAACTAGTTTTCCATTTTTTTTTCCTTTAATTTTAAGAAGTTCCAAAAAATTGAGTAATGCTAGAGATAATACAACTTTGAATATATGAGTCTTATAAATATGTGTTACTAATTACAAGAAATAATTCAGATAGGAAAATGCTAGAAATACTATAAATTTTTCTTCAAAACTTTTATAAATTGATGTAACAATTAATATGATTTGTGATTGATGATACAAGGCTCATGTAATAAAATTTATAATATCCTTAACATCATTCATTCAAATACTTATTTATTATCTTCTTGAAATGTTACTAATTACATTTATTGCTACATCATTTGTAAGTTTTGTAGTAAAATTTGTTACAACTTTAGCATTTTTTCAATAGAAAAAAAAACATATTAAGAAATAAATAAATAAAAATAGATTTTTATTATAAAAAAAATTATAATATTAAATACTAGTTAAATATTATTAAAGTAATAACAAAAAGGCCAGAAATATATCACCTCATGCCTGTAAGTTTGTGGGGCTGCCATAGCAATTGAGAATTCTAGAAGATTAGATAGATGCAAGAAAAACTATGATTTGTATGAATCTTATATGAGTTTGACATGCCACTAGAGCCATCAGAAATTGTTTTAGTCAATGATAATAGTTTCATACAGACTCCACATGCAAGTAGTGGGTATCGTATAACAAAAACTAATATATTTCGAGTAAGAAAATCAAGAGATAAGTATACCGAGTTAAAAAATAAAGGCTATATATTTGTGGCAGGACCATGGTCCAAGTGAACACCAATTCAAGCAGTTAAAAAGAGTGCAGTGGGTTTAACCTATTCCCTAAGCACTTCAATAATTAGAATTAGAACCTCAAATTAAGGTGCAATTTGGGTATTTCTAAAAGTTCGGTAGCTTCTAATTTCAAATTAGAAGATTAGGGGTTTAGGTTGATTTTGACTGAAAGTTCAGGATGTTTTTTGTAGTATTCTCTTCATTTTTTATAGCTTATACTTAAATGTGTTACCTTCTTACTATATTCCTTCTCCACTGTTATACTTTTTATTTTCCAAAAAAAAAAAAAAAAAAAAAATTATTCTTTGAAATTATTATTCTTCCATCTCCATTATTTTGCATTTCTTTGACATCTCATCTCCTTCAATGTAGCATTCAATTATAGGAAAGAAATCAACCCACCCATTCTGAATCAATAGGATTACTGAGAGAATTTTGAAGGTGGATGGATCAATCATGATGACATCAAATTGAGAACTCAAATATGTGCTATGCCATATTAAAACTAATTGATCATATATATTTTTCGAAAATTTGTACATACAGCAATAATTTTTTTTTTTTTGGTGGTTACATACAGCAATATTGACCAATTGGTAAACTATAAAAAATATGCACCTTCATGTTAAAGACAATAAAGAATATATGCTTCACCATACCCAAGCTGTGAAAGTGATCTACTAATATTCCCAGCTTGCTTTAAACGAGGCCCTGCTGCACCAGTTAACTTTTGTTGCTCTGAACCAGATAGATCAACAAGATTTATTCTGCTTGTTTTGCAGGTGATTAAACCATCTGCCTTGCTCTACTCTGTGGCATAGAAACAACAAATAAACAGAGGTATTTACAGTTTCTTTGGTTTGTTAAAGCATCCAATCCAAAATACACATAAGTAAGGAAGTGGGTACAAAATAATTGTTAATTAGGGTGACACAACACACCCCCTTCCTGGCAGGCCTGCCTAAAAACTAAGACCAAATTATGAGTCTTCCACAGATAGACCAAAAGACATTCCTAATAGAGAGTTCACATAATTTGAACCAAAGACATCTAACTAGGCTCTGATTCCATTTTAACAAATGACTAACGAAAAAGACCAAAGTCGTTTGAAAGTAGGCCAAGAAGTTTTTCTAGTCAGCCAGGAAAGAGTATCCATGTACCAAAAATGGATGACCTGATGGCTTTTCCTTAGTTTCACTCTCTGAAGCGGCGTGGCACAAAGCATATTCCCAGCTCAGTAGCACCAAACAGTGTTTGGAAGAATTTCATTATACATTCTGACATTCTAAGTAACAAGTTCATTATCAAATGCTGAAGTCAATAACTTCATAAAAATGCCTGCTTACTAGGCCAGGAAAGCCCTGTGTTTGCATCTTTTACAAATCTACATTTTAAGCCCTCTAACAGAACAAAATATGACTCATACACCAAAAAATAGCAAATAGCAATTAATGACCAAATCATCTATAATTCTCAAGCATGTATAGTATCTAACTTGCATCGGGATTCGACACAGGTAAAAACAGCATGTGAGCGGGAACTCGAACCGTTAATACTAACATTAATAGCCATGGAACTAAATATTGCTAAGCAGGCCAGTTAGACTAAAGGGTTTTGGTATGGTCAATGGCAAAAGCACAATAGAACAGAATGGCTTAGCCATCTGAAATCCCCATTTGATCATTCCTCAAATGTAATTTAGCTAACTTCACCCATTCATATTGAGAAATTTCTTAAACTCAAGGAAGGAAACATTTACAACCTTAGTTTGAGGATCAAGTGTACTAGCTAATTAGCTAAAGTTATATACAAATTAAGCAATACTAGCTAAAGTTAATTTTCACAATGATGGTGGCAAACTGAGAGTGATAGAATAGCTAAAGTGAATTTTCACATTTACTTACCGCCATCAAGTAAAATCAAGCTCTCCATTGAATTAGCTGTGCAACCCACCCAATCAGCATCTTCAATTGCAAGAATGTTCTGATTTCGACTCTCAGGGTCAATTGAAACCAGCCCAGTGGCAGTCTTAATCAGAAGTTCACCATTATCAGTGCAGCCATAGAAATGACTATTCAAAATCATTGGTACCATATATTTTCTAATCCAAGACTTGGCCACACCATACTCCTCCATAACCCATATGTGACATAAGACACCCCAATGATCATCAGTGTAAATGAAAACAGCCAGGGATCCCTTGAACACTGCAAATTCAGTGCAACATACATGCACTCCATCCAACTCATTAGGAGGCAACATTATCTCACGGAAGCTCTCATTATTGACGTTGAAGGACAGAATGAAATTGTGGTGATTAGTGGCTGCTACAGTGTGCAAAGCTCCATTAAAAAATATACAGGGTGGATCAATCTCACCAATAGTTCCAAAGTTGGGTTCATACCCTCTTAAAGACTCCATCGATAGTACAACCTTTCTCCACGAATCTGTATTCAAACTGTAAATCTCGGCTTCGGCCTCCTGTCCCCCAACAAAAGACACAAGTCTAAGAATCTTGAAGTCATTACTTTGAGAATTATAAGCAAGTCCAATAACGGGCCTGGTGTACTCGTCAGTAAAGGGAGTAGATAAAAGCTTCTTAAACATTCTAATACTTGGGTTCCACAAATATATAATGTGACTAGGATCATGGTCAGCTAGGCAGAACAAGCCATTACAGAAACCAACTATACTAAATTTCTCAAAAAGTGAGGGGATTTCAAACCTTGAAATCTGGGTCAATGTGCTGTCACTGTTGCAAACAATCGTACACAGATATTTGGAAGATGGTGAACTATTCTTATCCTCTTTAGTATATAGCAAATACCCAGTGTGAGTGTTTGTGGATGCTAACGATTCGGATTGGTTAAGGTTGAGCTTCAAGTGTTTGGTAATGAAAGTGGGGTCGATGATGGAGTCACAAGATTTCGAAACGCACCTGAATCGGGTTAAGGATTTCACTGGTAGATGACCCAGGATGTCTTCCACGACGTCGTCTGGAACAAGCTCACGCTTTGTTGTTGTAGTGTTCTGAGACATCACGAAGATTCACGAAGGGACCAAGTTTAAGGTTTTAGGATTTTGTCTTTCTGTTTCCCCTTTCTGAAAACAATAATTTATGTTATGTTGTCGGTCATACATAAGGAGGAGAAGAATGAAGATATAATGAGGACAAGTAAATCTATGGCATTTGATCTGTGGTGTCCTGGGCCTAAGCGGCTAAGCCTAACCCAAAAGCCCAATGATATATTTTTTGACACAAGCATTGTAAAAATTGATGTAAATGGCCCAAACAAGCTTGTTTTATGTGGATTAAGAGTAAGCAGCCAGAGGCATATAATTGGACATGGCAGAAGAAACTCCATCAAAATTTAAAAGGTTTCAAAGACTGTGCTTGCCGAATTATCCCTCACAATTTTGCTTGGTAATTGTTCAGAAATTTATGCATAGATGAGCTAAGAAAATATTTCTTGACCTCAATGACTTCCATTTGATGAGTTAAGAATATATTTCTCCTTAATAATTCTCGACATTATGTAATGTCATGAATCATGACTCTAAGTGACCTCCATTTGTGTCATGGGAGCTGTAGTCATTTGCTTTAACTCTACCAAATTCATTTTGTTGATACATTTACTTCAAGTCATACCCACATATTCAATTTTATGTACTGGAAAATACAAAAGAGTATAGTTTCCACTATCCACTCAAATGATTTTTTGCTTTTCTTTGTCAATTTTTTCCTTTCATTCCCCATTTACTGCTTGCATTGATATTCACTTGGAGACAATGGTCCTGCCACCAATATAATGCTTTTATATTCTAACTCAATATATTTCTCTCTCAAAAAAAAAAAAAAAAAAAAAAAAATTCTCTCTTAATTTTCTAACTCGATATATATTAGTTTTTGTTCTACAATACCCACTACTTACGTGTTGAGTCTAAATGAAACTATCATTGACTAGAACAATTTCTGATGGCTTGCATGTCAAACTCATGGTTTTTCTTGCATCTATCTGATCTTATAAAATTCTCAATGCTCCTACTATACAAATTCAATTGCACCAACTTCAATGAGTCATATAATGCATTCACCACATTTGCTCTGTATTTAGAGGAGTTCACTTTTCTTTTATTTTTTGATATCCTGAATTAATTATGGGACTTGAATGGACAACTGCATAAATCCCGAAAAGAGTGCAATGAGCTGAACCTATTTCATATGCACTTTAATCCTTAGATTTAGATCCTTAAATTACGGATCAAATTGGGTATTTCTCAAATTAGAAGCTAGTGTTAAGTTTTATTTTGACCGAAAATTCAGGAGGTTTTGCACTATTCACTTCATCTTTTAGAGCTTACACTTTAATGTGTTACCTTCTTTCTATACTGTTTCATTTTTATTTTCAAAAAATTATATCATTAGAATTTAATAATCTTCCTTCTCCATTATTTTCCATTCCTTTGACATCTCATCTCATTCAATGTAGCATTCAAATAACATAATATCAGACTCCATTAACCTTTCTGTATCAATAGGATTACTGAAATAATTATAAAGGTGGATGGATCAATCATATGATGACTTCAAATAGAGAACTCAAACATGTGCTATGCCATGTTAAACCTAATTGATCATAGATATTTTTGACAGGTTTGTACATACAACAATATTGACCAATTGGTAAACTGCACAGAAAATGCGTTTTCACATGAAATAATATATATATACGTTTGACCATAACCAAGCTGTTAAAGTGATCTACTAATATTCCTAGCTTGCTTTGAACTTGGCCCTGCTGCGCCAGTTAACTTTTGTTGCTCTGAACTAGCTAGATCAACGAGATTTATTCTGCTTGTTTTGGTGCTTAAACCATCTGCCAAATTGCTCTACAAAAACAATGGTTTACTTTAAAATCGAGATCGAATTACGAGTCTTGCACACATAGACCAAAAGACATCCCCAGTAGGGGTTTCACATGATTTGAACCAAATAAATGTAACCAGGCTTTGATTCCATCTTATAAATAACTAACCAAAAAGACTAAAGAGCTGTTTGCAAGTGGACCAACCAAGTTTTTTGCTACTCATACAAGAAAGAGTATCCATGTATCAAAATAGGACGATCTGAGGGCTTTTCTTCCATTTCACACTATGAAATGGCAAGGTACAAAGCCCATATCCAGCTCAGTAGCACAGAGTTAGGCAGAATTTTATTACACATTCTAAGGAACAAGTTCATTATCACATGCTGAACCCAACAACTTCACAAAATGCTTGCTTACTAGGCTAGAAATGTACTGCTCCATTTTTGTTCAGTACTTTCATGTTTTTTCAAAAAGTACATTTTCTTTATTCAAATTTTCATTAAATTTCGATTCTTTTTGTGAGTTTCTGTCTGAGTTCTAAATGATTTATGAAATTTATCTTAAAGAATTAGCATAGGATAATTACAACTTAAGTGTTCGATGAAAATCGATAAGTTGTTATCGATTTTCATATTTATCGGCTCACCATTTTATTACCTACTATTGATAACTTACCAACTCAATAATTGTGAGGTAAAAAAAAGAGCAAAAAAGTTGTCTGGCTTGTTGTTTTGTATTTGGTGGTATAGGACATGGGGTATCATATGCTTGACTCTATTATTCATGTGGCAACTTTACACCATCTACTTGCTAGTACAACTCCATGAATCAGCTAAAACTGGAATGCGTTACAGTAGATACTTTCATCTTTTCCGAGCTATACATTTGGTAAGCATTCCATGCTGTATAGTGTATAAGCCGAAAAGACTTTGTCAAACTCACAAAGGCATTATATATCTCATTAGTATTTTGAAGGTACTTCTATGGTTTATTCAATGGCAGTAAATATCTTGAGCAGGGAAAGAAGTACAGAACCACTTACAGATCAAAGAGGCCATTGCCCCCCAGCTGGCCCCCAAAAATATTTTTTAATTTTATATATAGATATATATAATTGCTTCAAGTATTGTATATTTTTTATAAACTTGTACAGGTATTTTTTATTTTTTTATTTTATCTCTACATATATACCATTGTATTATTTTTTGGTACGTTTGATTAATAGTATTTTGAGGTGATCTATATTCTTCTAATTTCAGTTATAGCATGTTATATTTGCCTAATATACAACTAAACTTTATACGTTTTTATTATTTAAATTTCTCATATTTTAAGGAATAAGGGAATTACCATGATGATCAAAACTCATCACAAAATTATAATGTTATCTTAACCAATATTAAAATGAAACCAAAGAAATAAAAGATAGACATTATAATAATTTATTACTTAAACAATTGGTAGGCACATTCAATTTCATAGCCATGTAAATTGTGTTTTAATATAAACTTAAATTCCTAATTATATCTATATAATATGTCAAAACTAAAGCATAGTATTTATTGTTCCTATGCTTCTGTTAAGCTACATCAGCGTAGCATTTCAGTCCACTTGGTCCATTTGGTCCACTTCAGTTAAATTCTGTTTATTCGGTCCATTTGATCCAATTTGGTCTATTCCGACCACATTAGTCTACTTGGTCCATTCAGCCCATTTCATTCCATTTCAGTCCAATTGGTCTATTAGGTCCAATTCTGTTTATTCGGGCCACTTCAGTCCATTTGATCTAATTCATTCTATTCGGTCCATCTAGTCAATTTCGGTCTACATGGTCCATTTGGTCCAATTCTATCTATTCGATCTATTCGGTCCACTTCGGTCCAATTCAGTTCATTTGGTTTATTTCAGTCCACTTTGTCCATTCGGTCAACTTCGGTCCATTTGGTTTAATTCTGTCTATTCTGTCCACTTCAGCCCAATCGGTCCACTTCGGTCCAATTCAGTCTGCCTTGGTCCACTTACTTAAGAATGAGAAAAATTAGGTTTTGAGTTGACAATGCCGATTCTAAATCCGAATTTATTAAAAAATATAGATCTCAAACTCGTTTCCAATTTGAATATTTGAGAATTACATTTTAACACTAGTTCAATTTATAGCTTTTGTTTCCCATTGCTTGAAACAATTGTTTCTCTAGGTGAGGCTGAAATTTAGCTATGATTGAATCTGCCAAAAGAAATTCTTGCAATTTCCCACAAAAATTTTAAAAAGAATTGATGAATTTTTTCTTGCTCTTCTATGGAATTCAGGTGACAAAATAGCATATTGGTTATAGATATTTCCAATCATAGACCTATCAGCAACTGCATGCATGAATTTAATCATCATTGGAGGCTCCACCTTGAATATGTTTGTCCAGATGTTGTGTGAGGCCACAGGCATATCAAGGCCATTAACAACTGTGGAGTGGTACTTGGTATTTACATGCGGCACTGTAGTTTTGTCTCAGATCCCCAACTTTGAACTCTCTAGCAAGTGTGTCACTGATAGGTGCCATCTCATTCATGAGCTATTGTACACTCCTATGGGTTGTGTCAGTTAAAGAGGGTAGGCTGTCCAACATATTGCACAATTCATCAGTGCAAGCGAGCACGAAAAATTTCTAGGATTTTGGGTGTTGTTAATGCGTTTGGGTCAATTGCTTTGGCCTTTAAAGGTCACAATCTTATACTAGAGATACAAGTATTATAATGCTATTGATACTACGAATTTTACCTTTATAAAAGTCATTTAAATTGATGAGTCAACTTTTAAACACAATACAGAGAGAGAGAGAGAGAGAGAGAGAGAGAGAGAGAGAGAGAGAGAGAGAGAGAGAGAGAGAGAGAGAGAGAGAGAGAGAGAGAGAGAGAGATTATTGGGCTTAAATGTATATCTGTGGGAAAATGGACTTTTTTTTTTTAATTGGAATTTTTGCAGGCTACCCTGCCTCAAGTGAAAAGAATCCATCACAAGTGCCAATGTGGAAGGGTGTCAAATCTGCAAATCTTCTAATTGCAATGTGTTTATTTCCCTTGCAATCGGAGGCTATTGGGCTTATGGAAATATGGTACTATTTATTTTCTTTGTTTCATATATCCCTATAAGTTTTTTAAAAATTCAAAATTCTCATACTATTGTACTTCTTAACAGTTCATCTATGGTTATTTAAAAAGAAAGATTTAGACTTCAATTTTTAGTTAAATAACTTTAATATAAGACGAAATGACAATTCGTTTTTTTCTTTTTCTTTTTTCTATTGATGAAATTTATGGATAAAAATAAGTTTTGTTGATTTGAGGTTTTGAAATAATTAAATGTAAGTTATTATTTCAAATTCATAATATCATAAGTGTTTTGTTTGAGAAAAATCTTCAGACTCAAATCATTGTGTGTTAAATTTATATCTAGTAATTTATACTAACAATCTTTCTTTGTATCCCAGTTTTTCCCTTCTCTTCGATTAATTTTCTTAAGTACATTTACTAAAGAAATAAATTTTCTATTGCGGTGACAGATACCAAAACAAGGGGGCATGTTAATAGCCTTGTTCAAGTTCCACTGGCATGAAATTCCTGAACTTCTTGTAGGATTAACAAGCATATTGCTCATACTTAGCGTTGTAAGCTCTTTCCAACTCTATGGCATGCCAATATTTGATGGCATAGAGTCTATATACACAAGCAGGATGAAGCAGCCAGCCATGTCCTTGGTGGTTTCGAGCAATTTCCCGAGTCATCTCATTTTATGGAAGCCAACTTCGAGGTCTTAGTGGAGGCTTCTCATTGCCTCTAACTTTAGCTCTTTGTTGAAGATGAACCAAACGACAGCAGCAACAGAAATAAGCAAAACGACAAAGGGAACAGAGGTTGCAAATATAAAACGGCAAGGAAGAAAGTAAAGGAAAAACGAACCGTTTGATTTAAGCATTAGTTGTAGCAGTTGGTTATATTTTGCACCACTTGTCAGTAATTCATTGGTAGTTGTTTAAAGTAGTTGTTCAACTCTTTTGGGAGCCAAGATCAGCCCCTGTGTTTTCCGTGAATATATATAGAGCTTGTAGCTAATTATTCATTAAGTGCTTATAACAAATTGATAAGCAAATACAGAGTTCTTTTTCTCTCAAAGCAAGTTCTTTGCATTTTCTTTTGCACTTTCTGATTTTACACTCTTCCATCTTTTATGTTGATTAAGATTAAAAAACCAAAGGCATATAGGCCAATGTGGTGGTTTAATTGGACACTAGGGTTGTTCGGAATGGCTCTAAGTGGGATTTTGATTTTGGCAGGAGTGTATGTTGTAATTGTCACTGGAATTGAGGTGAGATTTTTCAAGCCACACTAATTGAAATATTATAGGTTGGATAGTAAAGAGTAAATTATTATAAGTCCATAATTTTGAGAATTTTTGTAATATAATAGATTGTGATATTTGATAGTTCAATAATATGATACAAAAGCAAAAATTAGGACTAGTAGTTCAATAATATGATATAATAAGCTTCAACGAGCTCAATAAAGAAGCGATTCACTTATGCGGGCAAAGAGTCTCTCAAAAACACAAGCCTTCTTGATCACCGGATAACTTTTTTTTCCAACAAGGTATTGACCAGACCCCAAATGGTTTAAGTCTTTTCGCTTCAAGTCTAACAAAATTAGAAAAGAAACAAAAGCAATCTAAACGACATTTCCATATGCAAAGACAGAATTATTGAATCAAGCCAAATAATTTGGGTCTCTCCTACAAGCTGGAAGATATTATCTTCCTGCAAATAAGATATATTTGTTTAGCATTTAACACGAACAATCGTTTAATTCCAACAGGAAAACAATCACATTGATAAGGATTTTGCCTATGTTGCTTCAATGTCAGCAACTGAGTCAAATAAATTCAAAGGTTCATCCATTAATTGATAATGAATTACTTGAAATATTCTTAACTATAAGATCACCTCCATTCCTGTTCTTGTGTGGTGGCCGCATTCAAACAATTACCTAAACATATTGTCACACAACGAATTTCATAATATTTTTTACAATTATTGAGGTGTAAGGTTGTGATTGATATACAATAATGATAGTGATGTCAGTGGTGATCCTAATGAAAGTGATGTTATACTGAGCACAATCTACTAACTCAACAAATTGTGAAAAAAAGTTGTGAATTTTGTTGTATGATTGTATCTATAGCGCATTGTTGTTTGTCACAAGATCCTCCAAGAATCAGTGAAGATTTTAATGCTATTATATTCAACTTCCGAAAAAATGCAGTGAATTCAAAGACATGAAGAAAATGCATGACTATACTAGTTTTACACTCTCAATCAGTAAACTAACACATAAGTAGATCCAAATCATCTCGGTAATTGAAAAAATGGAACAAAAGCCAAAACCCTAGGGCTTAGGTTACGAGAAGAAATATCTCTTCTTCTCTGTCTCCCAAATAACATCCTTTCTCACCCCTTTAAAACCTTTATAAAAGGTCAAACCTATTACTCTTAAAAAAAAGAAAAAAAGAAAAAAAAGGACCATACCTACACAAAACTCCCACTTTTACAAGAATTGAGAAAGGTGACTAGCGAACAGTCTTATCCCCAATTATTTTGGTAGAGGTTGATTACCAAACTCTTATCCCCAATTATTTTGGTAGAGGTTGATTACCAAACTCAAGCCTACGACATATTGATTTTGGTGGAATTGTCATTGCCATAACCCCAATTGTTAGCTATGTTTACTAGTTCTTTATTTGATTAATCTCTGGCATGGTGTTTCACTAACAGCATCTCAGTACGGAGTTCATATTACTAATAACGTTCTGTATTTTTTATACTTATGTGTCTTTTGTACATAATGTAGTCTTGTTGCACTAAAATAGTTCTTTACTTATCAAATGATATACTACTACCACATAGTTCCTTGCTGCGGCTGCTGATAATAATAATAGAGTCCAACACATTCATATGGGAGGTACTTCAAATCTGTCCCACTTCATTCTTACATCAATGCCTACTAGTAAAATTAATGCAATTTTTGGTTTTTGACACTGTTAATTATGGTCAATCAGGATTCCATTGTTTTGAACTTCTAAAAGGAAGCAAAATTTCAGCTATTGCTAGTTGTTGGACTTGAGAACAACTGACCACTATATTCTATCACGAATAGCCATGGAATTAAATATTGCTAAGCGAGCCAATTAGACTAAAGGGTTTTGGTATAGTCATGGTGAAAGCACAATAGAACAGAATTACTTAGCCATCTGAAATCCTCATTTGAGCACATTTCAGAGTTGCTAAGTACTATACTACTATGGAATACTCTTAAAGCATCTTGTTGCTACTTGCAACATTGATAACACCTATAATACACACAAAATTTCTGGATATTCCTGGCAATAATAACCAAATCTGTATAAGAATAAGTAGATGGCACTCAATGAAAATTTCCCCAAACCTAAATACGCATTGCCACCCACATTTACTTTCACCAAACACAGGCACAAACAGCTAAATAATCGCCCTTCCTATATACATTATATAGTACAAAAACACAGCAAAACTATTACTATTTGAAACCATCGCATTCTCTCTAGCCACTACTGATGTTAATTTGAAAAATGGTAGGGCAAAAACTAATATTAACACTGACTTAACAATCATTTTCCTTCCATTTTTCTAGCAACCAGCCAGAGGCTTAAAAGGGAAAAAAGAAAGAAAAAAGTACCAAACAAAATGAGACTCTAAACAAAGCCAATACAGAACGAAATCAAGGAAACAAAAAAAGCTAATCATTATTGAATTTTGTCTCCACAATCCTAATTAATCAAAGTCACTGTTTGGTTGCTAAAAAATCTAAGGAAAAGAAAAGAAACAACGAAAAATAAGCATAAGTGATAGTTTTAACTCCAGGGTTGAAATCACCTAGGAATATTAGAACAGGGCCAAAGACCCTAAGCATAGCATTCTCAAGCTGTAATTTGCTTATAAGAAATGCACATTGAAAAGAGAAAAACAAAAATAATAAGATTCACTTCAATTGAGCACTTTGAACTATCAATCCTCAAATGTAACTTAGCTAACTTCACCCATTCATTTTGACATAGTTCTTGAACGCAAGGATGGAAACAATTACAACCTTAGTTTCAGCATCAAAAGCTTTGAGTTTCCGTAGACTTAAATACATATAAAACTATAATAGATAAAGTTAATTTTCACAATGATGATGGAAAAACTGAAGCTCTCAGCTCTGTAAGCGATATATTAGCTGAAGTAAAGTTTCACATTTACTTCCCACCATCAAGTAAAATCAGGCTCTCCATTGAATTAGCTGTGAAACCCATCCAATCAGCATCTTCAATTGCAAGAATGTTCTGATTTGGATTCTCAGGGTCAATTGAAACCGGCCCAGTGGAATTCTTAATTAGAAGTTCACCGTTATCAGTGCAGCCAAAGAAATAACCATACCGAACCCGATTCATTGGTACCATATATTTTTTAATCCAAGACTCGGCCACACCATACTCCTCCATAACCCATATGTGGCATAAGATATCCTCAGGACCACGGACGAAAATGAAAACAGCCAGGGATCCCTTGAACACTGCAAGTTCAGCAAGATTTACAAGCAGTGCATCCAAGTGATTAGGAGGCAACATTATCTCACGGAAGCTCTCATCATTGACGTTAAAGGACAGAATGAAACGGTGGCAACTAGTAATTGCTACTGTGTGCATAGCTCCATTAAATAATATACAGGTTGGGTCAATATCAGCAATAGTACCAAACTTGGGTTCATACCCTCTTAAGGACTTCATCGATATTACAACCTTTCTCCACGAATCTGTACTCAAGCTGTAAATCTCGGCTTCGGCTTCGGCTTCTTGTCCGCAAAGAAAAGACACAAGTCTAAGAATCTTGAAGTCATTGTTTTGAGAATTATAAGCAAGTCCAATAACGGAGGTGAGCTCGTCAGTAAAGGGAGTAGCTAGAAGCTTCTTAAACATTCTAATACTTGGGTTCCACAGATATATAATGTGACTAAGATTATAGTCAGCCATGCAGAACAAGCCATTACAGAAACCAACTATGTCGCATTCGTCAAAAATAGAGGGCATTTCAAACCTAGAAACCTGGGACAATGTGCGGTCGTTGCAAACAACCGTACATAATTGTTTGGAAGATGATGAACTATTTATATCCTTTGTAGTGTATAGCAAATACCCACTGTGAGTGTTGGTGGATATCAATGATTCGGATTGGTTAAGGTTGAGCTTCAAGTGTTTGGTAATGAAAGTGGGGTCAGTGACGATGGAGTCACAAGATTTCGAAACGCACCTGAATCGGGTTAAGGATTTCACTGGTAGATGACCCAGGATGTCTTCCACGACGTCGTCTGGAACAAGCTCACGCATTGTTGTTGTAGTGTTTTGAGACATCATGAAGATCCACGAAGGGACCAAGTTTAAGGTTTTAGGATTTTGTCTGTCTGTTTCCCCTTTTTGAAAACTAGGGTTTATGTTGTTATGTTGTCATACATACGGAGGAGAAGAATGAAGACATAATGAGGATAAGTGAATCTATGGCATTTGATCTGTGGTGTCCTGGGCCTAAGCCGCTAAGCCTAACCCAAAAGCCCAATGATATATTTTTTGACACAAGCATCGTAAAAATTGATGTGAAATTGTGAATGGCCAAGAAAAACAAGCTCTTTCCTTGTTTTATGTGGATTAAGAATAAGCAGCCAAAGGCATATAATTGGACATGGCAGCAAAAACTCCGTTAAAATTTAAAAGGTTTCAGAGATTGCGCTTGCAGAATTATCCCTCACATTTTTGTTTGGTAATTGTTCAGAAATTTATGCATAGATGAGCTAAGAAAATATTTCATGACATCAATGACTTCCATTTGACGAGCTAAGAATATATTTCTCTTTAATAATTCTAGACATTATGTAATGTCATTGGACAATCGAGGCTAGACTATGAATCATGACTCTTAGTGACTTCCATTTGAGTCATGGGAGTTGTAGTCATTTGCTTTAACTCCACTTAGTTCATTTTGTTGATTCATTTACTTGAAGTCATCCCCACATGTTCAATTTTGTGCATTGAGAAACACAAAAGAATTTAGTTACTACTAGCCACTCAAAGGATTATTTGTTTCTCTTTGTCAATTTTTTCCTTTCATCCCCATTTACTGCTTGCATTGATGTTCACTTGGAGACCTTGGTCCTGCCACAAATATAAAGCCTTTATCTTCTAACTCGATATATTTCTCTCTTGATTTTCTAACTCAATATATATATTAGTTTTTGTTCTACAATATCCACTACTTACATGTGGAGTTTGCATGAAATAATCATTGACTAAAACAATTTTTGATGGCTCTAAATTCTAATGGCATGTCAAACTCATTTAAGGTTCATACAGGTCATAATTTTTCTTGTATTTATCTGATCTTATAGAATTCTCAATGCTCCTACTACACAAATTCAGTTACACCAACTTCAATGAGTCATATAATGCATTCACCACATTTGTTCTGTAATTGGAGGAATTCACTTCTATTTTATTTTTTGATATTTTGAAATAGTTATGGGACTTGAATAACAACTGCATAAATTCTGAAAAGAGTGCAATGAGCTAAACCTATTCCATATGCACTTCAATCCTTAGATTTAGATCCTTAAATTAAGGATCAATTTGAGTATTTCTCAAATTAGAAGCCAATGTTAAGTTTTATTTTGACCGAAAATTCAGGAGGTTTTGCAATATTCACTTCATCTTTTAGAGCTTACACTTAATGTGTTACCTTCTTTCAACACTGTATCATTTTTATTTTCAAAAATTGTATATCATTAGAAGTTAATAATCTTCTTTCTCCATTATTTTCCATTCCTTTGAAATCTCATCTTATTCAATGTAGCATTCAAATAATATAATATCAAACTCCATTCACCCATTCTGTATCAATAGGAATACTGAAATAATTATAAAGGTGGATGGGTCAATCATATTCATATGATGACTTCAAATAGAGAACTCAAACATGTGCTATGCCATATTAAACCTTATTGATCATAGATATTTTTGACAGGTTTGTACATACAGCAATATTGACCAATTGGTCAACTGCACAGAAAATGCATTTTCACATGAAAGAATATATATATACGTTTGACCATGCCCAAGCAATTAAAAGTGATCTACTAATATTCCTAGCTTGCTTTGAACTTGGCCCTGCTGCACCAGTTTACTTTTGTTGCTTTGAACCAGCTAGATCAACAAGATTTATTCTGCTTGTTTTGGTGCTTAAACCATTTGCCAATTGCTCTACAAAAACAATGGTTTACTTTAAAATCGAGAACGAATTATGAGTCTTGCACACATAGACCAAAAGACATCCCCAGTAGGGGTTTCCCATGATTTGATTCATTTGAAACAAATAAATGTAACCAGGCATTTTTTTTTTTTTTTTTTTTGAGAAAAAATGTAACCAGGCTTTGATTCCATCTTATAAACAACTAACCAAAAAGACTAAAAAGCTGTTTGCAAGGGGACCAACCAAGTTTTTTGCTACTCATACAGGAAAGAGTATCCATGTATTAAAGTAGGACGACCTGAGGGCTTTTCTTCCATTTCACACTCTGAAATGGCATGGCACAAAGCCCAATTCCAGCTCAGTAGCACAGAGTTAGGCAGAATTTTATTACACATTCTATGGAACAAGTTCATTATCAAATGCTGAACTCAATAACTTCACAAAATGCTTGCTTACTAGGCTAGAAATGTCCTGCTTCATTTTTGTTCAATACTTCCAAATTTTCACAAAAAGTACCCTTTCTTTATTCAAATTTTCATTAAATTTTGATTCTTTTTGTGAGTTTCTGTCAGGGTTCTAAATGATTTATGAAGTTTATCTTAAAGCATTAACATAGGATAATTGCAGCTCAAGTGTTTGATGAAATTCCCCAAAGAAGCAAACACATATTCTTTTATAAGTAGCCTGGATAAAAAAAACATGGCTGTCTTAGGTTAATCTAGAGCTACAATATGAAGGTTTAGGCTATAACAATTTTTTTAAGCCCCTAAAATCCTAGCTCCGTCCTGATCTAGTTGCTACTTGTAAGTTGTAACATTGATAACACCTACAACATATCCAAAATTTCTGGATATTCCAAGCAATAATAACCAGATCTGTACAAAACAAGTAGATGGTAATCAAAGAAAATCTCCCCAAACCTCATTGACACCCACAATTACTTTCACCAAAACTCAGACAAAAACAGCTAAACAGTAAACGATCCTCCTTTCCATATACATTATACAGTGCAAAAACACAGCAAAATAACTAACATTTAAGACTCTAAACAAACCCAATACAGAAAGAAATCAAACAAACAAAAAAGCTAATCATTATTACGAAATGAAAAGAAACAAAGTGAACCAAAAAAAAAAAAAAGTATTAAGTGTTAGTGGAAGTTAATGATTCGGATAGGTTGAGGTTGAGGTTGAAGTGTTTGTCAATGAAAGTGGGATTGGTGGTGATTGAGTTACCAGATTTAGAAACGCACCCGAATCGGATTCAAGGATTTTTTTTTCACAGTTTGCCGATTCAAGTGCGTTTCCAAATCTGGAACTCACTCACGCTTAAGAGACTTCAGTGTAGATACTATGTTTGGAAAGATAAGAGGATTAGGGTTTTTAAGGTTATAAATAGGATGGAGATTTGGTCAGTGGAAACCTATTGGGCCTAACCTAAGCCGGACCAGAAAGCCCAACAAGGTTTTTTTTATTTTTTATTTTAAATTTCCCCAAAGTTAAAAATTCGTGGCCTTCGGCTTCAAAAAAAAATTCATGGCCTTTGATCTGTGGTGTTCTGGGCCTAAACCAAACCTTAAAAGCCTAAAAAGGATTTAAGATTTAGAAGCCTATGGTATGTAGACCAATCTAGTGGTTTAAGTGGATTTTGATTGTGGCAGGAGTGTATATTGTAAAATTAGAATTTTCAAGCCACACTGATTGAAATGTTATAGGTTGGATAGTGATTATGAGTCCATAATATTGAAATTTTTTGCAATATAATTGATTGTGATATTTATAATATTTATCAGAGAATTTCTCTTTTTGGATTGAACTTTCAGACAATTCATAAATACTCTTACTTTTAATAAGGAAAATTTTTTGAAGACAATCAGGTAAAAATATATCTCTAACTCCACTTAAAATGCCTACAAAATAGGACATTCTCCTACTAATCTATGTTTTCAAAACAAACTTATCTAATTTATTTATTGTTAAAAAAAAAAAAAAGAAGGGAAATTATGATTAGAATTTGATGGCCTTTATTACCATCCTTCATCAGCCCAACCCAAGTTTAATATCCAACCACAGACGTTTTAGAGCCTTGTTTTTCGTTTGCTAATATGAGAACTGTTATTTAAAATTTGCATTTGATTTTTTTTTTTTTCAAAACACAAATTTCCTTTTTTTTTTTTTTAAGAACCGATTTTGGAAAACAAGTTTTCAAAACTGAAAAGAAAAAATATATTGTTTAATCACAATGTTATTCCCAGAAAAAATATGGGGAAATAAAAATCATTGGGCTATTATTTCCATAGTTGTATTGAAATGAGTGATAAACAATGCCGTGACAAGTGATATTAAACATGCTAGTGCTGTTGCAATTAAACTTGGGTTGCTATTTATAATATAATTGTTCTCTATTAAAAAATTTTAATTCTCCTTAAGAATTATAACATCACTCATCTTTCTTACATGGGAAGTAGAGTGGAGATTCTAGGTTCAAATTTAGGGCCACCTATTTTGAAATAATGATAAAATATAGCTTTAAACTTAAAATCTGAAACAATGTTCAGTTTATCATGCATCTTGATGTAATTGAGCATAATTTCTTTGTTCAAGTGTTTAAATTTCTAACAAATACTCGAAAAAGTTTAGGCAGATTTCTTTCCTTTGTACTCTACTGAGTTGTAACAAAGATTTCTATTTGCTAGCCTTTAACCTTTAATTCTAGAAACCAAGACCTAACAAAATACTAATTCTTCTTTAACCACAACTTGTGTGTTATAACGTTTGTCACAAATCTATCATAGTTAAGAGTGAGTGGTTGTTTACCACTTTCACTTGGATCAACCACTTTTTCTTCACAAGAGGAAATAAATTTGAGTGGGTGTTTCTACTTTGCTCACATCAATTATATTGTTAGTTTCAATGACAGCTATTTCCTTATCCAATAGCTCACAGAACCCCTTAACAGCTTCCTCATCTATTTTCATCTCTTCATTACCATCGTTATCTAGACATGATGTAATGTCAAATTCAAACTTCTACGAATCGATGACACTGAGTGATCTCCATTTGAGTCATGGGAGTTGTAGCCACTTGCTTTAACTCTACATAGTTCAGCATGTTGATTCCTTTACTTAGTCATAGCCACATATTCAATTTTGTGCATTGGAAAACACCAACCAAAAGAGAGTTACTACTAGATGCTCAAGGCTTTTTTTTTTTTTTTTTTTTTTTTTCCAATTTAGGACTTAAACGGTGCCAACTTTACAGGGTAAGCAATTGATGCGGTTACCTAAAGCCTTAAGTAGAAAAAAGGCCTCAAATTTTAATTTAATTAAGCTCAAATATTAGCCATTACATAAAATAATTTTTTTTATAAAGTAGAAATGTTACGTTCACAACATTTTTCACAATAATTTTAAAATAAATCCTAAGTAGTAGATTATTAGAGACTCTTACTTATGGATAACAAAATAAATAATTTTAGTAGTGAGTTTAAATTAGAACCAATAACAAGTTATTAGAGGCTATTACTTATTGATAACAAAATAAATAAATTTAGTAGTGAGTTCAAATTAGAACCAATAATAACTTAACAATTAGGATTTGCCGTGAAAAATATTGTGAATATAGCACATCTAAAAATAAAGAAGCAATACATAAAAAAAATTCACAACGTTTTCCACAATAATTGAGTTGACAAACTTGTATTAGTTTTTATCAAGGTCCACCACATATTACTCCTTTACTTATCATTATCAATCTACCATATCAACAGGTGTGAAAGTTTTATCAATTTTTAGTGTCTAAAGACTTTCTAAAAAAAAAAAATCGACATTGTTCATGTTTATTAGTAATAATTTTGAATTTAAAACAAGATAGTAGAATTTAAGTAATATTTATTTTTTTAAAGCCATATTTAAATATATAAAAGACTTCGATTTTAGTTTTCGCCTTAGACCCCCAAATGCATCAAGCTGCGCCTAGACTTAAGCGTTTCTCCGTTCAAGTCCCAAAACTAATCGAGGATGTCAAAAAATAGAAGCATAATTACATCCAAACGAATTTCTACGATTACAAAGCAAATGTAGTGAATGTGCATATATTTGGGTAGTATTATACGAACTCAATGAAGTTGGTGCAACTGATTTTGTGTAGAAAGAGTAGTTGAGAATTCTATAAGATCAGATAAAAGCAAGAAAAACCAAGCTCTGCATGGATCTTAAATGAGTTTAACATGCCACTAGAGCCATCTGAGATTGTTTTAATCAATGATAATAGTGCAAAGCAGGCTCCACATGTAAGTAGTCGGTGTTGTAAAAGAAAAACTAAGAGCATGTTTGGTAGACTGTAATAAGTGCAGTAATGTAATAGTTATTTTCATAGTATAGTTATTCTTTAGTTTGGTTATGTTTTTATTACAAGGAAAAATCATTCTTTATGAATAACTATTCTTTAAAATGAGGAATAATTATTCATTCTTAAAAGGTTGTATTAGCTATTCTTTAGTAAGTGCAATAATTTCAAAATTTAATATATTTCCAAGTAAACAAACTTTCCATATACATCTAACAATTATAAAAATAAAAAATCATAAAAAATAACACATACCTTTCTTAAATTTAAAAATAAAAATTTTTAAAGAAATATAATTGTGAGTAAGAAATTTCATAAAATAAATGTTATATTACATTCTAATGTTATAACTCACAACCAAACTAATGAATAGGTTTAGTTATTATATTACAACACATTTTATTCCTAGTAATAAAAATTACAATTCCTATCGTAATCCCCATTCAGTGTACCAAGCGTACCCTAAGAGAGAAATAAATCAAGTAAGAAAACCAAGGTTTTATATTTGTAGCCGGACCATTGTCCAAGTGAAGATAAGCAAGCAGTTAAAAAGAGTGAAGTAAGCATAACCTATTCCACAAGCACTTGAATATTTAGAGTTAGATCCTTAAATTTGGATCAATTTGGGTATTTTTCAAAGTTGAGTGGCTTCTAATTTCAATTTAAAAGATCAGGGGTTTAGTTTGATTTTGACAGAAAGTTCAGGAGGTTTTTTGCACTATTCTCTTCATCTTTTACCTTATACTTGTAAACTTCTTTTCAGCTGCCTTCTCCACTATTTCATTTTTATTTTCAAAAAAATTATATTATTAGAAATTAATAATCTTCCTTCTCCATTATTTTCCATTCCTTTGACATCTCATCTCCTTCAATGTAGCATTCAATTATGAAACCACCCTAAAATGCAATAAGCAAAAAGAAAAGGAAAGAAATCAACCCACCCATTCTGAATCAATAGGATTACTCAAATAATTTTGAAGGTGGATGGATCAATCATGATGACATCAAATTGAGAACTCAAATATGCGCTATGCCATATTAAATCTAATTGACCATATATATATTTGGCAGATTTGTACATACAGCAATATTGACCAATTGGTAAACTATAACAAAAAGGCACCTTCACCTTAAAGACATTAAAGAAGATATGTTTCACCATACCCAAGCCGTGAAAGTGATCTACTAATATTCCCAGCTTGCTTTAAACGAGGCCCTGCTGCACCCGTTAACTTTTGTTGCTCTGAACCGGCTAGATCAACGAGATTTATTCTGCTTGTTTTGCAGGTGCTTAAACCATCTGCCTTGCTCTACTCTGTGGCATAGAAACAACAAATAAACAGAGGTATTTACAGTTTCTTTGGTTTGTTAAAGCATCCAATCCAAAATACTCATAAGTAAGGAAGTGGGTACAAAATGTATGTTAATTAGGGTGACAAAACACACCCCCTTCCTGGCAGGCCTGCCTAAAAACTGAGACCAAATTAAGAGTCTTCCACAGATAGACCAAAAGACACCCCTAATAGAGAGTTCACATAATTTGAACCAAAGACATCTAACTAGGCTCTGATTCCATTTTAACAAATAACTAACGAAAAAGACCAAAGCTGTTTGAAAGTAGGCCAACAAGTTTTTCTAGTCAGATAGGAAAGAGTATCCATGTACCAAAAATGGATGACCTGATGGCTTTTTCTTAGTTTTACTCTCTGAAGCGGCATGGCACAAAGCATATTCCCAGCTCAGTAGCACCAAATAGTGTTTGGAAGAATTTCATTATAAATTCTGACATTCTAAGTAACAAGCTCATTATCAAATGCTGAAGTCAATAACTTCATAAAAATGCCTGCTTACTAGGCTAGGAAAGCCCTGTGTTTTCATATTTTACAAATCTACATTTTAAGCCCTCTAACAAAACAAAATATGACTCATACACCAAAAAATAGCAAATAGCAATTGATGACCAAATCATCTATAATGCTCAAGCATGTATAGTATTTAACTTGCATCGGATTCAACACAAGTAAAAACAGCAGGAGAGCGGGAACTCGAACCATTAATATTAACATTAATACAAGTTATGAAAAGTAGGAGCTATTAGCTTCAAATACTCTTTCTAAATAACAACTCTTTTGTTTAATTAATCTCGCAAATGGCAAGCCTTATGCATAAACCACATAGTAGAGTAATGAAACCAGATGTGACACATGATGTTAGCCTGACCTTATTTTTATGTTTTAATCTCATCTATGAAGTATAGCTTACGGCTTAAGATGCTTGAGCCCTACACCTGAACATTCCAGCACTTAGAATCTTGGGGCCTGGGGGACTTTTTTATCCTTCAATGTCTCAAAGTGATGAAGCAAAGATATGTTTTTTTTTTTTTTTTTAAAAAACAACCTTCCAATCAAACTTTTGACATTCTTTCCCCTCTCCCTTGGGTCTAAAACTAACTTAAATCATCAAAAATAAACCCTGAGATCTCCGCTACCTATTTTTAATTAATATAAATCTTAAGTAATAAGCTTCTTAGCATAACACTACAGCAACATTCTGCATCAATGCAACTCCTTAATCGGGGATAAGAACCTTGAATTACCACAATCAATTTTCTAACTTCAGTCAATTCCTTCCCTTTTTTTCTATTGTTAATAGGTAATTTAGGGTGCAGGAGTAGAATTTAAAGGCAGTATTCACCCATACAAAACTTGATGAGAGTCAGCACCATGATTCAAATTAATCTAAGGAAGCATCAATCCAACACAAGATACAATGAGCATACGGAGAAATGGCAACTCCTAAAAAAAAGAATATATATAATATACCCAACATCATTAGTGAGATGAGGAAGTGCCATTTATAACCACTGCTCATTGGCTTTGTAACTAGGATATACAACAATTAATTAACTCATCCACCCTTTTAGGTATATTTTATGTTATCAAATTCAAAAATAAATTACAAGCATCGAATCCTTCAAAAACATTTTCAAAATGCACAAACTGCTTCAAAGTGCAAACACAGATGCAACAATATCCATCAACCCCCATGACCAGGAAATCACGATCAAAGATGAGTAGGTGTAAGATCGAAGGGTATGTGTGTGTGTCTAAGAGAGAGAGAGAGAGAGAGAGATAGAGAGTGAAAAACAAGAGAAAGATTTTGACTCATTCAAAGTGAAACCAACTAGTTTTTCTTCCCAATTTAAGCAACTCCAGCATCAAGATCGTATCAAGGCCGTCTTGACCACATCCACAACATGTAAGACTGTATCCAAAATTTAAAACATTTTTTAATCTCTATATACTCTTTGGAGACTGTATTGGTAACATCTCCAGCCATGAGAGATACTTCAAATGAGAGGCCACTTTTCCTATTAAAGTCCAGCACATGCATATCGTAGGTACTTCAAATCTGTCCTACTTCAATGTTACATCAATGCCTACTAGCAATATTTAGGAAATTTCGGATTTTGGCACTGTTAAATTATGGTCAATTAGGATTTTATTGTTTTAAACTTCTGAAAGGAAGCAAAATTTCAGCTACTGCTAGTTGTTGGACTTGAGAACAAGTGACCACTATAATCTATCACATATAGCCATAGAGCTAAATATTGCTAAGCAGGCCAATTAGACTAAAGGGTTTTGGTATGCTCTATGGCAAAAGCACAATAGAACAGAATGGCTTAGCCATCTGAAATCCCCATTTGATCATTCCTCAAATGTAATTTAGCTAACTTCACCCATTCATATTGAGAAATTACTTAAACTCAAGGATGGAAACAATTACAACCTTAGTTTCAGCATCAAAAGTACTAGCTAAAGTTATATACAAATTAAGCAATACTAGCTAAAGTTAATTTTCACAATGATGGTGGCAAAACTGAAAGTGATATAATAGGTAAAGTGAATTCTCACATTTACTTACTGCCATCGAGTAAAATCAAGCTCTCCATTGAATTAGCCATGAAACCCACCCAATCAGCATCTTCAATTGCAAGAGTGTTCTGCTTTTGACTCTCAAGGTCAAATGAAATCAGCCCAGTGGCATTCTTAATCAAAAGTTCACCGTTATCAGTGCAGCCATAGAAATCAACAAACCTAACCTGAATCATTGGTACCGTATATTTTCTAGTCCAAGACTCACCATACTCCTCCATAACCCATATGTTGCATAAGTCACCCCCAATACTAACAGTGAAAGCCATAAGAGCTAGGGATCCCTTAAACAATGCAGGGTAAGAAACCGTACCCACATCTCTGTGATTAAAAGGAAACATTATCTCGCAGAAGCTCTCATCATTGACATCGAAGGACAGAATGAAACGGTGGCGGGTAGTCATTGCTACAGTGTGCAAAGCTCCATTCAAAAATATACAGGGTGGATCCATATAACAAATTCTTCCAAAGTTGGGTTCACACCCTCTTAAGGACTTCATCGATATTATAACCTTTCTCCAGGAATCTGTACTCAAACTGTAAATCTCGGCCTCGGTCTCGGCCGCCGGTCCCCAAAGAACAGACCGAAGTCTCAGAATCTTGAAGTCATTGTTCTGAGAATTATAAGCAAGTCCAACAACAGAACTCTTATTTTTCTTATTTTCCTCGTCAGTAAAGGGAGTAGCTAGAAGCTTCCTAAACATTCTAATACTTGGGTTCCACAAATATATAATGTGATTAAGATCATTGTCGCTACTAGCTAGACAGAACAAGCCATTACAGAAACCAACTATACTATATTTCTCAAAAAGTGAGGGGATTTCAAACCTTGAAATCTGGGTCAATGTGCTATCACTGTTGCAAACAACCGCACACAGATGTTTGGAAGATGGTGAACTATTCTCATCCTTTGTAGTATATAGCAAATACCCAGTGTGAGTGTTTGTGGATACTAACGATTCGGATTGGTTAAGGTTGAGCTTGAAGTGTTTGGTAACGAAAGTGGGGTCAGTGATGATGGAGTCACAAGATTTCGAAACGCACCTGAATCGGGTTAACGATTTCACTGGTAGCTGAGCCAGGATGTCTTCCACGACATTGTTTGGAACACGCTCACCCATTGTTGTTGCAGTTTGAGACATCACGAAGGGTCCAACGTTTGAGGTTTAGAGTGTCAAATGAAGAGCAAATCGGCAATGTGTCTGTCTTAGGGATTAGGGAGGAGAAAAAGAATGAAGAAAAACGAGGATGGAGATTAGGTAAGTGAACCTATTGGGCCTAATCTGAAAACCCAACAAGGCTTTTTTTTGTTGTTGATAATCCATGGCCTTTGATATTTAGTGTCCTAGGCCTGAGTCTAACCCAAAAGCCCAATAAGTGTATATTTAGAATTTTTGGGTAGTGCTACAGCTCCTTCCAACACTATGGCATGCCAAATATTTTGGAACTGCTTAGCCTTACTTTTTGAACTGTGTACCCAAACAACTTCATTTTCAAATTATGCAGCAAAATATCTCAGTGAACTTAACATTAGCAATGTCAAGTTCCAATTATTGGATACATCTCCAGCCATGAGAGATAATTCAAATGAGAGGCCACTTTTCTATCTAAAGTCCAACACATGCACATCGGAGGTACTTCAAATCTGTCCTACTTCATTTTTACATCAACACCTACTAGTAATATTAATGCAATTTTGGTTTTTGCCATTGTTAAATTATGGTCAATTAGGATTCCATTGTTTTAAACATCTGAAAGGAAGCAAAATTTCAGCTACTGCTATTTGTTGGACTGAGAACAAGTGACAACTATATTCTATCACAAATAGCCATGGAACTATATATTGCTAAGCAGACCAATTAGACTAAAGGGTTTTGGTACGGTTAATGGCAAAAAGTACAATAAAACAGAAAGGCTTAGCCATCTGAAATCCCCATTTGATCATTCCTCAAATGTAATTTAGCTAACTTCACCCATTCATATTGAGAAATTTCTTAAACTCAAGGATGGAAACTATTACAACCTTAGTTTTAGGATCAAAATTACTAGTTAAAGTTATATACAAATTAAGCAATACTAGCTAAAGTTAATTTTCACAATGATGGTGGCAAAACTGAAAGTGATATATTAGCTAAAGTGAATTTTCACATTTACTTACCACCATCGAGTAAAATCAAGCTCTCCATCGAATTAGTTGTGGAACCCACCCAATCAGCACCTTCAATTGCAAGAATGTTCTTATTTTGACTCTCAAGGTCAATTGAAACCAGCCCAAAGGCATTCTTAATCAAAAGTTCACCATTATCAGCAAAGCCAAAGAAATGACCATCCCAAAACCAATCCATTTGTACCATATATTTTCTAGTACAAGATTCGGCCACACCATACTCCTCCATAACCCATATGTGGCATAAGACACCCTGATGATTATTTCCATAAATGAAAACAGCCAGGGATCCCTTGAACAATGCAAGTTCAGTGAAATATCCAGGCACACAATACAAGAAAGTAGGAGGCCACATTATCTCACGGAAGCTCTCATCATTGACTTTGAAGGATAGAAAGAAAACGTGGTGTTTACTGGCTGCTACAGAGTGCAAAGCTCCATTAAAAAATATACAGGGTGGATAAATATCAATATTTCCAAAGTTGGGTTCATACCCTCCTAAGATCTCCATCGATATTACAACCTTTCTACAGGAATCTGTATTCAAACTGTAAATCTCGGCCTCGGCCTTTGGTCCCAAAAAAACAGACAGAAGTCTTAGAATCTTGAAGTCATTATTTTGAAAATTATAAGCAAGTCCAATAATAGAGATGGTGTCCTCGTCAGTAAAAGGAGTAGCTAGAAGCTTTTTAAACATTCTAATACTTGGGTTCCACAGATATATAATGTGACAAAGTTCTTTCTCATAACTAGCTAGGCAGAGCAAGCCATTACAGAAACCAACTACGTTGCATTCGTCAAAAAAAGCGGGCATTTCAAACCCAGAAACCTGGGACAATGTGCGGTCGCTGTTGCAAACAACCGTACACAATTGCTTGGAAGATGGTGAACTATTCTTATCCTCTGTAGTGCATAGCAAATACCCACTGTGAGTGCTTGTGGACATCAATGACTCGAATTGGTTAAGGTTGAGCTTGAATGAGCTGAAAATATATTTCACCTCAATAACTTCCATTTGATAAGCTAATAATATATTTCTCCTTAATAATTCTCGACATTATGTAATGTCATTGGACAACTGATGCTAAATTATGAATCATGCCACTAAGTGACTTCTATTTGAGTTATGAGAGTTGGAACCATTTGATGTAACACTAAGTAGTTTATTTTGTTAATTCGTTTATTTAAAATCATACCTATAGGTTCAATTTTGTGCATTGGAACATACAAAAGAATTTAGTTACCATTGACCCCTCAAAGACTCTTTTGTTTTTCTTTGTCAATTTTTTTCATTTCATTCTAATTTAGGAATTATGCAGTTGTCTATTCAAGTCCCATAACTAATTTGGAATTGAGATATCAAAAATAAAAAGAAAAATGAATTTCTCCAATTACAGACAAATCTAGTGAATATGCATCTATTAGGGTGGCAATATAATTTATATGAACTCATTGAAGTTGTTGCAATTGAATTTGGGTAGTGATGAAGTGTGAATTCGACAGCTATCGTGCTTGCCCCCAGGTTGAGCTGACAGCGTCCACCTCTATCGCTCTGAAGATGGTGAAATATCTATCTCTTAGTGGTCACCGGTGTGGTGCCTGCCACAAAGTCTCTGATGCCAAAGTTAGTGTCAAAGAATTTCTGGGAAGAAACAGAATACTCCAAATGACTGGCAATGTGTTTCTATTAAGTATATTTTTTTGATGTGTACCTGGCGTTTACGCTGAAGAGGTTATATATGTATATGTATTCCTAGCCGTTGTGGCTATTATGATGGCTTCAATGTGTAACGTTCACGCTTAATTATGTGAGCATTGATTTGGCCCCCAACGGTCTGTACAGCTATCCTTGTAACCGTCCAAGTCTCTCATCCAACTGCATTGAATAGTTTCCTTACCTTTGTCGTTGAGGTAGCTCTCTTCATCAGTGGCACATGACAAGTTCATCCCCAGAATTACCTCGCCTGTTTGGATGAGCTCGTTCAGGTGCGTCGCATTTGTTGGTCCCATCAGCTGCCCCCGAATTCTGAGGTCGTCATGACGATCTTAGAAGGTGAGAGGTCTATGAGTTGTACATGACTCTTGGGATTTCGCTCCGTATTAAATGTTTTAGTGGCGGTGCCACACGCATCGTGGCCATGTTACCTGTTTTGATTAATTGCTCTAATTACATGGCCCTTGGGTTTCCCGTTACTTTTCGGTTTTTTAATCTTTGGCTTTTAAGTTTCTTCTCACTTTACTTTTTTTGAAAAAGAATTTCCAATCCTCTGCTTTGAGTATTTTCTTCTCCAACCTTTCTTACTTTACTTTTCCTATACTTTCATTCTTTGTCTTGGTTTCCTCTGCAACTTTCCTGTGGATTGGTGGCACGGTTGAGTTTCTCTTTCGAGGCACGCTTCTCTTCCTCTGGCTCTTTGTGTTTTCATGGTTAATAGCTCTGAGGTTAGGGTAGTGTGTCCTTCGATTTCTTTTTTCTTTGCGCGTTTAAGGGCTTCTTATACCTTTCTTCCTTTGGTTGGGAATTTTGTCTTTGAGGGTAGTAGTTTGAATGTTGCGTTGGGTGAATTGTTCCCTGTACTGAGTCAATCACTTAGTTGGTTTGAGAGTTTAGTGGGTGAAAGGGCGAGGATGTCTGAGGTTCGGTCCAGTGAGCTCGAAACTGGGTTGTCTTCTAGTGGCGGCCCAATGGAGGGGGATACTGCCGTCTCTATTCTTCGAGAGGTTAGGGCTTTTCATGCTTTTAGTGAGATGTGTAGCCTAGACGATGATACGCTTGCCAGGTTTAGGGATAGGTTTCAATTCTCGGACAAGGTTAGGGTTTGTCTGCCCCGTGAGGAGGAACGAGCTTATCACTTTCTCCCTGGGGAGGTGTGCTTCTATGAGGCCGCCTTCTTGAGTGGACTTAGACTCCCCATCCACCCGTTCATCATGGAGCTTTTAGATCATTTTGGTATTGCTCCTGGGCAACTTATGCCCAATTCATGGAGGATAGTGGTCAGCTGTATGGGGATATGGCTAGCTACTACTGACGGGGACATTATCAAAGTGGACGAGCTCGTCCATCTGTATCGTCTTAAGGAGTCCAAGGAGTACGGATATTACGAACTAGTGCCTTGGGAGATAAGGACTAGGATCGTCAGGGATTTACCCTCGTCATTCAGGTACTGGAAGTCCCGGTTTTTCTTTGCGTCCGGGCATGACTGGGAGACCCCCTCAGATGGAGTCTGGGGTGACCTCCCAAGGTTGCCTCGTCGGAGGGGGACCCCGAACTTAGGTGCGTTAATACTTCTATCAATTCCTCAACCCTTGCTTTCCAGGCTTGTTTCGTCGTCACTAAACTTTTTCATTTGTTGTCTTGTGTAGTTAAGAGGCGGCCCAAGCTTAAAAGTAGGTACAGAGAGCGTGTTGAGAAAGCCATAGAACATGCAAAGACTATTGAGGATTTTGACAACCTCGTGGATCCACGGACTCTCGCCTTTTACTACCTTAGCCATGACCCGTCCGCTTTTGTACTGCGCATGCTTGAGATTGAGGAGAAAAAAAGTAAGTGTTCAGGTTCGTCAGTAATAATTTTCGTATAGATGCTTGTTTGACAATTTCTCTTTTGCAGGGATGACAACAAAATTTAATCAAAGTATGTATGCTCGGATGAGGGCGAAGAAGAATGAGCCCTTGTCCAATCTCGGGGCTAAGACGGTACGGGTGACGGAGAAAGGCGCTCCCATCGCAATAATGACTCCACTGACTTCAGGCACTAAATCTGTAAGAACGGCTTCTCCTGACACTTCAATTGAGGAGATTACTCCCTTGAGAAAGAGGCAATGAGTTGGCGATAAGCAGAAGGAAAAGGTTGGCTCTGGATCTTCTTCTGTCTGGGATGACGAAGGAATCGCTTTGTCAAGGGCACAAGACACCTTTACTCCTAAGGATATGAAGGTGATTTCGGGCATTCCGGCCAAAGAGCTTGTGGGTCGTCATCTCCAAAAGCTTGTACAGGTACTTGTGTTGACCTATCTCCTTCATCTTCTATTACCATTTTTTTTTTAACTTCCCCTTTTCCTTTTTTTTTTTTTTTCTTTTTTGCAAGTATTGGGAGAGAGGCTTCATATCACATTCGAATATTTTGCCCAGGAAGCTAAGGTCGTCTCTGCAGTGACGAGGGTGGAGTACTTGGAAGCCGAGAATTCCAAGCTGAAGAAGGACTTGATCAGTGCCATGGGGGAGGCTAATACTGTGAAGGAAAAGCTTAAGGTCATGAGAGATGATCTCAGAGCTGAGCGCCAACTACTGGTGGAAAAGGACGAACAGCTGGTAGCGGCTAAGGAAAAGATCAAGATTATTGCTGCTAAGGCTGTTGAAGCCTTTCAGCAGACCGACGAGCACAATACAATGCTGTTCAGCTGGTATTTTAAGGGATTCAAGCTCTTGAGACGCTACCTCATCAAGCATCCTGTTGGCGTAGATATGGGAAATCTTGATTTAGAAGAGGTAGATAGGGAGATGACTGCTGACGAGGTATCGCAGCCCACAGCCTTGGAAGGCGACACCCCTGAGACTACTCCTGTGCCTCCGACTACTGACGAAGCTGTTCTAGACGCATGAACCTGTTATTTGCAAAACATTCTGTAAAAATTTCTATTATGTTTTTAACCCTTAAGTTGATCTTCTTTGGGGACAATATTTTTAGCCCAAGTTTTATGGGTTTTTATGTGAAAAACAATGTTTATCAGTGTTTGTAGCCCAGGGTTTTATGGGCTTTTTATGTGAAAACAATGGTGGTTGCCCGTGGTTTTGGGCTTTAAATTATACTGCTTACCTATGTTGTGTTATATTTGTTGGTTTTTCTTTCAATGCTTTGTACTTAGTTGAATTTTCTAGGTGTAGCCTTTTTAACAGGTGTCACCATCTGTTTCCCTCATCGGTATTCTATGTTTAGTTTGCACCTTCGCAGGACTTTGTCATCTTGTGTTTTCATCATATACTTTATGTATAACTTTGTTAGTAACTTGCATCCGTCAAGGCGGGATCTTGTTACTTAGCCATTCTTTTTTCTTTTCCTTTTTTAGGGTGTTGTCAGAAACTTATATTTGTCAGTGCGGAATCTTGTTACTTAGCTAATTTTTTGGCGTATTCCCTTTTCACGGATTCGTCAGTAACTTACATCCGTCTAGGCGGAATCTTGTTACTTAGCCAATTTTTTGGCGTATTCCCTTTTCACAGGTTCGTCGGTAACTTACTTCTGTCTAGGTGGAATCTTGTTACTTAGGAAATTTTTTTTTTGTTTGGCGTGTTAAGGCATTGGCTGAATAATTCTTTTATTGCTTTCAAAAATGGATAAAATCGCCTGTTACACCTAGTGGTGATATTTCTTCAAGTGTTCAATGTTCTAAGGTTGGGGGAGTCTCTGCCCGTCCAAGGTCTCCAGATGGTAACTTCCTTGCCTGGAGTAATGCATGACCCTATAAGGGCCTTCCCATGTAGGACCGAGCTTCCCATGGGAGGGGTCTTTGGTTGCCGAGGTCACCCTTCGCAGGACGAGGTCCCCAACGTCAAGTCGCTTGAGCTTCACCCTCTTGTTGTAGTATTCGGCCATCATCTACTGGCACCTTGTCATCCTGTTGAAGGCTTCATCTCTAATTTCGTCAATGCAATCCAGGTTGACCTTTAATTGCTCGTCATTACTTTTATCCTGGAACATTTCTCGTCTAGTGCTGGTCACTCCTACTTCCACTGGGATTACCGCTTCAGTGCTATAAGTGAGTTTAAATGGGGTTTCTGCTGTTAGGGTTCTAGCTGTAGTCCGGTAGGCCCACAGGACATTAGGCAATTCTTCAGGCCATACTCCCTTAGCTTCGTCCAACTTGGCCTTGATGATCCTGAGTAGTGTCCGGTTGGTCACCTCCGTCTATCCATTTGCTTGTGGGTGTCCTGGGGATGAGAACTGGTTCTTAATCCCTAATCCCGAGCAAAAATTCTTGAAGCTTTGGCTGTCGAACTGACGTTGGTTGTCCAATATGATCGTCCGTGGGATCCCAAACCTGCAAACTAAGTTCTTCCACACAAAACTCTGAATTCTTGCCTCAGTGATGGTTGCCAATGCTTCTGCTTCGACCCATTTTGTAAAGTAGTCAATAGCGACTAGCAAGAACCTTACCTGTCCTTTTCCTTGGGGCAGTGGTCTGACGATGTTGATCCCCCATCATGCGAAGGGCCATGGTGAGGCTATCGTTGTTAATATTTGGCTGGAAGGCGTTGGACATTCCCGAACTTCTGGCACTTGTCACTCCTCTTGACGAGCTCCAGTACATCCACCTGCATGGTAGGCCAAAAGTAACCTGTTTTGATAACCTTACTTACCAAGGATCTGGGGCTTGCATGGTCCCCGCATACCCCGTCATGGATCTCTCTCAGGATGTACTGGACTTCTTCTTTGTCAACACATTTCAAGTAGGGCATGGAGAAGCCTCTCTTGTATAGGATGTCGTTTAGGATAGTGAATCTAGCTGCCCTTTTCCTGACCTTTTTGGCCTCCTCGATGTTTGGTGGAAGCTGTCCATCTTGAAGGAAGAATATTATTGGCGTCATTCAGCTATTTGTGCTCTGAATTGTAAACATAGGAATTTCTTCTATGTTGGGGCGCTTCTGGATCTCCATGCACACGCCCATACTTGTGGGCTTTTCTTCTGACGAGGCTAGTTTCGCGATCTCGTTTGCCCTCATATTCCGGTTTCTTGGGATCTGTTCGAATTCCACCCCATCAAAACCCTGTGTTAGGTACTTCGTCAATTTGAGGTATTTTTGCATCTTCTTTGTCAACACATTTCAAGTAGGGCATGGAGAAGCCTCTCTTGTATAGGGTGTCGTTTAGGATAGTGAATCTAGCTGCCCTTTTCCTGACCTTTTTGGCCTCCTCGATGTTTGGTGGAAGGTGTCCATCTTGAAGGAAGGATATTATTGGCGTCATCCAGCAATTTGTGCTCTGAATTGTAAACATAGGAATTTCTTCTATGCTGGGGCGCTTCTGGATCTCCATGTACACGCCCATACTTGTGGGCTTTTCTTCTGACGAGGCCAGTTTCGCGATCTAGTCTGCCCTCATGTTCCGGTTTCTTGGGATCTGTTCGAATTCCACCCCATCAAAACCCTGTGTTAGGTACTTCGTCAATTTGAGGTATTTTTGCATCTTCTTTGTCAACACATTTCAAGTAGGGCATGGAGAAGCCTCTCTTGTATAGGGTGTAGTTTAGGATAGTGAATCTAGTTGCCCTTTTCCTGACCTTTTTGGCCTCCTCGATGTTTGGTGGAAGGTGTCCATCTTGAAGGAAGGATATTATTGGCGTCATCCAGCAATTTGTGCTCTGAATTGTAAACATAGGAATTTCTTCTATGCTGGGGCGCTTCTAGATCTCTATGTACACGCCCATACTTGTGGGCTTTTCTTCTGACGAAGCCAGTTTCGCGATCTCGTCTGCCCTCATGTTCCGGTTTCTTGGGATCTATTCGAATTCCACCCCATCAAAACCTTGTGTTAGGTACTTCGTCAATTTGAGGTATTTTTGCATCCTTTCCTCCTTCGCTTCATATTCTCCCTTTATCTGCCCCACTACCAGCTTCGAATCGCACTGGAAGAGTAGGTTTTTAGCTCCCAATGCCTTCCCGATTCTTAATCCCGTGAGTATTCCCTCGTACTCGGCTTCGTTATTGGTGGTGGGAAACTTTAATTGGACTCCATACTTTAGCGTTTACTCCCCCCTTCTTTTGAGCTGACGAACCATTTGTTTGTATTGTCCACCATTCTATATCGTCAATGTCGTTTTTTCCGGCACTATTGGTGAACTCGACGATAAAATCTGCCAAAGCTTGTGCTTTGATGGCAGTCCTGGACTGACTAATGTAAGGCAGCATTTCAAGAGCTCAAACACTACTTGAGCAATCCACTCCTCCTTAGTTCGTCGAAGAAGGGAGAAAACTTGTACTTGTATCTAGCCACATCAAATACGGCTGTCAGTGCAGCACTAATCCGTGAAGAGGACAAGAAACAACTTTTAGTTTACTACGTCAGTCAAGCTCTTCAAGGAGCTGAAGCTAGGTATCCCAGGATTGAGAAGATTGTATTCACACTAATAGTAGCTTCGCGCAAGCTACGACCGTATTTCGAAGCAAACCCCATCTTGGTGATGACGGATCAACCCATTAAAAAATCTATGAACAAGCCGGAGGTAGTCGAGAGGATGGTACTCAATGTCGAATTGGCTCAGCTCAATTGCCCATTGGACCATCCTCCCGGCTGCCTCCGGCTTGTTCATAGATTTTTTGATAGGTTGATCCGTCATCACCAGGATGGGGTTTGCTTCGAAATACGATCGTAGCTTGCGCGAAGCTACTATTAATGCGAATACAATCTTTTCAATCCGGGGATACCTAGCTTCAGCTCCTTGAAGAGCCTAACTGACGTAGTAAACTGGAAGTTGTTTCTTGTCCTCTTCACGAATTAGTGCTACATTGTCAGCCGTATCTGACGCAGCTAGATACAAGTACAAGTTTTCTCCTTCTTTGGACGGACTAAAGAGGGGTGGATTGCTCAAGTAGTGTTTGAGCTCTTGAAATGTTGCCTCACATTCGTTAGTCCAGACGAAGGCTTGCTTCAGCGCCTTAAAGAAGGGCAAACATCTGTCCGTTGCTTTTGAGACGAACCTATTGAGTGCCGCAATCCTTCCTGTGAGCTTTTGGACTTCTTTGACGGTCTTGGGTGATGCCATGTTGAGTATAGCTCGTACTTTCTCTAGGTTTGCTTCTATTCCTCTTTGGGACACCATGAATCCCAAGAACTTACCCAAGGCTACACCGAAGGCACACTTGCTAGGATTCAACTTCATTTGATATTCTCTGAGGGTAGCGAACGTCTCCTTCAGGTCGTTCAGATGGGCAAGTTCTTCTCTACTCTTGACGAGCATGTCGTCCACATACACCTCCATGTTCCTGCCAATCTGTGTGCTGAACATTTTGTTTACTAACCTCTGGTAGGTTGCCCCTGCATTCTTCAGTCCGAAGGGCATCACCTTATAGTAATACAACCCTTGGCCTTTAACGAAGGCGGTCTTTTCCTGGTCTTCTTCGGCCATCTTTATCTGGTTATACCCCGAAAAGGCATCCATAAATGTCAGTAACCTGTGCTCGACTGTGGAGTCCACCAACTGGTCTATTCGTGGCAGAGGAAAGCTGTCTTTTGGGTAAGCCTTGTTTAGGTCCGTGAAATCCATGCACATTCTCCATTTCCCATTTGCCTTTTTTACCAGGACGACATTAGCGAGCCAATCTGGATAGTAGACCTCACGGATGGGGCCTGCAGACAACAACTTGTTGACTTCGTCTGAAACTGCCTGATTCCGTTCAGGGGCAAAGACTCGTCGCTTCTGTTGGACAGGTTTTATCCTAGGGTCTACACAAAGTTTGTGCTGAATGACTTCTGGAGATATGCCTGGCATGTCCTCGTGACTTCATGCGAAGACGTCCAAGTTCTCTTTGAGGAATCGGACAAGGCTCGTCTTCATCTCCAAGGTTAGCGTCGTCCCTATTCGTGTCGTTTTTGCTATCTCGCCATCGACCAACTCAACCGTCTCCAGGGCTTCTACCTTCTCCTTTTCCCTCTCCTCAATCATCCAGGTGTGGTTCTCTTTGGCAGCCAACACTGCCTGATAGCATTCCCTAGCCAATACTTGATCACCTTTTACCTCGCCTACGCAGTTCTCCGTAGGGAACTTCACTTTTAAACAATAGGTGGACGTGGCTGCCTTCCAACGGTTGAGCGTGGGTCTCCCAATGATGACATTGTAGGATAAAGGGCATTCTACTACTAGAAATTCCAGTTGACGAGTCAATTGCCTGGGACGAGTCCCAACTGTTATTGTCAACGTTACTATGCTCTTGGGATACACCCTATCTCCATTAAAACTGACGAGGGGGGAGTCAAATGGTCGTAACCTTCCTGGGTCCAAGTTCAGCTGCTGGAAAGCTGAGAGATAGATGATATCCGCTGAGCTGCCATTGTCTACGAGGATTCTCTTAGTGTTGTACCCCTCTATTACGAGTGTTATCACCAACGGGTCTTCATGGGGCTACTTTACTCCCCTGGCATCTTCTTTAGAAAAGTACATGTTCCAATTCGTTCGTCTTTGCTTGAATGGGGGCGTCCTGTGAACTCTGTTCACCTGTTTTTGATGTGCTTTTCTGAGGGATTTGAACGACCCACCTGTGGATGGACCCCCCCGCGATCGTTTTTATTTCTCCTATCACGCCTGGCAGGCGCTGGGAGATGTTGCCCTCATCTCTGGACGAAAGTTCGTGCTGGTTCTTGTTGTCGCCCTTGGACCTACTGGGTTCTCCTTTCCTGACGTACTTTTGCAGCTTCCCTTTGCGAATAAGTTCTTCTATCTGCTCTTTTAGGTCCCTACAATCTTCTGTGTAATGGCTGTGATCTTTGTGAAACCGGCAGTACTTCCTTTTGTCACAGACATCGGGGGACAAGTGTAATGGCCTTGGCCATTTAAGGTAATGCTCATCCTTAATTTGCTCCAAAATCTTGTCAATGGGCATAACTAAGGGAGTGAATTTAGCCGTACATTGAGGTTTCTCGTCTTTCCTTTTGTTCTCGTCAGTGCTCCGAGGATCTGGATGATCTCTTTTTCTTCCCCTACAATCGTCCTCCTTCTTTCCTTGGTCTCCTGGTTTTTCTACGTCCCTTATAACAGCTAGCGCGTCTTATGCATTCTTATACTTCTGCGCCTTTAGGAGCATTTTTGCCATCGTCTTGGGGGGGTTTTTCGCGAGTGAAACCAAGAATTCTCTAGACTTCAAACCTGCTTTAAAGGTCGTCAGTTGCACTTTATCGTCTACTTCATCTACCTCCAAAGTCTTTCGAGTAAAGCGCTTCACATACGATCTTAGGGTCTCTTTCTCCCCTTGCCTAATGGTGAGCAAGTGATCTGCTGGTTTTTTTGGGCGTTGTCCCCCAAGGAAATGACGCAGAAAGGCGTTACTCAGCTGTCCAAAGTTATCGATGGTCGATGTTGGCAACTTCGCGAACCACTCCCTTGCAGCTCCCTTAAGGGTAGTTAGGAAAGAACGACATAATATTTCATCTGGGGGTTGCTGAAGGCCAAGCGTCGTCTTGAAGGTGTTGAGGTGGTCTTGGGGGTCCTTTAGTCCATCGAAGGGCTCCAACTGCGGTCAACCGGAACGTCGACGGTACTGGGCATTCCAGGACTGCCGTGGTGAAGGGTGAGTCCGTTGCCCTAACCATTCTATCCAGGTTTTGTTCGGTTTTGCCCCTAATTGCGTTCCGGAGCTCGTTCATCTCCCTCCTCATCTCTCAAAGGAGATCGGAGTTTTGCTCATTTGGGGTAGCCAGTCCTCGACGGTCGTTCCCCCTATGGCTGTTGTCCTCACCTTCTTGATTGGCCCTGGACCGGCTCTCCTCCTGTTGAAGCTGTAGCCTCATTTCTTGATTTTACCTGGTGAGCTCTTCAACGGTGGCCGCCAGGACCTGAACTTGTTGAGCTAGGGTTGCTGAATCCTGGTTAGACTCCATCCAAATGCAAATGTTGATTGAAAGCTTACGTTTTCAGATCAAAAACGTTGTCGAATGTTCCCACAGACGGCGCCAAACTGAAGAAGTGCGAATTCGATAGCTATCGTGCTTGCCCCCAAGTTGAGTCGACAGCGTCCACCTCTATCACTCTGAAGATGGTGAAATACCTATCTCTTAATGGTCACTGGTGTGGTGCCTGCCATAAGGTCTCCGATGCCAAAGTTAGTGTCAAAGAATTTCTGGGAAGAAACAGAATACTCCAAATGGCTGGCAATGTGTTTCTATTAAGTATATTTTTTTGATGTGTACCTGGCGTTTACGCTGGAGAGGTTATATATGTATATGTATTCCTAGCCGTTGTGGCTATTATGGTGGCTTCAATGTGTAACGTCTCACGCGTAATTATGTGAGCATTGATTTGGCCCCCAACTGTTTGTACAGCTATCCTTGTAACCGTTCGAGTCTCGCATCCAACTGCATTGAATAGTTTCCTTACCTTCGTTGTTGAGGTAGCTCTCTTCGTCAGTGGCACATGACAAGTTCGTCCTCCAAAATTACCTCATCTATTTGGATGAGCTCGTTCAGGTGCGTCGCATTTGTTAGTCCCATCATTTAGTATGAGCATAGGGCCGGCCCTAGGCCTAGGCCACTTAGGCCATTGTCTAGGACCCCTTACTAGAGAAAGGCCATCAAATTTTGGGGCAAAATGTGATATATTTGAAAAAAAAAAAACTAGTTTTCCATTTTTTTTCCTTTAATTTTAAGAAGTTCCAAAAAAATTGAGTAATACTAGAGATAATACAACTTTAAATACATGAGTCTTACAAATATGTGTCACTAATCACAAGAAATAATTCTGATAGGAAAATGCTAGAAATAATATAAATTTTACTTCAAAACTTTTATAAATTGATGTAACAATTAATATGATTTTTGAAAGTCAACAACCTATTAAATGCATTTTTCAATTACTCTTTGTGATTGATGATACAAGGCTCATGTAATGAATTTTATAATATTCTTAACATCATTAATTTAAATATTTGTTTATTATCTTCTTGAAATGTTACTAATTACATTTATTGCTACATCATTTGTAAGTTTTGTAGTAAAATTTGTTACAACTTTAACATTTTTTCAATAGAAAAAAAACATATTAAAAAAAATAAATAAAAATGGATTTTTGTTATAAAAAAATTATAATATTAAATACTAGTTAAATATTATTAAAATAATAACAAAAAGGCCAGAAATATATCACCTCATGCCTCTAAGTTTGTGGGGCCGCCATAGCAATTGAGAATTCTATAAGATTAGATAGATGCAAGAAAAACTATGATTTGTTTGAATCTTATATGAGTTTGACATGCCAATAGAGCCATTAGAAATTGTTTTAGTCAATGATAATAGTTTCATACAGACTCCACATGTAAGTAGTGGGTATCATAGAACAAAAACTAATATATTTCGAGTAAGAAAATCAAGAGATAAGTATATCGAGTTAAAAAATAAAGGCTTTATATTTGTGGCAGGACCATGGTCCAAGTGAACATCAATTCAAGCTGTTAAAAAGAGTGTCGTGGGTTTAACCTATTCCTTAAGCACTTCAATAATTAGAATTAGAACCTCAAATTAAGGTGCAATTTGGGTATTGCTAAAAGTTTGGTGGCTTCTAATTTCAAATTAGAAGATTAGGGGTTTGGCTTGATTTTGACCGAAAGTTCAAGATGTTTTTTGCAGTATTCTCTTCATTTTTTATAGCTTATACTTAAATGTGTTACCTTCTTACCATCTTCCTTCTCCACTGTTTTACTTTTTATTTTCCAAAAAAAAAAAAATATTCATTGAAATTATTATTCTTCCTTCTCCATTATTGTGCATTTCTTTGACATCTCATCTCCTTCAACGTAGCATTCAATTATAGGAAAGAAATCAACCCACCCATTCTGAATCAATAGGATTACTGAAATAATTTTGAAGGTGGATAGATCAATCATGATGACATCAAATTGAGAACTCAAATATGTGCTATGCCATATTAAAACTAATTGATCATATATATTTTTGGAAAATTTGTACATACAGCAATAATTTTTTTTTTTTTTTTTTGTGTGGTAACTGATAACGCCTTAAAATGTATACTTGTTATATATTTATGTGGGCGTTATCTCCTTATTACTATGCTTAATTTGTATAATTAAGTCATGATTTGCATTAGTCCCTATTATTTATCTTTACATAATTTTTTGAATAAGATGTCATTCATTGTGTATAGTTTTCTACTTTCAGGAAATTATGTGAGAAAGATGAGTTTACAGGAATTTGTGAGAGAATGGAGGCCAAACTAGAATTAAAGTGGAGCTAAAGGACCATGTTCAAATGTCTAAGGAGGTGCAGCTGGAGTGCTTGGATTGTCTACCAAGATTGGAAGCTTCAAATAAGGAAAGAAATCAAAGAGGTAGAATCCGAAAAGGAAAAATCTGATTTGAGCACTGATCAGTATTTTGGGCGTATCTCTCTCCTCAAAAATCCAATTGATACAAGGCCAAATGGGTTGGAATTGTGACTTAAATATCTACTTCTTTCCAGTTTTGAGTTTTTCGAAATTCTCAATTTTTGAAGGCCGAAATTTACTCACAAGTTACCGCTGTAAACCTGGACGGAAATTAAAATATAAAAGTTTTATTTTCTTTAGATACTTGGACATTAGGGTTTGGAAGGGAGGCTGTGAGAACAACTTTTGGGCAGAGAAAACCTTGTATTTTCCTTTCTCTAATGGCAGCCTAAACTCTTTGCTAGGGCTAGGGGTTATGTTTCTTCTATACAGTATGAATATTCAATGTTATTCTCTCTAGGATTTTAGACAATAACATATTTGATTGTTCAATTAGATTTCTTTTTTGATATATTAGTTCTTCCATGCTTTCAATAAGTTCAATCATCTTTTTCTTATTGTTTAGATGAATTTCTAATAGTTTCAAATAGAAATAAGGTTTTAAAGTGAATGAGTTTTTCTGAAAACTTTTCTAACTGCATTATTAATCGAGGTTATAATGCGTTCTTGAATTGTCTCAGTTCAACCGAATCATAAGTTTTTAATTGTATAAGAACAATCAATTATGAAATATATATTTTCTTAGATCACAAAGAATCTCATATCGATATAGGGAAACACCCCGATGCTCTGGTATTTACATTATTGATTTAAATCAGTTTTTATTATTATTCTTGTTAACAATCACCAAGCAAAAATATTTTTCTTCTTCACCAAAATTATTATTTAATTATATTGTCTTTGAATTTACCCTGCTCCTTGTGGTTCGACCTCGGTACTCCGAGAATTATATTGCTACGATCTCCTGCACTTGGGAGTGAGCAAGCAGTAACATACAGCAATATTGACCAATTGGTAAACTATAAAAAATATGCACCTTCACGTTAAAGACAATAAAGAAGATATGCTTCACCGTACCCAAGCTGTGAAAGTGAACTACTAATATTCCCAGCTTGCTTTAAACGAGGCCCTGCTGCACCAGTTAACTTTTGTTGCTCTGAACCAGCTAGATCAACAAGATTTATTCTGCTTGTTTTGCAGGTGCTTAAACCATCTGCCTTGCTCTACTCTGTGGCATAGAAACAACAAATAAACAGAGGTATTTACAGTTTCTTTGGTTTGTTAAAGCATCCAATCCAAAATACACATAAGTAAGGAAGTGGGTACAAAATAATTGTTTATTAGGGTGACACAACACACCCCCTTCCTGGCAGGCCTGCCTAAAAACTAAGACCAAATTATGAGTCTTCCACAGATAGACCAAAAGACACCCCTAATAGAGAGTTCACATAAAATGAAGAGCAAATCGGCAATGTGTCTGTGTTTTAGGGATTAGGGAGGAGAAAAAGTGAAAAAGAATGAAGAAAAACAAGGACGGAGATTAGGAAAGTGAACCTATTGGGCCTAATCTGAAAACCCATTTTTTTGTTGTTGATGTTGTTGTTATTGATAATCCATGGCCTTTGATATTCGGTGTCCTAGGCCTAAGCCTAACCCAAAAGCCCAATAAGTATATATTAATTAGAATTTTTGGGTAGTGCTACAGCTCCTTCCAACTCTATTGCATGCCAAATATTTTGGAACTGCTTAGCCTTACTTTTTGAACTGTGTAGCCAAACAACTTCACATTGTAAAATATCTCAGTTTTGGAACTTAACTTTAGCAACGTCGTATTTTATGCATATTTTTTCATTTAAATTTTCTCAAAAATTTTGTGTATAACTTAGCGTTAGGAATATCAAGTTCCACTTTAAAATATGAATAGAACTCGATATTGATTATGTCAAGTTCCAATTAGAACTCGACATCAGTAATATCCAGTTTCAAAATAAGGGTATTTACATAGTTTGAAAATAATTGAGGCTGTTTGGCTACATAGTTCAAAAATTAAGACTAAACAACCATTTTACCCAAATATGTGATGGCTTAGAGTCTATATACACAAGCATGATAAAGTAACCTTGTCCTTGGTGGTTTTGAGCAATTTCCCCCGGTCATTTTTGGGTTCTTGTGTTCCTTTTTAGCTATAGCCATCTCATTTTATGGAAGCCAGATGCAAGGTCTTAGAGGAGGTTTCTCATTGCCTCAACTTTATCTCTTTCTTGCTTTATGTGGATAAAGATTAAGAAACCAGAGGCATATGGCCCAATTTGGTTGTTTAATTGCACACTTGGATGTTAGGAATGGCTCTAAGTGAAATTATGATTGTGGCAGGAGTGTATGTTATAATTTTTAATGATATTGAGTTGAGATTTTTCAAGCCACAGTAATTGAAATTATTTAGGTTGGATATTAAAGAGTGGGTGATTTTAAGTATATAATATTGAGAATTTTTGTAATATAATTGATGGTGATATTTGATAGTGAATAAGTTTCTGTCTCAACGTGGGCTAAGAATTTTGTGGCCTTCTTACTATGCTTCATCAACCCACCCCAAGTTTAATATCAAAACGAAGATGTTTTAATTTGTTAAACCAAAAGTTACAAGGTCATACCCTGAAAAATAGGGAAATAAAAATCACTGAGTTACTAGCAAACATAAATCTTGGATAGTTGTTTTGAAATGTATGAAAAACAATGTAGTCTTTGGGCAAGTGATGTTATTCATGGGAGTGATGTTGTAATCAAACTTGGGTTGTTATTTATATCATAATTGTTCTATACCAAAAAATTTCAATTCTCTATAAGAATATAACATCACTCCGTTATATATATATATATATATATATATATATATATATATATATATATATAAAATAAAAATTCTATTCTCGCCTAATCTTTTTTTTTTCTTGAGAGAGTTTCAACTTATGGTGTCCGCTCCTAATGATAGTTCATTATCTTCAAACTAAGACATCAATTAATTTTTGGTATAAGTGAGGATTGAACCCTAGATTATTTATTCAACCATCAGAGATTTACCAATTGACCTAACTGGAACCTACCTTGCCTAATCTAAGTGTATATATATGTGAAGTTCCCTCCTAAAAATTTAAACCCTAACTATTGTTGGAGTGATAATCGCACCAAGGATACACAATAGTATCACTCTTTTTTTTTTTAATAGGATGCAAAGTGAAGATTGAGTTCAAATTCAAGATTATCTACGTTGAAACCTTGAACATTATCACTTGAAACTTAAATTTTTGGAATAAAGTATAGTTTATTGACTTGTAAGAGTAAGAGCCTCCCAATGTATAAAATTTTGCATTTATTTCTCTTTAAATAAAGCTATCATTTCTTACTTTTTTACTCTAACTAATGCGATGAATCAGAAATCCACCTCATCCCTTACGTTTTTACTCAACTCTTGATACCTAACCTAGCATTTGGCCTACTTCCTCTCCTCTAAAGTGATTGCCGACAACAGGTACATTGACAATTTTGATTTGTACTTATTTTATTTTTATAGAAGACAATTTTTACTTTGCCACCACATTAACCACTTTTCATAGATCCTTTAAAAGCAGTTTTTTTTTTTAATAAAAAAGAAAAAAAAAAGATTTGAATCATAAACGCATTCCTTAGAAATAACAAGGAGTGATAGTTGAATTACAAGACTTCTCGCTTAAAAGTGGTGTAAAGGATATTTTTCTTACCATTTCATATAATCCATCATCCAATGAGATGGTTATTCTTTTCCAAATAGATGCAAATGCCTTCCTCAATCAAAATTTCATCAAAGAGATACTTTTTTAAAGGGGAAAAATGTGGATTTATAGCTATCTCAATTGATAAGATTTCATTTTTATCAAATAAGCGATTTGTCTAATGATAAAGAACAATTTTTATAAAGTAGACACATGTTTTAAATTCTACTGTACTTATAAAAGAAAAAAGAAAAATAAGGGGTGAATCCGTGAATGGGTGGATATTTTGTCGTTGTGTTATAAGAAATGAGTATCTGTGTGTCAAAGTCAAATGTGCCTTTCATTCCATTCATATATAAATGCAAGTGATGTTATTTCTCAGTTGGTTTATGTGATACGTTGTATCATCATCATAGTATGTTGAATTGCAGTGTAAAGTATATTGTTCTTTTCTAAAGCTCATGATTCTTGTGCTTCCAGTGGGCAGCAAAACTCTAATGCATAGGTTGCGTCAGTACAGCAAGTATAAAAGTTTGAATTTTGTTGTTAGGTTCTAATGAGGGGTTAGAGAAATTGTAATTGTATTGGAATTGGTATTAATAAATTGATGAATTGTAATTCAGTTTCATTGGCGTGAGGGGCTAAGTTTGCTTGCTGTATTTGTGAGATGGCCATTGGGGATTGGAAGGGACAAAGGAGAGGGGATGGATAGAGGAGAAAAGAAAAGGAATAGAGATGATAATAATTATTACTCCAGTATAAAAAAAAAAAAAAAAAAAAAAAGAAGATAAAGAATGGTAAAAATGAGGTTAGGGTAAAATTGGGACAAAAATAAAATTGCAACATTTTAGCCTGTTTAATAATAATTTTTTTTACTTTACTACTCCTTCCATCTCAATTTGTTGGTTATTTATTCCATTTTGGGATGTCCTTAAATGAAGTCTTCTTTCTAAAATTTATAAATAAAATTTTTATTTTATTTAAAAAGTCAATACCATTCTTTTTCTATAGTTTATATTAATGAGGGTTCTAGAAACTTATATCTTTTTATATAGGAGACAAGTCAATAAATAATAGGACAAAATTTAGTTACAAAATTGGTTGTAGTCTTGGGTTATAACTTTACTCAATATATTTCTATTGGAGGTGAATTTTGACAAATCCACTATTAAATTATATCTTCTTCTTCTTATATCCTCCATACTTGCAAAATTTCTAAAAAAGTAAAGATCAATAATTATGTCATCAATAAATTGATTAAATTCCAAGTTTTTGTATTTTAAAATAATGTATAAAATATAAAATTATAGATCATATAGTAGATAATATTCGATGGACACAAAATTTACATGTGTATTAGGAGCATAAAGAGCATAAAATTCAACGGTTAGTTTTTTCAAAATAAGTAGTAATATTTATTTTATTGAGTAACGTTGTAGTCTAAGGTTATAGCTAATTTTGTAGCTAAATTTTGTCCTAAATAATATTCCCTTTAAAAGTTAAATTTTTAAAATAAGACAAACAAATTGGAATGGAGAGAGTATTAAACAAGCCACTATTAAAATGAAAGAAGTGAAATGGAAAAAAAAAAAAAAAAAGGAATGAGCTTGAAACTTAAAATGGTGTAATTTGTTATGTAGCATTTTTTTTTTTAATTCCTTGCAACAAAGGAGATTACTCAAATCCATATATATCTTGTAGAGAGATTGTACCTAACAACAAAACTACAAAATTGACCCCAAAAAAAAAAAAAAAAAAAACTAATAGCACTCATATTCACCTAAGAAAACTCTCCTAATAAGCTAGTGAAATTATTCAATGCTCCTAGGTTACTATTACCTCTTTTCACGTAAAAGTGAATTTCGTATCGAATGTGAATCCTGCATATAACCCCAATTTCTAGATGTAACCAATAATTTCTTCCATAATTGATAGTGGACTGGCCACTCAATGTTCCATTTATTGAAACACTTTGACGATGATAGTGCATCGCCACCAGTTATTTTGGCCCAACCACTAGCTTAAATGACAATCTAGCTAGATGCTCTACTTCTCTCCAGAAAAAAAGAAAAAAAAGAAAAGCTAGATGCTCTATTAGTCATCCTAAAGGTCACTAAAGATATTCTTAAAAATAAAAGGCCACTAAAGATAATCCAGTACACTTAATAGTACTTCTTTGAAACAAATTAAGTATTTCTAGCCATTTAATTTTTGATAAATCAACTATTAGATTATATTTTCTTCTTATATCTTTCATACTTGCAAAATTTTCAGAAGATCAAAGATCAATATCTTTGTCATCAACCAAATGTTTAAATTTCAAGTTTATATAGTTTAAAATTATGTATAAAAAATCATTTTATAAATCAAATGGTAAATAACATCTAATTGACATAAAATTTAACATATGTTAAGAACATAAAAAATATGTAATTCAGTTATTAGATTTTCAAAATGTATAGTCATGTAAATTATTTTAGTGGAAATTGTAGCTTTAGGCTAGAACCAAGCTTGTAAATAAACTATGTCCATATATAAGAATGTTCTAACCATGTTATCAATAACTAAATAAATAATTCCTAACCAAATCACTAATAAAACTTTAATCTATTCATTGTTCTATCATTAAAAGTTGGATGGTTCTATGGTTAATAGGAATGTTAGCCCTTCTCCTTCTTTCATGTATTAATTTAAGCTATTAGTTCCTCTTAATCTTAAATCCAAAAAGACAAAAAGAATTGATGATGTTATTAGTTTGTTCAATTAATAAAGACAACTATGCTAAGACTCTTATAGTTCAATTAACAATTTTTAGTATTTCCAACGAAGATATCTAGGGTTTGAATTCTTAAACCCCCAATTATTGACGTATAAAAATAAAAATTAATGACTATTATAGCCTACTAATGAGCCTTTAACGAACTTTAATTAGACAAAGTCACTTATAATAGCAAAGAACAAAATCAAAAAAGTAAATCACACTGAAACTCCTTTCATATAGCGAAATCAAATTTGTCATCCCTGTTTTCTAGGACATCAGTCAAAAATCAAAATTATCAAAATAATTGATACTCCATTTTTTGCCTCTCCCCCCTTATGACTAATGGCATCAACACTCGATACCAAAAATTCCTTTTCTTCAGAATATTCTCAAGTAAAAAATGTGAAATATATATATATATATATTTTACTATCTTTTTAATGAGATTACATTAGTTTGAACTTCTTTCTCAAGTAAAAATGTGATTTTTTTTAACCATCTTTTTAATGAGATTACATTAGTTTAATTTGAACTTCTTTCTTGAAAAAAAAAAAACAGTAGTTTGAACTTTGAAATAAAACAAAATAAAAGAAGAAATCTTAACCAAACAGTTCCCTATATCTTACACTTAGCCAAACATACGGGAGTATACATCTATAAGTCTTCTTCCACAGTTGTTAATTGCCACCTCTCACCTACCACTGTTGGCCATCTCTCACTGTTGACCCTTCATCTACCATTAGTTATTAGTTGCCCATGGCTATCACCAAAAACTATCATGTATGGAGCCAAACATACAGAAGTATATATCTATAAGTCTTCTTCCACAGTCGTTAATTGCCACCTCTCACCTACCAATGTTGCCCATCTCTCACTGTTGACCCTTCATCTACATTCGTACCCATTAGTTATTAGTTGCCCATGGCTATCACCAAAAACTATCCTGTATGGACTTGAAATCACAAGCAGCAAGCTTATCTACCACATATGCCTACGGATTAGTCCACAAATGATGAACTCAAAGCCAAATTATTGTTCTTTATTTTATATGGTTTGCGGACAATAAATTAATTGGTGTGTTTGGATTTAATTTATGGGCTTGGAAGAGTGTTCTTCCTTATATAATAAATGTTGGGAAGGTTTTTAATTGCCTTCCTTCCTCTAAAACAGAAAGCATTCAAATCAATTATCAATAAAATTCTAGTCTCTTTTAGAAAGGAAGCCATATTGCACCTATGCATGGGTAAGTATTTAGCATTTTGGGTCTCTCTAATCAAATTTACGGTGAGATGCAACGTTTATTTGAGAAGAAAGAACACCACTCACTGAGTATTGAAAATGCTATGCACAATTAAGTTGTATTGCATAATTAAGTTGAATAAAGAAAACATTTTGTCAATTCTTAAAAAAAAAAAAAAAATCTAAGTCTCTTGTGTTTTCTTTCCTATATTAACCTTATAGATTCAAGTCATAATTGGTTGTATAATTCCATTCTTCTACCATCACTATATATTAATTATATTATAATTTTTTTGGGTAAATTACACTTCGCTCAACTGATGTTTGTGGGAATAGCACTTCATCCCAAACTTTAAGGAATTGACATTTTTCTCCTATGAGATTTGAGGAAACTAACTTATTAGTCATTTTATTAATAATAATAACATAATATTCTAAAATTTGAAAAGATATTGTTTACACCAAAGCCCAACCACGGTTTGATATCAATGAACAATATTTAACCAAAAAACCTTTCATTAGCAAGGGTTAGCCGTTAGTGTTTAATTAAGGGAATTTTTTCAAAATTTAGAATATTTAGCAACTGTTTTATATATATATATATATATATATATATATATATATATCGAGAAGCTGAATGAATAATATATTAATTTCCTCAAACTCCAAGAAAGAGGGGTGTCGTTTCTTTTAAAGTTTTTGGTGGAGTCACTAGAGTTTCATTCTCCCAAATCTTAATGGAAAAGAATATAATTTTACGTTTGATTTTTATTTTTATTTTTATATAGAGTAAACTACATATTTGGTCTCTATCCTTTACATTATATTTCAGTTTGGTCCATAACTTTTCAATTCTATCAATCTAATTAACTTTTTAGAGTTGTGTCAATTTAGTTATTATTATTATCTCTTGGATGGAAATTTTAGATGTGGTTAACGGTTAAAATAAAAAATTAGTTTCTGTTGATGTGGCAATAAACTAATTTTATATTTTGGTTGTTTACCACTTCAATATTTAATTTTCATTCAAAAGATAGTGATATGGATTAAATTAATACGACACTGAAAGATTAGAGATCAAATTGATATAATTGAAAGGTTAGAGACCAAATTAAAATATGGTGTAAAAAATGATAATCAAATACATAGTTTACCCTTTAATATATTAGTCATAGACATGTTCATTACACGCGATATTATTCAAAATAATCAAATACTAACAGATAGTAGTTTTCAATTAATATGCATATAGATTATCAAAATATTGTACACCAAATATATAAAATAAATTATTTTAATTATTACTTATAGACTTCTAAGTATTATTTTCATTGTGGTATGGAAAAAGATGAAAGAAAATATACAAATTTAAGATCACTCTTTTTTTTTATACAAGATAGAAATTCTACTCTAACTTAATTTAAGTGTATATGTATGTGAAGTTCTCTTCTAGAGACTTGAATCTCGGTTGTTATCCCTCACACCTCACAAACACTTATACTTGTGGAGTGACTATCACACTAAGAGTGTGCTGTGGTATTTAAGACCACTCTTAAATATTCGTATGACTTGGGTGGCATTTATTGATGTTTTTGATAAAGTCTATACCTTCTAGAGAAATAATTAATATTAAAGCAATTGATTGCATTGTTCATAATTTACAGGATCAAGTCATAGTGTAGTTATCTTCTCAAAAAAAAAAGAAAAAAAAAAAAAAAGAAAAGAAAAGAAAAGAAGAAGTCATAGTGTAATTAATAGTGAATTCTTTTGGGACTAATAAAGCTGACTCACTTAAAAAAAAAAAAAATTAATGATGATTTCATGCCAAAACATTTTCACATGAATTCTACAACATATGAATATATAAGCTTAAATAGGGTGTATTTGGATACCACTTATTTTGTTGAAACTAAAAATATATTGCTGAAAATACTGTAGATAAAGGTAAAAATTAGTTGAAATAATACAGTAGAGCTTATAAATAGTACCAAAAAGTGCAGTGAGGCTCATGAATAATACAAAAAATAAGTTGAATAGTAAAATAATTTTAATTTTTCATCCAAATCTAAAAGCACACTTAATATTACACTAGTTAATAATTTGCAATTAAATGACTATTTTGACAAACCCTTCCTTGAATTTCACTTCCTCCCCATACTCAATACCTTGCTAAAAGTCAAGATGGCTAGAAAATAACAATTCTCCCGTCTATAAAAACAGTAAGGAGGATGTTTGTATCTGCCATTAAATTATATTATCTACTGTTTTAAAATATTAAAAAAAAATGAGTTCATAGGTTTGTTTCTAATTTTTTTTTTTAAGAATACTAAGTATTTTTAACACACACACGGGAAGAAGAAAGAAAATCTTAAAAAAACTAACAGTATTGTATATTCAAAACAATCTAGTTTGATTGTAATTGACTTACAATTTAATTGAAATTTACTGTGTATTTTGACATAATTAATCAATGTTAGATTATAACATTTACTTATAGTCTTCGTGCTTGTAAAATATTATAATAATCAAATATCAATATTAATATCATCCATAAAATGTTTAAATATATTGTATGGGATTTTTTTTTAACCTTAAACTTATCCATGGAAATATGGAATACAAGTCTATCGATAGAATCCAAACCATTTTAGTTTTGTTTAAACCTAATACTAATATAATATCCAAAAATTTGTTTCTATTGACATCATGGGTTTAACCCATGATGTCAATAGAAACAATTTTTTTTTTAATAAATTTTTTATAACATGCTAGGTGATTAATAATAGAAACAATTGTTAGTTGTTATGTGAGTGGCTTTTTATTTGCACAAGCATGTTAGTTGTTATGTGTGTCTAACTGTCAATGGACGCAAGAAATCAAGAGTGCGCTGTCTTTGCAACAAACCGCATTGTGCAGACCTGCGCAAGTTTGTTAATGAAACCTATGCAGATTAGAAGCTTTTTTGCCTTTAAAAATAGGAAAAATTCTATGAACGCGACCAAACTCTTTAATCTATCTAATAATCCGCCAAAAATAAAGTTATCCAAAACTTTCAACCAATAACATATCACGTTGTGAAGGCTAGTGGTACGACAGCATATTGAAAAAAAAAAAAAAAAATGTCAACTCTTCGTGAGCATTTACAATTTTACCATCCACATGTTTGTAAAAAAAAATTTTTTTATTCAATTATTTGATAGTTGAGAAGAATAAGATTTGAACTTGAATGTTTATGTTAGAAATATTAAGTAGTGTCAATTGAGTTACAAAAATTAAAGATTTTTTTTACACATGAATAAGCCATAGCCATTTTATAATATTTTTATTTTTGTAAAGATTTCACTTACGATTGAGATAGAAATTTTTTTTATTAGGTAGCCTAATCTCAATGAGATCATATATATTCTAATATTTTTGTCAATACAGATTCATAAAATGGTTAAATTGTGACATATTTAAAGCTATATTGGAACACATATGTACTAAAAATTTTAGAGTTAACTTAAATAATATTAAATTTTGTTGTTTATTATGTAATCATTATTATATTTTATAATTCATACACAAATTTACATAAAGAAAAATAAATTAGTGTGGGGGTAGGCCCAAGATCACGCATTGGGCCATGAAGAGGCTGAGAAGCCCGTGATCACGTGGTGGGCCTCGTAGGGTTGAAGGCCCATAACGGTGTGCTAAGCTCCCGACCATGTCTGAGGGCGTGGCATGGTCCGAGGAGGAGGAAATGAATATGCAAGGCCCCAGACTGCGGTTTGCTGCGTTAGAAGTAGGGGAGGCAGTCCGAGGAGTAACTCCAGCTTCGGAGAGGTGGGAATCCCCAAAAATACCTAAGGTAAGGCTGCCACCACTGCATTAATTGTGCTGCACCAACTTTTCTGGTTGCATTTATGTGAAGAAGACCCGCAAACAGTGCAATCTTGGCCACCGTGACTCACAGCAGGCAAAGAAGGATGCATGAAGGGACATGCACTCAAATGAAGAATCAGATGGATGACAAGTGTATGGTGGAGACGGTCTGAAGGGAGCTATATAATGTGAAGGAACTCTCCCCTAGAAGGGGACTGCCTTTTTTTTGGAAAACAAGAGAAAGGGAGTGTGAACAGTAGAATTTGTCTCTCGGACCTTTGTAGAGGAGAGTTGGTCAAGACTTGGACCTCTTATTTTCTCTTTCTGTAAACCTTAACCTATTGCATTGGACGTTTAAATCATTCTAGCCCAACTTTCGCATTTCACTCTCTACAAATTCATTGTTTAAGGATCACTTGGGCCGTCTCATTCAATTTGGGCCGATTCACGAGTCCGTGTCCTTACAATTAGAATTACATTAATTTTTTTTTTCATTTTTCATTTTTAAAGGTAATAATAATATTATTATTTTTTAAAATAAAACTCTTGCTTCTTTATTTATTTTAATTTTTCTTAAACATTTATTTTCCTTTCATAGGTTTGGAATAATTGAAAAACAGTGATAAAATAAGATACATTTTCTTTTTCTTGATCAAATCAAGTTTGACATATAAAACAAATGATAGTCTATTAGTTATGCATAACTCAACTTGTGTACAATCCCAATTTCTTCACAATATTTTTTATTTTTATTTTATCAAAATTTATGTTTCAACTATGATATTCAATTCTTTATATGAAATTAACATTAGTTAAATTGGTATTATTCATCTAATTATGCATTTAATGTAAATAATTAACCATGATTTGATTAGTATTAAATAATTTTATAATTAATATTTACATATAAAAAACCCCACATGAATTTTTTGTCCCAAATTATGTTGGGCCGTACCTGGAAAAAGAGAGAGTGGAGACTGAGTGCTAAAGTAGCTCAGATCAATTCCAGTGAGCTATATACAGTTATACACATCAGTGCGTTTCCTTTCCTTTTTAAGAGCTTTTTTGAATCTTTGATAGCATTTGCTGAGTCATTTTGATCATAATGATTAACTAGCTTTTTGAATCTTTGATAGCATTTGCTGTGAGTCATTTTGATCATAATGATTAACTTCTGAAAATATTTTGACAAAGAAATGTGGCAAACAATTAAACATGTTATGCTTCCAATATATATTATTGTAAATATATATTTTGCCACACACACACATATATGGGCAAGAGTTAGATACAGTACTTAAGTATTTTTTCTTAGGTTCCTTTCTTAAGATTTTGTCAGGTGGATTTTTTCTCATGGGATAGAAGTGTATTTTTTTTTTTTTTAATTAAGTAGCCATATGGCTAAATCTTAAAAGGAGAACCTAAAGAATAGCACATAAGGTACTATACTTAAGTTTTATCTATATATATATATATATATATATTTGTTGACATGTCATTTTTTATTATTATTATTTTTTTTTTGAGAAACTATTATTTTATAATTCAATAGTTAAGTAAGGATGAGAAGAAACTTGAGCTAAACTTGTTTTTGAGTTATATTTGAGTTTCAAAGCTAAAAACTAAAGATAATATTTGAGCCAACACATTATTGAGTGAATTAAGAAAATAAAATATGAGATACCGGTTAGGGTTTTGAGTTATGTGAATTGAGATTTGGGAATTGAGTTTTGAGTGATGCTAAAATGAAACATAGCTTAAATGTCTTGAAATCATCAGAAAATGTTGAGTTTTATAACTCTAGGCTTCATTGTTTACACGTTTATTTATTTATTTATTTGACGTCATTGTTACATGTTAATGTTGAGATATGAAAAAATCTTTCATGCACCTGGCACAAGAAACATCTCTCTCATTAACAAGTGAGCCCTACTCGTCAATGAGAAAGATGTCTCATGCGTTGGGCACATGAGATACCTCCTCTGAAAGATGATATTTATTTGGTCCATAATAAATAGACAGACTCCACCCGTCAATAAGAAAGATGTCTCGTGTGTTTGGCACATGAGATACCTTTTGTAAAATATGATATTCATTTGGCCCATAATAAATGGACAGATCCTGCAAAAGAAAATAATAATAGTTTGATATTTTTCAAACCTTGTCGCCTAGCAGCAACAAAAATAAATTAGGGAATAAAGGCAGGATATGTCACTTCCCACCTGGACCGCCACCAGTATTAGGCATCTTTGTATATCCAAAGAATAAAGTGGCCAAAGTGGCCAAAGTTGTACTAAAAAGAGAATCTTCTGGGATCCGAATATGAAAACACCATGCATCAACATAAAAAAACAATTAATTGGTCAAATGATGTGCTTTCTATTATTATTATTATTATTATATAAATTTAAAATCTAATTAAATTTAAACTTTTTAATTTTTACATTTAATAATTCACTTATCATAAAAATTAAAAAATTAGATGAAACACATGGCGCAAAATTGAAATTCAATTAAAATTCAATTTAGAATCTAATTGAATTTAGACTCTTTGATTTTTGCACCTAATAATTCACTTGACACACAAATTTAAAAATTAGATGAGACATGTGGCGCAAAATTAGATTCTAATTTAAAATTTAATTGAATTTTCTTTTTAACTTTGGCTATATATATATATATATATTTATAGATTAGGGTTCTAATTATTTTAATTGGTAAAATTAATTGTATAAGTGACTTAATTGAATATTATCAATAAAAAAATATAAATTGATTAGTGTCTTTTTTTTTTTTTTTTTTTTTGATACAAGATAGAATTATACTCTACCCTAATCTAAGTGTATATGTATGTGAAGCTTCTTTCTAGAGACTTGAACCCCGGCCCTTGCCCCCCACATCCCACAAGCACTTATACTTGTGGAGTGACCATCGCACCAAGGGTGTGCGGTGGTTAAATTGATTAGTGTCTTCTTAACTCTTAACTTAATGGTAAAAAAATAACAATTATTGAAAACATGTTATAGGTTCAAATCACAAATCTTATCAAATTAAATACAAAAAAAGATTAATAAAATGACTCAAACCCTAACTAACCTATGATATCATTGTTAGAATATAATTAAATTATTAAATTCATCATTATGCTTAAATTTTTAAAAGAAATGATAGTTTATCATAATATTATAACATATGATTATAAGTTCTAACCATACCTCCACTCTATCTCCTATATATAAAAGTTGAAAATATCTCGTGATTTATTAGAGTACTAGCATATGACCTATGCAAACGTATGGATGTATTTAAAATTAAACATAATTTTTATTATTAAAATATAAATAACTAGTCAAATTATTAAAAAAAAAGAGCATATAGCACATGCATACATATGGATACATTTAAAATTAAACACAAATTTTATCATAAAAAAATAAATAGTTAGTCAAACTATTTTTTTAAAAGTAAACATAATTAGTCACATATTAAAATTCTTACCCAAATTTAATATACTTATGATCATTTTTTCCTAATTTTTAATAAGCTAGAATGTGTGGTGATTTTTATTAAGTATATGTGATTAATTTTTTTTATAGTTCATTAATATTAAATTATTAGTATTTTTCACTTATAAAGATTTAAAAACTTAAGTGGACACATGGCACAAAATTAAGTGGATAATTAATTATAGTGTAGTCCCCAAATAACTTTAGACAAATGGTGCAAAATTGGATTCTAATTTCAAATTCTAATTGAATTTTCTTTATGAGTTTTGCCTATTAATATATATATATATATATATATATATTAGTGTTTGTTTAGACCCCTTAAAACAGATTTTTTAACCTAATATATTAGCCAAGTGATTACTTAGGTTAATTATAAGATCTAGGTTAAAGGACAGATCATATCATGCACAACAACAGAAAATAAAGAACACAACGATATGATGACCTAAAAAAACCAATGAAACCAACATATCTAAGGTAAAAACTTGGGGAGGATTTAACATAATTATCTTCAAAGTAAAACAAATCCACTATAGAGAATCGATGTTTTTACAAAAGATTTTGTTTGGTTCTAAAAGTTTAGAACAATTGGCAAACTGTGAGCATAAATTTGTCTAGATATAGATCTTAGAGTTTATTGGTATTATTAAACAATGCTCATGGTGATTCAAGTCAAGATTCAAGAACAAGTAAGCTACAGAAAGAAGATTTTAGAATTTTCCTGGTTCGACCGATTGAGAGGCAAGCTCGATCGATTGAAATACGGGTCTGTAGAATTTTAAGTTCATCCCAACAGCAGTTCAAGCCCAAAAAGGATTAGGGTTTCAGATTTACTTCTTCTAGTATATAAAAGAAACCTCAGGCACGCTTTATTATGACTTTGGAGGTGCGCTTATGAGATCCAAAAGGTTCCGTACTTTTCTCTATCAAAGTCACTACCGGATATCACTCTCATATTTTTAGAATCGATAGATCTAAAGTTGCTGCATGAAGATTAACAATAGTTGAAGATCTAAACCTTCAAGGGTGGTCTTGGAGTCAGAAACAGAACAGTTTGTGTTGATAAATCTTTGAGTGGGATTTCAAAGTCACCAGTGTAGGTGCTTGTGTTGCAAATGCCAAGGAAAGAAGTAGTCCATGGACTTGGGAGCTATCATGGGATTGTGGTAGTAAGTTCTACGTGTAGTAGCAGTAGGATGTTAGTAGTTTAAGTCTTATTGTAAACTTCAATTCTTTCTAGTAGATTCGTTTTTTACCTTGAGGATAGCTAGATTAAATCCTCTCCAAGTTTTTTACCGTTTTAGTTTTCTTGGGTCATCATATCCTTGTGTTCTTTATTTTCTGCTGCTTTATATGATATGACTCTATTGTTTTAACCTAGATCTGAATAATAAACCTAAGTATTCACTTGGTTAATTAATTAGGTTAAACAATCTAGTTTACAGGGGTTTAAAAACCTAACAAATTTAACCCTAAATCTATTGCTACCTCTAATAGTAACTTACTGATATGACCACGTGTAAACTTCGAATCCACGGACTCCTTCTTTCTTGGATTTGCAGAATACAAATACCCACGCTTGTGACATTGAGATCCCACTCAAAGGTTTCAGATCATGGCTTGTTGAACTATGCAGCAACTAGATTCCACCATTGTAGATCTTGTTCCGGTAGATGCTTGTAGAGTTAGAAGGTACAGAACTTTTCAGATCTCACAAGAGTAACTCACAAGTCTTCTAAGAGTCTTCAAAACGTGGCTAAGGTTTTCCTTTTATATATAGGAGTGTTGGACTGAAACCTTAAACGTTTTCACGGGCTTAGGATTGTTTAAAATTTTGCAGAAATTCTTTTTCTGCGATTTTCGATCGATCAAGCTTCACCATTTGATCGGTCAAGCTTCACAGAAAAATAAAACTTTTTCCTGCAGTTTGTACATTCTTGAGTTTTGATTGGTACAACTTTGAGCAATATCTAATACCTATTCTAGACATGTTGTGGAGTGGGTTTTCCTCAAGAAAATTCTTTTAAAGATTTCTTTTATTGACTTTCTTGAGGTGGTGATGTAGAAGAGTTCTTAGTTTTCGGGTTGCTCTATTTTGTACCATAGCTTGGAGTTTATGGCAACGTTGTAATAGGCTCAGGGAGAAGTAGTGCTTATGAAGTCTTCACGAGTTAGGTAGTCGAGCCAAGGATTATGTAATGGAATTTCTCAACGCAAATCATCAAACATCACAGGTTGCTTCTCGGCGTGCTCAAGTGACTTGGTCTCCGCCGCCAGAAATGGTATATAAAGGTAAATTTGATGCGGCTTTCTTTGACACGTCTAGATGCGCGGGTATTGGAGTGGTATTCCGTGATTTCCAGGGACAAGTGATCGCAGCATTGAGTCAAAAAATTCCTTTGGTTCAATCGGTGGAGCTGGCTGAGGCTATGGCTGCTCGTCGGGCGTTGTAATTTGCTAAGGAGCTTAGTTTGTTTGATGTGGAAATAGAGGAGGATTGTTAAAGGGTTCTTGCCTCTGAATATGGCGAGGAGTTGTAGTGCTTTATTTGGTCATGTGATTGATGAATGCAAGAGTCTAGGGGCGTCACTTCGGTCTTGCAAGTTCAGTAATGTTCGAAGGGAAGAGAATAGGCTAGCGCATGCTTTAGCTAGGGGGAGTAGTTATCTCTGAAGATATAGAGTATGGGTAGAATCTCTACCTAATGAATTGCATAGTGTATTCCAATCGGATTTGATTCAATAAAATTTCCTTACTTTTTTCTCAAAAAAAAAATTACAATATTTTTACAAATTGTTGATGTGGCTTTAGTAATTTTCAAATAATTATTGGTAAACATAAATGTGATATTAGTAGTGGATCCATATTAGAACTAATAAGAATTTACCACATCAATAGTTTGTAAAAATGTTGTAAAATAGTTTGTGACTGTAGCATTACTCTTTATTAATTTCTCATCTAAAAAAAAAAAAACAATTAATTCAATTCAGCTTGTTTTTACCATATTTACACAACATATGGTTGACATAATTTTTGGTGCATATTAGTTACTATGAAGAGAATGCATAATTCAATAGGAGAAGTTATTAAGTGATACAATTTTTTTTTTTCAAAAAAGAAAGTGCTATATATATATATATATATATTTATAGAAATAGATAATTTGTTCCTAAAGATATTTGGTTTATTACGTACAAAATACTACATAAAAAAGATAAGACTAATCCTTCAAAGAAGTGCGTGCGTGTCCGTGTGTTTAAGTCTAGAGTAAATGTTTCCCAAATTAACCCAAAGGACCACAAAAAAAAAAAAAAAAAAAAAAAAAAAAAAAAAAAAAAAAAAAATCAAAAACAAAAACAAAACCTAGACATTATCTAAATAGCAAAATCTCATATTCCATGAAGTATGCGCCTGGCCAAGTTTTTTTTTTTTTGAGAAACTGGCCAAGTTAATATATAGAAGTGAATCATGTGATAAACATGACCTTTTTAATTAAAGGCAAAATTTAGGTACGATACTTTATGTATCTAATTAAACAACTCACATAGCATTGTTAGATACTTTATGTATCTAATTAGATACTTTATGTATCTAATTAGGTACGATACTTTATGTATCTAATTTAGGTACGATACTTTATGTATCTGATTCTCCTTCGCATGCTCTTTCCACTATCAAATACTAACAATCTACAGCTGGAGTCAGACCCTTGAATAAAGGAAATTCGAATCCAAGGTAAGAATTTCAATTCGCTCTTCAATTAAAATCCAAATTCTATTTCTCCTTAAAAGCCTAACCAAATTCTTTTAAAATCCAAATTCTAACAAAAAATACATTCTTTTAATCACTTTTTTTTTCTTTTTCAATTTTACAAATTCGATTTTTTTGTTTAATTATTATTAATTTTTTTTTATTATGTTTTAATTTTGGAATTGTATTGAAATCCAGTTAGGGATGGCAATGGGGAGGGGCGGGGCCAAAGGATGTGGTCTTCACCCCTGTCTCGCATGGTTTTATCTTACCCTATCCCCGCCCCATCCCGGCCTACCTCGCATGGTAGGGCAAATTGCCTTGCCTTGCCTCACAAAACTTTGCTTCGTGCTTAAGGGTGATAGAATCTGATACGACCCGCGAACCTGACACGACTAACCCGTTTATAAACAAGTCATGGGTTGAGGCTAAACAGGTTCGGGTCATATTCAGGTTGATATGACTAACCCGTTTAATAAACATGTCGTATTTGTGTTCAACATGTGAACCCGTTTGACCCGTTTAGCTTATAAAGTTATTAGTTACTTTGATATTATTGCTTAATTAATGGTTGTTTTTATATGTTTATTACTATATTTATCGTTGTAATTGTATTTTAATTTTAAATATATGGGTATTGATAAAAATTATATGGGTTATGTATGACCTATTAATCAAATAGATTATTAAATAGGTCATTTATATTGGCCTTTAATGACTTGTTAATTAATAAACAGGTCATGTTCGGGATGAGGATTCTTTACACATTTACTAAACAGGTTGAATTCGGGTCAACCCATATAGCCAAATACTCATGACTTGACACAACATGAACCTGACCCGCGAACATGAATTGTCACCCCTATTTGTGCTAATTTGTCACACCCTGCCCTAAACCAATTACAATTTTTTTTTTTTTAAAAATTTGTTTCATTAATATAAATGCACTTGAATTTACAATTAAATTTATTACATCAAACAATGGTGGCTCCACATGCAAGCTAGGGTGGTCATAAGACCACCATGACTTGCAAAAAAAATGTATTTATATACTTGCCAAAAAAAAAATTATATGTTAAACTAACCTATTGTGACCCCCTCTAATAAAAATGTTGAACACTTGAACTTGAGAATTACAAAAATTTGTGTTAAAAAAAATAAGAGTAATACTACATTTACAAGAATTTTATAACAAATCCAATGTGGTAAACTGTTACTTATTCTTATTTGAGTCTAATACTAATATTATTTTTTTACTCACCAATAACAGTTTTTTGCATAAGATTAATTGTTAAAATGTTGTGAATGTAGTATTACTCCAAATTAATTCTACCCCTCAAACATAATCCTTAATTCCTTTTTTTTTTCTTTTTTTTTTTAAAAAGGTTAAATAACAACAATAAACATTAACCCAAATAACAACAAACATAAACCAAACAAGAACAAGACAAAACCAAACAACAAGTGAACAAATTATTGAACAAAAAACCTATTATTAAAAAAAAGGATAAAATTTGTTGCTCGTTCAACCTATTCAATAAAAATAACCTGTAATTTCATTTTTTCTTAAAAAATGGTACGAAGAAAATATTGTGGTTGTGAATTCTTTTTGATGGTGACTACAATTATATTTTTTTGGCTTTGTAGTTGTAACAATTTTGCTCTCCTTTGCGACTCGACTTGCAGTTGTAGCAAATATTTAAGTTATCGCTTTATTAGATTTTGTATAATTTAAATTTCTTAGTGACCATCCTAAAAAAAAATTCATAGAGCTACCATTGACATCAAATCAAACTAATTTTTAAATAGGATTGAATTATATTTTTAACAAGACAATATCACAATAAAACAAAAAAATTTTAATATTCATGCATTTAAATACTTAGTAATACAACTTAATTGTTTAACAGTAATAAAGTGGGACAGGGCGGAGATGGGGGAGGGGGGTGGGGGCTAAAAAGCCTAAATGCATCCCAGTCCCGCCCCCAGGTGCGGAGGAAAAATCTTGACCCATCCTCGCCCCAAGACCTTTTTGGGGCTGGGAAAGCCCACATGGGGTAGAGCTGGAAAAAATTGTCATCCCTAATTATCTAGTGTGATTGTGAGCTTAGTAATCAACTTGAAGGTTTCAATTCTGAAAATTCTTTATTGCCTAACGGACAGGTTAGGGTTCTTATGTAGAATTGTAGATATGTATCGTGTATATGTGCTTAGAACTGAAGGCATTTGACTACTCTTGGTTGATCTTGTTATATTTTATCACATAAGCTTTTGAGGCTTTATAATTTATACTTCATTATTCTATTATATTTTTTAGTTGATTTTATATTCTATTTGTAGGGACAGGGGCCCAAAGCCGAGTATTGGGCCTTGAAGAGCTAAAAGCCAAAAATCGTGTATTGGGCCTTGTGAGGATAAAAACCCAAAATCATGTGTTGGGCCTCAAGCTTTATCCGAGGATGAGGTAAAGTCTGAGGAGAGGTATATGAATACGTAAAATCCCAGAACGAAATTTGTCGCATTTGGGATAAATAAGGGCAGTCCGAGGAGTGATCCTCGCATAACCCTAGCTATGGAGATGTGTATCAGGAATGAAGGAATGAAAATCCCCAAAAATATCTAAGGAAAGACTGCTACCACCGCATTAAATGTGCTGCACCTACTCTTCTGACCGTATTTATGTGAAAAAGACCCCTGAACAGTGTAACCTTGGCCACTGCAACTCATAGAAGGCCAAAGAAGATGAATGATGGGACGTGCACTCAAGTGAAGACTTAGATAATTGACAAGTGTAGGGTGAAGATGATCTTGAAAGAACTATATAATGTGAAGGAATCCTTCTTAGTGAAGGGGAAAAAGAAAAAAGACTAAGGATAGCTTGTATCAAAACTAAGAACAACAAATATCAAAATTGATCTTCTCGGACCCTTATTGAGAATAATTTATTTAGTTTCTTCTGGTGATCTTAACCCATTGTATTGACTGTCTAAATTAATTTAGCCCGGCTTTCTTTTCCTACTCTCTACAAATTCATTGTTTTTGGGCATTTTGGACCGTCTCATCCAATCTTGGGCTGGTTCGTCAAATCTGTGTCCTTACACCAGGGGCAGAGGGAGGGGGGGGGGGGGGGGGGCGAGGGGGGGCAGGTGCCCCCCCTGAACTTTCAAATTTTTTTGGTACTAATATAGTATGTATATCACCCATGCCCCCCTGACACAAAAGACATTAGGTTGTAGTTGTATAGAAGATGCAAATCTTACTGCCATAAGGAAATAGGAATCATAGGGGAATGGGGCTGACGCTGACATAGGAATTACACAACCTAATACTAATGCTAATAGGACTCTATAAAATATATATATATATATATATATATATATATATATATAATATGAAGGAGTAAAGGATGCCTCACATTAAAAAAAAATTTTTTTTTTTTGATACCAGTCTTTTTCAATTTGTACCTTAGAGTTTTTGAAAGCATTCAGCACTTAAAGGAATTGGACAGCTTGCTGAAAAGATGGTAGAAATGAAAAAATGATGTTTCATATCCATTGGTTTACTCATTAGTGACCTTGGCATTGATTTTACCAGTTGCAATAGCTATTATTGAAAGAGCTTTTTCAGCAATGAACATAATTAAAAATCGACTACGCAATCGAATAGAAGATCAATAGATGAATGATTGTTTAGAAAGATATATTTAAGACTATTGAGTGTGAAAAAAATCATGCAGCAGTTTCAAAATATGAAAAATCTTCGAGGGCAATTGAATAAATTAAGCTAGGTGTGAAAAGCCAAATTAAAGTTTACATTTTATGTTAGATTCTATATGACAATTACATTAGCATATAGTTGCTTATTTATTTTGTTACTAATATTGATTAATTTTTTTAGATTAATTTTTTACTTTTAATCTTGTTTTTTAATCTTGCCCCCCCTGACCTAAATTCCTGGCTCCGCCACTGCCTTACACTATTATATATTTAAATCCTTCATTAAAATCTCACCAAATAATTACCATAATTATTAAAATATATAGTTCTATATAGGAAAAAAATCATAATAAATGCCTATTAATAATAATTACCATAATTATTAAGTTTTATGCTAAGTCAAAAAAAATAAAATATAGAAAAAAATATAAAATTTCTAGTACATTGCACTGGTTACGACTATTTATCTATATAACAAAAATCTCAGTTCCGATGAAGCATGCCTCTCTCTTGATTTGTTTAATTATCATCGTAATCACGGGTCATATATCATCAATTAAGTCTAAAAACCAATGTATGAACTCCAAGTTTATAGTGGTGTATTCATGTGATACACAAGTTCTTTTTAAGTTACATGGTCAAAGCATATCATGTAAGACCATATTTTATCAAAATTAAAAATTATGATAAATGATTACAATAATATTAAAATTTCTTACAACTTAAACTTTTAATTCCAAGTTTTTTTTTTTATTTTTTTTAATTCCATCGCAATTTCAACAGTTTTCTAAACCTTTAGAACTTTGGTAGCAGAGTTTCTCTTCCTTCTAAAACAAAATATTTTTTGATCTTTTAATATTTTTTTTAGAGTAATGATTTTAAGGCACTTAAGTAAGCTGCATGATGCATATATCTCATATAATGCTAAAATTAAGCCATAATGTGACTAAATTACGGCATCTAAAATCCAAACTTTTAGTATATTATTACATATGATACTATACTTGAATGTGTTTTAATCATAGGATATTTTAACATAGTGATGACTTATATATTGAATAAATTATAATCATTATAAAGGGATTTGACTTACTTTTAATATTTTTTTAACTGGATATGTCCTTTTGTTTTAAATATATAATATGACAAGTGATAGTGAGTTTTAATCTTCATCTTTTATTTAGTTAGTAGATGATGTAATAATTTCTCTTTAAAATAAAAAAAGATTACAGTTAAAAAAGTACTGAACAAAAGTTAAACCTATATACCGAACACATGCGGGTACGCAAATATGCATCACATATGCAGATACAATCTTGCACACACTTATTAATACTGGCCACGTACTTAAATATATATATATATATATATATATATATATATATATATATATATACCACATCACGCTAACGCAAAGACGAAGACAAAACCCTCATAAAAAATAATTGAATGTCCACTAATAAGACTCATAAGTCATGTTCCTCCAAGAAAAACAAAAAAAAAAAAACAGCAAAAAACAGATACATTGCATTGAAACTTGATATCATGAGTAAGACTTACGACAAAGTGAAAAAATAATTTGTAAATTAAAAACATAATGGAAATAATTAGTTTCTAGTTTCCACACCAAATGGATTAAGCTAAAACTTTCTTACTCTGTTTTAATAAACGGAGAGTCAAAGAGTTTTATCAAATTATCTAAGGGACCGTTCAAATTAAGGATCCTCTATCAACCTATGTATTATTATTATTATTATTATTATTATTATTATTATTATTATTATTTTGTACGACTCTTGTTTCAAAAAAATAAAATAAATAAATTTGTACGATTCTCAACTCAATTACAAGAAGCCCAAAATAAACAAAGCATAAATGGACGAGGACAGGTTGTAAGGGTAGCCTCACAGCTACACATGTTCATCATGGAACCACGTGGCTTCATTTAAATATTATTTTTTCTTATATATTTTTTTTATTACTCTTTTCACTTTTCCAAACACTCACAATTTTTTTTTTAATCACAGTCACCAAGACACAAGAATAATAAACAAAAGTTTACGAAATGAACAATTCTCCCTAAAAATAGAGAGCAACTGTAGCTACAACCCATATCGGGAGGAAAATAATAAGCTGATGCAGTAGGGTTTTTTGGTATTCTTTTGTTTTGGTTGCTCTTACTCATATTCAACCCTTACCTAATTTTAGGTAAATCTGTTACTAAGGCTTTTATGCAGAAAATGTAAAAGGCTCAAAATCTTGGTAGAAGACCCAATTTTTTCATATTTAAAATTGAATTCATTATTGTATGATATACCTTCTATTCTTCTTTACTTTCTTTCATTTTTTTTTTTTTTTGTTTCTTTTTAATGATAATACGGTAGTTACAATAGGTTAATAAAAATTTGAACCTGGACGTATTTGACCGAAAGATCAGAAAGTAAAGGGGCTCTTGGCTATGATACACCTTGATTTAATTAAATTTGAAAGAATGATTTTCTTTCAAGAAAGAAAGCAACAATTAATATAAACTAACGTATGAAGTCAATTTTAATCATACTCGGCATGAATCTTGTATGGGCTTTGTCACCGTTAAAAGTGGGGAAAAGATTATAATGGTCAAGTAACGTGTCACAATACAACGCTATAATGATCTTCATGCATGCGATGCGAGGGCTTTCTAGATTGCACTAAACTTTATTATAGATAAAACAAAATGGGGCAATGTTTATATAGGATCTAGATCCCTTGCAAATCTACTTAAAGAGAAAATTTACAAAACTAAGAGATGTCAAAAAGATAAAATATTAAAAGATTAAAAAAAGCTTTAAGAAATATTATGTCTATAATATTTTCACAACAAAATAAGTTGTTATTTACTATTACTAGTAGACAAAAGAGCAATATCAATAGTAACTGAAAATAAGTTATCATTTAAAATTTGTTTTAAAAATGTTGTGTACACGACACTTCTTAAATTCTAATTTGAGGTTTAAAATTTGAAAGTAAACTCTTTTTAACTTTCGATCTAAGCTTATTGAAGGACAATTACATGGGTTACAGATATTTAATGTTTATCTCTCTTAAAACTAAGCAATAGATTTATGCGAGACAGGCAGAATGTACGAGTGTACAACTGTACAAGTTCTCCACGAGAACCAGTAGCCATTAATCATTATATATATATATATATATATATATATATATATATATATATATACCAGCAATTGCTAGCTAAATTTTGCAACAGTGCTATCATTCTCCAAATATTTTCAATATAGCTTTTGAACTTAGAGCAGAGGAAGGTAGCCATGGGAGAAATGGTAGGATTAAATAGTAGACAAGTCATGCCACTCGCAACTTCACCTTCAAATACCTACACTGGAGCAGAGGTAATGCAAATGATAACCATTATAGGTGGTGATTCCTCAAAAGGTTACGAGCACAATCCACAGGAAGTTTGGCTTCCAATCACTGAGTCCAGGAATGGCAACACCTATTTTGCAACGTTTCATTGAATTTGCCTCACTTGGGTGGTACGCTATATCTTTTTCCAATGATTTATAGCCAATTTTGCTCAACTAATAAAGTCATATTGTTCATAAATCCAAGAGAAGAGGATGAGTTGTGAAATGAGTGACATGTATTGTGAATTTGACTGAGAGTAAAGCCCTAAGGTCATGCATGTGCATGTGTGTGGTTTGTCAATCTATGCTTGAAAAAGAATCACCCTTCATGAATATATGATGTCTAATTGTATCCACTTTTAGTTAACTGAATTTCATCTATTTAAGTTTTAAAATAAAATTGTCATTTTGTCTAATAATTCGATTAATTATGTATATTTTCATGATAAAAAAATGTGTATATTTTTAAATACATTCATGCATATTCATGAGTTATAAGGTAGTATGATAATAATAATAATATGTATGATTTTAAAAGTTGATATGGTCAAAGAACCGTTTTTGCTCCCGGATTATGATTTTGATCGGTCTTAGGAGTTTTATCAAATCGAATTGGTGCTCAGTTCTCGATTAGACCTGCCAATTCAGTTCAGTTTTTAAAAATATGATAATATGTTTGGGAAGAAGCTTAAAAAATTAAATCTTCACTTATGTCAATAATATAATATAAAGTGAACTTCATTAATCTCAAACTGAATGATAAGATAGATAACGTTTTTGGATTTTAACTAATAAATTTGGTCATATTTATAAATTATCTAGTTCATAATAAAGATTTATGCATAGAGTGTGTTTTAACTATCAAATTATCAACAAAAAAAAAAAAAAAATTATATATATATATGATTTAATTACCATATAAAAATTTTACCTATAAAAAAATTTTATGCATATCATCACAAATATAAAGTTGTTGAATTTTTTTTTTCTTTTGAATAATTCGATAGTTATAACGAGAGAAGGAGAGGCGGGGTTGAACTCTAAATGTCATAAACACGTCATGAGGTGTCAACCAGTTGAGTTACATTTATAAAGTTATAAATGGAAGGAAAAAAAAAAAAAACACACTATCAAGTAACTTGACCAACATGCAGGGCCGGCTCAATGACTTTAGGGGCCTTAGGCAAAAATTTTAAGTGGGGCATTTTTATATTTAAATATTAATCAAATAATATATATATTAAATTTTTTTATTTAAAATCTATTTTTTTGCTATTTGAGATGCAAAATTGATACAATAATGTATAATAATAGAAAAAATATAAACCATGTTTAGATTAAAAAAAAAAAAAGTGAGAAGCCAGGTTTTTTAAAAGTGGCTGCACTGCACAGTTGCGTATTGTGTAGCTGTGCAGTTGCGCACTGTGCAACACATGCTGCATAGTACGCAACTGTGCAGTGCAACTGTAATCCAATCATTTTATAGTTAAAATTCTTGCAATTTAGGATATAATGAGGCATTTTTAATGTATTTTATTGACTAATAAAAGTGCTTAAAATTTTTTTAATTAAAATATATTATATATATATATTTTTTACAAGTGGGGGCCTTCTTTTATTTGGGGGCCTTAGGCGATTGCAACAATTGCATTGCCTATTAAGCCGGCCCTGCCAACATTATCTTAATTATGACTTAAGTAAATACATGTAATCATGAATTATGAAAAAATCTATGAATTTTTTTTATATATATTAAGAAATGTTAATAACAATTTTATTGTCGTGCGAGGAGGAAAAAAGTTAATTAAACAACTTGCTGAATTTATTTAAATAATAAATGAACCAAGCTTAAAAAGATTGATAATATTGTTAGGGGGGAAATGTATTTTATTGAATCTATATATATATATATATATAAAATATTTTTTAAAAAATTAGGTGGGCATTACCCCAATTCCGTAAATAGCTACATCCATGTCTATATGCATGCTTACTGTAAAGTCTAAAGAATCAAAGGGGTCCTTAATTTTAACTAGTTAATGGGGTTTTGGATTTGTGGGAACTTCGTGTTCCATGAGATTTCATAGTTGCGCATGAAATACATATATTGCTCACCTATCAACAGCATATGTTGCACTCATTTATAAACATATATCAGCTTAATAAGAAGCTTTGGGTCATGTTAATGGATACCTTTAGCAAAATTATTAATAAATCATTTTAAGAAAATTTTGACACAACTTTTATGAAAAATATTAAAAGCTGTAAAAGAATAATTGTTTTATTATTTTTTCATAAAATGATTCTAAAATAACTCCTAAACCAATACTCTTAGGAGAAATTATTATTTACGTTAGGAGGACTATTGACATGATTCTCTTGACTAATGAGATGATGTCATCTATACAAATGTATGTGTGAGATTCCTAATTAGCACAAGGAATAAAAAATAAAAATTACCAGATGATGTCACATTTGCATAAATAATAGCATTTTAGAGCATCCGTTATTATTTGAAGCATTCCCGGAATTGATCTCTCCAAAATATTTGGGTTAAGAAGGCCTACCATAACATTTTTCAAATTTCATAATAGTAAGAGTTTTGAGTGCATGCTTAGTATTATTGTATACAATAAAATTTAAAAGTTTGAATTAAATTTATTTATTTGATTATATTTGATCAATAGAACATAAAGAATATTATTAGTTTTTTGAATAAAAATTATATATATGATTGAATCTAACTTTTGTCCTTAAATGGGAGGAAAGAACATCACTTTTGAACTATCGAATAAATATTTCAGTAACATGATATTTTGTCACCTCTCTTTGTCTCTATTCTCTCGTTGAATTAAAAATAACACCTCGCCCAAAAGATGTTAAATCATGGACACACAAGTTCACATCCACATCGATTTAATTTAGGAAAATCTTGTGGAATTCATACCAAGTAACAGAAAACTTTAAAGTTTATTGTTCTTATTTGCATTTGTTGAACCAAATTTATTCTTTAAAACTGTAACTTCTATTCAATTAGCTGTGGTCCATGCTATTGCTAAATGCTAATAGGGTTGCTTTCAATTTTGGCTACGAAGAAACCACCCTATTGTTGCTTGCAATAAGCTCCAAATGTAGCAGCTTGAAGGAAAGTTCTGTCATTTGACTTAACTTCGGTATAAACACAATAATTTTTATAACTTTTTTCACAATAATTAAGTGGTAAAATTTTTATTCATTCTCAGTTATTGGGTTTATTATTGACATCAATTTTTTTTTATCTACTAGTAATAACCATTTGTCACTTCAACAATTGTGAAATTTTTTTTTTTTTTTTTTTTTTTTTTTTGTGTTTAATATCTCTATTGTAATTAATTATTTCATTGGTTGCAGGGCATGGGGTATCCTATGTTTGTCACTAGCATTTGCATGGAAGCTATATATCATATTTATTCTCGTTCAACTACATGAATCAGTCTTTGGAATTCGCTACAGAAGACACATACATGAATCAGTCTTTAAACTCACTACATGATGATTTATAAGTCTATACATGTGTATTATTTAAGCAAGTTACATTACTCTTTAAGGGTCATGTGATATTGGTACACATAGATATTAGATAGTTTGTTTAATAGCCACAAAGTGGGTTGGAGGAAATTTTTATATAAACCAGTTTGCATATAAACTTTTTCCTATTATTATTATTATTATTATTATTATTATTATTATTATTATTATTATTATTATTATTATTATTATTATTATTTTTGTAAATGAATATTTATTCAAAAAGCACAAGATAAAATGTATTCAGTATTTATTAGAGTATAATTTTATTTTCTAAATAATTATATATATAAGTTAAACCGTGCTTGCTTTTTTTATTCATAAAGTTACGCTCACACGTGATAAGTCATGAACTCATAATTTTATGTCTCCACCCTTCACTCAGGACTTATAAGGAAAGTAGATGTCAATTAAATTAAAGTTCATTAATTAGCATGCAAATATTAAGAAAAACACACGCAACTGCAATGTTTTTTTTTTTTTTTGGACACGCAACTGCAATTAGTTTTCTGTGAAAGCTAATAAATTGTTGAAAAGTATATTTTCTTATTAAAAAGAACCGTATATTAAAAGTTATAAGTGTATATTTATTATTCTTTTAACTTACAAGACCCCGTTTTTCTCAATTCCTTAACTTTTGGATTGTTAATTTTTTGATATCAATAAGTAACGCAAATTTTTTAACATGTATCTAGAGAGAGTAAAATTCATAGAAAAATGATATTTCACAATTTACTACTTTAACAAGTGAGGCAAATTTAAATTGTATTCCCAAGTTAACATTCAATTGCATTTGTTCTAATAATGCATTACTATGGTCTCACAACTTATAAATAACAAGACGTATGGGACAAATGCAAATTGTGGTCCCCAGTTAACATTCAATAAAATTTGGTCAAATGACAAAGATCTTACCCATGATGCATAGGAGGGTCCTAATGTGATATTATAAACAATACCAAAACCTTAGTCCCAATTTTTTAGGGTCACCTATAAATCTTCAACAATTAGTTAAGATCAATCACATGTATTTTCTTCCTCAATTTTATTATACCTAAAGTTATAATATGTTACCATATGTAGGTCCAAAATTCAGGAACTGGTTAGCCCTATTCCCTGTGATATACAATGCAAGGGGTGCGTGTGTCTTAATTATCACTGGAGGAGCGACCCTAGGTATCTTATTCAAAACCATATGTGATGGGATGCCGAGTGTCTTGCCAAATCATTGACATGTACAGAGTGGTACTTGGTGTTCACAAGCGTAGCATTACTTATAGCCCAACTACCCAACCTCAACTCTATAGCTTGTGTGTCTCTAATTGGGGCCACCACAACCATTGTATACAATACTTTGATTTGGATTCTCTCAATAACCAAGGATAGACCTTCAGACATATCCTACAATCTATTTGACGGAGTGAAATCTAATATGGAAAGATTTAGTGATGTATTCGATGCGCTTGGGTTCATTGCCATTGCATTTATAGGATATAATGTTATCCTCGAGATACAGGTTAGGATCTATAACATCCTTTATGCATTTTCCTTTTCAAGTTCCAATGATTGTTCAATGGTTATCATGTTTGTGATTTGAACTTTGACATGCATGAAACCTAAAATATGAAACTCTATAAGGATATGTACTCACACAACACTTCAATCTTAGGAAAAAGGTTTATCTCTAAAATACTTTGAAGAAAAACCCTCCAAACTCTGTTGGTATCTTTTTATTGGATGTGAATTTTGAAAATCTAACTGCTGGATTGTATGTTCTTATTATGCCCTCTATACTTGCAAATTTCAAGAAGAACAAAGATGAACAGCTATGTCATCAATCAAATGTTTAAATTTTAAGTTTTTATGATCTAAAATTATACACACAAAATAAGTTTAATAATCAAATGGTAAATAACATCCAATTTTGACATGTGTGTTAAAAACATAAAAATCATGCAATCCAATAGTTAAATTTTCAAAATTTGCATCTAATAAAAAGATATAAGAGTTTGAAAGGTTTTTCTCTAAACCAGTTTTGAGAAAAATTTTGCCCTTCATTGGGTGAACCCCTGTACAATCTCCCCTCTCACATGAGATGGGTCCTAAGTATCAACAATTATCTCATGCATTCAATACATTCATTGTACTCCTTACAATGTGGGCCTTCCATAGCATTATGGAACTTACACATTATATATAAGAAAGTAGATGCATATAACAAATCTTTGGTATACCATCTCACTAGAAATTAACCTTTAAGAGGGAAGACTCCGCTGATGGACATTATAATTTATCTTGAAATTAATAAGAAAGCTTACCCCTTAAGTAACCTAAATGCTATCATTTTGACTTGGAAAAAAAAGTGATATGCTATTATAAAAACAAACAAAGTGATGATCGGAAAGAAAGGATATATTTGTCATCTTGATTTAAATGTATTTAATGTTGCAGGGAACATTGCCTTCAAGTCCAAAAAAAACATCCTATAAATCTATGTGCACAGGAGTGACAATATCATACATAGTAATGGCCATCAGCAATAGGTGGATTTTGGGCTTACGGAACAAGGCAAGTGGATTTTATTTTTTTTAAACTTAATGAGAATTGTTATATACATATCTAAGAATAGATTTTATTTTATTTTATTTTATCAATCAAATAAGTTCCTCTTTGGGGTGATGGTTTAAAAATGCAATTTTAGAATATAGCTTTTTAAAAATCCCATTATGTCTGGTTTCTCAAATGATCCATTGAAAAAATTTCCCATCCCCCTCCCGGGAAGTTTGGGTCAGTTGTAGTTTTTTTTTTTTTTTTTGGGGGGGGGGGGGGGGGGGGGGATGGGGGGGTGGTGTGGGGGGTGGTCAGGTATAGCTTGTAAACACTTTTAGTGTAATTATTAATTTGAATTTTTAAACACTTGAGGTTTTGCAATTGTTCAAGCTGATCCTATATTAAAGTTCTACAAAGAAATGGTGTTCCATCTTCTCACATTCATGGTAGACCTTACCGTGAATTTAATGAGTAGATTTCACCATGGATGTGAGAGGAGGAAGCATTATTCTCCGTGCTAATTTTATTATAAAGTGAGGTGGTAAAATAAATAAAGTAGATTTTTTAGTTGCTTAAAGCTAAAATTTTAACAATCATCATTGTGAATGCTCTTAGATTGTAACAAGAAAAAAGTCAGATAATTTCTCATTTTTATGTATTTTCATGAAAAACTATGTAGTGTTGATTTTCTTTAAAAAAAAATATTTTTATTATTTTTTGGTTTTATTGTTTCTTTCCCAAAATATATAAGTAAATATAAACTTTTCAATTTAAAGAGAATGCATCATCAATTAAATTACAATTTTGAGATTCATTTTGATTTTGTTAAATTATATTTGGCACAAAAATGTCTCACCACAAAAATGTTAAATTACCAATTCCCAATTCCCAAATTCCTAACCCTCTCTCTCTCTCTCTCTCTCTCTCCATGGCTAATTCCCTTGATCTCTTTATGGGCATTGCAAGCAGATGTATTGTTGAGAATTTATGGTGGAAATTTGAGTGATTTGTGAAATTATGAATTGATATTTTGGTTTGTTGTGGATTGAGGGCATGAAATTGAAGATTAATTATTATTTTCATTTTTGATAACATGGAGATTAATTATTTTGTTCCGTGTAAAGGGCATGAATGCAGGGAAATTTCTGTACCAATTTTAATTCTTGGTCAATTGGGTCTCAAGAATTTGGGCATTGATTTTATAATGTTAGATTTGAAGTTTTCATCTTATTGACAATTTAATATTTTTTTATAAAAAAAAAATATAATTTCCATAATTTTTTTAAAGATATTATTGTTTAAAAATAATTTTGTATTAATTTTATTAAGTTTCATTTTTATAAAATGTTTTTTTAATAATAAACACCTACAAGGCGCTTGATCTCAATTCATCCTAAAATTGAAGGAAGTTTAACATACAAGTGAATTTGGACACTGTTATATCTCAAGGGACTAAAAATTTAAATTGATAGTTCAAAGAATGTGTTTGAAATGGACTCTATCAATTTCTGATAAAATGGACAGAATCATGTTCCTTTCCAAATATGAAAAGGAAAAACAGAAGGCTTATATTTATAGGCCCTTGTATATACTTTTAGAAGTTTATATCGCTATTCTATATATCAAAAAATGTGAGTGAGTGTCTTCTGATTCTCCATTTGTTATAATGAAATTTGACCTCTCCAAGTCTCCATAAAAGTAAAGCAATGTATGTGGAACTACATAAATTCTTGTATGCTTCTTCTATATTGTGCTTGTTATATACTTGCTTGATTCATATTTATGTGCAAGCTATATCACTTCTAAAGAAACCTAAGAAAATGTAACAAATCATCCAAATTTGCCCTTGTTATGGACCATCATTCAAGAAGCTTTTCTCAACAAAGTTGTGGACAATCTCCTCACTTATTTTTATTTTTGTTAGAAATACTCAGATCAAGTAAGAGAGTAGTACAAGTATGTGTGTTATATAAGTAATCTAGGTGGGCCTAAAGCCCACAACACTAAAACATGTTAACAACCCCCCTCAAACTCAAGGTGGATGTGAAACCAACTTAAGGTTGTCAACCAAAGTGCGAAGGCGTCTCTTAGGATGTGACTTGGTGAAGATATCTGCAAGTTGATCTTTAGAGGAGAATGAGATCAGCTTGAGAACACCATGGACAAGATGATAACGGATAAAATAACAATTGATCTCGATGTGTTTAGTTCGTTCATGGAAGACATCATTGTGAGCAATATGAATGACACTTTGGTTATCACAATAAAGAGGAGCAGTAGAGGATGTAGACACACCTAAGTTTTTGAGAAGCCATTGTAACCAAAGGAGCTCAGATGTGGTATTAGTAAGGGCACAATATTCTGCTTCAGTACTGGAGCGGGCCACATGAGTTTGTTTCTTGCTTCGCTAAGAAATCAGAAAAAAACCAAGTAGAAAGCAATAGCCAGTGGTGGACCTGCGATCATGTTGAATATGCTAGTATGGATGTGGAAGTAAAAGTATAAAGTGTAGAACACAATAACACACGAGGGTTACGTAGTTCAGCCTAACGGCCTACATCTACGAAAGAAACCCAAAAGGGCTACATCAATAATATATTAGAGTGTTGTATAAAATCTTATGTTATAATGAACCATAACATGTGTATATATAGTAGACTAAACTTTAGACTAATAGACTTCTAGTACAAGTAGGGGACTTTGCTTGAACACAAAGTAGAATTAGACTTGAGCTTATGTTAATGGACTAATATATCTCTAACACCCCCTCTCAAACTCAAACTCAAGATGGAGGTTTGATGAAATCTTGAGATTTGATAAGGTTGAGAAGATCCCTTGAATGAAATTTTGCTCTGTGGCGGTGGTTTGAGAAAGGCAATGGTTTTGCAGTGTTGATGCGACTTCTAACAATGGCATGACTATATTGGAGAGTTTTGATGGCAGCAGTAGGGAGCCAAAGAAGATGAACGCAGCGAAGAAATACTGAGGAAGACAAAGATTGCTCTTAATACACCGTAAGGATAGAAAACCATGGCCACAGAAAGGTGGCTCAGATACCATGTTAGAAATACTGAATGATTGTATTGTATTTCTCAGTAAAAGAATATACATGAGTGCCTTTATATAGGAGGTAGATGCGTGCAGTATAAGTAAGAGTGTTGTACAAGTATGTATGCTATACAAGTAATCTAGGTGGGTCTAAAGCCCACAACACTAAAACACGTTAACAATTTTTATGAATGCCAAGTATCGTATAATGGAGGAGATGCATTGTTGGTTACATTTGCACATGTTAACGTGTATAGTGTTGTGGGCTTTAGGCCCAACTAGTTTACTTGTACAGCACACATCTTATACTACACTCCTACTTGTACTACACTCATATGCCTCCTATATAAAGGCACACTCATGTATATTCTTTTACTGAGAAATACAATATTATTGCATTCAATATTTCTACAACCAATACTACGTTTAGATACTACGTTTCACACGGTATCCAACGTCTGCATTTTTTTTTTTTAAAAAGCGCGTTTCAACACTTTCAGTGGGTTTTATACACTGTTCATGAGACTTATAAACTTCTTTTTTTAGCAACTTTTTCATTAAAAATGGGTCTTACAGTACTATTTACACATTTAAAAATTGTTTTGTTACAGTATTTTCAATTTTTAGTTTTCAACAAAATAAGTGATATCCAAACGTACCAACGTGAATGAATGATTTTCTTTTTTTATTTTTCAAAAAAAGTAGCAATAATATAAATCACCTTATGATGTTAGTCAATTTTAATTATACTTGTTATGAATCTTGATATGTTGTTTGTCAAAAGTGAGGAATAATCTTCCTTTATACGCAGAAAAAGATTATATAGGTGCAGTGACGCCGCTAGTTACATCACTAGCATCATGTCATAATTGCGGTGTAATCCTAGTCACATTCCTTTTATGCAATACTCTTCCTCATATGGTTGTGACTTGTTCCTTCTCAAAAAAAAAAAAAAAGGTAAAAAAAGAAAAAGAAAAAAGGTTGTGACTTGTGAGGGCTTTCTAGATGACACTAAGCATTATTATATATAAAACAGCGCTATGTTACACACAAATCTACACACGCATAAAATAGCAACTGAAACTGTGACTTCAAGTCACGATTTTTAATTTGAATTTTAGTTGCTTTTTAGCACATATAGTGGCGGCTCTAGAAATTTTTTTTAGAGTGGTCAATAAATTATACAAAATTCAATAATGAGACAATTTGAATAAATCAATGTCACAAAAAAAAAAAAAAAAAACACACAAATACATGAAATATTACAATTTTTTTTGTACTAACAAAGAAAATAAGAAAAAAAAAAAGACATATAAAAGATTAAGTGTAAATTGAAAATGCTGATTTGAGAATAATAAAGTGATCACAACAATTTCATAACAAATCTTATGCAACAAGTTCTTCGCCTATTATTGGTGGGTAAAAAATGTCAACATTGAACCCTAATTAAAATTAGTAACATCTTACCACATAAGATTTATTGTGAAAATGTTGTGGATGTAGCATTTCTCTTATATTTATTGAACTTAGATTCTTATGATTCTCAAGTAAAGGTGTTCAACATTTTTATTAGGGTTGTCAAAATAGGTTAATTTAGTGTATAATATATATATTTTTAAAGTAGACATATACATTTTTTTCAAGTGATTACAGAACATTTTAGTTTTAAACAATTATTTATGTAATTTTTTTTTGCATATATAATTTTTTTTTTTGACAAGGGTGGTCCTAGGACCACCCTCACATACAAGTAGAGCCGCCAGTGAGCACGTATGTGTAAATGCGTGTGTAACAACTTTTTCTCATAAAACAAGGGCAATATTTTCTGGATTTAGATCCCTTGCGCACTTTTGGTGTAATAGTCATTCTACAAGTATAAGTGCTTGTGGGATGTGAGGGGTAAGGACCGAGGTTCAAGTCTCCAAAAGAAAGTTTAACACACATATACACTTAGATTAGGCTAAAATAGAACTTCTATCTTTTATATATAAAAAAAAAAAGATCCCTTGCAAATCTACTAAGAGCACTAATATTAGGGGTGTCAAATTGCCAAATTTCATCTGAGGGTTGAAAATTTGAAAGTAAACTTTTTAAAATTTCAATCTTAGTGAAACTGAAAATTGAAAAACATTGTAGCAAAATAATTTTCAAATATGTGAATAGTATTGTGGGACCCATTTTTAATGAAAAAGTTGTTAAAAAATGAAGTTTGTGGGTCCCATGACTGAAAAGTTGCTGAAAAGGTACGGATAAAATTGCTGAAAAAGTTACCGTGTATATTGTTCACACCCCAAGGTCTACAATCACGACTTGAGAAAAAAAGAAAAAGAAAAAAAAGAAAACGCAAAACATGTACACGGGAAGCGCAAAACGTGCTTCCCAAATGCACACTAAATAAGAATTATACATGCTTGTAATGTCAATCCATGATTATTTCCTAAGAATTTTATTAATTCTTTGTTCAAGCTCACCCTATGTTCAAGTTGTATTAATTATATTAAATTTTATTTTTAAAAAATGTTTTTTTTTAATAATAAACACATACAAGGTGCATGATCTCAATTCATCCTAAAATTAACTAAAGTTTAACATATAGGTGAATTTGGACACTGTTATACCTCAAGGGACTAAACGTTCAAATGGAAAGTCCAAAAAATGCGTTTGAAATAAACTCTATCAATTTTTGATAAAATGGAGAGAATCATGTTCCTTTCCCAATATGGAAGGGGAAAAGAAAAGGCTTATATTTATAGGCCCTTGTATATACTTTTAGAAGTTTATATTGCTATTCTCTATATATCAAAAACATATAAGTGAGTGTCTTCTAATTCTCTATTTGATATAATGAAATTTGACCTCTCCATAAAAGTTAAACAATGTTGTGGAACTACATAAATTCTTGTATGTTTCTTCTATATTGTGCTTGTTATATACTTGCTCAATTCATATTTATGTGTTAGATATATCGCTTCTAAAGAAACCTAAAAATGTAACAAATCATCCAAATTTGCCGTTGTTATGGACCGTCATTCAAGAAGCTTTTCTTTACAAAGTTGTGGACAATCTCCTTATTTATTTTTTTATGAATGCCGGGTATCGTATAATGGAGGAGATGCATTGTTGGTTACATTTGCACAAATCCATGGACCCAACATCTCGAAGTCAATGATGGTTACAGTTTACCTTCTGGTATTGGTGAACTGTTTATGTGCATTCCAATTTTATGTCATGGTAGTTTTTGACAACTTTGAAGTTAGGTACACAAGCAAGAAGAATCGGCCATGCCCATTGTGGGTTCACACATGCATCCGAGTTGGCTATGGAGGGTTTGCTTTCTTTCTTTCTGTGATTTTTCCATTTTTGCGAAGCCTAGCACCACTAGTTGGAGGTGCTACATTGCCTTTAACTTTTGCTTATCCATGTTTCATGCGGAGTGCAATGAAGAAACATCGACCAAATGGTTTGGTTTGGTTTATAAACATGGGGTTAGGTTGCTTTGCCGTTGTCTTGACTGTTCTAATAGTTATTGCAGCGGCTAGGACCTTAGCTGACAAAGGCTGAAAAGGTAACTTCTACAAGCCTTTATGCCAGATTTAGTAAGAAATAAAACCAATACCCATTTCGAATGTATGTATGAACCTCATGGATTACTTATTCAAATGGCAATCTTGTGTTAACATCAACAAAGGTTTGAGGATACAATCTTGCATTAGGAACCTTAAATAAAGTTGTCAATATCGTAGAGGACGTTGTTTCGGTTTGGGTAAGAGAATAAAATATTTTAGTACAAATTAATATTGGTGCACGTTTTCGATGTTACCAAAATTTATATATGTTGTTTACAAAATAGAAGTTAAAAAATATATATTTTGTTAAGAGTGTTGTAACTCAATTAACGTTTCTTAATATTTCTAATAAAGACGTTCATGATTCAAATTCTTCTTATTGGACCCCATTATAATTATTGAATTATAAGAAATATATATAATACGTGCTTAGTCCAAATTGCATGCCTGTCCCTCCAGTGAGTTTATCCTATTATTCAAGAGTCATACATCATCAATTTTGTCAAAAAACAATGCGTGAACTCCAAGTTTATAGCACAGTTTTCATGTGATACATATGTTCTTTTTTAGTTACATGGTCAAAGCATAATATGTAAGACCAGATTTTTATCAAAATTAAAAACTATGATAAAAGATTAAAAAAATGATAAAACTTCTTACTACTAAAAGTTTTAGTTCCAAACTTTTTTTTTTCCTATCACAATTCCAACAGTTTTCTAAACCCTTAGAGCTTTGGTAACAGAGTTTCTCTTTCTTGTAAAACAAATAATTTTTGTGATTTTTAAGGTACTTAATATATCATCTATTGCTAAAAATTATGTCATGTGACTAAAATACGCCATCTAAAATCCAACTTTTAGTATATTAACATATGATACTATACTTAATACAAATATTTTGATAGAAATGAATGTGTTTAATCCTAGGATATATTAACTTAGTGATGACCTATATATTGTATAAATTGTAATCATTATAGAGCAAGATAGCATGAGCTAAAACCACATTGTAGGCAAAGGTATCACAGATGCAATCTTTCACACACTTAATTAATACTGGCCACATACTTCAAAAAATAAATTATACCTTATCACACTAACCCAAATACAAAACCCTTATAAAAAATAATTGAATATCCACTAATAAAGACTCATAGGATCCTGTTAGCTTTTAAAATAATGCATCACGTGAAACGAAAACGAAAAGCAAAAAAAGGATACATGACTTTGAAACTTGAGCAAAGACTTCTGATTGAGTGGGAATGGCTATATTTGTAGGAAGCATAATGAAAAGAATTGGTTTCCACACCAAATGAATTAAGCTTATAAATGGAAGGTCTCACCAAAGTTTCTTTCTCTGTATTAAAAAACAGAGAGCCAAAGTTTACTCTTTATTAAAAAACAGAGAGCCAAAGGGTTTATCAAATCATCTTGGGGACCGGTAAAATAAAAGGATCCATCTATCACCATTTTTTTGTATTTTTAATAGGATGTATAAAACTGTGAAGAAAGTATAGCCCCAGAGCTAATACACATGTAGGGGTGTCAATGTTCGACCCAACCCGCGAACACGACACGAACCCGACACGGGTTTTTTCGGGTTAGGGTTGGGCCTTAATGGGTTTGGGTCATAAACGGGTCGACTCGAAAGCGACACGATAAGAAACATGTCATAAACGGGTCAACCCGCATAACCCGTAATAGACACGTTTGACACGCTAATTTATTTGTGTCAACTTGAAATGACTCACTTAACACAACTCGTTTAAGTCGTATAACAAATAAATATTTATTTTATTTTAAATTTGTCAAATACCTCTTATGTCCAACATATATTTTAAATTTAAAAAGAAAAGTGAGTAATTACAAAAATTTACAAGGAATATAATTGGAAATTGAAAGCTTACAGACTCTAGAACTACTAATATATATATATATATATATATATATTGGCATAGAACTTGCACAAATGAAATTGGATGAGCTTGTGGACAATGTTGTGAATTTGGACATTAACAAAGAATCTATAAATGATAATTGTGGCCATAGTCAGGATTAGTCTACTGTTTGCCCAAATTCTTTCAATACTGATACTTAGCATTTGGCGGGTTCTAAGAATATTATATTTTTGTTGAATTATGTTATTTTATTTTTGTTAAACTTTGTTATTTTGAATTTGAGTTGAAGTGTATGCACTTTTTTTGAAGTGTAAAGAACTTATATTTAGATGAATGTTATATTTTTGTTGAACTATATTATTTTGAATGTGGGTTGAAGACTTAAAGTGTATGCACTGCTTTTTGGGATGTAAACAAAATTATTTCTAAATGGATGTTATATTTAATATTATGCAAGTTGAAATGGGTTGGGTTACATTTGTGTCAACCCAACACAACTCGTTTATTAAGCGTGTCAAATAGGTTGAGTCAGGTCAACCCGCCTTATTAACAGGTCGGGTTAGGGTTGAAGGATCATGACACGATTATTAAATGGGTCGGGTTAGGGTTGAGCCATATAGTCGAATACCCCTACCTCGACACGACACGAACCCGACACGCTAACCCGAATTGACACCCCTATACACATGTCCTTCAAGGTCAAGGAACCATGTGGCACTGTTAATATGCCCAAAGATCTTGGCAGAGGACCCCAGTTTTTTGATGTCAAAAGTTGAAATTATTGTACGATGTAATCATTTTTTCTTAATAACTTGATAGTTAGAGACGAAAGATTTGAATGTTGTAGCCATTTTTTCTTAATAACTTGATAGTTAGAGGCAAAAGATTTGAACCCTGGACATATTTATTGAACTATCAGAAATTGCAGGGCTGTTTTACCCAAAAAAAAAAAAAAAAAAAAAAAACAAAAAACAAAACAAATTGCAGGGCTGTTAGCTATTGTATGACATACCTTGACTTTACTAAATGTGTGAATGAAAGATTTTCTTTTCATGTATCTACCCGTTTGGATACTGACGATTTGCTCCAGGTTTGCATTTTGGCGTTTCCTTTTTTTTTTTTTTTTATTAGCGTGTTTCAACAATTATTCTGCTTTTAGAGTAGGTCTCGTACACTATTTACGGAACTCACAAATATCTTTTTTCAACAAAAACTTTTATTAAAAATGAGTTCTACGTTACTATTTATACATTTAAAAATTATTTTGTTACAGTATTTTCAGTTTTCAATAAAATAAACAGTATTCAAATACACTCTAAATATGAATGAACGATTTTTCTTTCTTATTTTTCAAAAAAAGCAGCAACAATATAAATCACGTTATGAGGTTAGTCAATTTTAACTATGCTTGGTATGAATCTGGTATTTTGTTTGTCAAAAGTGAGGAATAATCTTCCTTTATACGCGGAAAAAGATTACAAAGGTGCTGTGACGCCATTAGTTACATCACTAGCATCATGTCATAATTGCGGTGTAATCCTAGTCACAGACCCTTCATGCAATATTCGGTTGTGAGGGCTTTCTAGATGGCACTAAGCATTATTATATATAAAACAACCCTTTATTACACACAAATTTACACGCGTAATAAAATAACTTTTTTTTTTTTTCGGTAAACGACGCTTGGCATTAAAACTACAGAATAAAAAGTGTGTTACAACAAACAATTCCGGCTGCAAATCACCCACCACATCTGGTCGGTTATACAAAAATTGAAAATCAGAGTTATTATGATATTAAGTTTGGCGCGTTTATGTCTGCATTTTTAGTGGGTTTCGTGTACTATTTAGAAGACCTATAAATCTCTTTATTCGATAATTTTTTTATTAAAAATGAGTTTTATTTCATTATTTATATATTTAAAAATTATTTTATTATAATATTTTTAATTTTCAGCAGTATCTAAACGAAGTTTTAAGTTTTGCTCGACGGTCAGCACAACAACTAGCTTCTCTGAACACATGCGCCACCAAGTGAATAGGAAAAGTCTTTATCAAGTTCTTGCATTCAGTTAAGAAAGGTTCAAGCATTAAATTGACACTGAGGGACTTGAAAATGATGAACAATAAATTCGACGTCCATTTCAATACAAATATTCTCAATTCCCAGCTGCTTGGCCACGGTAAGCCCATTCTTCAATGCCCACAGTTCAGCAACAGTACTTGAGGTGTTTTGCGTAATAAAATAACTACAATCATGATCAGAAGTCAAAATTTTCAATTTGGATTTCAATTGTCTTTTCGCATGTATGTGTTAATGCGTATGTAACAACTTTTTCTCATAAAACAAGAGCAATATTTTCTAGATTTAGACCCCTTGCAAATCTGCTTAAAAAAAGAAAAGTTATGAAAAGTAAAAGATTTTAAAAATATAAAATAATGTGAAAATTTGAGAGTAAATTTTTTTAACTTTGTTTGGGTGGATTTTAGGGAGAAAGAAAAAAAAAGAAAGTGGAAAATAGGAGCTCCCCCAAGACCCGTAGTCATTATATATATATACCACCAACCATCAGCTTTATATTTGCAAAACCCACACCTAATATTTTCAACAAAGCTTTTGAACTAGAGCAGAGGAGGGTAGCCATGGCAGAAATGGTAGAACCAAATAATAGAAAAGTTATGCCTCTCCCAGCTTCACCTTCCAATACCAAAACCCCGGGAGAGCCTATGCAAATGATAACCATTATAGATAGTGATCCCTCAAAAGATGTTACTACATCTGCAAGTTTGCAAGGTTATCAGCAGAATCCACAGGAAGCTTGGCTTCCCATCACTGAGTCCAGGAATGGCAACACCTTTTTTGCAGCGTTTCATTTACTCTGTTCGGGAATTGGATTGCCAGCTCTTTTGCTTCCTGTTGCATTTGTCACACTCGGATGGTAAGCTATCTTTTGCAATGATTTGAGTTGTCATGATTAAGTTCAATTTTGCTTAACTAATAAAGTCATTAATTGTTCATAAATCCAAAGAGAAAATGTTGGGTTATGAAATGAGAATTTCACGACTAACTAAAATCAAGCTCCTACAGACGTGTAGACTTGGAAAGTTTATGGTCATTTTCTTTCCATGTGTGTGATAGAGATTTGTTAATTGCATTTTACCCTTACATGGTTTGGTCAATTTGTCTATTCAAACTTGAAAAACAATTGCATTTCATTAATATATGATGTTCATTTGTATCTACTTTTAGTTACTGAATTTAATCTATTCAAGTTATAAAATAAAATTGTCATTTGTTTTTCAATTTAAAATCCAAATGATCCCTTTTAGGAGACAATTTATAGTCTCAGTATAGGAAGAAATGGAATGTTTGAGTACCCGAAGGCTGAAAATTGATCTGTTATGCACACACACACACACACACACACAAAAAAAAAAAAATTTAACTGATCCGATAATTAGCTAGTAGGGGTGTGCAGAAAACCCACCGACCCGCCAAACCCGACCCGACCCAACCCAACCTGCCGGGTTGGGTCGGTTTTTTAGGCCTGGTGGGTTGGGTTGGGTTACAAAAAATTATTTCATAGCGGGTCGGGTTGGGTTTGGGTCATAAAATTACAAACCCGCCAAACCCGACCCGACCCACCCATATTTAATATATATTTAAAATATATTATATATTTAATAATAAAAAATTTGTTAGACATATTTATCCCATTTAGACATATTTTGTTTACAACTGAGTTTGAATATTAGTTTATATATTAATGTATATTTTGTTTATCAACTCAGGTGGCAAGTGTAATATATTTTTGTATGCTCAATTTAATAATAATAGTAATAAAATAAAAAAATTGTTCAACCCATGGGTTCAACCCGACCCAACCCGACCCATGTGGGTTGGGTTGGGTTGGGTTAGACATATGTGATGGGTTGGGTTGGGTCGAATTTTTTTTGACCCACCATGGTGGGTTGGGTCAAAAAATTCCCTCAACCCGACCCATGCACACCCCTATTAGCTAGGTTGGCTCAACTACTTGGGGAAAAAAAAAAAAAACTTCTTTCTTATATATTTTATTAAATAATCAGTCAAACTTAACCTTTTAGACTTGATGTAAAGGCAAGCTTATGCTCAAAATATGACCATATAACTTGGGGAAAAAAAAAAAAAAAACTTCTTTATTATCTATTCATTAAACAATCAATCAACCTCAACCTTTTAGACTTGATGTAAAGGCAAGCTTATGCTCAAAATATGACATTATATTTGGGAGGAAGCTTATAAGTGCAACTAATCGATAACCATGCAATACACAAAAAAGTTTATCAAATTATGATTTTTTTTTCCCCTTTATTTTACTATTTACTTTTCTTTTTTCTTAGAATTCTTTTACTATTTGTCCAACCATGAAATTTGATAATTATATTAATTACTAATAAAAATTTATTATAATTGTGTTAATAAATAAAACTATCTATTTTATCATTTAAAGAAAGAATAGCGTAAGTTATTAAGCTAAAATTATCATAAAATATTACAACCATACATCCATGGTACAAGATTCTATAGTTTCCCCCCCCCCCCCCCCCCCCCCCCCCCATTTATGACCAGAAAAAAAAATACATTGCTCTTTGCTCACTTTTCTAAAGATCTGAGACATTTCACGTGATACTCATTTTTCTTCCTTTAAAGAAAGAATCAAAAAGCTCTCCCTTTGATTAAAGAAAAAGGAATTGTGTGTTCCATGTTATTTCCCTGTTGACTCCGTGTCCGAATCTGTGGACTATTAATTAACGTCGGCGCGTTTATACTTTATATAATTCATATGTTCATTTATAGTACTATTGTTCACACTTTTCAACAATGACTTCGCTTTTTTGGTATAAATTTTATCAACAATGACTTCGAAATTATATATGAGAACAGTTCATCCAAAAAAAAAAAAAAAAAAAAAAAATGAGAACAGAATCTTGGAAACTTTTTCAATATAGTAACGTCACTACCTCCCACGTGAATATATAATAAGTCTTTCCCATTTCCAATGTGAGTTTAATTAATATTAATAAAATCTAATATTTTTCGAGGAGTTTGAAAATTAATTTTTCCAAAAGATTGGGAGTAACATAGTATATAATAATCTTTTCCAAATTATTTTGTAAAAATAAGAGTTTTATGCCTCAGTAATATTATCTAGAGAGTAAATTTTAATTTTCTTAATTAAATTCATATTTAATAACAATTATATATTTAAATTTAATTAAAGAATTTAAAGTACAACATTTAAGAATCTGGTTTTTCCTTATATGAGAATAATAAAGAACTTTGTTTTTAGATATTTATAATTATTTCAGTATCATGATATATTCTCTCCTCTGTTTTTCTCTTCTCTCATTGAATTATCCAAAAATGTTAAATCCTGGATACACAAGTTGACATCCAACAGCCATTTAACTTTTGAACATTAGAAATTCATACAGAGAAACATATAACTTTAAAGTTTGTTGATCTTATTTGCATTTTTTTGAACCAAATTCATTCATTGAAAATGTAACTTCTATTTGATTATCTGTGATCCATGCTATTGCATAAACAGCTTGAAGAAAACTAGAAAAGTCCTATAATATGATTTAAGTTCATAAGTTTGAGGAAATTTTAAAACTTTTTTCACAATAATTGTGTGGGCAAGATTTACTCATTCTCAATTGGGTCTATCACTAACATTAATGTTTTACCTACTTACCAATAACAATAATTGTGTTGGCAAGATTTACTCATTGAAATGAAATTTTGTGCTCTTAATCTTATTGTAATTTCATTGGTTGCAGGGCATGGGGTATAATATGTTTGTCTCTAGCATTTGCGTGGCAGCTTTATACCATATTTATTCTTGTTCGACTCCATGAGTCAGTTCTTGGAATCCGCTACAGCAGATACATGCACCTTGCAATAGTTTCTTTTGGTTAGTACAAAACCTCTGTTGTTGTTGTTGTTGTTGTTGTTGTTATTATTTTACTTTTTGTTTATAAATATTCTACAAGCACAAGATAAAATATATTTAATATTTTATTTTCTAGACTTTTCTTTTTTTAAATTCAAATTGTAATCGCTTTTTTTTTTTTTTTATAAGTTACACATGCACTCAATAAGTCCTGATCTAATAACTTCATGTTTTCACCCTCCACTGAATACTTATTAGCATGCAAATATCAAGAAAAATACACCCAACCTCAATATATTTTGTGTGAAAGCCAATAGATTGTTGAAAAGTATATTTTTCCTTTTGAAAAGTATTATACATTATAATTCATAATTTAATATTTATTATTATTATAACATACAAGGCTCATTTTTTTCATGATCCTTTAACTTGAGGGTTGTTATTATTTTTTTCTCAATAAAATATACAAATTTTTTTAATAATTATCTTGATTATATATAATGATTAGTACATAATAAAAGTAGTTTCTTTTGAAATAATATTATATATATATAAATTAAAATCTATATTTGATATTTCACAATTTACAACTTTAACAACACGGGAGACAAATTTAAATTGTATTCTCATTTCCCTAGTTAACATTCAATTGCATTTGTTCTAATAACGTGTTGCAAAGTTCTCACAACTTACTAAATTTAACAAGAAGTGGGACTAATACAAACTGTGTTCCCCAATTAATATTCAATAAAATTAGGCCAAATGACAAAGGTCTTACCCATAATGCATAGGAGGGTGATAATGTGTTATTATATACAACACCAATGCCTTAGTTCCAAATTTTCAGATCAGCTTTGGATACTCAATAAATTAGTTAATATCAATGACATGTTTTCTCTTCCTCAATTCTATACTATCTTAAGTCATAATTTATTACTATGTGCAGGTCCAAAACTAGGGAAGTTGCTTGCCCTATTCCCTGTATTATACAATTCAGGGGGTACGTGTATCATTCTAATTATTACTGGAGGTAGGACGCTGGACCTCATATTCAAAACCCTATGTGATCGTGATGCCATGTGTCATGCTAAATCATTGACAAATACAGAGTGGTTCATGGTGTTCACATGCTTAGCAATACTTATAGCCCAACTACCAAACCTGAACTCTGTGGCTTGGGTGTCTTTAATTGGGGCCATCACAGTTGTTCTATATTCTACCTTGATTTGGGCTCTGTCAATTACCAAAGATAGGCCAATAGACATATCCTACAGTCAATCTGACAAATTGAAATCTAACATGGAAAAATTTAGTGATGTGTTGAATGCGCTTGGGATCATTGCCCTCGCATTCAGAGGACATAATGTTATTCTCGAGATACAGGTTAGAATCTCTAACATCCTTTCTACTTTTTTCTTTTCAGGTTCCAATGATAGTTTAATGTTGTTCATGTTAGTGATTTGAACCCCACCTCTTCCTCTCTCAATATTTATCTAACCAAAAAAAAAAAAAAAAAAATCCTTTTCCTTTTTAAAAAGTTTAGAATTACACTTTTTTTTTTGGTTTTAGGGTAAACAATGGTTTACGAATACATAATTCGCATAGAATTTCATAACTTGTCAAATTGGTAATTTGTAATTAGTGTGTGAAAATAATTTTTTATGCATGAGTCCATGTGAATATGATGTTAGACAAATTATAATTTTTAGTGAAAAGCGTGCTATACCATAACGCTTTGCTTTTGGGGTAAGATACACTTCAACATTTACGAGCTAGTTAAGTCAAGGTTTGTGCCTTCACCCAACTTTAGGATCCAACATGAGAGTATCCAACTATGTAAGAAAGCTTAGCCCAGCTTAAACTCATGACCCTTTTAGATTCAATAGAACTTGGACATGTCAAAATCCTAAAATATGAAACTCTATATAAGGATATGTACTCACACAACACTTCAAAGTCTTCAATCTTAAAGCTTGGAAAAGATGTCTAAGAGATTTTGCATTTCATAGAGAAACAAATAAAAGATCACCCACCCTTCCCCAATGGTGGACTTACTACCACTCCCTTGTGACAATCTATATATCTTCATTATTAGGTTCATTGGGTTAACTCCTCTACAATCTCCCCTCTCACATAAGATTGGCCCTAAGTATTAACAATTACCTCATACATTCAATACATACATAATCTTTGAACTTATACCTTATGAGAAATATATATATATATATATATATATAGAGAGAGAGAGAGAGAGAGAGAGAGAGAGACACACACACACACACACACACTAGAGATCTATCATTCAAGTGCAAGGAGGGAGGAGTCTGCCCCATATAATAGTGATACACTATTATAAAAACAAACCAAACTATGCTTTAAAAGAAGAAATACATTTGTCATCTCGAATTGAATGTAATTTTAAGTTAAAATGTCTTTAATTTTGCAGGGAACATTGCCTTCAAGTCCAAAACAAACATCCTATAAGTCAATGTGTACAGGAGTGACAATATCATACATAGTAATCGCTCTGTGCCAATATCCCCTTGCAATAGGTGGATTTTGGGCTTACGGAAACAAGGTAAGCAAATCTTTTTTTTTTTTTTTTGTTTGTTTGACCTTATTGAGATTTGTTATATATTTTCCTAAGAAAGAGATTAATTTCAATCATCCTGATTTTTTCATCAGTCAAACAAGTTCGTGTTTGAGATTGGTTTAAAAATGCACTTTTAGAATATAAATTTTTTTAAAAGGGAAATTTAAAAAATCCCACTTCTTTTTAGGTATAGACGTATTGTTTCTCGAACAATCCATTTAAAAAAAAATGTCAAAATGCAAAAACACCACTGAGGTTTAGGTCAATTGTAAATGTTAGTGTACATTTAATTTGACCTCTCTCTCTTTGCCTACCTCTCCCATTTGCACTATTTCCCTTGGGCCCAACTAGACCCAAGGAACGCTCCTTCCACTGTGGTCTACTTTGATGTCAAATTGAGGTTAAAGGGTTTTGAAATTTTTAATTGTTTTGGGGTGTCGTGAACTTACGAATTGATAGTTAGGAAATTGGAGATAGATGATTTTGTTCCTTCTAAAATGCTTGAATTTAGTGAAATTGGAGGTAAATAATTTTGTATCACTTTTATTTTAATATATATTTTTTAATAATAAACATGGTTACATAGAACTATATAAGACACGTGATTGCAATTCGTTTCTCAAATATATAAAAGTTTAACATAGAGGTTAATTTAGATACTTCTAAGATCTTAAGGGACTAAAAATTTAAATTGATAGTGCAAAGAATGTGTTAATTTGGATACTTGTAAGACTTTTATTTTTTTTCATTATTATTTTTATTATTAATTTTTTTTCTTTTTTATTTATTTATTTATTTATGAATGACAGGTACCGTATAGTGGAGGACAAGGATTGTTGACTGCATTTTCACAAATCCACGGACCAAACACCTCGAAGTTAATTATGACGTCAATTTACCTACTAGTATTGGTGAACTGTTTATGTACATTCCAAGTTTACGCCATGGTTGTTTTTGACAACTTGGAAGTTAGATACACAAGCAAGAAAAATCAGCCATGCCCAAGGTGGGTTCGCACATTCCTTCGCATTTTCTATGGAGGGTTGGCTTTCTTTCTTTCTGTGACTTTTCCATTTTTGGGAAGACTAGCACCTTTAGTTGGAGGTGCTACATTACCTTTAACTTTTGCTTATCCATGTTTCATGTGGATTGCACTGAGGAGACCTCGGCCAAATGGTTTGGTTTGGCTTATAAACATGGGGTTAGGTTGCTTTGGCATTGTCTTGACCGTTCTAATAGTTATTGCAGCGGCCTGGACCTTAGCTGACAAAGGCCTAAAAGCCAACTTCTACAAGCCTTAACGATAGATACATTAGTAAGAAATTAAACCTATAACCGTTTTGAATATATATATAGACCTCAGGAATTACTTATTCAATTCGACGTCTTGTGTTAACTGTTGTTTTATATATGAGTATATACAAGACAAGTTGTAATATATTATGTTGAAAATGAAGAGAGAGTACCATTTGTGTAAGATGAAGAGAAAGAGGTTAATTGGTTTTTTTAAGGGGTTTAACTCCTTTTTAATTCAAGTTCAACAAATTGTTATAATGCTTTCTGAACGTTAAAATCAATTAAAGTAACTCTCTAAATGTGCCTTTTGACCCACTTCACTATAAATATTGATTCGTGTTTATTTTGTAACTATTTTTCACAATTTTTATTGAAATTCACAAGAACTTTCTCAAGATTACTACTTGAAGAATACTCAGCTTAGTTGTATCCTAGGAACATATTTGCAATAAGCGAAGTGTTAGCGCCTCTAAACCCTTTTTTATCCAACTATTTAATGTTATTCCTATATTGTATTATATACATATTCCCAACATTAACGAGTCTTGTACAATCTTGCATTAAAGAGTCTTGTACAAAGTTGTCAATACTATATCAGAGGCAATTTCAGTTTGGATAAGAGAACGAAATATTTCAGTACGAATTAATATTGGTGTACGGTTTTTATATTACCATAATTTATATAAATAGAATTTAAAATACACATATTTTAATTCATAACAATGAAATTAATATATATATATATATATATATATATGTATGTATGTATGTATGTATGTATGTACACGATTCTCTATTACTCCCATAATTGATTTTATTTTTTGATAGATTATATGTGTTTTAATCCTAGGATATCTTAACCTAGTGATGACTTAAATATTGTATAAATTATAATCATTAAAAAGCAAGATACCATGAGCTATAGAAGCAAGAAAAAAATAACACAATCAAATCCCCCGACCTTGTACGCAAAGGTATGCGTCACAGATGCAAATGCAATCTTGAACACACTTTTCTGTGACTCATACCTTTCCTGGCCCCATACTATAAAAAAAAAAAAAAAATGATACCACATCATGCTAACCCAAAGACAAAACCCTCATAAAAATATAATTGAATATTGATCAGTAAGACTCATTACATCTTGGTAGTTTTTAAAATAATGCATCACATAAAACAAAAAAGAAAAGAAAAAACAGATACATTGCATTGAAACTTGATACGAGCAAGACTTATGACCAAGTGGAGTAGTGATTGGTTTCTAGTTTACACACCAAAATAGATTAAGCTGAAACTTTCTTACTCTAAATGTGTGTTTGGTTTCAGTTTAAAAAAGACAGTTTATTTTACTATTCAGTTTATTTTTGTTACTATTCATAGGCCCTAATGCATTTTTTGGTACTATTTATGGGTCTCATTATACTATTTCAACTAACTTTTGCCTTTATTTATAGTGCTTTCAGCAAAAAATTTTCAGTTTCAGCAAAATAAGAGCTTTCAAACAGACCCTATTAAACAGAGAATCAAAGAGTTTTATCAAATCATCTAGAGGATCATTCAAAGTATCCTCTCTCTCTCTCTCTCTCTCTCTCTGTTAATTCTTTTTTATTGCAAGTTATGTTTTGGTGGAATATAGTAAATGTACTAAGGTTGCGTTCGGATAGCTTATTTTTTGCCAACATATTTTACTATTTAGCTCATTTTTTCTACTATTCATGGGTCCTATTGCATTTTTTAGTACTATTTATAGGTTCTACTGTAATATTTCAGTTAACTTTTACCATTATTTCAGTACTTTCAGCAAAAAGTTTTCAGTTTCAGCAAAATAAACAGATCCTAAACACACCCTGAATGTGTGACTAAGTGTCTATTTGGCATAATTAATTTTGCCAACTTATTTTACTATTTAACTTAGTTTTGATATTATTCATGGGTCCTAATGTACTTTTTGGTACTATTCATGGGTTCTATTGTACTATTGCAACTAACTTTTACTTTTATTTACAGTATTTTTAGTAAAAAATTTTTAGTTTTAACAAAATAAACGAATTTCAAATGGACAAAAAGAAAGTAACTTTTAAATGTTGTACGACACTTGAAAAATGTGGCGGAGGATTTCTTTTTTCTTTTCTTTTTTTGAGAAGAATGTGGCGGAAGGTGAATGGATGTTTATGTATTTGTTTAATTGTATATATCATGTTATAATAATAGTATGGTTCAGTTTATAACTTAAATTATATAATATGTAATATAGCGTTTTATATATATTTAGCGATGTTTTAGCAAAAAAATATATTAAGTGATGTATTTTTATTGATGTAATGGTTTTTGTTGTATTATTATATTTTGCTATAAACTTTGTTTGGGTTTGTTTGGTTGGCATCTTTTGATGCGTAGATGACATCCTAAATTCAAATCTCTCGTTTCTCATTCTAACTATCAATATTATAAATAAATAAAAAATAAAAACTTTAATAAATTTTTTAATTTATGAACGATTGCTATAAACTTTGTTGGTTTGTTTGGTTGGCATCTTTTGATGTGTAGATGACATCCTAAATTCAAATCTCTCATCTCTCATTCTAATTATCAATGATCGACTAAAAATGTATTGACCCCTTATGATAAATTAACTAATTAATTAGTCAAATTAATTAATTAATTCAATTAACATGCAATACGCGTGGTAGCACAAACAAATCACCAACTAAGTTAATATGCAGCAGAAAATAAAGTTGACACGATGATTTTTTTACGAATGGGGAAAACCTTCAAGGCAAAAATTTCACCAGGTGAATTTAAGGTCACTACTCTCGAGAATCTATTAGTATCACAACAAGCGATTACAGGTAAATAAATCCTAATACCTTATACCAACTTATAGTTGAACCCTTACCCCAATACACAATTGGACTTGTTCTGTAGTGACAATCTCTCCTTTTCAATGCACGGCTCTCAGTACATAACTAACCAATCGATGCACGAATCCAAGTACGTGACTAACCACAAACTTGAGAAGGATGTTGACTGCAAAGTTCTTCAGTTCATCAACACAATGAAGATCACGAAGTTTCTTGGTTACAAAACACTACGACGTACAAACGCAACAACTTCTTAAGGAGAAAGATGAACTAAGACATATATCTCCGGTCACAATATGCTTGTGAAAAACCTTTGCATCAAGTTGCATTGACTTTCATCATCTGTGACAGCCCTTAAAATAATCCTTATATATATTTAGGGTTATGAGAAAAGAAAGCCTAAACAACTATACACTGATATGTGTAAAATTAGATCTGAAAAACTGATATTCGTAAATCTCAATAGATAGGTTATCTATCAAGCAGCTGTCGATCATCGGGCTGAAGATCTTTTTAAATCTCGATATATGCTATTTGTCGAGCTAACTGTTGAGCTTTAAAATTCAGCACTTCTTCACTTGTTTCTTAGACAAATTTGCATGGCTTTAACACTTGGACTTGAATTCTTATTCTTTGAAGTATTAAACACATCCTAGATCTACCAAATTACAAGTAAAATGCGTTTTGTCAAAAAATTAGTCAATTCTAAATGACAAATGATTCTAACATAATTCACATATATCCTAACAATCAAAATTATAAATAAGTAAAAAATAAAAACTTTAATAAATTTTTAATTTATGAATAACTCAAAAAGTTTTTAATTTATGACATAAAGTACTTGTCTGGGCCTTTTTTTATTTATATCTTTTTACTATAAGAATTTTGTTGTATTTAACTTGGCCACCCTACAAAAATTTTCTGACTCCACATTAATTGTTTACGTGACACTACTTAAAAAATTCTGATTCCAGGGTTGAAAATTTGAAAGCAAACACTCTTTGACCGTCAATCTCAATTATTAAAGAACAATTATATGGGTTTCAGATATCAATTAATATTTATATCCTAAAACTAAACAATAGATTTATTTAACACAGGCAGAATGTAAGAGTGTACAAGTTCTCCACGAGAACCGGTAGCCACATATCATTATATATATACCAGCAATCGCTAGCTTAATATTTGCAACAGTTCTCATTCTCCTAATATTTTCAATATAGCTTTTGAACTCAGAGCAGAGGAAGGTAGCCATGGGAGAAGTGGTAGAATTAAAAAGTAGTCAAGTCATGCCACTCGCAACTTCACCTTCAGATACCAATACTGAAGCAGAGGCAATGCAAACGATAACCATTATAGATGGTGATCCCTCAAAAGATATTACTTCATCTACAAACTTGCGAGGTTACCAGCACAATCCACAGGAAGCTTGGCTTCCCATCACTGAGTCCAGGAATGGCAACACCTATTTCACAACGTTTCATTTAATTTGCTCAGGACTTGGATGGCAAGCTCTTTCGCTTCCTATTGCATTCGCCTCACTTGGATGGTAAGCTATCTTTTTCCAATGATTTACGGTCAATGTTGTTCTAACTAATTAAATTCAGCTAGTGGTGAGTTTATACAGGGGTACGGGGGCTCTTGTCCCACGTCATTTAGTTTCAGTTGTGTGTGTGAGTTTAAAAGCTTTGCTTAAGCCTTCAAAAGTTAAGCTTTTTTGAAAGTCTAAGTATTGTAAATTTTTCTAACAAAATTTTTTTTAACATGGTCATATTGTTCATAAATCCAAGAGAAGAGGATGAGTTGTGAAATGATTTGTCAATCCATGCTTGAAAAAGAATCACACTTCATGAATATACGAAGTTTAATATATTGTATGTACTATTCAGCAAAAAAAAAAAAAAAAATATTGTATGTACTTTTAGTTACTGAATTTCATCTATTCAAGTTAAAAAATAAAATTGTCATTTTGACTAATAATTTGATTAATTATATATATTTTTATCGTAAAAAATGTGTTGTTTTTGTATGTATTTATGTGTATTCATGAGTTACAAGCTAGTATGATAATAATAATAATAATATGCATAATTTTAAAAATTGACATGGTCAAAGAACCATTTTTGCTCCCAGTTTTTAGTTTTTACTAGTTTTGTGAGTTTTATCAAACCAGATTGTTGCCCGATTCCTAGTTGGACTTGTTGGTTTGGTTTAGTTTTAAAAAATATGATAATATGTTTGGGAAGAAGCTCAAAAAATTAAAGCTTCACTTATATGTGTAATATAATATAAAGTGAAGTTCATTAACAAAATATATTGCTCACATTTATAAACAATTTATCAACAAGATCTTGCAAACTTATACAGTACAGTAATGTCACTTCCTTCAATCGAGAATAATAATAAGTTTTTAGATCATGTTAATGAACATTCTTACTGCAATTGTTAATAAGCTATTTTAGAAAAGTTTTGACATCACTTTTATGAAAAATACAAAAAATCATAAAAAATTAATTACTTTATCATATTCTCAAAAAATATTTTATAATTAATTTTAAAACCAATGTCCTTAAGAAATTCGTTAATTTTTTCATAAATGGTTTTCATGTGAATTTAATTAATAGAATCTAATATTATCTGAACCATTTGGGAATTTATCTCTTACAAATATTTGGGTTAAAATGGCCTACCATAACATTTTCCAAATTTCATAAAAATAAGAGTTCTGTGCACTTGTTATTATTGTATAAAATAAAATTTAAAATTTTGAATTAAATTCAATTATGTGATTGTATTTGATCAATTGAACATAAATAATACTATCTTTTTAATAGCAATCATGTGATTGAATATAACTTTTGTCCTTATATGAGAAGAAAGAACATCAATTCCGAACTACTTAATAATTATTTCAGGAACATGATATTTTGTCCTCTCTCTGTCTCTTTTCTCTCGTTGAATTAACAGTAATACCTCTTCCAAAGATGTCAAATCATGGACACACAAGTTCACGTCCAACAGTGGTTTAACTTTCGGAAAATCTTATGGAATCCATACCAAGTAACAGAAAACTTTAAAGTTTGTTGTTCTTATTTGCATTTGTTGAACCAAATTCATTCTTTAAAACTGTAACTTCTATTCAATTAGCTGTGGTCCATGCTATTGCTAATAGGGTTGCTCACTTTCTTTGGCTACAAAGAAACCATCCTATTGTTGCTTGCAATAAGTTCCAAATGTAGCAGATTGAAGAAAAGTCCTATCATTTTATTTTAATTCATGAGTTTGAGTAATGATATAAAAACAATAATTAAGTAGATAAACTTTTACTGATTCCCAATTATTGGGCATATCACTAATATCATTATTTTACCTGCTAGTAATAACCATTTGTCACTTCAACAGTTTTGAATTTTTTGTGTCCAATTAATATCTTATTGTAATTATTTCATTGGTTGCAGGAAATGGGGTATCATATGTTTGTCACTAGCATTTGCATGGCAGCTCTATACCATATTTATTCTTGTTCAACTACATGAATCAATCCCTGGAATTCGCTACAGCAGATACATGCAACTTGCAATAGCTTCTTTTGGTTAGTGCAAAACCCCTTTTTATTATTATGGACAAGGTTTTCCTCCAAATTAGTTTGGGGGAATTTTTCATCAACTCACAACCTGGTAATTTATAAGTCTATACGCGTGTATTATTTAAGCAAGTCACACGACTAATTAAAAATGTTATGTGACAAATAGTACAAGTAAATAGTTTGTTTAACAGCCACGAAGTGGGTTGGAGGAAATTTCATGTAAACCAGTTTGTGTATAAACTTTTTATTATTATCATTATTATCTTTATAAATTAAGAGAATTCAGAAAGTTAGTTATATATGACTTTAAAAAACGTCAAAAATACCCTTAATCTAATTAAATAATCCTTATTCTTATAAAATAAAAAATAGGGTTAAAATTGTAATTCAAAAAAATTCAAATTAAAAAAAACCCAATAAACTTTTTTCTTAAAAATTAGCACACTTTCTATTTAAATATATCCCACGCATGTTTAATACATCTTTTTTTTCCTCAAAAATTATCACACACTAAACCTAGCCGTTTACTTTTTCTCAAATCCTAAATTTTAGTTTTTAAAAAATTCATTTCTATGTAACCTCACTAATAAAAGATAAATTCAAATTAAAAAAATTACATTAAACTCAAAATAGTAAAAAAAGAACTTCATCACATGTGCATAGTGCGTGTGATGAGACTAGTTGTTGTTGTTACTATTATTATTATACTTTTTGTTAATGAGTATTCTAGAAGCACAAGATAAAATGTATTCAGTATTTTATTGGATAATAATTTTATTTTCTTAACATATATATAAATATATATATATATATATATATATATATATATATAAAAGTCAAACCATGCTTGCTTTTTCTATTGATATATAAGTTTTGAGAAGTCACGAACCCATAACTTTATGTCTCCACCCTTCACTCGGTACTTATAAGGAGAGTGCGTGTCAATTAAGTTAAAGTTCATTAGCATGCAAACATGAAGAAAAACACACGCAACCGCAATAAGTTTTGTGTTAAAGCTAATAAATTGTTGAAAAGTTATCTTTCTGTTTAAAAAGAAATGTATGCTTATAACGTACAAGCCCCATTTTTCTCAATTCTTTAACTTGTGGGTTGTTAATTTTTTGATATCAATAAGTAATACAACATTTTTAACAAGTATCTTGATTATATATATACATATATATATATATATAGAGAGAGAGAGAGAGAGAGAGAGAGAGAGAGAGAGTAAAACCCACAGAAAAATGATATTTCACACTTTACTACTTTAACAAGTGAGACAAATTTAAATTGTATTCCCAAGTTAACATTCAATTGCATTTGTGCATTACAAAGGTCTCACAACTTACTAAATAAAAAGAAGTGTGGCAAATACAAATTGTATTCCTCATTTAACATCCAATAAAATTTGGTCAAATGACAAAGATCTTACCATGATGCGTAGGAGGGTGATAATGTGTTATTATATATAATACCAAAGCCTTAGTACCAAACTTTTGGGGTCACCTATGAATCCTCAACAAATTAGTTAAGATCAATTATATGTATTTTGTTTCCCAATTTTATTATATCTAAAGTCATAATATGTCACCATATGCAGGTTCAAAACTAGGGAACTGGTTTGCCCTATTCCCTGTAATGTACAATTCAGGGGGTGCTTGTATCCTTTTAATTATCATTGGAGGTGGCACCCTAGATATCTTATTCAAAACCATATGTGATGGTGATGCCATGTGTCATGCCAAATCATTGACAAGTATAGAGTGGTACTTGGTGTTCACATGCGTAGCATTACTTATAGCCCAACTACCCAACCTCAACTCTATAGCATGGGTGTCTCTAATTGGGGCTACCACAGCTGTTCTATATTCTACTTTGATTTGGGTTCTCTCAGTTACCAAAGATAGGCCCATAGGCATATCCTACGATCAATCTGATGAAGTGAAATCTAACATGGAAAAATTCAGTGATGTGTTGAATGCGCTTGGGATCATTGCCCTTGCATTCAAAGGACATAATGTTATCCTTGAGATACAGGTTAGAATCCCTAACATACTTTTTGCATTTTCCTTTTCAAGTTCCAATGATAGTTCGGTGGTTATTATGTTAGTGATTCGAACTCCACCTCTTCCTCTCTCAATATTTAGTAATAAAAAAAATATCCTTTTCCTTTTCGAAAGGTTTAGAATTACACTTTTTTCTTTTGGTTTTTGGGTAAACAAAGGTTTATGAATACATTATTCACATAGAATTTTTTAACTTGTCAAATTGGTAATTTGTAATTAGTGTGTGAAATTAATTTGTTATGTGTGAGTCTATGTGAAAATGTTGTCAGTCAAATTGTAATTTTCAGTAAAAAAAAGTGTGTTATACCATAGCTCTTTGCTTTTGGGATAAGATATGTTTCAACAATTGCGCACTAATTAAGTCAAGGTTTGTGCCTTCGCCCAACTTTAGGATACAACATGAGAGTATCCAACTATGTAAGAAAGCTCAACCCAGCCTAAACTCGTGACCTTTTTAGATTCAATAGATGTTAAAAATCTAAAATATGAAACTCTATATAAGGATATGTACTCAAGCAACAATTTTTTAAAATTGAATACTCACCAACACTTCAATCTTAAAGGTTGGCAAAAATGTCTCAGATATTTTGCATTTACATACAAACTAATAAAAGATCACCAGCCCTTCCCCAGTGGTGGTACCTCACTACCACTCCCTTGCAAGAGGAGGATTCTTTGGTTGGGGAAGATAAATTTTAAGTGATGTGGTAGTTTGTATATCTTCATCATTACGTTCATTGGGTTAACTCCTCTACAATCTTCCCACTCACATAAGGTTGAACCTAAGTATCAACAATTATCTCATACATTCAATTCATACATACTCCCTCTTACAATGTGGGGGTTCCATGGTGTGTGTGTGTATATATACCATTCAAGTGAAAGGAGGGAAGAGTCCACCCAATGGACATTATAATTTCACCTAAAATAAGAGAGCTTACCTTCTAAGTAACTTAAGGTTATGCTATCATTTTGATTAGAAAAATAAAAAGTGATGCACTATTATAAAAACAAACCAAGTAATGCTTAAAAAGAATAGATACACTTGTCATCTCGATTTGAATGTAATTTTAAGTTAAAATGTCTTTGATTTGCAGGGAACATTGCCTTCAAGTCCAAAACAAACATCTTTTAAGTCAATGTGCACAGGGGTGACAATATCATACATAGTAATCGCTATGTGCCAATATCCCCTTGCAATAGGTGGATTTTGGGGTTATGGAAACAAGGTAAGCAAATCTTCTTAATTTTGTTGAACTTATTGAGATTTGTTATATACTTACTTAAGAAGGGATTTATTTTATATCATCAGGATTTTTTCATCAATCAAATAAGTTCCTGTTTGAGATGGTGGTTTAAAAATGCACTTTTAGAATATAGTTTTTTAAAAGCTCACTTTTTATTAGGTATAGATATATGGTTTCTCGAACAATCTCACTTATTGGCCTTTCTTATCTTAATGCTCCTTCCACGATGGTCTTTTCTTTGATGTCAAGTTGAGGTTAAGGGTTTTAAAATTTTTAATATTGTTTTGCAACTTGCAAGCAGAGGTATTGTTGAGAATTTATGGTGGAAATTTGAGTGATTTTGTGAATTTACGAATTGATAGTTTGATTTGTTTTGGATAGAGGGCACGAAATTTGAAAATTGATGATTTTGTTCCGTGTAAAAAGCATGAATTTAGGGGATTTTTTCTGTACTAATTTTGATTCTTCGTCTACTGTGTCGCATGAAATTGGGCATTGATCTTATAATATTAGATACGAAGTTTTCATCTTATTGACAATTGAGTTTTTTATAACAAAAAATAGTTTTATATAATTTCTAATCAATTTCTTTTTTTTTTTTAAAAGATGTCATTGTTTTAAATGATTTTTTTTTTAATAATAAATGCGGTCACATACAAAGTACATGATTACAATTCGGGGGATTCTAGCATTTTACCTTTATTTTTAAAAAAATTTAGCAATATACCTCTGTTTTGAAACTATATAGGTAAATGCCCATGTTTCGATACTCGATTACCTTAAAATCGAGTTTCAATGAAATACTCAATTTGTACAAAATCGAGTTATGCCCGATCAAACTTAAAAAAAAAAAAAAAAAAAAAATTTGCATGGAACTTGAGTTCATGGAACTCGAGTTCCATTAAAAACGCCACTATAGGACAACAAAAACGTAGCTATAGGTTATGCCCGATCAAATTAAAAAAAAAAAGTTTGCATGGAACTCGAGTTCCACTAAAAACGCCACTATAAGAAAACAAAAATGTAGCTATAGGTTATGCCCGAGTTTCATGCAATTTTTTTTTTTAGTTTGATTAACTATAGCAGCGTTCAGGAACACCTATAGCGGCATTTTGTAACACCTATAGTGACGTTTTGGAACTCGAATTCCATGCAATTTTTTTTTTTTTTTTTTTTTAAGTTTGATCGGGCATGACTCGATTTTGTACAAATAGAGTATTTCATTGAAACTCGATTTTAAGGTAATCGAGTATCGAAACAGGGGCATTTACCTATATAGTTTGGACACAGAAGTATATTGCCAAATTTTTTAAAAAATAGGGGTAAAAGGCTAGAATCCCCTTACAATTCATCCTTCAAACTGACAGAAGTTTAACATAGAGGTCAATTTAGATACTTGTAAGATCTCAGGGGACTAAAAATTTAAATTGATATTACAAAAAATGGGTTTGTAAGCGAACTGAACTTTTAGAGATATTTTTTACATTTTGCCCAAAAATAAATTATATCGAACAAACGCATCTACAATATATAAAATCTTATTATCATAAGATATCTTCTATTTGTGAAATGGATCTTATTAGATATTACAAATAAGTTTGAACACTATTAGACTAAAAAAAAATATTTGAACCTTAATGGACTCTTTCAATTTCTGATGAAACAGAGAATTATGTTTTTTCATAAATAGGGAAAGGGGAAAATGCAAGAGTGTATTGGCACTTGTATATACTTAAAAAAGTTTATATCAATGTTCTCTATATCAAAAAATCTGAGAGAAACGCATGATTTTGACTCTTCTAATTTTCCATGATATAATGAAGTTTGGCTTCATAAATTCTTTTTTCTTTTTTCGTTGTTTTTCATTTTTCTATGTATTTTTGAATGACAGGTACCGTATAGTGGAGGACAAGGATTGTTGACTGCATTTTCACAAATCCACGGACCAAACACCTCGAAGTTAATTATGACGTCAATTTACCTACTAGTATTGGTGAACTGTTTATGTACATTCCAAGTTTACGCCATGGTTGTTTTTGACAACTTGGAAGTTAGATACACAAGCAAGAAAAATCAGCCATGCCCAAGGTGGGTTCGCACATTCCTTCGCATTTTCTATGGAGGGTTGGCTTTCTTTCTTTCTGTGACTTTTCCATTTTTGGGAAGACTAGCACCTTTAGTTGGAGGTGCTACATTACCTTTAACTTTTGCTTATCCATGTTTCATGTGGATTGCAATGAAGAAACCTCAACCGAATGGTTTGGTTTGGTTTATAAACATAGGGTTAGGCTGCTTTGGCATTGTCTTGACTATTCTAATAGTTATTGCAGCGGCTTGGACCTTAGCTGACAATGGACTAAAAGCCAACTTCTACAAGCCTTAATGACAGATACATTAGTAAGAAATTAAACCAATAACCATTTTGAAAGTATATATGGGCCTTAGGGAATTACTTATTTGATTGGCCGTCTTGTGTTAATTGTTCTTTATGTTTGTAATTGTATAAGCTGATGAGCAAAAGATCAATTGGTTTGTTTAAGGGGTTTAACTCATTTTCAATTCAAGTTCGACAAACTGTTATAATGCTTTGTGAACGTTAAAATCAATTAAAGAAACTCCCCAAATATGCCTTTTGAAGGGCTATGTTCCACTTGACTCATTCATTTTGTCACTACTTTCCACCATTTTATTGAAATTTACAAGAATTCTCTCAGGATTGCTACTTGAAGAATTCCTAGCTTAGTTGTACCTTGTGAACAAATTTGCAGTACGCTTTTAGTATATTTTGTGTGCGGACAAATATTGTTTAAGGATAGTGAAGTGTTCGTGCCTCTAAGCCATTTTTTATCCAACTATTTGTTGTTATTCCTTCGTTGAATTACATACATATTCCCAACATTAACATCAAGAAAGGTTAAAAATACAATCTTGCATTAAGGAAAACTGCAAAAAGTTGTCAATACTATACTGGAGGCCATTTCAGCTTGGATAAGAGAAGGAAATGTTTTGTTAGGGATTAATATTGGTGTACGGTTTTGATATCACCACAATCAATATATATATATATATATATATATATATATATAAGCAGAGACCTCATGCGGGAGTGCATGAGGTCCTGCTATGTAACGCTCTAATTTTACTTTTAGACTTTTTAACATTTTTCATTATGTTTTTTAAGTATTACCCAATAGATTATAGTGACTTCTTTTTACTGTTACATACTATATGGATTATGGACTGAGCTTGACAATTACACCAAATGCCTTACCTCTCTAAAAAAGTGACTACCTTTTAAAAATAGACCAAAATTATGAAAAGCCTTAGCCCAAATCTTATGACCCAAGTCTCACCCTCCCCACCCACATGTAGATCAATGGCTAAAAGGTCTAACCCTTCCCACCACATGTAGATGAAAGCCTAAAAGGTCTGACCCTCCCCACCCACATGTAAATCAGAGCCTAAACTTTTACCCACAAACTCTCTTCTTCCTCGCACGTGTAGATGAAACCTAGCCACTTAAAAACTCTATTCTTCCTCCCCGCATGTAGATGAAACCTAGCCACTCCAACTCAATGATTATTTGAAGGCATAAATGTGGGAGCTTAAAAGATTTCAGCATTTGGTATTTTGGGCTTCAATGCAGCCACTTCTAGCCAATTATACAATGCAGTTAACACCAGGTAAATAACACCTGATTTATGAAATTGAAAAGTTAGTTTCATTTATTGTTTGCTTTGCATGTTGTTAAATTTGTTCTTTTATATATATCCATCTCCTTAAGCATCAAATGTTATGCCACTATAATTTATTACAATTCAGTTCAAAGAGGTATGCTTATTTTCTTTATTTCATGTTTCTCTTAAATATTTTGTTTATTAATTTGTTCGTGAATCCCAAAATACTATGTTGGTTGTTATGCCACTATAATTTTTTTACATTTCATTTCATGAATTTAAAATACAGGCCAAAATGGGTATTTTCCCCTTTCGCCCAAAAGATGTAGCAAAATGTTCTTATTTTGAAACTCGATTTGATAAAAATCGAGTAATGTGAGAAATTTTACATGGAACTCAAGTTCCATGTATTTTTTTTTTTTAAAGTTTGATTTCACGTAACTCAATTTTCTAAAATAGAGTTTAAAACAGAAGCATTTTGCTAGATAGTTTTAGAATATGGACATTTTGCTGGAAAATTTTGACGAAATGGACAAATGCCCATTTTGACCTTAAAATACATATATTTTGATTCATAACAATCGAATTAATATATATATATATATATATATATCCACGATTCTCTGTTACTCTATTAATTGATATGTCTTTTTTTAATTCCCTCTACTAATCTTTTTTTTTTCTTCTACTTTTTTTTTTATTCGCTCAAAATTTTTTTTTTTTTTTGTTTCGACAATTTATTCGCTCAATTTGAATATTGGATAAACTTCTTGTTTTTTACTAGTGCATGCACACACATACTCACATACCCACAACTTGGACATATATAAATATTAGTTGATGGACGCATACTCACAACTGGATTCACACATTTTCACACACCACTCATATAAATGGAAAGAGAAAGAAGAGAGACAAATTAGCATACGAAGTCAATTATAATAATTCTGGCCACGAATCTTCTGTGGTCTCTCTCTCTTTTTAATGAATTTGTATGGTCTTTCTTTAAAGGGAGAATAATCTTCCTTTGTACGCGGAGAAGAACGTAAACAACTAAAAATAATGTAACGTCACACATTTATATCACTATGATGATATCACTCTTGATGTGTAAACTAAGTCATATACCCTTCATGCAGTCTTACTCATGTGGCCGCCTGGGATCTTCTATAGAGGGCAGCTACCAACTAAGATTTCTTTTTTGGGTAGGAGGCAACTAACCATTACTATATATGAAAAAGAAAAGTCATGTGTTGGAGAAAAAAAAAGCTACTTATAAAGGTAATAGCGTCGGTATGAAAATTAAACATTTTGTTGAGAGAGTGTTAAAGTATACTTTTACATTGAAAAATTTTGAAAAAATGAAAAAATACGAGAAAATTTGAAAAAGTTGTACATGAAAACTAAAAAAAAAAAAAAAAAAAAAGCTAAAAGTTGAACTTATAAGCTAATGTCAAATAAACAATTATCATAATTGGAATATAACATTAAATTGTGGCAAAAGAATATGAAAAAAAGAATATGAGCTATTTGCAGCATTTACATCTGTAGAGATCATGACCAGTAGGCAGTTGTCATTATATACACCACCTACCACTTGTGTTATATTTGCAACACCCACTCCTGATATTTTAATATAGTTAGCTCTATATATCATAATCCCCAAGCTTACCCTTAGGCGAATTAGACAATTGCCTAAGGCCCCAAGTGGAAGAGAGGTCCCAAAATTTTAGAAAAGAAGGGGTACTAGGGGCCAAAAAAAAAAAAGTTTCATATGAATTAGAAATATCCGATCCATTCTTTTAACCAAAAAACAAAAATTTTAGTAGATCCGGTTAAATATTGGTTCTAAACAAAATTATTGCCAAAAAATAACATTATTATTCTCTAGACAAACCAAAAATTAACAAGATAAACTACAAATATGGTCTAAGAGATTAACCACAAAGCAATCACAAATCAAAACAAATAAAAAACTTAAATCCCTAAAATTTTTAGTTTTACCGTTCCCTTAAATCCCTCTGTAGCTCTGCTTCTTTCTCTCTGCTTTCCGCCTCTCTCATCTCAAGCAGGCTTTCCTTTCTCCGCCTCTCTGATTCCTAATCCTTCTCATCTTAAGCAAGCTTGCCTCTGCGCCTCTGCTCTAGCCTCCAGGTTTTGATTTCTCTGGTCTGCTATTAGGTATTATTTCATTATTTCTATTTTGGCACTTGGCTTCTTTTTTCTTTTTTCTTTTTTTTTCCTTTTTTTTTTTTTTTTTTTTTTTTTTTTTTTTGATGAATGGGCGCTTGGCTTTAGTTTCAGACTTTCTCTTTGTTTTATTTGCTTAGACTTAACTTAAGATAAAAAGATTGGGTCGCTTGCTTCTGCCTTTATGTTTCACGTTGTTTGGGCCTTCAATTTTTATTTTATTTTATTTTATTTTTTTGGGTTATAGATATTAGATATGATTTGTTTTGTGTTTTTTTGTAGGTAGATCTTATTAATAAGCTTTGTGTTATGGCTGTGTTTAAATTTTTGTTATGCTTGTTCTTAATTTTTTTTTTTTAATTTTAATCTTGTGTTTTTATATATACTAGCGTTTATCCCGCGCAATGCGCGAGGTTGTTTTACTTATTAGAAGACAATAAAATACATTAAAATTCTTCTGGGGCATGTTGTATAATTTAATTGATTGTTAAAATAAATCAACATTAAACTTTTAACTTTAATTACGGAAACAATATTTCATAACAATTCTAAAATAGTTGTATAGAACAACTTAACAAAAAAATTATGTACATAAAAAATCAATAGATAAATATATGTGGTACAAATAGATGAATATAAGGTTTGTTAAGCAAGATGAGGTTTGGGGAAAAAAAAAACCCTATCTACATCTTGTGATAATGACAAAGACACAGCAGGTATTGATAAGGGTAATTTCTATCTTCACCTTCTGATCAAGATGAAATAGCAACCACCAACAACCTATTATGATATAGCACATCAAGGAAAATAATTAATAAATCAACCAAAAAATAAAACATACATACGGACACATAAACAAAAATAGAACTCTCACTAAAGTGTTTTAACTTCCTTGGACAATGTGGCTCAAGCCATAGCAAATCCTTACATGTAAATTAATGGGGGAAAAAACCCAATGACTATGACACTTCACAGCAAAGATTGAATAATTATAAAATAGGAGATAAATTGAATCAAAATTAAGTCAAGTCAATGTCAATATAAGTTTTTTTTTTTTTTTTTAAACATTTTTTTCCTAGCAAATTTAGTAAAGAAAACTGAGAATAGCACATACACAGCACTGAAAAAGTGAAAAGTAATAACAGAGATAAAGGGAAATACACATTAAGTTTGAATTGTAACACATCTTAGTAAAGAAAATTGTCAAAAAAAAAAAAAAAAAAAAACCTTCAAATGATCCAAGTTCAATCAAACAAAACTATCAATTTATATAATCAGAAAAGCTAACATGGTAACTTCACTTTTTTGCTTAGCATCAAAACAAAACAATTCATTATGACATTCAAACGTTGCTCCAAAAAAATAAAGCCAAAAGCCTCGTCCTTGGACTTGCTCAGGGTCCTTGGTGTAAAAAACCTTCTCATGCTATCAAAAATCTTCTTAAGTATCTCTTTGTTTGATTTTTGAATGCCCTTACAAACACAAAATGTCATTGAGTAGCATTTAGAAATTCACCTAGTGAAAGATTTTAAAATTTTGTACTCTGAAAAATTAAATTGAAATCTTACAAACATGAGAATGTACTTCATGACTCTAGTGGAAAACACTTGAACAACATGACTAACCCTCCAAGATAGCAAAATATTATAACAAATTAAGATGCATCAAACATGAAAAGAGCAAGAAACTAAATGCATATGAATAGATAAATAATAAAGGATAACGCATAAAATTTAAAACAACAATTCCATAGCAAAAGAGTGAAGGGTTCTTCAAATTGTTCATATTATTAAACTCATGTCTCAAAGGAAACAACAATTTCTGAAAATTATATTGATTCAATTCTTTTAAAAAAAAAGGCGGAGCACATCATTTAACAAATATTTGAAATAAATAAATATTAGGACTCAAAGCTCAAATATTTGACATCTAAAAATATTTGTCACGGTCTGTATTTCTCTGCATACCTGTTGGTCTATATTTTCTGCAATCTGCATACTTGTTGCTTTGAATTTCTTTGCACATTACTATTGGTCTGTACTTCTCTACTGTATTAAGCTTCATGTTCTTTCTGTTTTCAGTTTCTTGTTTCCTCTATATTTGGTTTTTGGGGCTGTCTTATATGTATTTGTTTTCATCTGTTATCAATAAATAGGAACAAAAATCCAATTCAGATGCAAAGTATGCAATCTTAGCCCTATTGATCAAATATGGCCAACCTCATTCTACATTACAAAGTGTGTGTATACCAACGAAATACAATTTAAAAATAAAATTGACACAATCAATATGATATGTGAACTACATGGGGAAAAATCTAATACAAAGAAGTATATACTGGAAAAACTTGACAACAATGCTAGAAAAGAAACATGGGAAACGAAATTATAAAGGGAAAAAATGTTTCAACAAAAAATTTAAAACAGAATAAATAAAATGAAGCTTTAAAGCGTAGAGATATGCTCAAAACAAATTGAACCCAAATATCCCGATGGAAAACCAAATCCAACACAAATAACTGATATTAAAAACCATTCTTAATCCAAATTCCTTATTCAAAACCAAATCTAAGCCAAAAAAACTTAATGCAATCCAATCCAGTCAAAATAGCCAGACCCAAATCAGATTTGATCCCAAATTAAAAAAAGAAAAAAAAAAAAAAGAAAAAGAAAAGAGAAAAAAAAAAAAGAGAGACTATACCGGTAAGAATGAATCTGTTCAAACCATGGAAGGTAAAGCAGTTCTAGGTGAGAGACGAATCAACATGCGTATTTATTGGTGTGACTGAACAGTGAGGAAACACGGATCTCCTCCCTCACCAACTCCAACTGTTTAGTATTCTGAATCAGAACTTTTTTCATAGTGTTAGAGCCATCATCTAGGCAAAAAACCAAATTCAGATCAAAATCAAGATTTCATCCCCTTCCTCATTAACCAACTGGGAAAAAAAATAAAAAAGAAACAAAAACAGAACATATGTATATATAGTAAAATATTGGTGAGGGCCAACTAAGATTATTATTTATTAGTGCAACACCTTGTCATAGTTCTTCATATATATAGGGCAAAACATTGATGCAGCAGTGCCTTGTAAAATTCCCTTTTTATGTATAATAATCATAATCTTTATAAATCTAAACTGTTCAAAAAATTTTATAAACATAAGGACGATAAATTTTTAAATTTTGCTTGAATCAACCAAGTCAAAGTAAAGTAATCCATTTCTTTATTTAGAATGAATAGTGTTGCATATATGAGCCAAACAGTAACTTTTAATTTCAAGTAAACATAGGGATTCAATGTGTGCGTGATAGATATAGATACATACACACATACACACCCTAAGAACATTCACATCAGTTGGTTGGATAATAACAGGTTATCATCAAAGAATAGCTGCTTGCTCAGTCTATAAAATAAAATAAAAAATGATATAATGAATTCAATATGAGATTATTAAGCTCATTTTCATTCAAACATCAAGGCCTATAAAATTCAAAAAATGTAATTACATACGCAGATCATCAAATCTCATATGCAAATATAAGGAGAGAGAGAGAGAGAGAGAGAGAGAGAGAGAGAGAGAGAGAGAGAGGAGAAGATAAAAGAACAACACCACCCCAGAAAATTAGAAAAAAAAAATGATTTCAAGGCTGCCATATAATGAACAAAGCAGTACCAACCGTACCAACCGTGGAACGATGGAACCATAACAGTAGCAACCAAGAAGACCAAAATCTAGAACAAAACTGAATCTAACACATATACCTAAACCTATACAAAGCCATCAAAATGTCCAAAACTAAGTCGTATTTTAATCCAAATCTAAAAAGGGTAAAAAAAAAAAAAAAAAAAAACCTTTCCTGGTGGAGGTTTCGATGATCTAATGGTGTGTTTGCCGATGGTTCTGGCTGTTCAAGGCTAGCGTTGGCATGAAAACTAACAGTCAAGGCAGCCCTTCTGCTTTACTTTACATTGGTCTTAACGGTGTATTAAGATTCCCAAAACTGGTGTAGCCTTTCACTTTTAAAATGTACATGCATATAATGAACAAAGCAGAGAAATGTGGCAGAGAAAGAAAGTAGTAGGAGAAGATTTTAAGAAACAGGGCAGTTCACCTAATGTCCTAGATCATGTTTCCTAAAAATCACCATAAGGAGCTATTAAATGAAATTGGTGCAATCAATCATAGCAAATATAATTTGTACTAAGTTTCTCTATAATAAGTTAGGAATACAACTATATCTATACAGCAGATACACTTGCCAATGCAACTTGGATAGAGTTAGATCCAGAATTACCACTTCAAATAGTAATCTTCTTCTCTAATTTATTTCTCTCTTTTCAATTTCAATTTCAAATGAAGGTACATTCTTAACAATACTCATAGTGCTTCAAGATTAATCTACATAGTTCCAATGGCTTTTTAAAAAAGGACCATTCAGAAACAACAAACACAAAAACTTTATAATTTAAAATAAAACTTTAGTGTAGTATTGATTTCAAAGGTTTGTGATTTGAGTAACAAAGCAAATCTGCATTTTATGTGAACTCAAAATCAAAGCACCCAATTATTCAAAATCAATTCTAAATACCCAAAACATTGAGCCAAGTCAAATACCCTAAAAACAAAACTTCTTCTAACCAAAATACCTTAATCAAAACCAAACCTTACCCAAAATACTAATCTAAATCATAATTAACCCCCAATTGATTCTCCAAATAAAAACCAAAAACCCTTAATTTTTTAGTTTAAAACAGAACTTTACCGGTAGCGATTCCGGTAGTCTGATAGTGGGTGGAGGCTTACGGTGATGACAAAACTTGTGGTGGCTTCCCTCTCTCAATCCATGGCGCATTTACTTAACAGTCTAACGATTATTCTTCCTCTTCTTCCAAAAAAATCTCCAATATATCAATCTCTCTGCACCCTGTGTCTAACCAACTCTCTCTACCGTTCTTGGACTTTTGGCCTTAAACCTTGATTTTCCAAAGAAAATAACAAATACCCTAAAATTTAACCAAAATAAAACACAAAATTAATTGAATCCAAATACTCCCAAAAGTTTTTCGTATACTGAGAAACTAAATCAAATCAAAAAAATCAAATCAAATCAAAACCTAATATAACCCAAATACCTAAATACAAATCAATCCAACCAAATTTCTCAAAACAAATTCTTATATCATACCCAGATCTAAGGAAAAAAAAAAAAAAAAACTTACCAGTGGCAATTCTTTTTCTCTATGTCCGTATCTCAAATCCTACGTTCACCTTTAGGTTACCGATGCCAGTTCCAGTAGTCTAAGTCCGGCAAGGGACGAACGATGGTGGGAAAATGATGGTGACAGCTGGCCGGCCGTACGAACTTTGCTTCCTTCTCATCTTCGTATCGCATGCTTTTTTTTCTTCTTCTTTTTTTCTCCTTCTCTATCTCTATATCGCAAGCCTAATTCTATTTTCACTGGTTTATTATTTTTATTTATAGAGGGGCTTTTTTATTTCATTTTAATGGTTTTTTTTAACCGGTTATTTTATTTATCTTTTTTTTTTAACCAGTTTTTTGGAATGCCAAACGTTGCAACGTGCGGCTGGTTATACTAAAAAGCTGTGTATGTGTTAGGTTTTTAGGTAGCCTTTTTTCCTAACGTGGCAGCACCTCCTTAAAGGCTTCTGCTATTATATATATTATATGATTATATGATATTTTAGTTAGTGGTAATATATTGAATAAGTCTTAATTTATGCAGGTTGAGATTGCTAAAAACTTGTTATTGTTCGGTGAAACTACAACAATACTTTTTATATAAATCAGGTTCTATTTCTCATTTACTCTACATTTGAAAGTTATTTTTTATTTTAGTCTTTATAAATATATTTCTTGATTAGAAATGTCTATTAGAAAATGTACATCTGGATATGAAAAACTTAAAAAAAGAAAAAAGAAGAAAAATTAATTGAAATGACACAATTGCAAGATAACAATGATGTTCAATTTTGCAATACAACAAATCTTGATAATGAGATGTTAGAAGAACTTGAATACAAAAATTTAATTAGTCAATTTGCATCTCAAAATGCAAGAAAAATAGATTTTAAATGAAATATATTATAATATTAAAATATTAAATAAACATTAATTTAATTAATATATAAGTATAAAAAAGGCCCCATTTTTAGTTCTCGCCTAAGGCTCCAAAATGTCTAGGGTCCTCTCTGATAATCCCATATAGCTTTTGAGCTGGAGAGAAGAAGAGGAGGGTAGCCATGGGAGAAAGGGTGGAACCAAATTATAGACAAGTGATGCCTCTCTCACCTTCACCTTCCAATACCAAAACACTAGAAGGGCTAATGCAAGTGATAACCATTAAAGACGGTACTGATCCCTCAAAAGAGAGTACTACTAAATCTATCAATTTGCAAGGACACTAGCAGAATCCACAGGAAGCTTGGCTCCCCATCACAGAGTCCAGGAACGGCAACACCATTTTTGCAATGTTTCATTTACTCTGCTCCAGGATTGGATTCCAAGCTCTTTTGCTTCCTGTTGCATTTGCCACACTTGGATGTAAGCTATCTTTTCAATGATTTGATTATGTTGGCATGCTTAAAGTCATTGTTCATAATTGATCATCCAAGATAAGTGGATGAGTTGTGAAATGTGTGGCAGTGTGAATATGATGACCAATTAAGTCAGGACTCAAATCAAGCTCTAACAGACGTGTAGAACTTGAAAAGTTTAAGGTCATGTTCTGTGCATTTGTATGATTGAGAATGGTTAATTGCATTGATCACCTTTCTATGGTTTGGTCATGGCTCCATTTGTTCGATATAAAATATTTTCAGGAAAATATTTTCCAATTTTACGGTGTTTGTTTTGCAGTAAAATATTTGGTGAAAAGTAAGATACTTTCAGTCAACCAAATCAACTTAAGCAAATTTATATAAAATATTTTACACTTAAAATTTTGGTAAAATATTTCACATTTGCTCACTCCCTCACACCCCGATACTTGTCTCTCCTTTACTCCCATAGTCACTTTCATGCTCAAACTCTCCCTCTCAAATTTCTCTCCAAAAAACCCAGCCACCACTAGTCCCCTCTCCCTCCAATCATCGGCTCCAAGGTCTAAGGCACTGCCGTGTCTTAGCATTTTGCGCTTTAGCTAATTCTGGTGACATTCAATATGCCCGTGTGCTTTTTTCTCAGATTGAATGGCCCAATACTTGTATGTGGAACGCTATGATCAGGGGCTACTGTAAAGCCAAAATTCCCACCATGGGGTTTTCATTTTTTCGTCAAATGGCTTGAGAATGCGACAAAAATGGACCGCCGGAGATTCGTTTTTGTGCTTAAGGCGTGTGAGTAGTTTTGGGCAGTTTAAGAGGGGGTATCAGTTCATTGCTGGGTTTTGAAGATGGGTTTTGAATCTTTTGATTCGGATTTGGTAGTGCGAAATGGGTTGGTCCATTTTTATGCTGAACGTGGGTATTTGGATTTGTGCATGAAGTGTTTGATCAAATTTTTGTGAAAGATGTGGTTACTTGGACCTCAATGATTGATGGATATGCGATGCATAATTGTTCGAAGTAGGCAGTGGAATTGTTTAATTTAATGCTAGTGAGTGATGTTGAGCTAGATGAGGTTACCATGATGGTTGTATTATTATGGAGCAACAGTCATTGATTTATTATCTCAGCTTGGTGTAGAAAATAAAACCAATTTTGGGATTTTCGAGCATCTTATTGTATGTGGGATGGTGGATGAACGTATACTTATTCTTGTGTTACACAGTAAAGTACTTGCCCAGCTTTCTGAAAACAATCTAATTTCATATTGCTACTTGCCCAGTGTTTTGAATAAGAAATTAACCTCAACTTCACTTTGGAAAGTAAATGAATTTGTTTGTTGTAAAGTGAGCAAAAACTTATATAGATCTTGGTAGAAAGTTTGTTCAAAATTAAGTAAAAAACAGTGTTTTTACTAGCTCTAGTGATCCCTCATCCATCTCTATGTATTTTTTGGAAGTTAATAAAAAATTTTTTTAATTTTTATTATTTTTTTTCCATTTTACTTTTTGCCTACTACTGGAAAATATTTTACTTAGCATATTCATGTACATTGTCAAACATTGTAAAATGAAAATAATTTCTTGCAAATATTTTACATGTAAAATATTTTATCTTTACAAATATTTTACATCGAAACAAACAAAGCATTTGTCAACCCACGCATGAAAGAGCATCACTTTACACTGATATATGATGTTTAATTGTATTTACTTTTAGACCTTTAGTTACTGAAATTTATTTATTCAAGTTATATGAAACCTTGAATTTTTGTAAAAACATAAGAGCTTGTTTGGACCCCAAAATAAAAATTACGGCTCAGTTGATTTTACTCTAACTTAACTAAGTGCGGAATAAGAGTAAATGTGAGCTAACAAACAATAAAACTAATTTAAGCCATTTTCAACAAATAACAGCAATAAAATGAAAGCTAAAAAAGTATGGAAAAAGAATCCAAACACAAGATAACACCACGACGTGTCATTGAAGAGAAAACCGAAGAACTCGGCTAAAAACCTCTCCGCCGCTCTCCAAGCGGTAAATCGATCCACTAGAGAATAAGTTGAAGTACACGAATAACAAAAGACCCTCTCGTCCACCCCATGTACTTGAGCCCTCCAAGCTTCTGCTACCAACTGACTTGACAAAACCTTGTCTTCTCTAGCTCTCCAGATCACGCAATTCAGCCCAATTGCATCCGCCAAACGATTGGCTTATTCCAATGCTTCCCAGTAGCACCAAAACCTTACTTTACACTCAGAATGGGTGTGGTAAGTGTTTGGGCTATCAACCTCTCAAGGATTTGGATATAGAGAGGTAGGAGTGAAGGAGAACCACAAAGGATTGTGTAGATGATTGTGGGTATCACAATCTCTAACTCTCAAGGGTAATATCTTGGGGTTTCTATCTGAAAAGCACTCCTTACAATATGTGGGTATATATAGTGTGGGTGAAAACATGGTGTAGCAGATATGCCAAAATAGCAAAATAGAATGTTTCGCAGGTATTTCGCAGGAAGGCCTTACTCTCAAATTACTCACGAAAACCAGCTGTCATGACTCTTCGCATTCTAGTCATGTGCTTTGCACGTGGCTCACTTCGCGGGAAGGCTTCTCGCAAAATCCACTTTGTCTTCAATAGACGCTTGAGTCTTCGTACTCTCTTTTATACACAACCCATACAATAAAAACCCACATAAAATACAGGGTACATATGATTGAACAAAAATACAATCAAATTCTGTACGTTATTAAATCCAATACAAAATAGTTGTAAATAACAATTTTACAATCTCCTTCTTTGGCTATTCCATGACAAAATCCCTAAAACAGACTCTAGACTTAAACGTGAGTTTGGGAACTATGGCAAAACTTATTCACACCTAATTTTAGAAGCTGTGAAGCACTTGCACGTATAAACCTATATCCTGAAACACTCGCACACAAACAAAACTTTCATTAAGCTTATGACAAGTTGAACACAAGGTACGCATAGGAGCAAGAAAAATGCGATCAAGGTAAATAACAAAATATAAAATATGAAGCATAACTTGATCAAACATGAACAATCATTAAAGAATGACTACAATGAATATTTAGCTAGTAAATGGTCATCCGGACACGCAATGCAATTAAGATCAACACAAAAAAATCAATTGCATGTCCAACACATAACCAATGCAAAGCACTAAGGTATTTGCATCAAGGATACAAAAACCAACAAGGGCATAAGTGTGTAGTACTAAAGATAATGTAACATAATCTAAAAGTACTTAAAAAGCTACAAAGCAATGATACACAAACAAAGCACTAAAGATAAAGTGAAGTTTTTAAACTAAAGTACTTTAAAGCTTTAAAAGAAAGCAATGTAAATATTCGAGAGTTATAACAACTATAAAGGTAAATGAAAGTAGACTACTAAAACCAAAGTAAACTACTAAACTACCACCAAAATAAACCAATATCTATGAAATGTAATGCTATGCTCCCCCTCAAACTATGCAACTCCCCCTCAAATATCTCCCCCATTTTGACCGAAATGGCTAAATAGGCTAGAACTGCTTGGACTCGGATTCAGAGCCATCTTGTTGCTACCGCTGCTGCTCCATCATCATGTCATCGATTTGAGATGAGATTGCAGTGATTTGTCCTTTGATGTAGGTGAACTGATTCGTGGTGTGCTGCACATGTAACTCTAGCATACCATACATCTGCTCAACCCGTGCAATGAGACGGTCAATGTGATCGGGTCCCCGTGCTTGTTCTTGGGAAGAGGGTTGTGCTGAGCCCTCCGGGGCTGATGGGAACCTGTCTATCTCTTCCTCCGTGTCCCTACCTTCTTCCTTAACATTGTCCCTTGGGATTTGAGAAATGCCAGTTTTTGGTCTAGTGATATGGGCTTTGCTTCAAGTCATTGTTTAAGCACCAATCAAATAGTCCCTTTGCACCATGGTAAGACCACTCGGAAACTTCAACCTTGTTCTTGCTATAAGAGCCATGATGAGACTTGGGAATGGTAGGACTGTTCTTGAATTCTTCTTGGTGATGCACTTGGTCAAAAGTTAGTAAATGTGACCGCATATGTCAATCTCCTTATGTGTGAAGAGATCATACGAAAAAATAGCTCTTGGTCCGGACAATGTGGTCAAGTTCGTCATTAGGAAGAGGTTGGAGAGTTATATAAGCCAATGTCCTCATCTTCGGGGTGAAAGGTACGGTGTTTAGCAACTCCTTTTTGAGATTACCACCAAGGATTTCTGCAATTGGCTCAAGAAAATCCAATCTGTCATCATATTGGATAGAAATTTATTGAGATGGTGGACGAACTTCTAATGCCTCTTGGATAGTTTCCCTCGTGACAGAAAATTCTCTCTGCCTCACCCAACAATTTATATGCTCCCCTTCTATAAGAGCATTTGCAAAGAATTCCCTTATGATTTTGGCAAACACATTCCTACTAGGGTTTAGTAGCTTTGTCCAATTCCTCTCCTTGAACACTTCAGGAATAAAAGTGTTTTCAAGGGTCTCCATATTTACAACCCTTTCCATGATGATCGAGGCCCTTTTGTAGAAGTCGTTGTAGGCTAAGTCTACCTTAATGCTTCAGAAGTTTTCCGAGTCAGAGCGTGGATGCTTAGATGACTTCTTTGAGGCCAAATGCTTAGTAGGAGACATCTGTAGTAACAATCACAAGACAAAAAGGTACAACCACAAAAAAAAGAAAAAGAAAAAAAAGAAAAAGAAAGCACACAAACTTGATTAGTACCTAGTTAGTTCATAAAACAAACACAAAGTCCTAAAAAGAACATAAACAATGTCACAAAATCATGTTGTAAGTGCTAAACATGTAACAACATCTATCTAGCATGAGTGATATCCAAAACATGACAAGTGAAAAAGCGTGTGCATCAAGTGTGCATGTGGTGTGCATATATGATGCATGATCAAGGCATGACTAAGCACATTTAGTTCAAAGTGTGTAAAACACACAACCAATGATCAAAACATGATAAACATGTATAATCATGGTAATTCCCAAAGTTTGGTACTCATTGGAGTCCAAAACAGCACCAAAATGTCATTTGGGCATTTTATCAAACATTTGGTATGCACCAACACAACTAACATGTAAGCAATGCATGAACATGTGTAAATCTTGCCTAAATACGTGTTAAAATGCCACAAGGGGCCAACACAAACACAAACAAAGCAAATGGGACAAAGCCCAATCAAGAAATTGAAAAAATTTTGAACAAAAATAAAGTTTCCCAACACTTTTTAAAAAATATACCCAACTCATGCAAAACCTAGAATCTAAGGCTTAATCTAAGGAAATAAAGAGAGAAGAGTGATCAAACATACCTTAGAGAAGACTTTGAGAAGATTTTGCTTGAGTTTTTGTTGGGTTTTTGAGAGAAAATAGGTTTAGGGTTAAGGAGGCAAAGTTTTTATGTTTGAAAAACTGTCATGATCAGACCTTAAAAACTAAAAACACGCGTTTTTCACGGGTTAGCTTCTCGCAAAGTTACTCGCGAAAAATGCCACTGAAGCATAAAAATTTTCGTGGGTAGGATTTTTTTACGAGACAGTCGCAAAAATTTTTGTTTGAAAATTTTGTGTTTTCAAGTTTTGCCTTTCTTTTTTTAACGGGAAGAGCTTACTCGCGAAACTTCTCGTGAAAATGTCTTTGGAGTTTTTGATGAAAAGAACATGAAATATGCAGTATGAACAAAAACTCAAAACATGAAAGCATAAAATACTCAAAAATATTTTTGGGTTTGATAGACATGCAATTGAGAATACACATCACATTTGAACATGTATAATCACACAAATGAAATAAGCATTCATTGAACAATAGACTTGTGTGTTATGTGTGCGTGTATCAAATGTGGAAAAGTCCTTAGTCTAGAGTGAAGCTTCAATGATCAATTCAATCAAGTCATGCACAACTAGTACTAAGTCAAGTGGACTATCTCAATTATAGAAATGAACATATACGACCTCCCACATAAAAATGATTACATATTTTTGAAACTTTACTTTGGCTTCTTTCAACTCATAACATTTGATCATTTAAGAACAATACATTTCATTTTGAGATTGATGCCTGGAAGTTTTGATAATTCAATTTTGAGAGTGAACATTTGGCTTTTTGGGCTCCATACGTTTCAATACAAGTCACTTTCCCTTTTTCCTAGTCAAATACTTGTACATGCGACGGCTTTTGCAGCTCATTATCTCTTTTCGAGATTTTACATTAGTTGAGCTATAAAGCAAAAACGTAAAGATGTGGGAAGATATATAAGCACAAGTCTATGCGTGTATCAAAACTATTAAAACTATTGACTAATCATTCATGACAAGTTTGAAGATCAATTTACAACAACCACACATAGATGTCTAGATTTTTCCTACAAAGATACATGTGCATACATGACAAGCTAAGCTCGTAAGTGCACTATGCCATTAGTAGGATAGGCCAAACTTACATGTGATATACACAACATAAGTGATCAAGCTTTTTGGAGATTTTTCAATTTTTATGGGTTTTTGAATTTTTCAACACACTAAAAAACAGAACATGAAAAGTAAGATCAACAAAAACACAAGTACAAAACAAGCTTGAAAAAGAAACATGCTAAAAATGAAAACATAAGCGAACAACCAACCAAAGTCTTAACATACAGAAAGAATTGACGCATGGACAAGGTCTAATGCTTATGCATGTGTACCTTTCTTCATCCACATGGCACATGCGTTTGGGGTGATATCCCTAGAGGATTGGGTACTAAAGCTGTGATTCTCAAATCTTTGACTGAAGCTTACCAAACAAGAAGTGATGGTATCTATTATCTTCATCACATCACCAAAACCAGAATCAACTTCTCACCATTTTAATTGTTTGGCATTCCAATTCCCCTTTCCTTGTCCTCTTAGCCTTTGAGAATCCGCTTTCTTCAATGTGTTAAGTTTATAGCAGTTAGGTCTTGTGTGTCCTCGAATTCCACAATGGTGGGCAAAATGTTGAACTTGAGGACCTCTTTGAGACTTCGGAAGAGACTTCCCTTTAGCCTTGGGTTTGACCACAAATGCGTTTTAAGGTTTTGTCAAAACCTTTTGAACAGTTCATTTGGCTTCTTCTCAACCTTCACATTCTTAACAATTGGAGTTACTACCATTGGTTCCTTATCTTTAACAAACTTCATCTCCTTGGACACATTGGCGCTTGAACTACTTTCTCCGATGTATCCTAAACCGCTTTTGTCTGAAAAAGACTTTTGATGTGTAAGCACTTCGTCAAGTTTTTTGGAGGCTACACGCTCCACTTTGGCATTAGCTTGAATCACTTCAAGTTCAAGAAACTTGATCTTGGAGTAGGCTTCAGTTAGTTCTTCATTTAGCACCTTAACTTCACACTTCGTTTCTTTGTACCTCACGAGTATGCTCTTGTAGTCTTGTTTAGCTTTCTTCATTTTTTTTTATAGCTGCCTTAGCCGCTCTAGCATACTCTTTGGTCTTCTTAAGAAGAGAATAATAGGATTTTTGCAATCCCTTTGCTTATTCATCTTTGTAGTCAGATTCTTCCCCAATCCCCATAGACTCTACTTCGGCGTGCTCAACGAGTTCTTCCACTAGAAGGTTCAAATCTTCCAACGATTCCGCGGGTGCAATGGCCATAAATGCAGAGTAGTTTCCTTCTCCGTCACAACTTTCTTCCGAATATGAATTGGAACCGTCCAAGTCACTAAGGGTAGTTGCAAATACTTTTCCCTTTGCTTTCAAATACGTGGGGCATTCTTTCCTCATATGCCCATGCCCTTTGTACTCAAAGCACGTGACCATTTGAGATGGAGATTTTAAGATATGTGCCCTTAAATCCTATTGTACGATGATATGTATGACATTATGTATGACTTCATGTTATGATTAATAAAGCTGTTTTATTATTATCTAAAATAATGGTAACATGAATATTTGGACATTATCGTATAGTCCATGAAATGCATATTATTTGATTTATGTGATTTAGTCACGGAAGATATAGATCACAAGTTCTTTGTAAACTCAGAATTATAATTCGTAGTCGGTGATGAAATTGGGCATTTCATCTGCGAAGACTGTAACATGTTAACTAAGATGATTTGTCTTGATCATGGAAGTGGAGACTTCTAGTTGATATGTTGATATGTTTTAAGAGTTAAGACATATTGAACAGGACCGCTGTGAGATTTATTATTCTCCTAACGACTGTCAAATGAATAATAAATCTCACGACTTCTATTTGCATGAACTCTTAATCTTGAGAAAATAATGGACATGATCATGAAGTGTAGGCTGCTTTGATATATCAGGAGTGAGATCTAAAGTCATGATCAAAACCTCAGTATGTTGGGCAGCCACATTTAGTATTGATGGAACATATATTCTCAAGATGGAATTCATAATATCTTAACGGAGATATAAAATATTCCCTTGAAATAAGTTTAATTGGTTTGGTTATTCAGAGTGTTAGGCCTAACCACTTTAGTAAGGATATACTAAAGTATATATTTATGAAATTGGATTTTATAAATATATGATGAATAACTTAGAGGATTAAACTGGGCACTCAAGGATTAAGATGTATTAATTTTCAAAGTAGCAGTCTATATTCATGACTTTGTATTACTACGAATATTTTATGAAGGGGTTGCATGTATAATAAAGTTTTGGGATATAATTTATTAATAAAACCTAGAGTGCAATTATATTTATATAGTGGTATTAAATATAATTAATGATAACTTTGGGCTTGTCAAGAGTTGATAGAAAAGCTCAAGGCCCATTGGAGCTAGTGTCTTATTGGTCCCTTTTGGTCCCACTCCAAGCCACACACTAAAGCCCAATTAGAAATACCCAATAGGCCAGCCCAATTAGATAATCAATTAGTTATAAAGGGAGAAACATACATAATTTTTTATAAGAAAAAAATATACATCATTGTGAAGTGGTGTGTATGTGTGAGTGAAGTCACTCAATTATTCTCTCTTGGAAACTGATTGAGAGACCACACTTTTTGGGCGTAAAGTGGATTTGGAGTGAAGATTAAAAGTTTCCCAAGTACTTCTAATATTTTGTTTTGAATTTCACCGCACCAAGGTACGCTATCTCGTTCTTAAATTCTGAAATTTACATAGTAGATATTATCAATTATAAATGAAATAAATCCATGTTTGTTGCTTTCGCTGTGTGTTTTGTATGAGATATAAAACTAGATTTACCAACAATTGGTATCAGAGCCAGGTTTTCATATCATGATTGTATAGCATGTGATTGAAATTTAGAATTTAAGAAAACCGTTATCTTCGTGATTAAATTTTCTGAAGGATTTTTGTTATCCAAGGACCCATGTGTCGTGTTCTTTTATGAAAGACATCGTTTGAATTTTTGAGTATATGAATGTAACTGAACTCCTTCGGTTGTTAAGAATTGGTATTATATAGGATCAAGGCTTGCATGATATGCATGTAATATATAAGGCTTGCATGACTTAGCATAATATTACATGCTATATAAGGCCTCTATCCGTATATTATAATATATATATATATATATATATATATATATAAACCCATATATATCTATATATATTAACGCTAGGATTAAAGTATTTGTTTAATAAAATTTATTTCTAATGAGATTAGGATTATGTTTTCAAGTTTTCTAGCGTTATTATAGTTCTTGATCTTAAATACCTTTAATTTAAAATATCTAGTGGGAGAGAGATACAAGGGTTGGATCTCACGGCCTCCATTATCGATTCATAGTAGTGTGGGTAAACATCTCGTCTTGGCATATATGCCTTGCGATCCCAAAGGAGGGTGTTTACTTCATAGTACTACAAGATTGAACTAACTTGTTTAAAGTAGTGTGAACAAGCACCTTGGCTTGGCGTATATGTGTCGTGATCCCAAAGGAGGGTGTTTTGTTCCATGGTACTACAAGTTTAAACACTATAAAGGGAGATGAAATGTGGCTACACATGATTCTAGATAATAGTGTACATTAGACTAAGTGTAATGTTAATTTTCCAAAGGAGCTATGTCATTATTACTTAGAGGCTAAAGACAAAAACGACATATTATTAATGTTTGATAAGAATTATCATGATAGCATTAATAATGAGAATATTTCTCAACCAATTAATGTGTTTATAATAAACTTGCTACCAAGGAATTATAGACATGGATTGGGTTGTCGTTGCATATATTATTTTATGATTTTATTAAGGTTCCATATTATATGCTTATACGCTAAATTGATAATGTCCAGTTTACTTATTATATTCATGCTTATTAATTTCAGATTTAAATCATGGCATCATTTAGCCCACTTGTTGCTATCCAACTATGCTGATTGGAAAAGAAATTTGGACATTGTTCTTACTGCTGAAGAGCACAAATATGTGCTTACTCAACCATGTTCTGGCTTTCCATCATTAGATGCTCCTCTTGAGGAAAAACAGCGATATGATTGTTGGCAGAAATCTAATGAGATGGCTAAGTGCTGTATCCTAGCATCTATTTCAAATGTTCTACAGCATCAAATGCAGAATGTAGAACTAGCTTCGGACATTATGCTAAGGTTGAAGGAGATGTTTGATGAGCAAGGTCGCTTTGCAAGGCAAGAAACTATTAGGCAAATTTATAATACCAAAATGGTTGAAGGTATTTCAGTGAGGGAGCATTGTCTTAGGATGATCTCTAATCTGAATACGTTGGAAGTTTTAGGTGCCGATATTGATGGAAAATCCCAAGTGGATATGATACTCCAGTCATTACCAGAATCATTTAAGGACTAGTCATAGAACATATTAGTTTTAAACAATTATTTATATATATATATATATATATTTGTTTTTGCATATATGAACTTTTTTTTTTTTTTTTTTGGACAAGTGAGGGTGGCCTTAGAACCACCTTCACATACAAGTAGAGCTGCTAGTGAGCAAGAATGTGTAAATGCGTTTATAACAACTTTTTCTTACAAAACAAGGGCAATATTTTCTGGATTTAGATCCCTTGCAAATCTACTAAGAACACTAGCATTGGCGGTGTCAAATTGCCAAATTTCGTTTAAGGGTTGAAAATTTGAAAGTAAATTTGTTTAAATTTCAATCTCTGTCATTAAATTAGAATTATATAGGCTTCTAATATCAATCCACGATTATTTCCTAAGAATTTTATTAATTCTTTGTTCAAGCTGACCCTATGTTCAAGTTGTATTAATTACATTAAGTATTATTTTTTAAAAAAATGTTTTTTTAATAATAAACACATACAAGGCGCATGATCTCATTTTATCCTAAAATTGACGGAAGTTTAACATATAGGTGAATTTGGACACTATTATACCTCAAGGGACTAAAAGTTTACTTGATAGTCCAAAGAATGTGTTTGAAATGGACTCTATCAATTTCTGATAAAATGGAGAGAATCATGTTCTTTTCCAAATATGGAAGGGGAAAATAGAAGTCTTACATTTATAGGCCCTTGTATATACTTTTAGACGTTTATATCGCTATTCTATATATCAAAAAATCTAAGTGAGTGTCTTTTAGTTCTCCATTTGAAATAATGAAATTTGACCTCTCCATAAAAGTAAAACAATGTTGTGGAACTGCATAAATTCTTGTATGTTTCTTCTATATTGTGCTTGTTATATACTTGCTCAATTCATATTTATGTGCAAGATATATATATATATATATATATATATAGAGAGAGAGAGAGAGAGAGAGAGAGAGAGAGAGAGAGAGAGAGAGAGAGAGAGAGAGAGACAAGTTCAATTTGCACATTTTTTAAACTATTGGATTTAAGTAGATCCAACGGTTAAAAAAAGACTATAATTATTACAAATATTTTGATTAGAATCTAATTAATTACCCTCATTTATTACCTTCTAAACCTATTTCTAAACCCAAAAAAAAGTTTGACTTCTGACTCTCTCTCTCATTTACGTTTCTCTCTCTCTTTCTCCTCCACAACCTCCATAGGTTGCCGGCAGGGAAAAAAAAAAAAAGGCTTACAAAGATTATATAAAGCATACAAGTAGCAATTGAAGAAGGTTCGCACATGTTGCTCCGTTGTAGAGCCCGTGGACATTTTCATAAAAGACAAGTATAGCACCGAACAATAAAAAAGTTTGAGATTGAAACACATTTACTTTTAAAAAAAGAAGAATATAATTTACCATTTAAAACTGCAATACATCCATATAGATTAGTTGGCGAAGAAGAAAAGCCTTATTTTCTTCGCAAACAAATGCCGACCGGGTTGACAAATCTTCAGAGAGATTTTTTTTTTTTTTTTGATTACTCTATTAGATGATCCAGGGGATCAAATCTCAATTGTAATCCTGCCAATTATTATATAGGAATATGATCTGTCAAAGAGCTTTAGGCTGCATACTTTAATGAATTAGTGAGCCAAATTGAGTGCTGTGCCAGCTGTGCCCTCATGCGTCATGTTGCATATATTGAAAAAGTTGTTTTTTTTTTTTTTTTTGACTGAAAAATTGTTGAAAAAGTTACGCAGAAAAAGATTACAAAGGTGCAGTGACGCCGCTAGTTAAATATAATCACGTCATAATTGCGGTGTAATCCTAGTCACTATCCTTTCATATACTCGGTTGTGAGGGCTTTCCAGATGGCACTGAGCATTATCATACAATAAAACAACGTATTATTACACACAAATTTAAACACGCGTAATAAAATAACTACAATCGTGACTAGATGTCAAAATTTTCAATTTGAATTTCAATTGTCTTTTCGCACGTATGTGTAGATGTGCATGTAACAACTTTTTCTCATAAAACAAGAGCAATATTTTCTAGATTTAGAACCCTTGCAAATCTACTAATAAAAAGAAAAGTTATGAAAAAGTAAAAGATTTTAAAAAATAAAATAATGTGAAAAGATTAAAAAACAATCCCGTGGGTTGAAAATTTGAGAGTAAATTTTTTTTAACTTTGGTTGGTAGATTTTAGGGAGAATGAAAAAAAAAAAAAAGTGAAAAATAGGAGAGAAAATGGGTGCAAAAAGTGTTTGGTTAGGAGAGAGAAAGAGAGAGAAAAGTGGTGAAGCCCAATTGTTTCCTCTTCGGGCCCACCAAAATTCATTTTCCACAAAATAGGGAGAATATGGGAGAGAAAAAGGGGAAGATGTGTGTTGGACAAAATTACCATTCTCCACCCATCTGCCAACTTTTTGTCTTTCCCTTTTCTTTTTCTTTTTCTTTTTTTTCTGGATAAAATTTCTTCTTGTTTGCACTTTGCACAATACGTTCACATTGGTTCTTTTTTTTTTTTTTTTATCCTTTTGGCATTTGCTTATTTTATAAATTAAAAAAAAAAAAAATTTAAAGTGTCCATACAATTTTTTTTAATAATAAATATGTTACTTTTTGTTTATATAATTAGTAAGGACATAATGGTAAATTTATACCAACTTTATTTTCTATCCTCTCATTTTTCATCTCAATCATACAAAAAAGTTTTTCATTCCTCTATTTTTTCACTCCTCCAACTAAACACAAATGAAGAAAAGCTAAGGGCTAATTTGGTAATGTTGTTCTAGTAATGTTGTTTATATTTTTTGAAAATACGTATGAATGAAAAAATATGTGAAAATACGTATAATATTGTTTAAACACTGAAAACTGTTGTTTAAATAACGGTAACAGACTCTAAATCTTTTTTATTCTCTCACTTTTCCATTCTCTCATAATTTTCTATCCTCTTACTTTTCCATTCTCTCATAATTTTCCATCTTCCCATCTTCTCGTAGTCGTTATATATATACCACCAACCATCAGCTTTATATTTGCAAAACCCATACCTAATATTTTCAACACAGCTTCTGAACTAGAGCAGAGGATGGAAGCCATGGCAGAAATCGTAGAACCAAATTATAGAAAAGTTATGCCTCTCCCAGCGTCACCTTCCAATAACAAAACCCTGGGAGAGCTAATGCAGATGATAACCATTACAGATAGTGATCCCTCAAAAGATGCTACTACATCTGCAAGTTTGCAAGGTTATCAGCAGAATCCACAGGAAGCTTGGCTTCCCATCACTGAGTCCAGGAATGGCAACACCTTTTTTGCAGCGTTTCATTTACTCTGTTCGGGAATTGGATTGCCAGCTCTTTTGCTTCCTGTTGCATTTGTCACACTCGGATGGTAAGCTATCTTTTGCAATGATTTAAGTTGTCATGATTAAGTTCAATTTTGCTTAACTAATAAAGTCATTAATTATTCATAAATCCAAAGAGAAAATGTTGGGTTATGAAATGAGAATTTGATGACTGACTAAAATCAAGCCCCTACAGACGTGTAGACCTGGAAAGTTTTAAGGTCATTTTCTTTCCATGTTTATGATAGAGAATTGTTAATTGCATTTTACCCTTATATGGTTCGGTCAATTTGTCAATTCAAACTTGGAAAACAATTACATTTTATTAATATATGATGTTTATTTGTATTTACTTTTAGACTTTAGTTACTGAATTTAATCTATTCAAGTTATAAAATAAAATTGTCATTTGTTTTTCAATTTAAAATCCAAATGATTAGGAGACAATTTATTGTCTCAGTATAGGAAGAAATGGAATATTTGAGTACCCGAAGGCTGAAAATTGATCTGTTATGCTAAAAAAAAAAAAAAACTGATCCGATAAACAGCTAGGTTGGCTCAACTACTTGGGGAAAAAATTCTTTATTATTTATTTTATTAAATAATCAGTCAAGCTTAACCTGTTAGACTTGACGTAAAGGCAAGCTTATGTTCAATGTATTACCATATAACTTGGGAAAAAAAAAACTTCTATATTATTTATTAATTAAACAATCAATCAACCTCAACCTTTTAGACTTGATGTAAAGGCAAGCTTATGCTCAAAATATGATATATTTGGGAAGAAGCTTATTAGTGTAACTAATCAATAACCGTCAAATACACATTAAAGTTTATCAATTTACTTTTCTTTTTCCTAAGAATTCTTTCACTATTTGTCCAACTATGAAATTTGATAATTATATTAATTATTAATAATAATAATTTATAATTGTGTCAATATATGAAACCTGTCTATTTTATTATTTAAAGAAAATATAGCGTATTGTGTTACGTAACATGTCTTACTAGTTATTAAGCTAAAATTATCATAAAATATTACAACCATACATCCATAGTACAAGATTTTATAGTTTTTTCCCCCCATTTATGACCAAAAAAACATATACATTGCTCTTTGCTCACTTTTCTTAAGATCTGAGACACTTTCACGTGATACTCATTTTTCTTCCTCTGTGCATGCATAGCGTAATTAAAGAAAGAATCAAAAAGATCTCCCTTTAATTAAAAGGATTTTGCTAATGTGTGCCCTAAGGGCATACAATAATTTTTATTTTTAAAAAATTTTTCTCAAAAATTGAAAAAGTATTGACAGCTTTTTCAATTCTCGAGAAAATATTTTCAAAAATAGATGGATTAATGTGTGCCCTAAGGGCACACCTTAACCGAACCCTAATTAAAAAACAAGGAACTGCGTATTCCATGATGTTTCCATGTGAACCTTATTAATTAAAGTCAACGCGTTTATATAATTTTTATGTTCATTTACAGTAATATTAGGGCAAGAAATATATATATATATATATATTTCACATTTTTCAACAATGATTTCGAAATTATATATATGAGAACAGAATCTTGGAAACTTGTTCAATAACAATATAGTAATGTCACTACCTTCCATATGAGAATATATATAATTAGTCTTTCCCATTTACCATGTGAGTTTTATTAATATTAATAAAATCTAATATTTTTTGAAGAGTTTGAAAATTAACTTTTCCAAAAAATTGGGAGTAAGACTGTGTATAATAAACATTCCAAAAAAAAAAAAAAAAAAGACTGTATATAATAATCTTTTCCAATTTATTTTGTAAAAATAAGAGTTTTATGCCTCAGTAATATTATCTAAAGAGTAAAATTTAATTTTCTTAATTAAATCAAATTTAATAACAATTATGTATTTAAATTTAATTAAAGAATTTAAAGTACATACATCTAAGAATCTGGTTGTCCTTATATGAGAATAATAAAGAACATTATTTTTAGATACTAATAATTATTTCAGTATCTTGATAGATTCTCTCCTCTGTTTTTCTCTTCTCTCATTGAATTATTAGTAACACCTTGTCCAAAAATGTTAAATCCTGGATACTCAAGTTGACATCCAACAGCTATTTAACTTTTGAACATTAGGAATTCATACAGAGAAACATATAACTTTAAAGTTTGTTGATCTTATTTGCATTTTTTTGAACCAAATTCATTCATTGAAAATGTAACTTCTATTTGATTATCTGTGATCCATGCTATTGCATAAACAACTTGAAGAAAACTAGAAAAGTCCTATCATATGGTTTAAGTTCATAAGTTTGAGGAAATTTTAAAACTTTTCTCACAATAATTGTGTTCGCAAGATTTACTCATTCTCAATTGGGTCTATCACTAACATTACTGTTTTACCTACCTACCAATGACAATTTGTCACTTCAACAATTGTGAAAAAAAAAAAAAAATTGTACTCTTAATCTTATTGTAATTTCATTGGTTGCAGGGCATGGGGTATAATATGTTTGTCACTAGCATTTGCGTGGCAACTCCATACCATATTTATTCTCGTTCGACTCCATGAATCAGTTCCTGGAATCCGCTACAGTAGATACATGCAACTTGCAATAGTTTCTTTTGGTTAGTACAAAACCCCAGTTGTTGTTGTTGTTGTTGTTGTTGTTGTTGTTATTATTTTACTTTTTGTTTATAAATATTCTAAAAGCACAAGATAAAATATATTTAATATTTTATTAGATTATATTTTATTTACAATTTCTTTTTTAAAATTCAAATTGTAATCGCTTTTTTTTTTTGGTTATAAGTTACACATGCACTCAATAAGTCCTGATCTAATAACTTCATGTTTTCACCCTCCATTGAATACTTATAAGGGGAGTAGGTGCCAATTGATTAATTAGAGTTCAGTAGCGTGCAAATATCAAGAAAAATACACCCAACCACAATATATTTTGTGTAAAAGCCAATAAATTGTTGAAAAGTATATTTTTCCTTTTGAAAAGTATTATACATTATAATTTATAATTGAATATTTATTATTATTATAATGTACAAGGCTCATTTTTTTCATGATCCTTTAACTTGTGGGTTGTTATTATTTTTATCTCAATAAAAAATACAATTTTTTTCATAATTATCTTGATTATATATAATGATTAGTACATAATAAAGATAGTTTCTTTTTAAATAGTATTATTTATATATATAAAGTAAAATCTATATTTGATATTTCACAATTTACTACTCTAACAACACGGGAGACAAATTTAAATCGTATTCTCATTTCCCTAGTTAACATTCAATTGCATTTGTTCTAATAATGTGTTGCAAAGTTCTCACAACTTACTAAATTTAACAAGAAGTGGGACTTATACAAACTGTGTTCCCCAATTAACATTCAATAAAATTAGGCCAAATGACAAAGGTCTTACCATATTGCATAGGAGGGTGATTTATTATATACAACACCAATGCCTTAGTCCCAAATTTTTGGATCGGCTATGGATACTCAATAAATTAGTTAAGATCAATGACATGTTTTCTCTTCCTCAATTCTACTCTATCTTAAGTCATAATTTATTACTATATGCAGGTCCAAAACTAGGGAAGTTGCTTGCCCTATTCCCTGTATTATACAATTCAGGGGGTACGTGTATCATTCTAATTATTACTGGAGGTAGGATGCTAGACCTCATATTCAAAACCCTATGTGATCGTGATGCCATGTGTCATGCTAAATCATTAACAAATACAGAGTGGTTCTTGGTGTTCACATGCTTAGCAATACTTATAGCCCAATTACCAAACCTGAACTTTGTGGCTTGGGTGTCTTTAATTGGGGCCATCACAGTCGTTCTATATTCTACCTTGATTTGGGCTCTCTCAATTACCAAAGATAGGCCAATAGGCATATCCTACGATCAATTTGACAAACTGAAATCTAACATGGAAAAATTTAGCGATGTGTTGAATGCGCTTGGGATCATTGCCCTCGCATTCAAAGGACATAATGTTATCCTCGAGATACAGGTTAGAATCTCTAACATCCTTTCTACTTTTTTCTTTTCAGGTTCCAATGATAGTTTAATGTTGTTCATGTTCGTGATTTGAACTCCACCTCTTCCTCTGTCAATATTTATCTAACAAAAAAGAAATCCTTTTCCTTTTCAAAAATTTTAGAATTACACTTTTTTTTTTTTTTGGTTTTAGGGTAAACAATGGTTTACGAATACATTATTTGCATAGAATTTCATAACCTGCCAAATTGATAATTTGTAATTAGCGTGTGAAAATAATTTTTTTATGCACGAGTCCTTGTGAATATGATGTCAGACAAACTATAATTTTCAGTGAAAAGTGTGCTATACCATAACTCTTTGCTTTTGGGATAAGATACACTTCAACAGTTGCAAGCTAATTAAGTCAAGATTTATGCCTTCACCCAACTTTAGGATCCAACAGAAGAGTATCCAACTATGTAAGACAGCTCAGCCCAGCCTAAACTTGTAACCCTCTTTTTTTTTTTTTTGGAGAAGATTTCACTTAGCTTTCATTTCTCAGGACAAACGTCCCCAACAAATACATCATACAAAATCTGGTTTGCAATCATGGGTGGAGTATCCTCCACCCAAACTGCATCATCTGCAATCTCATTAGCATCTCTAGCCAATAAATGTGCAGTTGTGTTGCTGCTACACTTAGCATGGACAGCCTTCCAACCATTGAACCTAATTAAAAACCACGTCGATCCTTCAATGATTTTCTGAATGGACATGGCTGGGGGAGTAGCTCCTTTAATTGCTTGTATGACAGCTAGAGAGTCCCCTTCGAGGATGATATTCTTGAGTCATAAGTCACATGCTTACATGATGCCTTCCTCGAGCGCTTTGGCTTCCACCTCCAAAACTCCCAAGGGGTAGTGGAATTTTTTGCTCGTGGCACCCATCAACTGGCCTTTCTCATTTCTAATTACCACACCCACACCACAGTTCCTGAATTCTTTGAAGATGGCCTCATCCACGTTCACCTTGTACCATCCCTCATGCGGAGAAGTCCACCCTCTATGTACTGGAGGGGGTTTTGGGGGCTGCTTGGCAGGTTTGCTCAACACTTCTTAACATATCGACGGGCATTAGCTGCAATAATCCTTCCCTACTTTCTCTGGCTTCCATGCCTAACCTTATTTCTGTTGTTCCATAAACTCCACGCAGCAGCGGCAATCAGCTTCCAGTCATATTCACCCTTCTCTTCCTATAACAACCACATCACATCCACAAATTGCTCTGGGCAATACCTAGCATTATCTAGCATGATTTTTTGCTCCTCCCAAGCTTCCTTCGCGGTTCTGTAGCCCTATAGGATGTGCCTTGATGTTTCCTTTTCCCCACATTCGTCACACCACTCATCCATGATCATGTTTCGTTGCGCAAAGCTGGATTTTGTGGGTAGTATATTTCTACAAGCCCTCCATGTGAAGTGTCTTATCTTATTTGGGCATTTCATACCCCAAATGGTGTTCCACAAAGTTTGAAGTTTGGAGTTGTTCGAGCATCCTGGGTTTCCATCTTCTGTTTTACTTTTGTTCAGCAGCTTGACTGCCACTTTATAGGCACTATTAACTGAGAAAATTCCATTAGGGGTCATAGCCCATACCAGTTCATCCTTCAGTGCCATTGGGCTGATAGAGATGCCCAAAATGAATTTTGCCTCAAAGGGAAGGAACAATTCTTGTACCATCTTTGTGTTCCACACTCCTCGGTCCTCTTGTAAGAGACATGAAACCTGATTATATCCTTCCCAGTTTCTCACCCTTGGGTTGATCATCTTAGACGAGCCTATACCCGGAATCCATCTGTCCCTCTATATGTCCACATCTCTGCCATTGCCAATAATCCACCTCGTTCCTTCGTCGATGGCATCTCGGACTGCCAAAATGCTTTGCCAAATGTAAGATGGACTCTTCCCCAGCTTGGCTTCCATAAAGGAGGTTTTTGCAAAATACTTAGCCTTAAAAACTTTATGCAGCAAGGAGTCTTTTTTTTTTTTTTTGCAAAATTCGCCAACCCTATTTCGCAAGTAGAACGAGGTTGAAAGCCTTCAAACTTCTAAAACCCATTCCACCCTCGACTTTTGGTAGGCATAATTTTTCCCATGATACCCAAGCCATTATTCGCTCATTGGATTTTTGCCCCCACCAGAATCTTTCCATCATAGAATTCAAATCTGAGCATAGAGATTCTGAAAGTTTGAAACAACTCATTGTGTAGGTGGGAGTGGTTTGAGCTACCGCCTTAATAAGGATTTCTCTACCAGCATTTGATAGAAGCTTACCTTTCCATCTGGCAATCTTTCTACCCACTTGGTCCTTTATGCGATTAAAAGCATTTCGCTTTCCCCGCCCCATAAGTGAGGGTAGACTGAGGTATTTTTCATGTTGCTGAATTATTTGTACTCCAAAGACATCCTATATGGCTTCTTGGACTTCCCTTGGTGTATTTCTACTGAAGAAGAGAGTAGTTTTCTCTTTGTTTAATTTTTGGCCCGACTCCATTTTGTAGACTCTTAGCACATCAACTACCTGATTGCATTCTTCAGTTATTGCCCTGCTAAATATAATGCTGTTGTCGGCGAAAAACAAATGAGAGATTGTGGGTGCTCCTCTTTTCACCGAGATACCACAAAGAAATCCTTCCATTTCTCTTTTCATCAATAGGGCATATAATCCTTCCGCACACAAAAGGAAGAGGTATGGTGAGATGGGGTCCCCCTGCCTTAGTCCCCTAGTTGGCGTGATGGATCGTTTTGGCACCCCGTTAATTAGAACTAAATAAGTCATTGAGGACACACATATCATCACAAGAATCCATCTTTCGTGGAATCCCATTTTCCTCATCATCGCCTCGAGATAATCCCACTCAACACAGTCGCATGCTTTACTAATGTCTAATTTGATTGCCATCAGGCCTTGTTTGCCTTTCCTTCTTTGATCAATCGAATGCATCATCTCAAAGGCTAGTAGCACATTTTCCATTATGAGTCTTCCAGGAACAAAGGCACTTTGCGCTTCTCTAATCACCTCCGATAGAATTCTTTTGAGTCTATTAGTGAGAACCTTAGCCATTAACTTGTAAACCACGTTGCACAAACTGATAGGTCGGTATTCGGTCACCCGTTGTGGGTTTTTTGTTTTGGGAATTAAGTAGATGTATATTTCATTGATTCTTCTAGGAATGATCCCCGAGTTTAGAGCCTGCAATACACAATTTCATTCACTGAGTCCCACAAATATCCCAATACTTTTGGTAAAAAGTGGGGGACATACCATCCGAGCTTGGCGATTTGTTAGGGTGCATTTGGTTGAGGGCTATCCATACCTCTTCTCTCCTGAACTCCTTCAGTAATTCAGCATTCATTTCCAATGAAATTCTTTTTTCCACAGCCCCCATACTCTCGGCATAGCTTTCTGGGTGGTCTGAACTGAAGATTGATTCAAAGTAATTAAATATAATACTTTCCGTGGCCTCCTCCGAATCATACCAATCCCCATTTAAGTCTATAATGCATTCAATCTTATTTTTCCTACGTCTTTGACATGCCATAGCATGGAAGAATTTGGTGTTCCTGTCCCCATCTTTCAACCACAACACTCTTGATCTGTGGTTCCACATCACTTCCTCCTTGGTGTGTAGTTTGTTTATTTCCTTTTCTTAACTCATGGATTTCTTCTTCGGTCTCGTGGAGCAGGTTAAGCATTTCTAGTTGCTGGAGCTTCTCCTTTTTCTATTTTAGGAGTTTATTCACATTGCCGAACACCCTTTGATTCCACCTTTGGAGTTGGTGTTGGCATCTTCCAATTCTTTCTTGTATTGGAAGAGTTGAGTCATCACGATAGGGATCCTATGCTAATTCAATGACTTCATTACACCCTGCTTCTCTCATCCACATCACCTTAAAGAAGAAGCGCCTGCTTGTTTTCCTAGAGGGCTTGCTACCCTTCGACCTAAGCGCCAGGAGACAATGGTCAGAGGCAACCATAGATACGTGGTGAACTAACATGTTAGGAAATTCTTCCTTCCATAATTCGTTTGCCAACATCATGTCTAGCTTCACTAAGGTCCTCTGGTCTCCAAATCTCCTGTTACACCATGTATATCTCTACCCCACAAACCCCAAATCAACAAGACCACATTAATTCACAATTTCCCTAAACGCCTCCATCTAACCCACATCTCTCTCCCTCTAGCCCAGTTTCTCATTAGGATGAACTATCTCATTAAAATCCCCAAAAATCACTCAAGGTAATCTAGCTTGTGCGTGTAACGTTTCTATTAACTCCTATGAACTAAACCTTATACTTGCATCTAGGTGACCATAGAATCCTGTTGCTCTCCAATATTTTATCCACTCTCTTCCTCACTCATTACAACATCAATATGGGAGTGAGAGCAACTTTTGAACAATACCTTTTTTCCTTCACGCCACAGCATTGCAAGGTCTCCGCTCCTGCTGTCGCTCGGAACCACGATTCCTTGAGTGTATTCTAGCTTCTGTTGCAGACCTTTAATCCGATTAATGCTTGCCTTGGTCTCTACGAGAAAGACCAACATTGGATTCCTTGCCTTCACCTCATCGGTGAGGGATCGAACTACCGAGGCAAAACCCATTCCTTGGCAATTCCATGCTAGAACGATCATTTGGGACGGTAGTGCTTCTCCGCAACCACCGCCTCACCGCCATCCATATCTATGCTTCCATCTACCAAGACATTCACGGCCTCTGTATTTCTGTCCCAGGGTTTCTTCGCTTTCTCTTTACCTTTACACTTCTTAGTTTGCACTGTATTTAGGTCGAGCTCCTTCAAAGGGATTGGGCATTCCCTTTTAACTCTAACTGATTTTTTCAATTCATCTGAAGTTGTGAGCTTGTTCTGTCTTGCCCATCTTTTCCAGTGCCCACTCTTTGGGCCCCTCCTCTTTGACCTTCCCTCTTTCATGAAACTCTGCTGAGTATTTGTCTTAAGCCTTTGTTTCCTTGATACGATGAACCTAGATTTTGGTTACTTGGGCATTCGTCTCTGCCATCGGTCTTTCACTTACCTCCGCCCTTCGTCTTGAAACCTCTCTCCCTTCCAGCGGTCTTTCTGACGATCCGCCTCTGATGGACTCGTGATCCTTTTAGATTCAGTTGAACTTGGACATGTCAAAATCCTAAAATATGAAATTCTATATAAGGATATGTACTCACCCAACATTTTTTTTTATTGAGTACTCACGCAACACTTCAATCTTAAAGCTTGGAAAAGATGTCTAAGAGATTTTGCATTTCACAGTTAAACTAATAAAAGATCACCGACCCTTCCCCAATGGTGGACTCACTACCACTCCCTTGCCAGAGGAGGATTTTTTGGTTACGGAAGATATATTTTAAATGATGTGACAATCTGTATATCTTCATTATTAGGTTCATTGGGTTAACTTCTCTACAATCTCCCCTCTCACATAAGATTGGCCGAAGTATTAACAATTGTCTCATACATTCAACACATACATAATCTTTGAAATTATACCTTATGAGAAATACACAAACACACACACACACACACACACACACACACAAACCCTCTCACTGGAGATGTACCACTCAAGTGAAAGGAGGGAGGAGTCTGCCCCATATAATAGTGATGAACTATTATAAAAACAAACCAAACTATGCTTTAAAAGAATAAATACATTTGTCATCTCGATTTGAATGTAATTTTAAGTTAAAATGTCTTTAATTTTGCAGGGAACATTTCCTTCAAGTCCAAAACAAACATCCTATAAGTCAATGTGCATTGGGGTGACAATATCATACATAGTAATCGCTATGTGCCAATATCCCCTTGCAATAGGTGGATTTTGGGCTTACGGAAACAAGGTAAGCAAATTTTTTTTTTTTTTGAACTTATTGAGATTTGTTATATACTTTCCTAAGAAAGTGATTTATTTAAATCATCATGATTTTTTCATTAGTCAAACAAGTTCGTGTTTGAGACTGGTTTAAAAATGCACTTTTAGAATATAAATTTTTCAAAAGGGGAAATTTAAAAAATCCCACTTCTTTTTAGGTATAGACGTATTGTTTCTCGAACAATCCATTTAAAAAAAATGTCAAAAGGCAAATATACCACTGAGGTTTAGGTCAATTGTAAATGTTAGTGTACATTTAATTTGAATTTCAAACCCTTGATGTATTACATTTATATCCAAATTGACCACTATGTTAAACTTCTATCTGTTTCAGCAATTCATTTTTTTTTTCTTTTTTCTTTTTTTGAGATAAGAGATAGAAGCAATTCATTTCTCAAGCCTCTCTCCCTTTGCCTACCTCTCCCATTTGCACTATTTTCCTCCCCTTGTTCCCTGGGTGGCACTGGACGTTGGGCTTGGGCCCAACTAGACCCAAGGAACGGTCCTTCCACTATGGTCTACTTTGATGTCAAATTGAGGTTAAAGGGTTTTGAATTTTTTAATTGTTTTGGGGTGTCGTGAGCTTACAAATTGATAGTTTGGAAGTTGGAGATAGATGATTTTGTTCCGACTAAAATGCTTGAATTTAGTGAAATTGGAGATAAATAATTTTGTATCACTTTTATTTATTTATTTATTTTTTAACATACATGGTACGTGATTATAATTCCTTCTTCAAATATATGAAAGTTTAACATAGAGGTTAATTTGGATACTTCTAAGATCTTAAGGGACTAAAAATTTAAATTGATAGTGCGAAGAATGTGTTAATTTGCATACTTGTAAGACTTTTATTTTTTTTCATTATTATTTTTATTATTAATATTTTTTTTCTTATTTATTTATTTATGAATGACAGGTATCGTATAGTGGAGGACAAGGATTGTTGACTGCATTTTCACAAATCCACGGACCAAACACCTCGAAGTTAATTATGACCTCAATTTACCTACTAGTTTTGGTGAACTGTTTATGTACATTCCAAGTTTACGCCATGGTTGTTTTTGACAACTTGGAAGTTAGATACACAAGCAAGAAAAATCAGCCATGCCCAAGGTGGGTTCGCACATTCCTTCGCATTTTCTATGGAGGGTTGGCTTTCTTTCTTTCTGTGACTTTCCCATTTTTGGGAAGCCTAGCACCTTTAGTTGGAGGTGCTACATTACCTTTAACTTTTGCTTATCCATGTTTCATGTGGATTGCAATGAGGAAACCTCGACCAAATGGTTTGGTTTGGTTTATAAACATGGGTTTAGGTTGCTTTGGCATTGTCTTGACTGTTCTAATAGTTATTGCAGCGGCTTGGACCTTAGCTGACAAAGGCCTAAAAGCCAACTTCTACAGGCCTTAATCAGGGACAGAGCCAGACTTCGAACCTAGGGAGGCAAGCTTAATGTACTAAGCTTATCGAATTTTATCATGTTCATTGACATCATAATCTCATATTTGCAAATGCAATCCAAAATCACACTACAATATATAAACTAATACCAATTTCATTGTTGGTGATTTTTCAATATTTTATTTTAGGATTTTCAAAAATTAGGACATCAACACTAAAGGTTAGCGACACTAACTCATTATTATTAGTTTATGAATTATTTATAACTTTTCTTTGAATAATGCTAAGGACACCCAAATTCACAACATTCCCCAAGAAATTAATCCCAAACATAAACCCAAATAAACATGCCCACAGAACAAAACAAATTTAATGTTAATAATTTATTGATATTAAAGTCACAACAATATTAATATTAATAATTCATTACAAAGTTTCTCAAAAAAAAAAAAATTTATTACAAAACATTAAATAAACAACTTTTCTATTGTCCTAAGACCACAAAAGTCAAACAAACAACCAAAATTTTTTTTTCCCTCTTCTTTTTAGTCTCTACAGCACTAGTAGTAGCTGCACTACCCAGTAATCTAGTCCTCTAACGATTGCCACAAGTTTGTTTTTATTAAAAACCTTTTCTTTTCTTTTTTGGTCAAAATATTAGAGGCCACACCTTTACACTTGAAAATTGAGAAATATTAGATACTACCCCCATCATTACTAGTTCTATACTTTATCACTGCATACAAGTAGAGGGAGAAGCAAAAGTTGGGAGATGGAGACTGGATTTCATAAAATTTAAAAAAAAAGGGACAGAGCAGCTAGAGTCTTCCTCACATAACACATCGCAATAAGAGGATTGTGGTTTTTTTTTTTCTGGTTTTAAGGTTTTGTCTAAAGGTTTTTCAATTGTTCTTGGGGGCAATTGGGCAAAAAGGAAGGCTAGTAAATTTTTTTTTTTTTTTTTTTGGATTTTTCATGGGGTAATTTGTAAATATTTTGGAGGGGGGCTAAGTGTATATATTTTGGAGTCAAATATTAAACTTGTGTCTATATATATATATATATATATATATATATATGCACAAATCAAATTTTCAAAAAAGTTAGGGGGCCAAAGCATAGCTTCGTCCCTGGCCTTAATGACAGATAGCATTAGTAAGAAATTAAACCAATAACCATTTTGAATGTATATATGGGCCTTAGGGAAATTACTTATTCGATTGGCCGTCTTGTGTTTTATTTTAGATAATTTCAACTTATAGCGTCCAATCTTGATGATATAGTTTTTTACCATCGGATTAAGACACCAATCAATTTATGTTAATTGTTCTTTATATATGTATATACAAAGTAAGTTGTAACATATATATATATATATATATATATATTGAGAAAAAGGTAAGTTGTAATATAATATATGGAAAATGGAGAGGATACCATCTGTATAAGATGATGAGCAAAAGGTCAATTGGTTTTTTTAAGGGGTTTAACTCCTTTTTAATTCAAGTTCGACAAACTATTATAATGCTTTTTGGACGTTAAAATCAATTAAAGTAACTCTCTAAATGTGTCTTTTGACCCACTTGACTATAAATACTGATTCATGTTCATTTTGTAACTACTTTTCACAATTATTATTAAAATTCACAAGAACTCTCTCAAGATTACTACTTGAAGAATACTTGGCTTAGTTGTATCCTGAGAACATATTTGCAATAAGTGAAGTGGTAGCGCCTCTAAAGAGTCTTGTACAAAGTTGTCAATACCATATCAGAGGCAATTTCAGTTTGGATAAGAGAACGAAATATTTCAGTACGAATTAATATTGGTGTACGGTTTTTATATTACCAAAATTTATATAAATAGAATTTAAAATACACATATTTTAATTCATAACAATGAAATTAATATATATATATATATATGTATGTATGTATGTATGTATGTACACGATTCTCTGTTACTCCCATAATTGATTTTATTTTTTGATAGATTAAATGTGTTTTAATCCTAGGATATCTTAAACTAGTGATGACTTAAATATTGTATAAATTATAATCATTAAAAGCAAGATACCATGAGCTATAGAAGCAAGAAAAAAAGAACACAATCAAATCCCCCGACCTTGTACGCAAAGGTATGCGTCACAGATGCAAATGCAATCTTGAACACACTTTTCTGTGACTCATACCTTTCCTGGCCCGATACGATAAAAAAATAAATGATACCACATCATGCTAACCCAAAGACAAAACTCTCATAAAAATATAATTGAATATTGACCAGTAAGACTCATTACATCTTGGTAGTTTTTAAAATAATGCATCACATAAAACAAAAAAGGAAAGAAAAAACAGATACATTGCATTGAAACGTGATACGAGAAATCGAGTGGAGTAGTAATTGGTTTCTAGTTTACACACCAAAATAGATTAAGCTGGAACTTCCTTACTCTATATTAGTGTGTGTTTGGGTCTAATTTAAAAAGACAGCTTATTTTACTATTCATCTTATTTTTGCTACTATTCATGGGCTTTACTGCACTTTTTGGTACTATTTATGAGTTCCATTATTATACTATTTCAACTAACTTTTACATTTATCTACAGTACTTTTAGCAAAAAATTTTCAATTTCAACAAAATAAGCGCTTCCAAACAGCCCTTGAGGTTGCGTTTGGATAGCTTACTTTTTGCCAACTTATTTTATTATTCAGCTTATTTTTGCTATTATTTATGGGCCCCACTGCATTTTTTGGTACTATTTATGGGTCCTACTGTACTATTTCAACTAACTTTTACCATTATCTATAGTACTTTCAGCAAAAAGTTTTCAGTTTCAGCAAATTAAATGGATCTCAAACACACCCTCATGTGCGACTAAGTGTCTATTTGATATGATTAATTTTGCCAACTTATTTTACTATTTAGCTTATTTTTGATACTATTAATAAATCTCACTGCATTTTTTGGTACTATTCATGGGTTGCATATTACTATTTTAGCTAACTTTTACCTTTATTTATAATATTTTTAACAAAAATTTTTAATTTTAGCAAAATAAGCGAATCTCAAATGGACTAAAAAGAAAGGTACTTTTAAGTGTTGTACGACACTTGAAAAATGTGGCGGAAGGATTTCTTTTTTCTTTTCTTTCTTTGAGAAGAATGTGGCGGAAGGTGAATGGATGTTTATGTATTTGTTTAATTGTGTATATCATGTTATAATAATAGTACGGTTCAGTTTATAACTTAAATGATATAATATGTAATATAGCGTTTTATATATATTTAGTGATGTTTTAGCAAAAAAATATATTAAGTGATGTATTTTTATTGATGTTATGGTTTTTGTTGTATTATTATATTTTGCTATTAAACTTTGTTTGGGTTTGTTTGGTTGGCATCTTTTAATGTGTAGATGACATCCTAAATTCAAATCTCTCATCTCTCGTTCTAACTATCAAAATTAGAAATAAATAAAAAATAAAAACTTTAATAAATTTTTTAATTTATGAATGATTGCTATAAACTTTGTTTGGGTTTGTTTGGTTGGCATCTTTTGATGTGTAGATAACATCCTAAATTCAAATCTCTCATCTCTCATTCTAACTATCAACGATAGGCTAAGAATGTATTGACCTCTTATGATAAATTAACCAATTAATTAGTCAAGTTAATAAATTAATTCAATTAATATGCAAAACGCGTGATAGCACAAACAAATCACCAACTAAGTTAATATGCAGTAGAAAATAAAGTTGACACGGTGATTTGTTTACGAATGAGGAAAACCTCCAAGACAAAAACCTCCACCGGGTGAATTTAGAGTCACCACTCTCAAGAATCCATTATTATCACAACAAGCGGTTACAACTTACAAGTAAAGGAATCACAGTACCTTATACCAACCTACTGTTGAACCCTTACCTCGATACACAATTGGACATATTCTGCAGTGACAATCTCTCTTTTTTAATGCACAACTCCCAGTACGTAACTAATCAATCAATGAATAGATCCAAGTATGTGACTAACCACCAACTTAAGAAGGATGTTGGCTGCAAAGTTCTTCAGTTCATTAACACAATGAAGATCACGAAGCTCCTTGGTTACAAAACCCTACAGCGTACAAATGCAATAGCTTCTTCAAAAGAAAGATGAACTTGGACATATGTCTCTGGTCACAATATGCTTGTGAAAAACCTTTGCATCAAGTTGCGCTGACTTTCATCATCTGTGACAACTCTTAAAATAATCTTTATATATGTTTAGGGTTGTGAGAAAAGAAAGCCTAAACAAGTATACACAGATATGTGTAAAATCAAATTTGAAAAACTAATTTAAGGTCATCACTCTCGATAATCCACTATTATCACAACAAGCGGTTACAACTTACAAGTAAAGGAATTTCATTACCTTATATCAACCTATTGTTGAATCCTTACCTCAATACACTATTGGACTTGTTCTATAGTGACAATCTCTCATTTTCAATTCACGGCTTCCAATACGTGACTAACCAATCAATGCAAAGATCTAAGTACGTAACTAACCACCAACTTGTGAAGGATGTTGTCTGCAAAGTTCTTCAGTTCATCAACATGATGAAGATCACAAAGCTCCTTGGTTACAAAACCCTACAACGTACAAACGCAGCAGCTTCTTTAAGAGAAAGATAAACTAGGGCATATGTCTCTGATCACAATTTGCTTGTGAAAAACCTTTGCATCAAGTTGCATTGACTTTCATCATTTGTGACAACCCTTAAAATAATACTTATATATGTTTAAGGTTGTGAGAAAAGCTTAAACTAGGACATATGTCTCTGATCACAATATGCTTGTGAAAAACCTTTGCATCAAGTTGCATTAAATTTCATCTTTTGTGACAACCCTTAAAATAATACTTATATATGTTTAAGGTTGTGAGAAAAGAAAGCCTAAACAAGTATATACAGATATATGTGAAATTAGATCTAAAAAACTTATTTTTGTAAATCTTGATAGATAGGTTATCTATCGAGCAGCTGTTGAGCATCCGGCTGAAAATCTTTTTTAAATCTCAATAGATGCTATTTGTCGAGTTTTAAAATCCAACACATCTTCACTTGTTTCTTGGATAGATTTGCATAGCTTTAACACTTAGACTTGAACTCTTATTCCTTGAAGTATTAAACACATCCTAGATCTACCCAAGTACAAGTAAAATGCATTTTGTCAAAAGATTAGTCAATTCTAAATGACATGTGATTCTAACATGATTCATGTGCCTTCTAACAATCAAAATTATAAATAAGTAAAAAGTAAAAACTTTAATAAATTTTTAATTTATGAATGACTCAGAAAGTTTTTAATTTATGACATAAAGTACTTGTCTGGGCCTTTTTTATTTATATCTTTTTACTATAAGAATTTTGTTATATTTAACTTGGCCAGCCTACAAAAATTTCCTGACTCCACCATTAGTTGTGTACGTGACACTATTTAAAAAATTCTAATTCCAGGGTTGAAAATTTGAAAGCAAACTCTCTTCAACCGTCAATCTCAATTATTAAAGAACAATTATATGGGTTTCAGATATCAATTAATATTTATATCCTAAAACTAAACAATAGATTTATTTAACACAGGCAGAATGTAAGAGTGTACAAGTTCTCCACGAGAACCAGCAGCCACATATCATTATTATATATACCAGCAATCGCTAGCTTAATATTTGCAACAGTACGCTCATTCTCCTCATATTTTCAATATAGCTTTTGAACTCAGAGCAGAGGAAGGTAGCCATGGGAGAAGTGGTAGAATTAAAAAGTAGTCAAGTCATGCCACTCGCAACTTCACCTTCAGATACCAATACTGAAGCAGAGGCAATGCAAACGATAACCATTATAGATGGTGATCCCTCAAAAGATATTACTTCATCTACAAACTTGCAAGGTTACCAGCACAATCCACAGGAAGCTTGGCTTCCCATCACTGAGTCCAGGAATGGCAACACCTATTTCGCAACGTTTCATTTAATTTGCTCAGGACTGGGATGGCAAGCGCTTTCGCTTCCTATTGCATTTGCCTCACTTGGATGGTAAGCTATCTTTTTCCAAATGATTTATAGTCAATGTTGTTCAACTAATTAAATTCAGCTAGGGTGTGGGGCTCTTGTCCCACGTCGTTTAGTTTCAGCTGTGTGTGTGAGTTTAAAAGCCTTGTTTAAGCCTTCAAGAGTTAAGCCTTTTTTAAGGTTTAAGTATTGTAAGACTTTCTAACAAAAAAATGAAAAATAAAAAATAACAGTCATATTGTTCATAAATCCAAGACCAAGAGAAGAGGATGAGTTGTGAAATGACTGCAACGGCTGAGGCATATGTAACTCTTTTTTTTTTTTTTTTTTTTTTTTGGGGGGGGGGGGGGGGGGGTGGTGTGGGGGAGGATGGGTTTTTTAAATTGTAATGATTGGTCCCACCCAATTAAAGCGTAAACTTTTACTAAAACCCAACAAATGCCTAAATGGCATGTGTCCTTCGAGTTCGTTTATAAGCATACAAAAGTACAGTGCACTGTGTCGCTTTGTATGTTTTGTACATTAGCTTGAACTTATGGGTTTTTTTCTTCACAAATTTGATCTTTCTCTCATCATCTTATATTTTCCCTAGCCAATTCTATCTTTCAATTTTGGTTTTAGATGCTTGATTAGTTGTGCTTGTTTTTAGAAGATAATATTAGGTTGCCATAGAGATGAGATTTATTATTATTATTATTATTATTATTATTATTATTATTATTATTATTATTATTATTATTATTATTATGGTTTGAAAAGAAAATTGCTAAGAAAATCCACATAGAATTGATACTGAATTAATTTATACTACGATGGATCAATGTCAAGCACAACTTTTTCGGGAGATGCTAAGCTTTAAAAAAAAAAATGGTACATATTTATAGCAAATTAGATAATTTGTATACATTGATTTGAGTTTAGAAATAATATTATTATATTTTAAATTTGATCATTTTGATGACTGAGTCAAGCTCTAACAGACTTGTAGACCTTGGAAATTTTTAAAGTCATACATGTGTATGATTTGTCAATCCATGCTTGAAAAAGAATCACACTTCATGAATATACGATGTTTAATATATTGTATGTACTTTTAGTTACTGAATTTCATCTATTCAAGTTAAAAAATAAAATTGTTATTTTGTCTAATAGTTCGATTAATTATGTATATTTTTATGATAAAAAAAATGTGTTGTTTTTATATATATTTATGTGTGTTCATAGGTTACAAGCTAGTATGATAATAATAATAATAATAATAATAATAATAATAATAATAATAATAATAATTGACATGGTCAAAGAACCATTTTTGCTCCCAGTTTTTAGTTTTTACTAGTTTTGAGAGTTTTATCAAACCAGATTGTTGCCCGGTTCGTAGTTGGACTTGTCAGTTTGGTTTAGTTTTTAAAAATATGATAATATGTTCGGGAAGAAGCTCAAAAAATTAAAGCTTCACTTATATGTGTAATCTAATATAAAGTGAAGTTAAATAACGACATATATTGCTCACATTTATAAACAATTTATCAACAAGATCTTGCAAACTTATTCAGTATAGTAATGTCACTTCCTTCAATCGAGAATAATAATAAGTTTTTAGATCATGTTAATGAACGCTCTTACTGCAATTGTTAATAAGCTATTTTAGAAAAATTTTGACATTACTTTCATGGAAAATATAAAAAAATTATAAAAAATTGATTACTTTATCATATTCTCAAAAAATATTTCAAAAATAATTTCTAAACCAATGTCTTTTGGGCATCTGTTAACTTTTTCATAAATGGTTTCCATGTGAATTTAATTAATAGAATCTAATATTATCTAAACCATTTGGGAATTTATCTCTCCCAAATATTTGGGTTAAAATGGCCTAACATAACATTTTACAAATTTCATAGAAATAAGAGTTTTGTGCACTTGTTATTATTGTATAAAATAAAATTTAAAATTTTGAATTAAATTCAATTATGTTATTGTATTTGATCAATTGAACATAAATAATACTATCTTTTTAATAACAATTATGTGATTGAATCTAACTTTTGTCCTTATATGAGAAGAAAGAACATCAATTCCGAACTATTTAATAATTATTTCAGGAACATGATATTTTGTCCCCTCTCTTTGTCTCTTTTCTCTCGTTGAATTAACAGTAACACCTCTTCCGAAGATGTTAAATCATGGACACATGAGTTCACATCCAACAGCGGTTTAACTTTCAGAAAATCTTATGGAATCCATACCAAGTAACAGAAAACTTTAAAGTTTGTTGTTCTTGTTTGCATTTGTTGAACCAAATTCATTCTTTAAAACTTGTTAGTGTATAGCTTAGGCTAGATTAGCCCATTGGGCTTAGCCCAATATATTGTACTTGTAGTTTACTCTTATTGCTTGTACTACACACATACCTAGCCTATATAAGGCTCTTTATTGTACATTGTTATACACATCAATATACAGACTTTCAGTCTTTCTCTCACACTTTATACGTTTAACATGGTGTCAGAGCCATTCCTCTGACTTTCTGGTTCCTGTGGACATCTCCGGCGTTCTTCCGCTGCCCTCGCCTTCATCCAGTAGTCACTGTCCGAAGCGAGTCACCGCCATCACGCCCACAGTCCCTGCAACTCTCGGATCTCACCATCCTGCTCAGCCAACTGCCAAAGCAAAGCCGCAGAGTGATAGAACAGTCAATCCCGAGCAAAACCCAGCAAAGAAAAGCCAGAAAAGACGTCACACGCGCCCACACGCGCCGCCTGAAGTTCCTAACTGCCGAACACGCACTACATGCGCCGCCACGCGCCTCCATCCTTGCGCACGCGCTTCCACGCGCCGGCCACTCTCCTTCACGCGCCTCACGCACTTCCACGCGCCAGACAACATCTGCGTCTGCCACGTCAGCCCTAGGTTGACGTCATCCTGCACACGTCAGCATCCGCGTCATCCGCTACGTCAGCACACATCAGCCGTTGACTTTGACCGTTGACCACTACTGTTGACCGTTGACTTTGACATTGACCAAAGTCAAAATTTTTCAACAGAGCCTATCTTGCTCAGTTTTTTTGCGTAGATTCCGATTTTGAGCTCCTTTTCTTCATTTGAGGTCTCTAAATTTCACTTTTTGGTCATTTTCTTCATTATGGCTCAACAAAGTGACCGAGATATCATACGTCCTATCACCATTATGTTGGATGGTCCTACTAGCTATCATGCATGGTCTCAGAATATGATTGTCTTTCTCAAAGGTCGTAAACTATGGAGATATGTGACTGGTTCAATTCCTAAGCCGGTACCAAAACCTCAGTCGAAAGCCACAGCTACTGAAGATGCCTCCAAGACTGTTGTTACAGTAGATGATTATGAAGAACGCCTAGAGGAATGGGAGAGCATTCAAAGTAAGATCTTGTCTTGGTTTATCAATACCTCTATCCCTTCCATTCATAATCTTCTTCCTCGTCTTGAGACTGCTGAGGCTGCTTGGAAATTTCTGGCTGATCGCTATAATTGCACTAGTGATTCAAGCTTGGAGTTCCACATTGAATCAAAGCTTTATCAAATGAGACAAGAGCCAGGTCAGTCTATATCTGATTTTTATTCTCAGACTTCTACTATGTGGGAACAACTCTCTGCTGCAGATCCTCCACTAGTGTATTCCAAGGACATTGAGCTTTTTGTCAAATATCGGGATCGTCGTAAATTTATGCACTTCATGATGGGTTTACGTGAGGATTTTGAGCCTACTAGGGCTTCTCTGCTTAGCCGGTCTCCTACTCCTTCTCTTGATGCTGCAGTCAAGGAGCTCATTTCTGAGGAGAACCGTCGGCCTACTCATCACATGTCATCATCTGATCATGTATTGGCTACACCATCTCCACAGCCTCTCATTGCTGCATTCACTGCTCCTCCACGAATAAACTCTGGGCGTCCCACCTCTCAGTCTTCCAAAGGTACTCGCTGCGAGTTTTGCCGTGCCAAAGGCCATGACATCTCAGTTTGTCGCAAACTGCAGAAATTCATGCACGAGCAGAATAAAGCTTCTCTTCCTCGGGCAGCTGCTGTATGTCCTTCAGATTCATCAGTTCCTACATGTCCATCTTTGGCTTCCTCACCTACTGCGGCTGATATTGAGGCAATAGTTCAACAGGTTTTATCCCGAACTTCCACTGCCCTTTCTGTCACCTCAGGTAAACAACCTTGGTTTTTTGATACTGCATGTTGTAATCATATGACTCCTGATGAATCCCAATTTTCTGATAAGGCACCCTTAGAACACCCTATCACCATTTACATTGCTGATGGAACTCCTATGCCTGTTAGTCATAAAGGAACAATCTCTTCTCCTTATTTATCCCTTAGTGACACTTTTCATATCCCAAAGTTATCCCTCAATTTGCTTTCTGTTGGTCAACTTTGTGAATTAGGCATAGATCTTCTATTTACTAATCATGGTGTGGATGTGCAGGATCCCCGGACGGGTCAAGTGCTTGGGACAGGCCGTAAGGTTGGTCGTATGTTTGAGGTTCATAACTTGAAGATTCCTTCACAAGTTATTTCTGCAGCTGCTACCACTGCCACACCTGATCTATGGCATGCTCGTCTTGGTCATCCATCCTTGTCTCGTCTCCAGTTCTTAGCTTCTCAAGGTCATTTAGGTTCAGTTCAGTTTCAAAAATTTGATTGTAATTCCTGTCATTTTGGCAAACAAACAAAATTGCCCTTTAATAATAGTGACTCATTTTCTTCTGCACCTTTTGATCTTATACATTCTGATATTTGGGGTCCTGCACCGGTTTCCACTGAGGGGGGGGTCTAGATATTTTTTCATATTTGTGGATGATTTCTCTCGTTATACTTGGATTTATCTGCTTCACCATAGGTCTGAACTTGTGTCTATTTACCAAACATTTCATAAAATGGTTGAAACACAGTTCAATCGCACTATCAAAGTTTTTCGGTCAGATAATGCTCAAGAATATAATGATAAATCTTTCCTATCCTTTTTAGACAGTCATGGTACCCTTCCTCAACGGTCTTGTCCTTACACCTCTCAACAAAATGGTCGTGCAAAACGAAAACACCGTCACATTCTTGATGTTGTCCGTACCCTTCTCATTTCTGCCTCTCTTCCCGAGCGCTTTTGGGGTGAGGTAGCTCTCACTGCTGTGTACACCATTAATCGTATTCCTTCACCAACCACACACAACAAATCACCATTCGAGCTTCTCTATGGTCAAACTCCTGACTACTCCTCTCTTCGAGTTTTTGGCTGTGCTTGCTTTGTTTCTCTTCCTCCTCATGAACGAACAAAGCTCCAGCCTCGTGCTCGTCTCTGTTGTTTCCTTGGTTATGGTGTATCTCAAAAGGGGTTTCGCTGTTATGATCCCATTTCTCGTCGCCTTCGTGTCTCCCGTCATGTTGAGTTTTAGGAACATCGTCCTTTCACGAGTCTTCAGCAGTTTCCTGCATCCTCTTCCTCAGAGTCACCCATTTTTACTGATCTTTTCCTCCCTCTCTATCCTGAACTTGTGGAGGATTCTTCGACATTGGCTGCCTCTCCAGACGACTCATCTCCGGTTTTGTCCCCGGCTTCTGACCCGCCTGACTTGGATCCTGTGGCACCACCCTCTTCTAAGTCTCCTGTTGGTCCTGAACTGCGTCGATCCACTCGGGTAAGCATTCCTCCCCATTATCTCACTGATTATCACTGCTCTTTTGCCCTTGCTACTCTCTATGAACCTCACACCTATCGTGAGGCCCATACTGAGCCTCTTTGGCAGCAACCTATGAACGAAGAGCTAGATGCCCTTCATAAAAATCATACTTGGGATTTGGTTGATTTGCCTCCTGGTCAGTCTGTAGTAGGTTGTAGGTGGGTTTACAAGATCAAGACCAAGGCTGATGGATCTGTTGAACGATACAAGGCTCGCCTTGTTGCCAAGGGCTTTACTCAGGAGTATGGTATTGACTATGAGGAAACATTTGCTCCTGTTGCTCGTCTTACATCTGTCAGATGTCTCATTGCTGTGGCTGCTGTTCGTCGTTGGCCTCTTTATCAAATGGATGTGAAGAATGCTTTCCTTAATGGAGACCTCCAAGAAGAAGTGTACATGCAACCACCCCCTGGCTATCCACACTCAGGTAGTCAAGTTTGTCGCCTTCGCCGTGCTCTTTATGGCCTCAAGCAGGCTCCTCGAGCTTGGTTTGAAAAGTTTAGCTTCGTTGTTGCTCAGCAGGGTTTCACTTCGAGTCCTCATGACACTGCCCTCTTTGTCCGAAGATCCTCTGCTGGTATCACTCTTATTCTTCTTTATGTTGATGATATGATTATTACTGGAGATGATTTTGCAGGTATCCGCTCTCTTCAGCACTTCCTTAGTCAGCATTTTGAGATGAAAGATCTGGGCACTCTCAGCTACTTTCTTGGGCTTGAGGTTACCTCATCCTCTGATGGATACTATCTTTCTCAAGCAAAATATGCTTCTGATCTTCTCTCTAAAGCTGGTATCACCGACAACAAGACTGTTTCCACTCCCTTGGAATACAATGCCAAGCTCACACCCTTAGATGGTGAACCTTTATCTGATGCTACTCGCTATCGACAATTGGTTGGTAGTCTGATCTATCTCACTGTTACTCGTCCAGATATTTCACATGCCGTGGGTATGGTTAGTAAGTTTATGGATGCCCGTCGTTCTGTCCACTATGCTGCTGTTCTTCGGATTCTCCGATATGTTAAAGGCACACTTTATCATGGTCTCCACTACTCCTCTCGGTCTTCTCTCGAACTTCATGCTTATTCAGATGCAGACTGGGCAGGTGATCCGACTGATCGATGCTCTATCACAGGTTTCTGTTTCCTGCTGGGTACTTCTCTTGTCTCGTGGCGTAGCAAGAAGCAGGATGTAGTTTCCCGTTCCAGTACTGAGGCTGAGTATCGTGCTCTTGTCGACACCACTTGCGAGCTTGTCTGGCTTCGCTGGCTCTTGGCTGACATGGATGCTCCACAGCCCACTGCCACTCCTCTCTATTGTGATAATCGTAGTGCTATCTACATTGCTCACAATGATGTCTTTCATGAACGCACCAAGCACATTGAGATCGACTGCCACATCACTCGCCAGCATCTTAAGAAAGGCAATCTCAAGTTGTTCTCCATCTCCTCTGCTGACCAGCCTGCTGATATCTTCACCAAGACTCACCCGCCTGGTCGTCTTCGAGATCTTATATCCAAACTCCAGTTGGCTTCCTCCTTGCCACCTCGAGTTTGAGGGGGGGGTGTTAGTGTATAGCTTAGGCTAGATTAGCCCATTGGGCTTAGCCCAGTATATTGTACTTGTAGTTTACTCTTATTGCTTGTACTGCACACATACCTAGCCTATATAAGGCTCTTTATTATACATTGTTATACACATCAATATACAGACTTTCAGTCTTTCTCTCACACTTTATACGCCCAATGGGCTAATCTAGCCTAAGCTATACACTAACAAAACTGTAACTTCTATTCAATTAGCTGTGGCCATGCTATTGCTAACAGGGTTGCTCACTTTCTTTGGCTACAAAGAATCCATCCTATTGTTCCTTGCAATAAGTTCCAAATGTAGCAGATTGAAGAAAAGTCCTATCATTTTATTTAACTTCATGAGTTTGAGCAATAATATAAACACAATAATTAAGTAGATAAACTTTTACTCATTCCCAATTACTGGGCATATCATTGATATCATTATTTTACCTACTAGTAATAACTATTTGTCACTTCAACAGGTGTGAACTTTTTGTGTCCAATTAATATCTTATTGTAATTATTTCGTTGGTTGCAGGACATGGGGTATCATATGTTTGTCACTAGCATTTGCATGGCAACTCTATACCATATTTATTCTTGTTCAACTACATGAATCAATCCCTGGAATTCGCTACAGCAAATACATGCAACTTGCAATAGCTTCTTTTGGTTAGTGTGAAACCCCCTGTTATTATTATGGACAAGATTTTCCTCCAAATTAGTTTGGGGGAATTTTTCATCAACTCACAACCTGGTGCTTTATAAATCTATACGTGTGTATTATTTAAGCAAGTTACATGACTCATTAAAAATGTTATGTGACTAACAGTACACGTAAATGGTTTGTTTAACAACTACGAAGTGGGTTGGAGGAAATTTCATGTAAACCAGTTTGTGTATAAACTTTTTATTATTATTATCTTTATATATTAAGAAGATTCAGAAAGTTAGTTATGACTTTAAAAAATGTCAAAAATACCCCTAATCTAATTAGGTAATCCTTATTCTTATAAAATAAAAAATATGGCGAAATTGTAATTCAACAAAATTCAAAAAAAAAAAAAAAAAAAAAACTACCCAATAAACTTTTTTTTTCTAAAAATTAGCACACTTTCTATTTAAATATATCTTACGCATGTTTAAAACATTTTTTCCCTAAAAATTAGCACACACTAAACCTAGCCTTTTACTTATTCTCAAATCCTAAATTTTAGTTTTTAAAAACTTCATTCCTATGTAACCTCACTAATAAAAGATAAATTCAAGTTAAAAAATTACATTAAACTCAAAATAATAAAAGAAGAACATCACACGTGCATAGTGCGTGTGATGAGGCTAGTTGTTGTTGTTGTTGCTGTTGTTGTTGTTGTTATTATTATTATTATACTTTTTGTTAATGAATATTCTTAAAGCACAAGATAAAATGTATTCAGTATTTTATTAGATAATAATTTTATTTTCTAAACACACACACACACACACACACACACACACACACACACATATAAGTCAAACCATGCTTGCTTTTTTTTATTCACATATAAGTTACACTTGCACTTGAGAAGTCATGAACCCATAACTTTATGTCTCCACCCTTCACTAAGCAATTATAAGGAAAGTGGGTGTCAATTAAGTTAAAGTTCATTAGCATGCAAATAGAAGAAAAACACACGCAACCGCAATAAGTTTTGTGTTAAAGCTAATAAATTGTTGAAGAGTTATCTTTCTGTTTAAAAAGAAATGTATATTTTTAACGTACAAGCCCCATTTTCTCAATTCTTTAACTTGTGGGTTGTTAATTTTTTGATATCAATAAGTAATACAACATTTTTAACAAGTATCTTGATTATATATACAGAGAGAGAGAGAGAGAGAGAGAGAGAGAGAGAGAGAGAGAGAGAGAGAGAGAAACCCATAGAAAAATGATATTTCACAATTTACTACTTTAACAGGTGAGACAAATTTAAATTGTATTCCCAAGTTAACATTCAATTGCATTTGTGCATTACAAAGGTCTCACAACTTACTAAATAAAAAGACGTGTGGCAAATACAAATTGTATTCCTCATTTAACATCCAATAAAATTTGGTCAAATGACAAAGATCTTACCCATGATGCATAGGAGGGTGATAATGTGTTATTATATATAATACCAAAGCCTTATTAGTCCCAAACTTTTGGAGTCACCTATGAATCCTCAACACATTAGTTAAAATCAATTACATGTATTTTGTTTCCCAATTTTATTATATCTAAAGTCATAATATGTTACCATATGCAAGTCCAAAACTGGGTAACTGGTTTGCCCTATTCCCTGTAATGTACAATTCAGGGGGTGCTTGTATCCTTTTAATTATCACTGGAGGTGGCACCTTAGATATCTTATTCAAAACCATATGTGATGGTGATGCCATGTGTCATGCCAAATCATTGACATGTATAGAGTGGTACTTGGTGTTCATATGCGTAGCATTACTTATAGCCCAACTACCCAACCTCAACTCTATAGCATGGGTGTCTCTAATTGGGGCTACCACAGCTGTTCTATATTCTACTTTGATTTGGGTTCTCTCAATTACCAAAGATAAGCCCATAGGCATATCCTGCTGTCAATCTGATGAAGTGAAATCCAAGATGGAAAAATTCAGTGATGTGTTGAATGTGCTTGGGATCATTGCCCTTGCATTCAAAGGACATAATGTTATCCTCGAGATACAGGTTAGAATCCCTAACATACTTTCTGCATTTTCCTTTCCAAGTTCCAATGATAGTTCGGTGGTTATCATGTTAGTGATTTGAACTCCACCTCTTCCTCTCTCAATATTTAATAATAATAATAATAATAAAAATCCTTTTCCTTTTCGAAAGGTTTAGAATTACACTTTTTCTTTTGGTTTTTGGGTAAACAAAGGTTTATGAATACATTATTCACACAGAATTTCTTAACTTGTCAAATTGGTAATTTGTAATTAGTGTGTGAAAATAATTTGTTATGTGTGAGTCTATGTGAAAATGTTGTCAAACAAATTGTAACTTTTAGTAAAAAAAAAGTGTGTTATACCATAGCTCTTTGCTTTTGGGGTAAGATATGCTTCAACACTTGCGCACTAATTAAGTCAAGGTTTGTGCCTTTGCCCAACTTTAGGATACAACATGAGAGTATCCAACTATGAAAGAAAGCTCAGCCCAGCCTAAACTCGTGACCTTTTAGATTCAATAGATGTTAAAAATCTAAAATATGAAACTCCATATAAGGATATGTACTCACGCAACACTTCAATCTTAAAGGTTGGCAAATATGGCTTAGATATTTTGCATTTGCATACAAACTAATAAAAGATCACTAGCCCTTCCCCAGTGGTGGTACCTCACTACCACTCCCTTGCAAGAGGAGGATTCTTTGGTTGGGGAAGATAAATTTTAAATGATGTGATAGTCTGTATATCTTCATTATTAGGCTTATTGAGTTAACTCCACTACAATCTCCCCACTCACATAAGGTTGACCCTAAGTATCAACAATTATATCATACATTCAATACATACATACTCCCTCTTACAATGTGGGGGTTCCATGGTATATATATATGTATACACACACACACACACACACCATTCAAGTAAAAAGAGGGAAGAGTCCACCCTATGGACATAATAATTTCTCCTAAAATAAAAGAGCTTACCATCTAAGTAACTTAAGGTTATGCTATCATTTTGATTAGAAAAATAAAAAGTGATGCACTATTATAAAAACAAACCAAGTAATGCTTTAAAAGAATAGATACATATGTCATCCCGATTTGAATGTAATTTTCAGTTAAAATGTCTTTAATTTTACAGGGAACATTGCCTTCAAGTCCAAAACAAACATCCTATAAGTCAATGTGCATAGGGGTGACAATATCATACATAGTAATTGCTATGTGCCAATATCCCCTTGCAATAGGTGGATTTTGGGCTTACGGAAACAAGGTAAGCAAATCTTCTCAATTTTGTTGAACTTATTGAGATTCATTATATACTTAAGAAGAGATTTATTTTATATCATCATGATTTTTTCATCTATCAAATAAGTTCCTGTTTGAAATGGTGGTTTAAAAATGCACTTTTAGAATATAGTTTTTTAAAATCTCACTTTTTGTAGGTATAGATATATGGTTTCTCGAACAATCTCACTTATTGCCCTTAATTTCTTATCTTAACGCTCCTTACACGATGGTCTTTTCTTTGATGTCAAGTTGAGGTTAAGGGTTTTAAAATTTTTAATATTGTTTTGCAACTTGCCAGCAGAGGTATTGTTGAGAATTTATGGTGGAAATTTGAGTGATTTTGTGAATTTACGAATTGATAGTTTGGTTTGTTTTGGATAGGGGGCATGAAATTTGAAAATTGATGATTTTGTTCTGTGTAAAAAGCATGAATTTAGCAGATTTTTTCTGTACTAATTTTGATTATTCGTCTACTGTGTCGCATGAAATTGGGCATTGATCTTATAATATTAGATATGAAGTTTTCATCTTATTGACAATTCAATTTTTTATAACAAAAAATAGTTTTATATAATTTCTAATAAATTTCTTTTAAAAAAAAAAAAATGTCATATTTTTAAATGATTTTTTTACTTTATAATAAATGCAGTCACATTCAAGGCACATAATTACAATTCGTCCTTTAAACTAGCGGAAGTTTAACATAGAGATCAATTTGGATACTTGTAAGATCTGAAGGGACTAAAAATTTAAATTGATGGTACAAAAAATGTGTTTGTAAGCAAACTGAACTTTTGGAGATATTTTTTGCATTTTGCCCAAAAATAAATTGTATCGAACAAACGCATCTACACTATATAAAATCTTATTATCATAAGATATCTTCTATTTGTGAAATGGATCTTATTAGATATTACAAATAGGTTTGAACACTATTAAACTAAAAAAATATTTGAACCTTAAAATGGACTCTTTCAATTTCTGATGAAACAGAGAATTATGTATTTTTCATAAATAGGGGAAAGGGGAAAATGCAAGACTTTTTTATAGGCACTTGTATATACTTAAAAAAGTTTATATCAATGTTCTCTATATCAAAAAATGTGAGAGAAAAGCATGATTTTGACTCTTCTAATTTTCCATGATATAATGAAATTTGGCTTCCTCAATTCTTTTTTCTTTTTTCATTATTTTTCATTTTTCTATGTATTTATGAATGACAGATACCGTATAGTGGAGGACAAGGATTGTTGACTTTATTTTCACAAATCCACGGACCAAACAGCTCGAAATTAATGTTGACCTCAATTTACCTACTAGTATTAGTGAACTGTTTATGTACATTCCAAGTTTACGCCATGGTTGTTTTTGACAACTTGGAAGTTAGATACACAAGCAAGAAAAATCAGCCATGCCCAAGGTGGGTTCGCACATTCCTTCGCATTTTCTATGGAGGGTTGGCTTTCTTTCTTTCTGTGACTTTTCCATTTTTGGGAAGACTAGCACCCTTAGTTGGAGGTGCTACATTATCTTTAACTTTTGCTTATCCATGTTTCATGTGGATTGCAATGAGGAAACCTCGACCAAATGGTTTGGTTTGGTTTATAAACATAGGGTTAGGCTGCTTTGGCATTGTCTTGACTATTCTAATAGTTATTGCAGCGGCTTGGACCTTAGCTGACAATGGACTAAAAGCCAACTTCTACAAGCCTTAATGACAGATACATTAGTAAGAAATTAAACCAATAACCATTTTGAAAGTATATATGGGCCTTAGGGAATTACTTATTTGATTGGCTGTCTTGTGTTAATTGTTCTTTATGTTTGTATAAGCTGATGAGCAAAAGATCAATTGGTTTGTTTAAGGGGTTTAACTCATTTTCAATTCAAGTTCGACAAACTGTTATAATGCTTTGTGAACGTTAAAATCAATTAAAGAAACTCCCCAAATATGCCTTTTGAAGGGCTATGTTCCACTTGACTCATTCATTTTGTCACTACTTTCCACCATTTTATTGAAATTTACAAGAATTCTCTCAGGATTGCTACTTGAAGAATTCCTAGCTTAGTTGTACCTTGTGAACAAATTTGCAGCACGCTTTTAGTATATTTTGTGTGCGGACAAATATTGTTTAAGGATAGCGAAGTGTTCGTACCTCTAAGCCATTTTTTATCCAACTATTTGTTGTTATTCCTTCATTGAATTACATACATATTCCCAACATTAACATCGAGAAAGGTTAAAAATACAATCTTGTATTAAGGAAAACTGCAAAAAGTTGTCAATACTATACTGGAGGCCATTTCAGCTTTAGATAAGAGAAGGAAATATTTTGTTAGGGATTAATATTGGTGTATGGTTTTGATATCACCACAATCAATATATATATATATATATATATATATATATATAAGCAGAGACCTCATGCGGGAGTGCATGAGGTCCTGCTATGTAACGCTCTAATTTTACTTTTAGACTTTTTAACATTTTTCATTATGTTTTTTAAGTATTACCCAATAGATTATAGTGACTTCTTTTTATTGTTACATACTATATGGATTATGGATTGAGCTTGACAATTACACCAAATGTCTTACCTCTCTAAAAAAGTGACTACCTTTTAAAAATAGACCAAAATTATGAAAAGCCTTAGCCCAAATCTTATGATCCAAGTCTCACCCTCCCCACCCACATGTAGATCAATGGCTAAAAGGTCTAACCCTTCCCACCACATGTAGATGAAAGCCTAAAAGGTCTGACCCTCCCCACCCACATGTAAATCAGAGCCTAAACTTTTACCCACAAACTCTCTTCTTCCTCGCACGTGTAGATGAAACCTAGCCACTTATAAACTCTATTCTTCCTCCCCGCATGTAGATGAAACCTAGCCACTCCAACTCAATGATTATTTGAAGGCATAAATGTGGGAGCTTAAAAGATTTCAGCATTTGGTATTTTCGGCTTCAATGCAGCCACTTCTAGCCAATTATACAATGCAATTAACACCAGGTAAATAACACCTGATTTATGAAATTGAAAAGTTAGTTTCATTTATTGTTTGCTTTGCATGTTGTAAAATTTGTTCTTTTATATATATCCATCTCCTTAAGCATCAAATGTTATGCCACTATAATTTATTACAATTCATTTCAAAGAGGTATGCTTATTTTCTTTATTTCATGTTTCTCTTAAATATTTTGTTTATTAATTTGTTTGTGAATCCCAAAATACTATGTTGGTTGTTGTGCCACTATAATTTCTTACATTTCATTTCATGAATTTAAAATACAGGCCAAAATGGGCATTTTCCCCTTTCGCCCAAAAGATGTAGCAAAATGTTCCTATTTTGAAACTCGATTTGATAAAAATCGAGTACTGTGAGAAATTTTACATGGAACTCAAGTTCCATGTATTTTTTTTTTAAAAAGTTTGATTTCACATAACTCAATTTTCTAAAATAGAGTTTAAAACAGAAGCATTTTGCTAGATAATTTTAGAATATGGACATTTTGCTAGAAAGTTTTGACGAAATGGACAAATGCCCATTTTGGCCATAGATTACATATATTTTGATTCATAACAATCGAATTAATATATTATATATATATATATATATATATATATCCACGATTCTCTGTAACTCTATTAATTGATATGTCTTTTTTTAATTCCCTCTACTAATCTTTTTTTTTTTCTTCTACTTTTTTTTTTATTCGCTCAAATTTTTTTTTTTTTTTTTTTTGTTTCGACAATTTATTCGCTCAATTTGAATATTGGATAAACTTCATGTTTTTTACTAGTGCATGCACACACATACTCACATACCCACAACTTGGATATATATAAATATTAGTGGATGGACGCATACTCACAACTGGATTCACACATTTTCACACACCACTCGTATAAATGGAAAGAGAAAGAAGAGAGACAAATTAGCATACGAAGTCAATTATGATAATTCTGGCCACGAATCTTCTGTGGTCTCTCTCTCTTTTTAATGAATTTGTATGGTCTTTCTTTAAAGGGAGAATAATCTTCCTTTGTACGCGGAGAAGAAGGTAAACAACTAAAAATAATGTAACGTCACACATTTATATCACTATGATGATATCACTCTTGATGTGTAAACTAAGTCATATACCCTTCATGCAGTCTTACTCATGTGGCCGCCTGGGAGGATCTTCTATAGAGGGCAGCTACCAACTAAGATTTCTTTTTTGGGTAGGAGGCAACTAACCATTACTATATATGAAAAAGAAAAGTCATGTGTTGGAGAAAAAAAAAAGCTACTTATAAAGACAACTAACCATTACTACGCATGTATTTGAATACCGCTTATTTTGCTGAAAACTGAAAACTAAAAAAAAAATAAAATAATAATAATTTTTTTTACTGTTTGCTACAGTGTTATGCATTGTTCATTGGCCTAAAATTACTGTTCATGCCAGTGAACAGTGCACAACACTCTGAACAAAAACAAAAAAATAAACAAAAAAACAAAAACACAGCAAACACAACGCGCAAAACGCGCGATACAAATAGAGCTATATATATGAAAAAGAAAAGTCATGTGTTGGAGTAAAAAAAAAAGCTTCTTATAAAGGTGATAGCATCGGTATGAAAATTAAATGTTTTGTTGAAAGAGTGTTAAAGTATACTTTTAAATTGAAAAACTTTGAAAAAGTGAAAAAAATGAGGAAAAATTTGAGATTTTAAAAAGTTGTATGTGAAACAAAAAAAAAAAAAAAAAAAAAAAAAAAAAAAAAAAAAAAAAAACTAAAAGCTAAGCTTATAAGCTAATGCCAAATAAACAATTATCATAATTGGAATATATCATTAAAATGTGGCAAAAGAATATGAGATATTTGCAGCATTTACATCTGTAGAGATCATGACCAGTAGGCAGTTGTCATTAATTATATACACCAACAACCACTTGTGTTATATTTGCAACACCCACTCCTGATATTTTAATATAGTTAGCTCTATCTATCATAATCCCATATAGCTTTTGAGCTAGAGAGAAGAAGAGGAGGGTAGCCATGGGAGAAATGGCGGAACCAGATTATAGACAAGTGATGCCTCTCTCACCTTCACCTTCACCTTCACCTTCCAATACCAAAACACTAGAAGGGCTAATGGAAGTGATAACCATTAAAGACAGTACTGATCCCTCAAAAGAGGGTACTCCTAAATCTAACAATTTGCAAGGTCACCAGCAGAATCCACAGGAAGCTTGGCTCCCCATCAGAGTCCAGGAATGGCAATTCCATTTTTGCAATGTTTCATTTACTCTGCTCAGGAATTGGATTCCAAGCTCTTTTCCTTCCTGTTTCATTTGCCACACTTGGATGGTAAGCTATCTTTTCAATGATTTAACTTGTCATGTTTAAAGTCAATTTTGCTCAACTAAAAGTAATTGTTCATAATTGATCATCCAAGATAATTGGATGAGTTGTGAAGAAATGTGTGGCAGTGTGAATTTGATGACTAGGTCAAGACTCAAATCAAGCTCTAACAGACGTGTAGAACTTGAAAAGTTTAAGGTCATGTTCTGTGCATTTGTATGATTGAGAATTGTTAATTGCATTGATCACCTTTCTATGGTTTGTTCATTTTGTCAAACCATGCGTGAAAAAAGCATCACTTTACACTGATAAATGATGTTTAGTTGTATTTACTTTTAGACTTTTAGTTACTGAAATTGATTTATTCAAGTTATAAAATAAAAGTCTTTTTGTTTTTCTATCGAATCTATCCAAATTATCCCTTTAAAAATAATCTATAGTTGAGTTTAGGAGAAAAAAAATTGTAATTTAGAGTACCCCAAGGCTGAGCACAAATTTAACTGATCACAAATAGCTACGTTGGCTCAACTTGGATAAAAAAAAAATGTTTATATTTATTTATTTAATAATCAATCGAGCTCAACTTAACCTTTTTAGACTCGATGGATAGGCAAGCCTAAGCTCAAAATATGATAATATGTTAGGGAGAAAAAATTGTGAAAATTTTAGCTCCAGTCATATATATGCGTAATATAAATATAAAGTGAAATTCATTAATCTCAAATTTATTGATAAGATGATAACGAAACAACTTGTTGCTGAGTTTATTTAAAAATAAAAATAAATTAACCAAACTTAGTGTGTGTTTGTGTACTACAATTGATAGGCCAAGAATGTAATGACCCCTTGTGATAAATTAATTGATTAATTAGCCAAATTTATTAATTAATATGCAAAGCGCGTGATAGCACAAACAAATCACTAAATAACTAAATGCAGCGGAAATTAAATTTAACACGAGTGATTTGTTTACAAATGGGGAAAACCACAGAGGCAAAACCTCACCAGGTGATTTTAAGGTCACTACTTTTGAGAATCCATTATTATCATAACAAACAGTTACAAGTAAAGAAATCCCAGTACCTTATACCAACCTACAGTTGAACCCTTACCCCAATACCCAATTGGACTTGTTTTGTAGTGACAATCTTTCCTTTTGATGCACGGCTCCCGGTACATGACTAACCAATCTGATGCGTAGATCCCAGTACGCGGCTTACTCTTTTGCACGAATCTAAGTATGTGACTAACTCCACAACAACCCTTTGCTTGTTGTAGTTGATTTGCAGCAGCTTCACATAGAAACACCAATAAGATCTTCAATGTTGGTGCAAGAGACTTTGCTTGGTTACAGAACCCAAAGGCGTACAAGAAACACAGTATTAACTCTTTCTTCTGTATGAGAATGCTATAGTTTCAAAAAGAAAATCTTGTGAAACACTCTAGGGTTAGAGTTTTTCTTTTTCCACCTCCTTTAAAGAGGAGCTTAATGAGCTCTCCTATTCCAAATAGGTTTACACAATTCTTGGGCTTTCCAAGTCCAATAAGGATTATACAAACCCATAAACAAATAGCCTTTTAGAATAAAAACGTTGCTAGCTATAGTCTGTATCTCGTAAGCTCGATAGAACGAGACATGTGTCGAGCTTTAATGAATCTCGACAGATCAAGGTTCTGTCTAGGAGGTATCGAGACCTACAGATTGCACTTTTCTTGGGCAGTTCTTGAGTAATCTTCATGTCTTCAATTTAACCACTTGTAATGATTATTTTAAACCTACTTAGATTTATCCAAATATAAGTAAAGTGTGTTTTGTCAAAAAATATGCCAATTACAAAAAAATATGGCCCAAATAGCGGTTTCAACGTATGCGTTAGCATTTAGCTGGTCCCATGGCACTGTTCATGGACTAGCCAACTTGCACAAAACGTGTGAACAGTGTTTTGGCTTTTAAAAAAATATTTTGCTATAATGTTTTCAACAATAAGTTTTCAGTTTTCAGCAAATAAGCGATATCTATGTAGACCCTTAAAAATGTGATTTGACTTTATAATGAACTCAAACTTAATTTGTATTTAAAATGCAATCAAAGTTATCAAACAAATCATTTTTTTATATAGATAAATATAATTTGATTCCAAATCTATGACATTTGTATTATGAAAATTGCTCTTTATTATTTTTTAAATTTTGAAAACTAATTTGTTATTTCTAAATTTTGAATGCTTAATTCAACTGGAAAGCAATTATAAAATTAATTCACCATCAATTTTATATTTCAAGTTATCATAAAATATTGTATCTTTACTTCTTTAGTAAAAAAATTTATAGTTTTTTTTTTGTGGTCATTTAGGACAAGAAATATATAAATATAAATATATATATATATATATATAATTATATATTTTCCTTTATTGTTATCAAAATTTGAGACAATTTCACGTGACGGTCATTTCTCCTTTTATTCCTTTTTTTTTTTTTTTTTTTTTTTTTGAGAAACACTTTTTTTTTCCCCCTTCTTCTTATATGTGAAAAGTCAAAAAGGTTTCTCTTTATTTAACGCAAAGCGTGATATTTCTCAGTTGATTCCGTGACTGAGGACCTAAATGTCGATGTCTTATCTAGCTATTATTTTCATTCACATGTATCAACAATGACTTTGAGATTTTATATATGAGACACAAACTTATTCGATATGGCAATGTTATTTCCTTTCACATGAATAATAAGTCAGTTTCACTGTAAATCTAACTAGTAGAATCCACTCTTTAAGGTTAAAAGTTAGTTTTTCCAATTTAATTCAAGTATGAGATTTTTTTTTTTTTTTTGATAGATACAATAAAATTTTAATTTATGCTATCTATTTCACAATGATTGTTCTTTATTATTAGGCCAAAACACTCATCAATTTCTTATAATATAACACAAACAATATTGTAGGGCTAAAAGGCCCAATGCCAGATTATGGGCTGTGGGCCTATCCGAGGAGACTTGTACATCCGAGGACAACAAATCTTAAGGAACGGGCCCAGCCTAGCTCGTTTCTGAAATGTATGTCACGTAAAAAATGGTTGGTCCGATGAGATTTGCCTGTTCGGATTGTCAAAAAGATGATCCAAATGAATGCTCCAATATCGATCCTAACTGTTCTGGAGAATTCCTTAACTTATATGGGCAAAAGGAACAGGTGGCAACGATCAGATATTAGGTAAAAGGCTGCTGCCACCGCATTTATAATCCTACAGCTAACATCATGGTCGCATTAATGGGGAAAAGACACCTGAACAGTGACCTTCATCCTTTACAGCTGCCAAGTGAGGACTTCAGGGGAAGGCAGATGGGACAAGTATCAAAGAAGACTCACCTAATTGGGAGAGGAGATAAAGTGGGCATATAAAGAGAAGGGGAAAAAGAGGGAAGGGGGAGGAGAGAAGCAGAAGAAGAAAAGGACCAACTAAGAGAGAGAGAAGTATTCATTGTAATAGTCTAAACATACTCCTCGGACTGTACCGAGAGGAACCTTGTATCTACCTAATATTTCATTAATGTTAGTCTGATCATAATCATACTTAGGCCATCAACCCATACACTCTTGATCAAGTATTCTTCAACCCACTCTCTTTACAAATTTATTTTAAGGATACCGCACACGGCTTGGGCCTCAACCTGTTCTGTTCGTAGACCTAACCCGTATATTTGTGTCCTTACAAATATTATCTTTTTTAATAACAATTAAATTTAATTAACGAAATTTAAGGTATAATATTTTAAGTACTTGTACCGAACTTAATTTTGTCCTTCTTTGAGAATATAGAACTGAATTTTGTCCTTATTTGAGAATATAGAACTTAATTATTCCTTGCTCTCTTTGTCTCTTCTCTCTCATTGAATTAAAAATAACAGTAACACCTCGTCCAAAAATGCCAAATCATGGATCCACAAATTCACATCCAACAGCGATTTAACCTTTGAAATTTTTTTAGAAATTCATAGAAAGCAACAAATAACTTTAAAGTTGCTTGGTCTTATATTTTGCCTCTTGTTGAACCAAATTCATTCACTAAATTTGTAACCTCTATTTGATTATCTGCGGTCCATCCTATTGCTAAATGCTAATTGGGTCGCTCTCATTTTTGGCTTCAAAGAAATCATCTAGTTTTGCTTGCAGTAAGGTCCAAATGCAGCAACTTGAAGAAATTAAAGTCTTATCATTTGATTTTAACTTCATTGGTTGCAGGGCTTGGGGAATCATATGTTTGTCACTAGCATTTGCGTGGCAGCTCTATACCATATTTATTTTGGTCCAATTACATGAATTAGTTCCGGGAATTCGCTACAGCAGATACCTCCAACTTGCTATAGTTTCTTTTGGTTAGTACAAGGAGACTATTTCTAATTTTTTGCTTTTGCTAACAAGTGATCTAATATATTAAAGTTTGGCTTATCTCCAATGCTCTTGTGTATCAGAGATGATGCAGGCACAACATGTGTCTTAAAATGGTTATTTGTTAGTCTAGTATCCTGTTCAGCATAAAGAATATTTATAAATAAAAAAATACTCTACAGATCACAGTCTACCATGTCTTTTAAAAAAAAGAATGGTACACATGACAAACTATAGTTGATGAAGCATAAAATGAACCAAAATAGAAGAATTTTTATTTATATACCTTTTCAGAATTAAAGTCAAATAGTGCCCAAATTTCAAGAAAAGCACACCAATACAATAAATTTTGTGTGAATACATTCAATTATTGAAAAATGTATTTTAATTTAGAAAACTATATATGTAATTCATAATTAAAATTTTATTATTCTTTTAACTTGATTTTCTCTCAATTATTATATATATATATATATATATCTAAATTTAGTGATATTGCATTAATAAAAATAGTGTTAATGATAAACTAATATAAAAGATTTTTCACTGATCACAATTTTACTCCTTAACGATTTGTGGGACAGATTGTGTTCCTAAGTTAACATTCAATATAATTTGATCAAATAACATATTACAAAGGTATTAAGTAACCATGATATATAAGTTGATAATGTGTTATTAATTGCAGGTCCAAAACTAGGGAAGCTGCTTGCATTATTTCCAGTGATGTATTCATCAGGGGGTGCTTGTGTCATTATGATTATTAATGGAGGTCGCACCTTGGACCTCTTATTCAAAACCATATGTGATCATGAGCCCACATGCCATGTCCAGTCATTGACAAGTACAGAGTTGCAATACTTGTAGCCCAACTACCCAACTTAAACTCGATGGTTGGGGTGTCTCTAATTGGGGCCCTTACAGCCATAGGATATTGAACTTTGATTTGGGTTCTCTCAATCACCAAGGGTAGGCCCACAGACATATCCTATGGTCAATTTGACGTGGCGAAATCTAACATGGAAAAAATCAGTGATATATTGAATGCCCTTGGAATCATTGCCCTTGCATTCAGGGGGCATAATCTTATCCTTGAGATACAGGTTAGTATCTACAACATCCTTATACTTTTTTTTGGTAAAGAGGAAAATGCGTTAAAGGAGAAGCTAAAGGGAAACAGAGGGTTCAGGTATGACCCTGGTACAATACATATTGGCACTCAATTTCACAACTTGCCAAGCGGCAAATTGTAATTGGCATTTGTTAACAAATGTTCTTGTGTACTCGTTTAGAAGGATTAAAACGGTTTCCACCTATTTTAAGAAGTAATGAATACTAATAAACAAATTCCTTTTAAATTGAAAGTTTCTCATCACCCAATAGACAATATTATAAAATAAAACCTTAACCAACAATGCTTCATACCACCTTGGTCCGAATAAGAGTAATATTAGATAATCATAACTTCCAACCTTAACCAATCCAAAAAAAAAAAAAAAGTGAATCTACATTTTTGGTGAGACAGTTATCCACAGTGAGTGGTCAGCCCATTGCCATTCAAAGTAGCCTGCAATATTGCAGGCCAAGTTAAGGTGAACTAGGGCCTTGGCCCTACTTTGGACCCAACATGGTTATTGTGGTACATCGTATATGGTACAAGGGCCTCTAAAGAAAAAGAGGCAACTTTAAATCCAACTTCCAAAGAAAGCTCAGCCCAGCCTAAACTCAAGATCCTTTTAGATTCAAAAAGAAATTTGACATGCCCAGAAACAATGATATGAAAGTCTCTACGGAGAAATATGTACTCCACGCAACACTTTAATCCTAAAGCTTGGTAACTTACCTCAAAGGCACCTGAAATACTTTGATTTGGATTACACAGACAAACTAATAAAGTTACCAAGTAATACTATTTTTCAAATAAAACACACATTTGTCATCTCGATTTCAATGTTATTTTTGGTTAAAATGTTTGTGTTGTTGCAGGGAACATTGCCTTCAAATCAAAGACAGACATCCTATAAGCCAATGTGCGCAGGAGTGACAATATCATATATAGTAATCGCAATGTGCCAATTTCCCCTCGCAATAGTTGGATTTTGGGCATATGGAAACAAGGCAAGCAAATTTTCCTTTTATTGAACTTGATGGGATTTTAATGTCATGAGATATGCATCATATCATTCATGATGTTTGCATAAAACAAGTGTACGTTTAAGAGTACAGTTTAAAATTGCATGATTACACAATATTAATATAATAGTAGGTACATATTTTTGAAATAAAAGCTCATTTTCAAAAAGTTGTACCAAATGAACATGATTACAACTTATAAATTCCATTATTAGATTTTTTTTTTTTTTTTTGTGAAATAAATTTTATTAATCTCTGGTCTCCTTATAGAAAGAACCTAGATTTGAATCTCCCTCCCTCAAGAGAGAGAGAGAGAGAGAGCAACATTGAAAGTCTTCTAGTTCTCCATTTGATCTTACTCATATGTCTTCTACATATGCTTGTTATTACTTTATTTATATTTGTGAAAATTGTTACAAACCATCCAAAACTGGTTGTGTTGTGGGATTGGAACATGCAGACACAACTTTTCTGCCACAACTTTGAGATGACGAAGTTGTACTAGTGGTGAAAAAAAAGTAATGGATTCAAGTGAAAATAATTGTCTATTATACTCACAATCGACCGCTTAATTAGACTAGTGTATAAATGGTGTGATCGCAGAACAACAACATGCATTAACATGTTCTCGTGGACGATCTCCTTATCTAATGACTTCTTTCTTTTTCAATGAATGCTTGCCAGGTACCATTTAGTGGAGGATTGTTGAGTGCATTTTCACAAATCCATGGAGCCAACACCTCAAAATTAATTATGGGCTCAATTTATCTACTGGTATTGGTGAACTATTTATGTGCATTCCAAGTTTAGCCATGCCAGTTTTTGACAACTTGGAAATGAGATACTCAACCAAGAAGAAGAAGCCGTGCCAAAAGTGGGTTCGTACATGCCTTCGCATTTTCTATGGAGGGGTGACTTTCTTTGTGGCTGTGGCTGTGCCATTTTTGGGAAGCCTAGCACTTCTAATTGGAGGTATGGTATTACCTATGACTTTTGCTTATCCATGTTTCATGTGGATTGCAATGAAGAAACCTCGACCAAATGGTGTGGTTTGGTCTATAAACTTGGGGCTTGGCTGCCTTGGCATTGTCTTTAGTTTTCTAATAGTTATTGCAGCGGCTAGGACCTTAGCTGACAAAGGCTTAAATGCCAACTTCTTCAGGCCTTAATGACAGATACATTACTTGTAAGAAACTAAACCAATTAAACATTTGAAAGAATATATATAGTTGTCCGTACTCTATGTAAGGAAATTTTGGAGGAGAATGAAATATTTTGGGGAAATTACACTTATCTCCTTAAACTATAAGAATACTTACTTAAGGTATGTTTAGTAGACCGTTAATAGACACTGTAATATAATAATTATTCTTATAGTTTAGCTATTTAATAATTTGGTTATGTTTTTATTGCAGGGGATAGTTATTCTTTATAAATAACTATTTTTTAAAGTGAGAAATAACTGTTCATCTCTAAAAAGGATGTAATAGCTATTTCTTAGTAGGTGTATTAATTTCTACAATTAATATATTTCTAAATAAACAAAGTTTTTCATATGCACGTAACAATTATAAAAATAAAAAATCATAAAAAATAACTATTCTTTCTTTCAAATTAAAAAAAAAAATTAGGAAATATAATTATATGAGTAAGATATTTCCTAAAATATATCTGAAGTTTGATTTAAAATGCTTTCATTCTATTATTTTTAGGGTTCTATTATTGTGTTATCACCAAACAAATGAATAGTAATAAGCATTATATTACAACATTTTGTATTCCTTGTAATATCTATTCCTATTCCTATTCCTATATAATTAGTATTACAGTTTACCAAACGTGCTCTTACTTCCCTAAACTATTACCCATAGAATGAGGTGTAAAGTGTTACATGAGTAATTGCTTAAGGGGTAAGTGTGCACTCTCATAGTTAGGGGGAAAAATGTTATGTGGGTAATAGTTTAGGGGGATAAAGTGTGTATTCTCATAGTTTAGGGGAGTAATTGAAAAATCCAAGTGTTCTAATTCTTTGACAAAAGAAGAATTTGAAAATTGACACTCATTGTTCCCAAACATGAGAACCAACGGCCTATAATCACTAACATGCCAATTTTTCTCTAAACCTAATCTTTATATATCATTTACAATTTTAGCTTAAACTAGAAGGAGCTTTTCATGGTAAAGAAAGTTTATGATTTCAAATACAAATATTACTCCATTCAATGTGAATTACACACTTACACCCCATATTTTCTAATTAATTAAGCATGTTAATATGTTATTATACATAGTCCTTATTGATTATGAGGAAGAATCATAAAACATGAATATAAGAACAAAAGCTTAGACATACCAATCTATGGATATCTCTATTTATACACAAGAATGTAGTTATGGGAGTAGACACATCACTTATTTAATTACATCTCTTACTTTGAAATTTGAATTGAAATGACATATATGTATATTTATTTACATCATTTAGGGCAAATTACAATAACATAAATATTTATTTATTTTACATCACTTACAAGAAAATTAAATAATAGAAGTGCTTATTTATTTACATCTTGTAATCCAAATTGTAATGTTGAAATTCTTACAAATTAGGGAAGGAACTTGTGACTTTGAATTGAGAAACATTCATATTCTATTGGTTGTGACTTGTGTGTTGAACTCTTGAAATGAAATTTGCAATCAATAATACATAAGAAATTTATAGTAAGAATAATACTATGATCAATGATTATACAAAACATAAATAATTATTTAATATGTTCATTCAAGATTATGGGTGCCAATGCCTTATTGCTCAAACTTCAAAACACAATGTTCCACCACCGCACGCTCTTTATACGATGGTCACTCAATAAGTATAAGTATTTATAGGGTGTGGGGGGCAAGGGCTGGAATTCAAGTCTCTAAGAGGGAGCTTCACACATATATACACGTAGAATAAACTTGAGTAGAATTTCTATCTTGTAAAAAATAAAATAAAATAAAATAAAATAAAAAACACAATGTTCCAAAAACAAGATTTAATTCCTTCATCAATTAAATAGGATTCCATGTTTATTTTTCTCCTTCCCTTTATTTTTTTATTTTTTTTATGGTGGGGAAATTAGAGGATGTGGGAATAATAAATTTTTAAAATACAACTTAAGTTTTGGAATTTCAATTTCCTTCCAAAAAGAGATTTTGGTTTTATAATCTATTTGGATAACAAGGGCATTAGCTTTTTTTCCCATTGTTAAGCATAAAAACTAAAAACCATAATAAATACTTCATCTTCCTTCCACTTTCTAGAAGTATTTGCTTACGACATCTTCTCTATTGTCAACTTGAACCCATTGATTTCAATCTCTGGTACATGATCAATCTTGGGAAAATAGTCGTTGCATTTTCTACTCAAATCAGGACAATGGACAATCCCCAACTCTCTTAGTGAAGTGAGAGTTTGCATCCCTTCCAAGAGAGATAACAACTTACGACAACTAGCAATCCCAATTGTTTGAAATGACTTCAACCATGGTAACCACTCCGGCAAAGCCAATAAATTTTTTCAATATCCAATCGCTAGCATTTGTAAAGTGTTTAAAGATCCTTGAAGCCATTGGGGAAAAACCCCCAACTTTGGTAATTTGCCAATCATTAATTTTTTGAGGCTCAACTCAAGATCCTTATTTTCTTCTCTCTCCATCAAACTTAGCTCTTCACAATCCCAAATTATTAAGGTCTCTAGCGCAGTTAGGTGTTTGATACTGAGTGACAAAGAGGTCAAACTTGGACAATAAGCAACAATCAATGTTCGATGATTTGCGAGACAACCATCCATCCCTTCAAATAAACATTTTAAACTCAAACATTCATATATAATTAAAAATTGTAGAGAATTCAAGCAACCTACTGCCTTCTCTAACAAGCAAGTATGATTTATTGTAACTATCATTAATCTGAGGCTGATTATGTCCCTTATACCTTTGGGCAACCATTCGAGATTGATGCAATTTTCAAGGAGTAAAGTTTGCAAACCGTGCAGCTTGCAAATGGAATCAGGAAGTTGTTTGATTTTATGATTATCTGATAGGTCAAGATATCTCAAATGTTTCAATGTTCCGATAAAACTTGGCAACACCTCAAATGACGATTCCCTCAAATCAAGCACCCGCAAGTACTTAAATTTTGATATGCATACTTCAAGTAAGGACATTGGTTGAGTAGTTTGGAAAATAATGGTCCGAACTTTGCTTAACTTCTCTAATTGTGTTGTAACTTCTTGGTCATTGTCCAAAAATGTCAAATGACAAACTTCTGTAGCAAGAGTGGATTTCTTGGTCTCTACTTAACATTCACCTTAGGCAATTGAGAGTGCAAGATCATGGACAAGAACATGCATTTTGAAGGTAATGCACTCGAATTTGTGCACATTATCATCTTGAAAGAAAGATCTTGACAACAACTCCTTGATGTACAAGTCACCAACATCTTCTAACTCTTGAGTTTTATTGACAGGGGATTGAAGAATTCCATATGCCATCCAAAATTGAATCAATTTAAAACTATAGAATACATAATTCTTTGGAAAAAGAGAACAATAGGCAAAGCATTGCTTCAAGTGAAAAGGCAATTGATTGTAACTAAGCCTTAATGCAGGTAAGATGCCACCATCTTGTTCTAAATTCCATATCTCATTATCTCTCATAAATTTCCACTCATCTTCATCAACTTTTGAATAAAGTATGCCGGCTGTAGTCTTTATTGCCAATGGGATCCCTTTACATTTTCTAACAATTTCTTTTCCAATTTCTAAGAGGTTTGGATATTGATCTTGTCCTTCCTTAAATGCAAATTTCACAAACAAAGACAAACTATGCTTTGGGGGTAGACCTTTTAGGTCGTATGTGGGAGTTGTGCCCATAATAGTAGCAACAAAGCTATTTTGTGTTGTCACTATAATTTTACTTCCAATGCAGCCACCAAGTAACCAACCTATCAATTCACTCCATTTGCTATCATCCTCATTCCAAACATCATCCAAGACAAGAAGAAATTTCTTATCTTTTATATGTTCTCTTAAGTGAATTTGCAACTGATATATGCACAAATTCTCATCAATTGTAACATTTGCAGATTTAAGGATTTCTTGTATTAGAGTTGACAATAAATTCAAATTTTGTACTATTACAATAGCAAACTTGCCCAATTTGGCAAACTTGTTTAATTACAAACTTGTTTTAGGATACAAGTAAAGAGTAAATCCAACTACTTAATACAAAACTGATTAACCAATTTGAATGTTTAAAAATTCAAACTAGTTCCACATAAGCTCAACAAAGGCAGGGTACATTTGAACACCTGCTCAACAGCTCAATAAACTCTACATAAAATAGCTCCAACTACATCTTTAATTGCACTCTGGTACATATAGAGAGCAAATTGACATTACAAGTAGGAGAAATTGAAATTACAAGTAGTATAAAATTATATTTCAAGCTAAAAATATTATAATAGCTTTCAAATAAATGATACTAGCTGTGTTCCAGAGGCCTAGGTTGATGGTGGAGAATTCAACAACCACAGTAAGAAAACTTGTCGAAAAGACTCCCGTAAGAAAAAACAAGATTCTCATTAAATTAAATTCATTTTAGTGCTAGATTCCTAATTGAACACAAGCTCCCAAGAAAAGCAAATCCAAAAATTTAAGTCAAGGTTTAAAAAAAAGAAAGAAAAAAGAAACACAAACTGAAAATTAAATAAATATGACAATATAATCACAACGGGGCAACCTAGAAATAGTTATTTTTGCCTGCATTTAATACCTGTTTTACAAAAAGATGGAACACATTGACTTTCTAACCTGAATGCTAGAACTTCAACAAATTCTGTCTCAACCACTAAAACATTCTTCTGAAAACCATGTAAAATGCAAGTTTGGAATTGAAAAGAGAGATGACACCAGAACAAATTTCACTTGCAATGTGGTTTTGATACAATAGAGTGGGTCCTTCTATATCAATTACTGAAACCTATAAGAAAAATGAGTTGACATAAGCTGGATTTATGTAACAATTACATAAAACCTGATAATCAACAAAACTTAATTGAAAAACAATGAAACTAAACTCTAAAGCCTAAACAGTATAGTATTATTAATGTGTAAAGTTGAATACAACAAACACTACAACAGAAAAGTAACACAGCCAAGCCTAAAGTAAATATATAGAATGTGAGTGTCAGTTGTTAAACTTTCTAATGTCACACACCCTACTTATTTGCTCCTAACTCAAGAGAAGAGGCAGGAGTTTTTTTACACATGTTTTTCAGTTTTTTTTTTTTTTTTTTATTAAAGGCGGTGCGTTTTTTAGTAATTAGTTGAAGCTTGTTAATATTATCAATGCCATGTCTATGAAACATAATAGTTTTAAAGTCCAATCTTAACCCTGCTACTTTCTATCAAAATTTGTTCTTGAAACACTATCTATTATCATTAAATACCATATCAAGGCTCTCTACTATTTGTCAAATTAGTTTAATTGGAAAGAATTGAACTTAAGATCTTCCCTGACCCCACTGCTCACCTTTACCATCTTAGCTAGGGCCCAGGGACCTTTCCACTATTCATTTAATTGATGCTTAATATCATTACCAATGTCTCTCTTGTTAAAGTAACTCCAAACCCAAATCACTAATCTGTCAATTTGCGCATACCCAATGTGGCAACCTCAACTAGATAAAATGAAACTTGCTGGGGAGATGAGTCAATGACATAAATCTGACTTGAGTATGCAATCAACAACACATCAATAATAAAAATAAAAGGTGAGAGAAAAAAGAAAGTAAACTTACATATCAAAACAGGGGATTGGGTTCTAATTAAAAGAGTTGTGTTTTAGATAAGCTGTTGAAGATGATCTTAATTTTTGTACTGTTGGGTTCTAATTAAGGTTGAAAAAGTAGGTATGTAAAAACTAAATGTCACTGTTCACTGTCCAAACAGTACAAAAATTTAGATAAGCTGCTGAAGATGATCTTAAATTGGTTTTAGGTATATTTTTCTTGAAAATTCATGTTATAGTGTTATAGTTCTTGAACTTCGGTATCATCTCTTTGTGGTTGTTTATTTTATCTTTAATAATTTATCGTAATCATTAGTAAGGGAATTACAGGAGAAATATAGGTAATTTTTTTACAAATCTAGAATAGGCATCTTAAAAACCACTGGGTTCATATTGAAATTGAACCCAGATGAATTGTAATGTGAGTTTATCATTATTCCACAAATGTTTGTCAAAATGGGAGGGCAGTAATGAATTGTAATTATAAACTCTCAATCCCTGTTTATATGGTTGGTAATTGGCTAAGTGATTTATTTGACAAATAAGATTTATTTGGCAAGAATGTGTAGCAGAATTATTGATTTTGAGATATATAGGATGAGTTATTGATTCTAACATGAATGCAATTTGTCGTTGATAGGCAGGAGACACGAATCTTCACAACCCATTAAAGACTTTTGTCCCATGTTATACAAATAAGTTACTAAAAATAAACAATTTTAAACACGCATCATTGGAAGGTTGGCGGGACCAGCTTTGGGTGACCAGCAAGGAAAATTTTCTCTCATAACATATTGGAGATTGCTTTCCAAGATACTCTTCAATAACCCCAATCTGCTCGAGTAGGAAGACTTGAATGTGGTCAGTAAATGATGCAAACTAATCTCCAATATTTGAAGGTTAGGCAAGTTTTTGAATCTATAGAGTTTAGATGGACAATACAATCTGGAAAGAGAACAGAACTCAGATATAATTCAAGGTAATGCTACGGATCAGTTTGGGATCTGCTTATGTTCAAGGACGGACCCACTAAGGGGCTTGGGGGGGCCATGGCCCCCCTCCCCCCACCATTTCTTTGAAAAATTTAAGTAGTATGTAAGATGACTAAAAGAAAATTTAAGTAGTTTAGGTGTGAAATTGTTATTGTTGCCCTCCTCAAATTTTTGGATTGGTCCAAATAGCCCAAAAGAAATTAATCACCTAACTCTTTCTTTGGGTCCGTGGCCCCTCCTTAGTCCAAATAAAACACAACAAAAAATCCCCAAATCACCAAAATCATAATTCAATAATTCAAAACCAAAAAATTCTCATAGAAAAAAAATTCCCTTATGGGGGTTACAATAATTTATATGACTCTTTTTAATTGATTTATAAATTATGGGAAAGTCAATTACAATATTTAAATTTTTTTCAAAAGATAAAATGCAATTCTTTTAGAATCCAATATTGATGATGTAGCATTGCCAACTCTTAATATTAATATCCCAATTTTTTAAAATCCTCAAACAAAGTTTTGAAAACTTCATTAGTGTGATTTTCAGTTGCATCCAAAAGTATGGGCTTATCATATTGGTAAGTTGGTCAACGTAATAAAATCAACATATTAATACCAATTACGCAAAATTTGGAGATCCGAAGTTGTCTTTTTCTTTTTATCTTCTTCTTCAAAAAGGTTAGAATATCATATTGTAACTTTCAACTTTTGTGGTTCATATTATTTCCTTCTTGACTTAAATATTTAGGTAATAAAGTGCAATTGTTTTGTCTACCATGATTTTTTTTTTAATAAACCATGTCACTTGAAATTTTTTTCGTTCATGCTTTGGCCCCCCCTAGATTCAAATCCTGCTTCCGTCCTTGTTTATGTTGCTGAAACTGAAAAAAATTTTGCTGAAAGTATTGTAAATAAAGGCGAAAGTTAGTTGAAATAGTATAATGAGACTCATGAATAGTACAGTGGGACTTATAAATAGTAGCAAAAATAAGTTGAATAGTAAAATAAGCTGGCAAAATTTAGCCATGCCAAACGCACACTACTTATGCGATTCAAACGAAAGTCATACAATCAAGATTAATATTGTCAATGTAATTTTTTGAGCCAAATTTTAGTGCTTTATTATCTTGGCAATAGTAGAACCTACTTGCCAGTGTAATTTTAAGTCAAGATTAATTGATTCTGTCTCCATCATGAACTCAAAGCTATTATATTGATAAACTATACTGCGCATATCTCTTGGTTGAATTCAATTGTTTGTCGGTCATAATTAAACAATTTTATCATCTGATATTTTATTAAAATTTGTAGGAAATTTCTGTTGATTATGTTAGAGTTCATTTTACTTTCATAGTCCTTCAAGTATCCTACAAACAACTCGCATCCAAATTTTAATGTTTGTGGATGACGTACAACTTTTTTTAAAACTAATTTACTGAAATGTATTGGGATTTTTAATATTATATATATATATATTAATTCTATTATATACTATTCAAACATTTTATTAATATTATCATATTTTCTTTAAATAGTAAAATATATCTATCTATACTATTAATATGAGGATTCCCCCTATTTCGTCTTCAATTTTTGGCGTATCAAAATATTCTTATACAAATTCTGAAATAACATACCCTTTAGTTTGATTTTTTTTTCCCCCTACAAAAACCAAAAAATGTTAAAACAGTAATATTATCTCACATACAAAAGGGGAAAAATAAAAAGACTGTTTTTCTCACCACCCATTTGTATTCAAATTTCTGATTCCTATTTGTATATGTTATCTATTTGAATTCAAATACTTCAGTTATCTTTATTAAAAAAAAAAAAAAAAACAAAATTACTACTTCCAAAAAAAAAAAAAAAACCTAAAAAGTAAAAACTACTCATTCTTATCCTAAAATTTATATGGGTTTTTTTAAAATTCTTTAAACATTCCAAAATTTTAGTTACCCAAATTCTATACAGTTAATAGAAATTTTCATCCATTTACACTAACGTATATCGTCTTTCTTTTGTACAAATCTCTATTTTTTTTTTTTTTTTTACTTATCACAATTCTTATCTCAATCAATAAATTCAAATGTTCTATTGGATTTCAACTTATTACAGTTTTCTATCTCATTTTTAAACACTATTCCACATTACATTACCTCATTTAAAAAAAATACACACAATTATTTATATATCACTTTTAAGCATTATAACAGTAAATAAAAATAAAAATAAAAAAATAAAAAGCATTATTGCACCCTTAAAGTGCATGTGATGAGTCTGATAGTTTTATAGACAAGTACAATCATAATAAATGCCCCATATTAAAATATTTAGTTTCATATACAAACACAATTATAATAAATGTGTATTAGTTATCATAATTACCAAATATATTATTTAACAAAAAATATATTCACTCTATTTTTTTTCACAATAATGTTTTCTAGAAAACTAGTCATTCTCCAAAAAATGTTTTCTAGAAAATTATCTCATTTTCCTAAAAATGTTTTTTAGAAAATTATCTCATTTTCCTATATTTGGTAGTAATATTAAATGAGTTGAAAAATAATATTTTAACTTCCTTTATTTAGCTTACTATGAGATAGAGTTGTTTTCCAAAAAAAAAAAAAATTAGTGGAAATCAATCTCTAAAAATAAACCATACTTTTTATGTTAATCAAAGATAGTTTTCCTTTGACTCATTTTTTTTAATGCTACCAAACACTGAAAACGATTATTAAAAAAAAAAAAAAAACTATCTTTATACAATATTTTTCATCGAAACAAACGGAGCGATTATGTCAAACTTTGGTGCACCTATATATTTCACAGGTTACTAGCTAGTTTTTAAATAGTTGCTCTATTAGATAACAATCATAATCCCATATAGCTTGATTCTCAAAAAAAAAATAAAAATCAGTATAGCTTCTTCGCAAAAAAATAAATCAATCTCTTATAGCTTTTGAGCTGGAGAGAAGAGGAGGGTATCCATGGGAGAAATGGTAGAACAAGATTATAGACAAGTCATGGCTCTTCCACCTTCATCCTCCAATGCCATATTCCCGGCAGAGCTAATACAAATGATAACCATTATAGATAGTGATCCCTCAAAGAGTACTAAATCTACAAATTTCCAAGGTCGCCAGCCGAATCCACAGGAAGATTGGCTCCCCATCACTGAGTCCAGGAATGGCAGCACCTTTTCTGCAACGTTTCATTTACTCTGCTCAGGCATTGGATTGCAAGCTCTTTTGCTTCCTATTGCATTTGCCTCACTTGGATGGTAAGCTATCTTTTCAATGATTAAGTTGTCATGATTAAAGTCAATTTTGCTGAACCAAAGTCATTTTTCAAAATTCATCCAAGAGAAAAAAGTGGCAGTGTGAATTTAATGACTAAGTCAAGCTCTAACAGACTGTAAACCTTGAATGGTTTGTTCAAGTGCTTGCTTGAAAAAGAATCACTTCACTGATATATGATGTTTAAATGTATTTGCTTTTAGCTACTATACATAATATATTCAAGTTATAAAGTAAAATTGTCATTTTTTATTTCTATCCAAATGATCCCTTTAAATATAATTTATTGTTGAGTATAGGAAGAAATGGAATTTAGAGTACCCCAAGGCCGAGAATAAATTTAATTGATCATAAATAGCTACATTGGCACAACTTAGGGAAAAAATTTTGTTTATATTTATTTGTCTAGTAATCTATCATACTCAACTAAGTCTTTTAGGGTATATTTGTTTGGAGGTAAAATAAGATAGATGGAAAACTTTAGAGAGAAAATGTAAAATAAAACTTTTTTTGAGTGTATTTGATTAGACGGGAATGAAGGAAAATAAATGGTGGGACTTGGATGTTTTCTCTCCGAGCCCATTAAAAAGTTTTCTCCCTAAAATAAAGAGAAAACTGAAGGGGGAAAATGGGCTGTTTTATGGACAAAAATGCTCATATGCAATTCGCCCAATTCCTTTCTTTTCTTTTCTTTTTTTCTATTTTTTGTGCTTTCATGGGCAGTTGCCTCTTCCTTTTTTCTTTTTCTTTTTTTTTTCTTTTCCTTTCCAGTACGTTGCTTTTTCTTTTTTTCTTTTTTCTTTTTTCTTTTTTTGATTTTCTAGGTTGTGGGTGTGATAGTCGTTTTGTTTTTCTTCTTTAGTTTTTTTCCTTTTTTTGTTTAACTAGACATGATTTTTTTTAACATGATTTTTATTTTTTAATAAATTGGGTGATTGCTTTTTTTTTTTTTTGGTTGTTTGTCACTTTTTTGTTTTAATTGGCCATCATTTTTTAACAAGGGTATGTGAGTAAATTTATACAAACTTTTTTCATCTCTCCACTTTTCCACTCCCAACCAAACAAAAATGAGAGAAATTAAAATCTTTTCTATCCTCTTACTTTTCCATCCTCTCACCATTTTCTATCCTCCTACCTTTCTACCCCTCCAACCAAATGAACCCTTAGATTTGATGGATAAGCAATCCTAAGCTCAAAATATGATATTATGTTTGGGAACAAGCTTATGAAAATTTAAGCTTCACTTATATAAGTAATATGAATATAAAGTGAAGTTCATTAATCTCACCGGCGGAGGGAAGGGGGGCAAAGGGGGGCCATGGCCCCCTATTTTTATTAAAAAATAAAATTTTAATTTTTATTTTTGCACATTAACCACCCCCCCCCCCTCCTAAGAAAATAATCTAGCGTCACCATTGTTAATCTCAAATTTATTGAGAAGTTGATAAGATAGATAAAGTTTCGGGTTGTTTGACATATTCATTTGGTTATATAAATTATCTAGTTCATGATATAAATTTATGCATATATGTTATATAAATAAAGTTGATGACTAAGAGTCTTGTAGTTTAACTGACATCTTTTATTGTTTCCAATAAAAACAATGAAGATTCAAATCTACATGTTTGTTTCCGCAAAATATTCCTTTAGTCATATAAATTGTCTAAGGTTTAAATAAAATGATTGTTGCTGAATTCGTTTTAAAAAATAAATGAACCAAGCTTAAAATTTGATCTAACTTGATAACAAACTCAAACTCAACTCATATGTAAAACACAATCAAAAAAATCATTCTTTTTATATAGACAAATACGATTTGATTTTGAATATATGTCATCCACATTATGATAATTACCCTTTATCATTCTTAGATTTTTGAATACTTGATTTAGCTAAAATGCAATCATATATTATTAATTCACCAACAATTTTATATTCAATTTGTAACAAAATATTGTATTTATAGCGCAAGATTTAATAGTTTTATTTTCATCTATGACAAAAAAAATATACATTACATTACACATTTTTCTCAATATTTGAGGCAATTTCACCTGACACTTAATTTTCTTCTTCTGTTCATGATACTTCTTAAAAAATCAAGAGGTCTTCGACTCTTAGGTGATGTTTCCTAGTTGACTCCACACACCAGCACTGTAGACCTAAACGTTGATGATATATAGTGTTTTTAGGATAAATTCCATTAATATATATCCTGAAGTTTGGGCTAATGTCATTCAAGTTCAAGACTTTTTAAAACTAACCAATTAGTCCAACTTAATCCCTTAATACTATTAGACAAATTATTCATTTTTCTTAACTATCTTAGGGACTAATTAAGTTGGCACGCTATTAGACCAATTAATTATTTTTCTCAACTGTTTTAGGGACTAAGTTGGCTTTAGGGACTAAATTGGTTAATTTTTGAAAGTCTTGGACTTAATTACCATTAACCCAAACCTCAAAGTATGTTAATGGAATTTCCCATTTTATGTTCATTTATAATATTAGGTCAAGAACATACATTTCTCACATTTAACAATGTCTTTGAGATTTTATATATGAGAACAGTCCACAAACTTATTCAATATAGTAATGACTTATTAATACATATTATATAGAAAAAAAAAAGTCTTCAATATAAAAATGTCACTTCTTTTCACACATGAATAATAAACCAGTTTCAATCTGAATTTGAATTTACTATTATGAAAAGGTTAAAAGTTAGGTTTTTAGTTAAATTCAATTATGTGATTGTTTCATTTTGATTGATACAATAGAATTTTAACTTATGATTTTTGTTTTAGGCAAAACTTAAACCCCAAATTTCTTATATAACGTAAGCAATATTATCATTTTAATAACAATCAAATTCAATTATGTGATTAAATTAAAGAGTAAAATACAGTTAACATTTGTGAAAATTTGGGTTAATATTAGTCAGATTCAAGACTTTTTAAAACTGCTTCCAATAAGGTCCCAATGCAGCAACTTGAAGAAATTAATTCCTCCCATTTGATTTTAACTTCATTGGTTGCAGGGCATGGGCTATCATATGTTTGTCACTAGCATTTGTGTGGCAGCTCTATACCATATTTATTCTCGTTGGATTACATGAATCAGTTTTTGGAATTCGCTACAGCAGATATTTACAACTTGCAAAAGTTTCTTTTGGTTAGTGCAAGGAGACTTCTTTTTTTCTTTTCTTTTTTTCCGTTAAAAAGTGATTTAATAAATATTGTATTAATAAAAGTAGTGTTAATAATAAACTTATATAAAAGTAATATTTTACCAATCACAACTTAACACCTTAACAAATACTAGAAATAATTGTATTTCAAAATTAAGATTTAATAGAATTTGGTCAAATAACATGTTACAAAGGAATTAAATCACAGTGATTGGCTAACACTATGTTCATATATGCAGGTCGAAAACTAGGAAAGTTTCTTGCCAAATTCCCATTGATGTACACATCAGGAGGTACTTGTATCCTTCTGATTATCAATGGCGGTGAGATCTTGGACCTCTTATTTAAAACAATATGTGAAAATGAGGCCAAGTTTCATGTCAAGTCATTATCGGGTACAGAGTGGTTCTTGGTATTCACGTGCATGGCAATACTTATAGCCCAACTACCCAACCTAAACTCTATGGCTAAGGTGTCTCTAATTGGGGCCACTACAGCTATTGGATATTGTACTTTAATTTTGGTTCTCTCAATCACTAAGGGTAGGCCTACAGGCATATCCTACGATCAATCTAATGCGATGAAATCAAACATGAAAAAATTCAGTGATACGTTGAATGCACTTGCAATCATTGCCCTCGCATTCAGAGGACATAATGTTATCCTCGAGATACAGGTTAGTATCTCTAACATCCTTTTCCTTTTTAGAGTTTAGGGAGCGGCAAATTGTAATTAGTGTGTGAAAGTTTTGTGTTATGAGTTGTTCTATATGAAAACAACATTTGAATGAAAAAAAAAAATCTCATCCCCGCTTTTAGTGTTCTATTTTATGTTTCATCCATTATAATTTATTATATCTTTTTTTTTTAAATTTTTTTTAAACTTTGATTGTTTTATAAAGAAAGAATAATGAATATATGACAAGTTTTTGACTAAAGAAATATAAAGTGTTGATCGAAAAAAAAAAAAGAAAAAAAAAAAGAAATATAAAGTGGACCATTCAAAATAGAGCTAAGAACTTTTGTTCATGTCAAATTAATCATTACTTGCCATCTAATCAATTAAAAAAGAAAGTAAATCTCTACCTTTTTTGGGAGAGATAGGCTTCCACATTGAGTGGTCAGCCCAATACACTCAAACAAGCCTGCAATATAACTAGCCTGCAATATTGCAGGCCATGTCAAGGTTAAGTAGTCCCTAAGCCCAACTTTAGGACCCAACATGGTTATTGTGGTACATGGTGCAAGGGCCTCTAAAGAAAAGGAGCCAACTTTATATCCAAATACTTAACAAAGCTCAGCCCAAAGTGCGAACTTGTGTTCCACAGTAACTTTTAAATAAATAAATAATATTCTACAGTAGCTTATAAGCCAAGGTTATGCACTTATGCTATCATTTTGAGTTGAAGAGGGAAAAGGTTATGTTTTTTTGACTGACTGATGACAAAGAAAAACATGACCTTTTTCCCTTTTCAACTCAAAATGATATAATAACCATTAACATGTTTTTATTTTTATTTTTTAAATGTATTTGAAAAACTAACAAGTAATACTTTTTTTTTTTTAATATAGCAAAGCAAAACACACATTTGTTATCTCTATTTCAATGTAATTTTTTGTTAAAATTCCTATGTATTGTTGCAGGGAACATTACCTTCAGATCAAAACCGAACATCCTATAAGCCAATGTGCAGAGCAGTGACAATATCATATACAGTGATCGCCATGAGCCAATTTCCCCTTGCAATGGTTGGATTTTGGGCCTATGGAAACAAGGCAAGCACATTTTCTTTTATTGAACTTGATGAGATTTGCAGCATATCATTCGTGATGTTTGCATCAAACTAGTGTCCATTTGAAATGACTGATGCATATTGCATGATTATAAAACGGTACATTTTTTCAAAATCTTTTTTTTATGCACAATTTTTTCGAAGTAAATCGTACTAAGTGAACATGATTACAGCTTGTAGCTTCTGTTATTAGATATCTTATTTTTGAAATGGTCTTTATTACACATTACAAATAGGTTTGAAATGCAAAAGTCTTGTATGCGCCTGACGCATGAGATATCATCTCGTCTAAAATGAAAGGGGTAAACATAAGGTCAATGTCCATAAACCATTGTATATGTCCAAAATTTTTTTTTTTTTATTTCACTATTATTCATATAAAAAAAATAAATAAATAAATGAGGAGATTGTCCGGTCTCTTCATAGTTCATAGGGAGAAGTTGGATTCGAATCCCCCTCCCTCACTTACATAAAGAGAGAAGAGCAACATTGAGTCTTCTAAGTTCTAATCCCCATTTGATCTCATTCATGTGTCTTATAGATTGTGCTTGTTATTACTGTAATATATTTGTGAAAAATGTTAAACCATCCAAAATTGAACATGTTACAATAATCTGTACTCATCAAAGATTCAAAGTAGTGAACAAATTTCATCAAAAAAATATATATCAAAGTAGTGTACAATCTCCTTATCTAAGGACTTTTTTTTTTTTTTTTTTTTTAATGAATGTCAGGTACCTTTTAATGGAGGCTTGTTGAGTGCATATTCACAAATCCATGGAGCCAACACCTCAAAGTTAATGATGGCCTCAATTTACCTACTAGTATTGGTGAACCATTTATGTACATTCCAAGTTTATGCCATGCCAGTTTTTGACAACATGGAAATGAGATACATAACCAAGAAGAAGAAGCCTTGCTCAAAGTGGGTTCGTACATGCCTTCGCATTTTATTTGGAGGGCTGACTTTCCTTGCTGCTGTGGCTTTGCCATTTTTTGGAAGCCTAACACTTCTAATGGGAGGTATAGCATTACCTTTGACTTTTGCTTATCCATGTTTCATGTGGATTGCAATGAAGAAACCTCGACCAAATCGTGTGGTTTGGTCTATAAACTTGGTGCTTGGTTGCTTTGGCATTGTCTTCAGTGTTCTAATAGTTATTGCAGCGGCTTGGACCTTATCTGACGAAGGCTTAAAAGCCGACTTCTTCAAGCCTTAATGATAGATACATTCGTAAGAAATTAATTAAACCAATTAAACTTTTGGAAGCATATATATAGTATACATTATGGATTAAGTATCAGAATAGTCGCTTGGGTTGACTCCAACAAAGGTTGAGGAGAAAATTTTGTATTTAGAAATTTCATAGGTCAAGTGTCTTGTAACTCAGGTGCAAAGTTTGTTATCTTTTATTAGGAGAGTTAAGGTTCAAATTTTTCCTCCATTTTTGTAAGTTGTACATCTATGAATGAAATATTTTAATTTTTTATAAATATAAGAGTTAAATATCACATATTTAACTTTTTTTAAATTCATTTTCTTTTTATTTGATATCGGCCGCCAATATGTCCATACTGGCTAAAAATATTTGAAAAACCACAGTAGAACCCGATATTATTTGGTGTGTGTTGCTGTGTTTTTGGGCCGGTTTTGTGTTGGGCTGGATTATTCCATCCTGCCGTACTAAGCCCAAGTGTATTCTGGATTGGAGAGTCGGGACCGGCCCAGCTGTACTTCACCCTGGCCCGGCTTGCACGCAAGCTACACCTTAGCCCAGCACAATCGCGTCGTGTAATTGTGGCAGGCGAATCCTTTCTAAACAACTGCCGCAGATAAGTATGCTACAAATGTATATAAAACTTGTTTAACGTACTTTAAATAAATAGATATCTGAACAAACACATAAAGATGATAAAGATAGACTTAAAGAGAATAGACGCAAGGAAGAAAAGAGTCAGACATTTCGGCAAGTCAGTCAAGCTTTTGGCCTGCGGTAATATATCAGAGGAACCTAAATCAAAAAGGAGACAACACTCCCTCAATGTGACTAATTTCTTTAAAGAGAAATTAATGACTTTGAAGGAATGGTCCTAGATGACCTTTGTTCCGAATACGAGTCCATAGAGAATGTGGTTTCTCGAGAGGGAGAGAGGAGTCAACAACCCATCTTGGTGCATGCCCGTTTTCCTCCCTTTCACTCTGTTTTCTTTCTTCCTTCCTTTGTTTTTTCTTTTCTTTCTTACTTTGTTTTTCTTTTCTTTCTTTTCTTTCCGGTTTCTCCCCTCTGGTTCCTCTCCCTTTTCTGTGCACAGGGAGCATCCTTATATAGTATTTTCTGATGTATTATATTTACCTTTTTACCCCTGTAACCATCTTTGTCTGATGCGTGTACCTGCCTGACCATTACTGGTTGGTCAGGCACCCGGCCAGCGCCACGTTCCTGCGCTGGCCGCAGCGCACTACATCTCTAGACAAATACAATGGTGTTTTGTTTGTTAGCTTGCCGTGGCATTCTCTCCCACCTCGGCAGAGCATTCTTTCTCTCTCATGGCATGCACCAAAAGGCTCCAACTCAGTTTTGCCATTTTCGGTTGCTATGTCATCCCAGCAGGACACTCACCCGAAAGTGGCCTGAGTGGAAGCCCTGAAATGGGTCGCCCCCTCTCCCCTCCGCCAGACCACACCCTCCTTACCTCTGACCCATGGCCCACCTTCGCCCGTATTGGCTGGGTACAGGCTGGTGAAACCTGGGCCTTGCGCGTGCCTATGTCTGTCCAAAATTCACTTGTCAGTCAGTCGCTTGCCATGGCTTGGGCATCTACTTTTCTCACCTCTTTGTAGATTATCTCATTACCAATTCTCTATCTATGGTTTGGGCTCGCCCCGGCTATGGGCCTTCGCACCTGCGACCTTCCCATTTGTTTCCTGCCGTATTGAAATGGTTATACTCTGTTGGTTCACCAATTTCTTTCTCAATGGCTTAGTTAGCCCACTGGGCTTTTATTGCCTCTTATGTCCGCGGGCTCCTGTGTCCCATTCATTCTTCTTTGGGGCATCCTTGGCCCCTTACAATCTCGTGTTTTCCATGGGCCCTCATGCCTCGTTGGGCTTCCGCGGCCCAACTATTCTTCATTTTCTTTAGAGCCCATAGACTATGGCTCTGTATTCTTGCTTTACTTTGGGTTTGCTGCAATGGTCATGGCTCATACTTTCCTTCCTACATCCGCGGCCCATGGTTCTTATCTTTCCGGGCCTTTTCAGGCCCACTTACTTCTTCAAGACCCGTTTGCTTGCTTTACGGATCCATTCCTGCCACTCAAATTTAATTGGGCTTTTTCTTTAATTATGGGCTCATTCCCCTTTCTGGGCTTTCTTACAAAAATGAGCGTCAACAGTGTGTTACAAGGGGTGTTTATATTGGTCTAGTGACCCATACAATATTAGTAGCATTGGCCTCACATTCTACGAAAATGGAGATTCAATAACTTTCTGAGTGATAGAGCTTGTATTCAAATCATTGATTGGGCTTGATAGTTTGAATTGGTATTGGAACATATTGAAAAATTTAAAGGAAAATAAAAAACAACAAATAAAACCACAAAATGATATTGGTTTGATTGACTGAATACAGTCTTCTTTGCTAATGAAAAGGAAATTTTTAAAAATTTCTTAAAATTTGCAGAGTAACACTAGGTTTTTTATGGAGGGTATTGCATACCTTGACCAATGAGAGTAACATTCCGGTACGCCTAAAGGTAGCTTACTCAGTAATTACTAAAAATTTCCATGATTAATTGCATTTTAATAATTAGATTGATAGAGAAAATCTCTTAAAGAGAAGACTAAAGTTTAAGAATAAAATTAAAATAAATAAATAAAAGACAAAGAACATTCAGAATAAATATCAACCATTATCAACTCCTCTCCTTCTCCTTAATTGGTAAAAGAAAATGAAACCTTTTGAAGGGTCTGTTAGCTTTATGACATTATCTTATATTTTTAAGAAGGGAGTTGGGTATTAGCTTTATAAGTTCCTGAGGTTAAGATAATAGACTCTAAATACCAAGTGATAAAATATTTGATTTAGCTTTAAGTTGTGGCTATTTGGCTAGAGTTATGAAAAGTTCTAATCTAGCCAAGTTATAAGACTTAAAAAAATAGTTTATGACACTGCTTGTTTCAAATTAACAGCATTATTCTATTACGCAAAGGTAACATAACCTTGAAAGCAATAAAATTACATCTAAATCAATATAAGCATAAACAGATTTATGCGTAAATGAATTAACCAATGCACTTGTACGTACTCCTAGGCCCTTACAAGTTCCTAATTTCGAAGCCTCACACACATTAGCAACATGGGGAACCTCTTGGTAAGTGTGGACCGGCCACACCGACCCTTGTTAGTTTGCTCCTCCCAATGACCAACAAGAGAACCATGTAAGCCCTCATCAATGCATACCGTACACATTTGCCGGTGATGCCTTTCTCTATTTCTTTTACTACAGAAAAATATACATATATTTATACATTTAGTTCCTCAATTAAATTCAATCATGTAATTGCATTGATCAATGAGTCGCATAATTCAATTTAGTTGTACTTGAGAAAATATAACATGTATACAGTATATTACTGTATAGATCAATGCAGTCATATAATTAAATTCAATCAAGCAACTTAAAATATACCAAGGGAATAACTTTACCTAAATTTTGACATTATTTGATAACTATTTGATATGCATTATCCCACTCATGTCCAAACTCTCATGCAGAGCTGCAGACCACACATTTACAAAGAAAGTTAAAATCATTTCAAATTCTTCATACTTTTGTTGTATTATGCATTGTAATAAAATATAGTGCCACATCAACCATGTTCCCTCAATCTTCTACTATAAATACTAGCACCTTCAACTGCAAAAACCTACGGTGTAGTATATGTGTACAACCATATCATCAACATCATATATTGTATCCAAAGCTTTGTTTCTATTGTTTGCTAACATTATAACCATGGCAGATCAGCAATATTCAACAGTCCAGGAAAGTGAGACTTCCCCAAAGCTTGCAGGAGAATCGTTGAATTGTGAGATGTTCTTGAATAAGGAACAAAACCAGAAACTCCAAGAGGATGCGGCCATGACAGATGCCAAGACAATGAAAGAGGAAGAGAAGACCACTCTCATGGAGGCGCTCCACCGGTCCAAAAGCAACTCTAGCTCGGTAAGCTATTGCATAACTATGTAATTAAACAAAGTGTTTGTCATACCAGATAAAGACTTTTTTACACATGAACTACTCATGCAGCCAACTACTTGACACAATGTGGAAGTCTGGTGCCTTCCAAACTGGGTGTAGTTTTCATTCAAACTACTCAGAATCCATTTACTAAGTTTTCCTAGCTTCATTGTTGATTCTTTTTCTAAAGTTTCATTGTATTTCTTAGCTTATCAACTGACAAGACAGGCATTAGATTGAGTTAGTGAAGTAAATAACTAATTCACAAAAGTGACAAGTTATGATTGGTGCAACATCACTTTCACATATGCCGATCACTAATGCCATTTTTATCATACACCAATCACAACAATTAGGAAAACTTAGTATCCCAAGACTTATTTCCATACAAAAAGCATTTTTTATTATAAACAGAAGTTGATTCGATGATCAATATTTTACTAACAAAATCCAAGTTGCTTTGAAAATGTGCAGTCTAGTGATGAAGAAGATGAAGGAAGAGAGAAGAAAAAGAAGAAGAAAGGCTTAAAGGAAAAATTATCAGGCGAAAAGGAAGAGGTAGACACTAAGTGCAAAGACACATTCACTCCAGTTGAGAAAGGCAATGAAGTAGTAAATGCAGAGCCTACAAACCCAGAGGATAAAAAGGGATTTATAGAGAAAATCAAAGAAAAACTTCCGGGACACCACAAGAAGGCAGAAGATGGTTTTTCTGCCGAGTGCGCTACAAATGAGCATTCCCCTGAAGGTGAACCAAAGGAGAAGAAAGGAATCTTGGAGAAAATCAAGGAGAAGCTACCTGGGTGCCATAAGAATGAAGAGGAGAAGAAGGATAACTAGAATGCATGGAACCTGGAAAGAAGGTTTCTCAATCACTTTTTCTAAGAAGCCATTTGCTTATTGTGCATGCATTTTTGTTTTGTCCTAACTGAAGTGTTTCATGTGGCATGCATGAGTCTTGATTGGGTGATTCCCTGGTTTTCGGCTGTTGTTTTCTTTTTCTACATCTGTAAGCTTAGTTTGCTTTGCTTAATGGGCCACAAAGGCTGAATTTTGGACACTATGTTTAATCTCTGCTTCTTGGCTGCCTAATATATCACACTAGTACCATGTTACAAATACAAAATGTGAGGAATAGATAATGTACACACTTGAGATCAAAAAAATAAAAGAATTGATCATGTGCACACTTGGATTTACACGCATATATGCAGAAAGAAGCTGCAAAACGTTACTAAACAGTAACAGCACAACAAAATCAATATACTGTCATGGCTTCTGAGTCCCAGCATAATATATTGGTCACATTAGCAGCAAAATGTGGAGACCACATCAAGAACCGGAGCCCAAAGGTCCAGCATTTGTCCATGTGAGATATAACTCGTCATAACAACGACTAGGATACAAAAAGATGGTCAATTTTTCTATTCCAACTATAACAGTTGGCTTCAAGAACTTGTGAGATCTACTTAGCAAGTCCAGCATCTACACATACTCTCAAAAAACGACTGAACAAAGATTTGATGCAATAGTTGCAGAACTGCAGATTTCTAGCTGTAATATGTATTTTTGAATTCACATACAAAAATCACATTCCATGAGCAATTCTTGATTTATCATTGAGTTCCACTATTGTCAACAATCAAAGATAGTGCTTGAAGGAAGATTCCTCTATATAAATGCCTGAAAGGCAAGCAGAGAATCTTTTGTATTATATATACATACAACTACCAAAATATACATCTCAAAATGAGAAGTGAAAATCTACTCTCAAGTCCCACCATCCATTTGCAAGTCTTAAACACCCAAGGTTCTAAAGCCTTGACTGAAACATTTGAAGGTTAAACCTGTAAGATTAAGAATGAAAAAGATTCTCTACCGAGACTCAATTTGCTGACTTGAGACGTCCAATATACAAGGAAAATCCCAGTATGTCTAAGGTCATTCACTGGTGGACACATGAATTTGTCAAATTATGGGGTTTGCCAAGTCTATTGCCTCTAAGAGTTACAGAGCACCGGACTCTCGTATAAAACTTGGACTTCACCAGTTTTCCCAAAATGTAGGCCCTTGACCTCATCACAAATGTCAGGTTCATTGGAATTACTACTCTCTCATTGTGCTCTCTTGCATCTACAATTGCCGAAATCCCACCATAGAGTGGCACTTGATGGCCTAGCACCACCGTCACAACCGTTCTCTGGCTCTTCCTTGACTGATAAAACTTTTTCATCTGTTTCATTAAGCACCATCACCAAATATATATATAGGAGTACACCATAGTCTATTAAGGACTTCATTGAGAAAACATATATAGTAATTTAATCAGATTACAACATATTTGTTGTAGCTCAACAATTCTAGAAGTTTAAGCCAACTGATGTCTGCTTAATATAAGCTTATAATAAAAATATTACGTAGTTAGGGAGGTAAAATGGAAAAATGGCCCTAGATAGGACTGTATAGGACAATAGGATTTATGTAACCAAATCCTAATATGATTAACATTACAGCTTCTCTAACAAAGGCACCCCCTTTAGGTTTAATCTTAAAGCCCAACTAGAATGACTTAAAATTCTAACTTTCCCTCCCCAAAGGTTGCTCAACAAGTCCACCACCATGCAACTAGTTAAGTGGTACAGTGAAGTTAGGTAACTTCAACAACTAAATGGAGCTACATCTTAAAATAACATTCTTTGTTCCCTCCTTATATTACTTGAAAATCAATCATAAAATCTTAAATTACTTGAAAATCAATCATAAAATCTTAAGATTGACCATAAATTCAATTAGGGTTTGTCATGTATATTTTTTAACTCTTCATTGTTCTATCTGTCCGAATTCATGCTCTTTGTTTTCTCCTTACTCAACAGTCATCTTCTCAGTTTTGCTATTGATACTTGGGTCTGGTTACATTAATCATCTATTTTAAAAAAAAAAAAAATTATCAGAAATTGAAAAGGTTGTCAAAAAAGTTAGTCATTTTTTTTATTTTTTTTCATAAAAAGTTTTCTAAAATTGTTTATTGATGTACATTAATGAAAATTTTTTTTTTTTTTTTTTTGATAGGATACGTTAGTAAAACCTTAATAATATATTATGTTTTTGTTGCAGCTAAAACTGGTTTATTTAACTTTAAATAAGGATTTTTTATATATAAAACTTTAGGGTAAATTCTACTAACATACCTTGAGATTTAGGCTAATACCAATCAAATCTTAATACTTTTCAAAATTGGTCAATTTGGTCCCTAAAGCTAACTTAGTCAATAAGTTGTTAGTTATTTTTTTTCAACTGTTTTAATTACTAAATTAGTTTTAAGGATCAAATTGACCGATTTTAAAAAATCCGGTCTCAATCCTCAAATATATGAGTGGAATTTTTACCCAAAACTTTAAATAAGTTGGTAAAAGAATAGGACTTTAAAAAAGCTTAAACAAATGGACCCCTCAGTCTACATCATTTCACAAGCAAGCAGTACATCAATCAAACTATTCCTTTGCATCAAAAGTCCATGACTCGCTTAATCAATTAAAAAAAAAAAGAAAAAAAAGTCCATGACTTGTTTTTGGGGACAAGTAAAAATGGCCATGATTATACATTTTACAAAAGCAGACAAAATGCAGGAAATTTCCAACTCAGAAAATCAAGATTCTCTAGTCTAGAGGGAACCTTTTCACAGACTAGAAGACAAACCAGAGAGTAGTAAATACAACATAAATGGACCCTGATTTAGTTTTCAAACAAAAGGACTAGGCTTTTGGGTTGTACAGGCTTGACACGGCCTTTGCAGGCACTCCAATAAAGAAATGACCAATCAAATTCAAATTTCTTCTGCTATTCACAGTTTCCACCTCCCAAGATGACAAACCCCAAGGACCCAATGGACCAAAACTTTGACCCCACACACATATATGGTCCTATGAATTATATAACAACTTCCAAAATGACCATATTGCCCATGGATAAACACCAACCTATATTTTTCAACAGGGATAATGCAGACTTTTAGAAAAGTTGATTCTAAATCTACAAGGTTAGTCATTTATTATTATTACAGACCTGACCAGAGGCAAGCTGGAGCTGATAATATTGAAGTTGTAGAGGAGTAGCTGTGACATGGACACCGAAGAAGGTGGCAGGATTTCTGTACAAGATCTTCACCGTTGAATTCAATGACAGCATATCTGTTGGTACGCCTGAGTGATCACTCCCTGCCTGTATATAAAAGTTCTCGAATACTATGCTCTGCTTATCAACAAAATACAAAAAATATTATGTACCATTTTGATATTTCAAACTTAATACAGTACTATACTTTAATTTAATATTCTCTCCAAAAAAAAAATTACTATACTTTAGTAATAAATAAATGATATACAAATACAACGCAAACTTTGCGAGATTTATTAATGACTTTATTTATACCAACTAAAACGGCAAATATTCCACATTTTCGGGGACTGAGATTCACTCGGTAGTCGGAGCATATAATGTCCTTGATTGATTGTATAAGTTTTAATCCAGCTGATAGAAGACTCATATTTTAAATACTATTGCAGCTTTATCTGTTTATCATGCTTATATTTATATGTTATTTTATTTTTACCTTTATGTAAGATTCAAGGATATACTAATAATTCCCTCAAGTGTGTTTGTTGGAGTTTACAGTGTCAGTTAATTTTTCCTCAATTTATTTATAGTTTTTAGAGATGAAAAAATGGGAAAAAGAAATGAGGGTATTATTATGGTTAAAGAGACTTTTTTAGAGACAAATGGTTAAAGAGACTTTAATCTATAAAACAAGCAAACTAATCCTAGAAATAGTTAATAATTAAAACTTTTCAAAAAAAGAAATAGTTAATAATTGATTTAAGATTATTTACTATATAAAGTAAGTTAGTGAGCTTTTCAGTTTTTTTTTTTTTTTTTTTTTTTTTTTTTTTTTTTTTTTTTCCAGCTATGAAATATGAACCGTGCATCAAGATATATAATAATACACGCATAAACAGTAATTTTTTTATTATTTTTAATTTTCAACCAAATAAGTTGTATCTAATCACACTTTTAATGTAAAAATCAAATCACTTAGCATGTTGATAATTTATTACAACATATTATTGTAATAAAATTTTAAATATTATTGCAAATTCTAAAACTTTTCAAAAAAAATAGGAAAAAATGAAAATTTACATAAATTTTTTATTATTATTTTTTCTCTCAACCTAATAAAGTACAGTTTCACTTTTCTTTTAGCTTTTCACTTTTATATCCTTCCCAAAAAAAAAATCCTTAATTTTAATTTCTATCCTCCTCGTTCCTCATAGTTTTCTCATTCTCAACTTTTTCATAATCTCAACCAAAAATTACTTTTCAATTTAAAAACGAGAAAAAAAAAAAGACATACAAACATGCAAACATTGCTTTGATTTTGTTAATTACAGCTTTTTTGTAAATAAAATCAATCGAAATAATCTCATCCTGTCGTCCAAACAAACAATGTACACAAAAGGAAAGCACAGTTTGTACCTTAACGAAGACTTTAGGCTTGTAACTCTTGCTAGCACCCCACAAGATCACAGAGAACACAGTGAACAGCAAAACGAACAACAAAACAAAGCAAAAGTACAACCTCACAGAGCGCCCAGACCCTCCAAAATAACCTCCATTTTCCTCATCATCTTCGTCATCTCCATCTGTAGCCTCTTTCTGGAGCTTCTTCCAAGTGTATAGGCTTCTGGGGTTCTTGAGGGAAGCAGAGAATCGCGAAGTGGATGACTCCCGCGAGTGATGAATCGGTGAGCAGTGATAGTAGTGGTGTTGGGGCGAGCCCATAGGGCTTGACCCGTATGACATTTTCTCCACGTCGTGGTTCGATGGGCTTTGCACGTAGTACAACACTGGCCTGCGTGGTGAACGTGGTGGTGAGAAGCCTTGGTCCATGCTCATCGTCAGCTCTGAGTCCGACTTTGTGTGCATTGTCGCTGCCATTACACACACACAGTCTCACAGAAGCAGAAGCAGAAGCATATAGAGGGGTTAAAAGGTTTTGGGGTTTGGTTTATTTATTTGTTTTTGTGTTGAAGTATATTGGGTTTTGAATCTTTTCAAGGAGTAGATGAGAGTGAGGAGTATAATAGTCGTAGTATTTATTTATAGCAGTTATGGAACCGAGAAAGGAAGTGACAGGCAAGACAGGCAATTCTGATAGCTGAGGACAAGTGTGAAAGAGAGAGTTCCATCTATCTGAGGAAAGTTTTTCAATTGCGAGGCTGTATTTTTGCCTGTTTGTATTTATGACTTTTGTGACTTTGTGTTTTTCTTTTTTAGCCTTTTGCATGGACTAGGGTCGGGATGAAAATGTATCACTTCTATCAAATATATGCATTATCTTTCTCGTCATGGGAATCGAATACAGTATTGTGGATGCTTGTGATACATTTTCCATTTACAAGGTATTTGTTTATTTGAACCAAAAAAAAAAAAAAAAAAAGGTATTTGTTTATTAATTTTGATTACTTCTCAATAAAAGTGAAACAGTTTAAAACTTCCTTACACTAGTTAATAAAAACCTTTTTAATATATCTCACTAAAAAAGTTTTTTTTTTTTTTAAGCTCTCTTATGCAGATTTAAATTTTAGCTCATGCTTTCTACATCTCATGAGTACTTATAGAGGTGAAATACATGCTCTTATTTACTAGAAACATTTTTTTTTTTCAATCTACTAATAATAAGTTGTGATTAAAGTAACATTATTTCTACATTAATTTACCATCAAACTCATTTTTATTATACATCAATCACAACATGTCATATGCACGATTATGAAAAAAGTTGTAAATTGTCATGATTAATTATATTCCTATGCTTAAGGATCACAACGATGTGGTTTAATTGTGGGTTTTAAGAAATGTTAAAATGTCTACCCTAAGTGAGGGTATTGTTAGTATTTTCTCAAATTTGGTTTTATGACCCTTAGAATTGGAACATGGAATAAAGAAACTATAACCACTTAGGAAGATGACATAATGGTAATAAGTCTTAATGACCCATTACATCTGTTAGTTCTCAAGAGTTGTGAGTTCAAACCATTTTAGTGTTCAAATGGTCTCATATATACTATTAAGTAACGTAATGAAATAAGGTTTAAGTAATATAATGATGATGGCTGCGCTTATAAATTTCTTTTTCTTCGATAAAAAAAGAAAAAGAAATAGTAAAAGCGAGAAATCAGGCGTGACAATGGGCCATCATGCACGAGCTGAGTTATAGGCAAATATATAGTTTAGTTTAACGGGTATCTATTAGTCTTTATTATCACTTTTCATACATGTGATGTTGTTTGAGTTTGACGGTTTTGTTGGGTTGGATACTTGGGGAGTCTTTGGATTTGGACCCATTGGCATTAAATGGAACTTTTTCGACCTTTTGCTTTGTTTTTCAGTTTACTTTTGAGGTTGCTAGACCGAGATTGTAATCCGCAAGGTCCTTAATTGAGTACCCTTTCCAAATTCCAAGTCATGTGTTTTGAAAATAGCAAGCAGAATTCCAAATCCATGGTAGTACTTGACAACCAAAGTATCCTTTTTCTTTGTTTTTCAGTTTTACTTTTGAGGTTGCTAGACCGAGATTGTAATCCACAAGGTCCTTAATTGAGTACCCTTCCAAATTCCAAGTCATGTATTTTGAAAATAGCAAGCAGAATTCCAAACCATGATACTTGGCAATCAAAGTGCAAGCTGTCTTTCTGAATTTCTGATCACTGCATTTATTTATATTTTTTGGTAAACATCACTGCATTTATTGATTGCTATATTCTTTCGATTTGATAGTTGCCAAGATTTAAAACCAAATCCATGAGCTATTGAATTTTTGCAAGATTTCCCTCCTATTGGATATAGCTGGTAGTTTCACAAACATGCATAAAAGATTTAGCCTAAAGGCATTCTCGAATTAGTATAATAAAAAGTAAATGAACAATTTGTTCTCCCGTGACCTTAATCTTGTTGTTCATTCTAGGAACACAGCTACCCCACATGCATCACTTTTAAGCATGAATTGAAGACCCATTTGGTTTTCTTAACAATTTACAATATTTTAAAAGTTTGAGAAAAAAAAAATCCCAATCACGTTAATAAACAATTCAAAATCAAATATCCTCAAAAAGAAAATCTAAGATTTTGCTATAACTTTTCCGTTACTGTGATGTGACATGCTATGAAAGTGATAGAAAGAAAATATTAAGTCTTTGTAAAAGTAATAAACAGCTATTCACAATCTGCCACACTAAAATTAAGTTCTATGACCACTTATCTTCAAAGCTCATCTTAATTTACAACAAAAAAATGTCCATAAAAAAAAAATTTATAACAAAATGAACATGAAACCCAGCTCATTTCATGGCCCATCCAAACTTGATTGGTCTACAACCATTCCAATCCGTTTCCTTAAAAGTCTTTGTTTTTACTTTTTAGTAGAGTTAGAATTAGAATTTCTTGTTAGTTTTGGGGTAACCGGATATTTGCCCCTAATTTACAAATTATACAGTAAAATACCATTTTTTTTTAAATAATTTACAAAATACCCTTATTTTTTAAACTCAATTTTAACAAAATCGAGTTTTGTATAAAATTCGATATCTTCAAAATCGAGCTCTATATATATTTTTAAGTGGAACTCGATATTAACAATGTTATTAAGTGATAAAATATGCATAGAACTTGACATTACTAATGTAATGTTGAGTTTTATGACTTTATCTGTAACTCGATTTTGTTAAAATCGATTTCAAAAACATATGCATTTTATTAAATAATTTCAAAATAATGATATTTTGCTGCATAGTTGGTACATTAGTAGCAAATGCCCATTTTTACCGTTAGTTTTACCACTAGAAATAGGAATCGTGTGGGTTTTGGTTTTGGGTTATGTCTGTCTGGGCCGGGCCATGTGCTTTACACTAAATACTAATGGACTACTGCACTGGACTCTTTCTAATTTCTATGTTTATCCACTCTACAGAATTTACTAGGCTTTGATGGACATTTCTTTTCTTTTCTTTTTTCAGTTTTACCTCACAAGGTCCATAATTGAGTTGTCTTTCAAAACCCTTGTGATTAGCAAAGAAGAATTTCCAATCGAGTGCAAGCTGTCATTAATTCCAACACTGTATTTAGGAGTATTATTAATTTCTATCTACTTCTGATAATGTCAAGCTAGACCATTTTTATCTACCATTTCCCGTTGCAGTTGCATATAGTTTCTCAATATTTAAGATCAAAATCCATGAGCTATTGAGAATCTTTGCACACTTGAGATTTCCTTCCTATTGAATATAATGGTAGTTTGACAGACAAAAAAAGCTTAAAGGGTAAAGAACAATTTGCCATCCCGTGACCTTATCTTGTTGTTCATTCTAATAACACAAGTACCCCACATGCACCACTTAACCATGAAGACCCATTTGGTTTTCTTAGTAATTTACAATATTTTATATGAAGGAAAAGAAGAAGAAAAAAAATTGTTCTCCAATTACATTAATCAAACAACCCCAAATCAAGTATCCTCATCTCAAATTGCAACAAAAAATGAACATAAAAACCCAACCCCAAAAAGCCCAACTCATTTCATGACCCATCCAAGCTCAATTGGGCCTCAACATTTCCAACCATACCCAATTGACTCTCCTCAAACTCCTTGATCAAATCAGGATCAACATTCTCCTCAGGCTCCCACGTGTCCTCATCCAAATCCGTCCATTTCACCAAGTACTCAATCTTACCACCATCATCACCAACTCTCTTGCCTACAACCCCTTCAGCCACACCATATTCAAGCCCAGCCTCATAGTCTCTCACCAAATCCTCTCCAATCAAACCAGCTTTGACCCACTCATTATCACAGCCGTCCTTCCATTTGACCAAATACTCAACATGATCATCACCTTTCCCTCTCCTCTCCAAAATCTCCTGCACCTCGGCGTACTCGAATATTGCCTCCTCCAAAACCTTACTCACATTCTCAAGCCCCAATCTCCTAGCGAATTGCATTGGATTCCCTCTCGGTGTCACTCTCAATATCTCTTTCGCCAAATCCAACGGCGTACGATTCTTCTCATCAACGGTCTCAGGATCAGCGCCGAGCTCCAACAACAGCTTAACCACGCTCGGCTTAACGTAGCCAGCCGCTAAGTGAAGAGCCGTCAAGCCACCGCTGCTGTCTTTGTGGTCGAGGTTAGAGCCGGCTTCGGCTAAGAGCTTCACACACGGCTCCGAGCCGAGCCCCGATACGAAGAGAAGAGCCGTGCGTCCCTCCGAGTCCACAGCGTCCACGTCGCGAAAATCTTCTTCGGCGGCTAAGAGCCGAGCCAGAGCCGAGTCGTCGGCTTTCTTGGCTGCGTTCCACCATGGTGTTTCGTACTCGGCTATTACATCTTTTGCCACGTAATCAGATGGGACCCACGAGGGGGCATGACCGTCTTTCCACTCTATCAAGTACTCCATCCCGTAGGCGTAGGACCCACCTTGTGAAACTGCTCTGCTTCCTATGATTTTGCTCACTTCGCCATAGGACTCATCTTCATTAAAATTTTCGAAGTTGTTGTTGTTTTTGGGAAGTGTTTTTTGTGTTTCTTGGAATTGTTTTTCTTGGTTTTGGGTAGCAAAGAGAGTGAAACTAGTGGGGTTAGTGTGGTTTGGTTTGAGGGTGAGAGATTGTTGGGAAGGAAAAGAAGAAGGGAAAGTATAGAGTTTGGGAGAGAGTTTGAGGTGAGAGAGAGATTGGTTCAATGGTAGAGAATCCATAGTTTGTGAGCTTCTTGGTTTTGGGTTTTGGTGGGTGGAGATGGAAGAGTTTAGAGAAGGGGACTGATGTTGTCAATGGTGGGTGCAGTGTAAATGTAATCTATGGGGATAAGGAACCACATCCAATATCATGGTTTGTATTTTGTTGGACAATTTTGCCATGTTAGTATATTTTGTGTGATTATGCTTTTATTTGTTTTTGCCTTGTCCACGTAATTTTGTGGGAGTGATTTGTGGCCACACGTGGTAATGAACTTTGGGGTCAGCTGAGATAGTGACTTTGGTGAGTAAAATGTTGGTCCAGGAGCCTCTAGAGGGAATGCCATGACTTGCTGTATATGATTCGTGGGATACTCACAGTAGGACTAGGCTATGGCTCATGTGAAATGTATAAGATGATTCTTGTAAAAAGAGAGTTGTGGGATTAATTACCATGGGTAGATGCAAATTTAAATTTTGTCTTATAAACAAGAGGAAGACTTTAAGGACACAGATCGTGGATTGGACCTTTGAACAGAATCAGTTGGGGCCCAAGCTATATATGACATCCTGAAAATAAATTTGTAAAGAGAGTGGGCTGAAGAATACTTGACTGAATTTGTATGAGTTGGAGGCCCAAGTATGATTATGACCAAATTTGTATTAATAAGATATTTGATTGTTACAGTGTTCTTCTCGGCATTGTCTGAGGAGTATGCTTATACAAATGCTATGAATACTTCTCTTTTTCTCTCTCTCTCTCTCTTGATTGTTATCCTCCTCCCTCCTTTTTTTCCTCTCCCCTTCTATTTATATGCCCTTCCTCTACTACGTGGGCTTGTTTTTTTTTTTTTATACTTGTCCCATCAACCCCCATCTGGAGTCTTCATTTGGCAGCTGCAAAGGATGAAGGTCACTGTTCAGGTGTCTTTTCCCATTAATGCGGTCATGATGTTAGTTGCAGGATCATAAATGCGGTGGCAGCAGCCTTTTGCTTAATATCTGATCCTCGCCACATGTCCTTTTTGTCCATATAAATCGGGGGATTTTTCGGGGGAGCTAGGATTGACGTTGGAGCATTCATCCGGGACACCCTTTCGACAATCCGAGCAGGCAAGGCTCCTCAAACTAGTCCTTCTTCCGCGTTACTTACACTTCAGAATCGAATTAGGCGAGACAAATCCCTCAAGATTTGTTGTCCTCGGATGTATAAGTCTCCTCGGACAGGCCCACGGCCCAAGATCTGGCATTGGGTCTTTTACCCCTACAAAGACAATTTGGAAAAAGTTTGACATTCATTCTTTTTTTTTTTTTTTTTTTTTTAATTGAACTATGTGATTTATTAGGTCAATATTCCAAAATAATGTTTTTATTTTTTATTTTATAATATAATTTAATAGTTGGTGAAGGAAGATTTGAACTCTGCACTTATCTATTATAAACACTGTTGGGTCAAATAATTAATTTATAAGTTTAAAACATGGCGACAAGAAGTGGTCATGCGGAAAATGAATGCCAACAAGGCTACCATGTCATTAGTAACCAAACAACAGATTGAAGCTCAAAAGAAAGACAAATGACATTAACCCATTGGAGACCAAAGATAAGCTCTTCTTTTTTTCTTTTTTTTTTTTGGTAGAGAAAGGCAATGTCATAGAAAACTAAACAGGAACAAAACGGTCATAGGCCACCCTGGCAGAATCAAGACTCAAAAGCAAGGAAACTTCCGCCGGGGGGTCTAAGAATATAACAAAGTCTTGAGAGAGCAAAGCTCCCCTTCTAGCTAGCGCATCAGCGCACTTATTCGACTCACAGTAACAATGATTAATTTGAACTCTAGGAATATTGCCTAATTCGGTCTTGCAGTCACTTACTAAAGCATCAATACAATTCTGATGGCCATCTGGTTTCTGCAGAAGATCAACAATAAGCTTGGCATCCAATTCGATGATCACAGCAGGGAGCTTGAGAGCAATGCATAATCTGAGACCATCGCGTAATGCCCATAGCTCCGCAGCCACACTAGTCGAGAATCCCACATTTCTAGCATAACCTTTCAGCCACTCACCTTTATCATTTCGGATTAAGCCTCCACCACCCGCCTTCCCCGGATTACCAAGTGAAGAGCCATCCAAGTTAAGCTTGAACCATGTAGGTGGGGGGAAAACGCCAACTGACTGCAATCTGCCTTCAGTTGGAGGTCTGCTTAGCATGGATACCAATGTAAGCAAATTCCATAGCTTTAGCAAGGACATCAGACTTTAGATTTCGCTGACCACTCTCGTGTCTAAACACCACACCATTCCTATTCAGCCATAATGTCCAAATGCCAAACGAGAAGATGATACCCCAGCTGATATCCAAAGTAGAAGATGTTTTAGAGTTGCAGCAATTCTGTCTAAGCCATTCCGAAGTGTCTAAACCAAAGAAATTAGAAGCAGCCATAGGAGGTGATAAAGAGGTCTTACTTCGAACGGTTTTTCTTAAGCAGTGAGAACACATTAGAAGCTTGGGAAATGCAACGATTATCACGAGGCAATTACAAGAGGATTCTCAACCAAAGTTTATGGAAACAAATGCAATTAAAACATGATGCGTGATAGAAGGGACAAGATTAATTGTCAAAAACCTCAAGTGTAAATAGAAATAATCATTCAATAGGAATGGCATACAATCAAACGCAAAAATCTAGAATATCATTTCTCTTTGTATCAAATAGTCCGTAGATAATCTGCTGGCTTCAAATAGGCTTTATTCTTTGAGTTTGTACTTTAGTTCTTTTTCTTTTCTTTTCTTTTTTTGAGAAAGTTGTACTTTAGTTCTTAATTGTAGGTTGTTTACTGTTCTCTTCATTTTCACTTTGAAATAGGCTTGTTAATTTAGGCTTCATAATTTATGTTGTTTCCTTGTTCACATTGTTAATTTATGCATTTCTCAAAACGTCCTATTAAGTTAGGTGTTACAGAACCTTGAACATTACCCTTTAAGTCAAATAATTGCATTTGATAATTTCATATCATTTCAAGTAATAAAAAGGCTAGTTTCTACTCAAACTAGCACCAAAAGGTGCCCAATAAATTCAAGGCTCTTGGCCTAAAATTATTTCTAAAGAAACGTATCAAGAATAAATAATACACACACACACATATATATATATATAGATATATAAATGAAATCATTTGCTTAGAGGATTTTTTTGTTGTTGGTAATTTGGTAGGAGATTTGAACTAGATGTCTTTCTTAAAAATATTAAGAGGCGTCAATTAATTGAGTTATAAAATTCTTGGCTTGCTTTAAAAATTATTTAAACTAGTTGTAAACCCGCGCGTTGCGCGTTATAATATTACTGTTTTAGTTATTATTGGCTAATAGTTGGTTTTTCATTTTCTTTCAAGTTAATATATTGACTTTAAAAAAATATACAATCTAATATATTAATTCAACAACAACAATAATAATAATAATAATGTTGAATAAAATAATATGAGAAGAAAAAAAAAGTAAAAATAAAAGATTTAACAATAAAAACCAAATTAATTATCTCTAAATAAATACCAAATTATTTAAATCATATTATGTAATATTATAATATTACATTCTTATATACTATTAATTCTTTACAATGCAATATGATAAAATTTAACAACCAAGGTGAAAAAAAAAAATTAAAACACAATTAAATCGCATCAACCAAAAGTAGAGTTCTAAAAAACACAAAAATTTCTCATCCTAAAGCAGAGATTCAAAATAAATTTTTTTGTGAAGAAAAATTATGCATATAATGGAAAAGAAAATGCCAAATTTATACTAAAAGAACAACAATATGAAGAAACAAAATAAAGGAAAATATGAAGAGTGATATTAAGAGAGAGGGTAGTGGGGAGATGAAAACGTAAAAAGAAAGAGAAAGGTTGGAGAAAGTGTAAATGTTAAAAAAAGTGAATACAATTTAATTTATTTAAATTTAAATAAAATATTATATGTTTAATTTAAAAAAAAATATAAAGAATTTAATTATATGGAGGATGTGACTAAGTTTAAATATTGAATAAAATAAGATGAAAAGATTAAAAAAGTAAAAATATAATATATATATATATATATATATATAACAATAAACACCAAATTACCCAAATCATGTTATGTAATAGAATAATATATATTATATTCTTATATATATTATATTTTTTTAATTTTTTTTATAATGCAATAGTATAATATTTAACAACCAAAAAGAACAAAAAAAAAAAAAAACCTTAAAACACAAAACTAAATCGTACCAACCCAACGTAGAGTTATAATAAACACAAAAATTTATCTATTTAAGCAGAGATACAGGAAAATAAAAAAAAATACTCCAAAAATTATTGTGTGTTTGTGTGAGAGAGAGAGAGAGAGAGAGAGAGAAGGAGAAACAACCTTTCTGTAATGGAAAACTATGCAACGAATAGAAGAGAGAATAACAAATTTATAGAAGATGGTGTGAATATGAAGAGACAAAATAAAGGAAAATTAACGAAAAGATGAATAGTGACATTAAGGTTGAGGGTAGTGGGGAATTGAAAAGATAAGGGAGGGAAAGATGATGAGACAAAATAAAGAAAGATGAAAAGTGAAATTAAGATTGAGGGTAGTGGGAAGATGAGAAGGTAAAGACATAAGAAAGGTTAGAGAAAATGCAATTATTAAAAAAAAAGTAAATGTTAAAAAATAATTATAAGAAAATTGAAAAGTAAAAGGATAATGACGTGGATGCTGATATGACTTAACGTAAGCACAGAAACATTAAACGCTACGATTCAGTTTTTAGTAATATATAGATTTATTAGTTTTATCTAGCTGGAAAAATAAGTTGGGTGTCTTTAAAAATAAATAAAATTAAGCTTTAACATATTTTACATAAAGTGACTTTAAAAATACATCAAGTAATAAGCTTAAATTTTCATGCCTTCGTTATAAATCTCAAGTTTTCCAACTAAAAAGAAAGTAAATAAATAAAACTTTTCACAACTTTTCTTATTTACTTAAACCCACACCACACACACACACACACACACATATACCATTGCAGCACAGTGATATTGGGCCTGTCCACCTGTTTAGGATTGGCCTTAAGCTATATGTTAGAAAATAATGCCACTTGCCATGTTGGTATTTATGTAATTGTGTTTTTTATTTTTTGGAGAGGGGGGGGGGGGGGGGGGGGGAAGTGTTATCTCTCTTTTTCGTTCAATAGGGGCTTTAATCCAAAGTACCCAACTAGGGGTGACAATTGGGTGGGTTGGGTCCTAAATGAGTCAGATATATAATTACCCATTAACCCATTTATTAACCGTTTAAATTTATATTATTTTCCCATTACCCACCCAACCCATTTAATAATCAATAACCCATTCAAATTAAAGAATTGAGGTTTCCAACTGTAGAATATGGCTTGAATTAGGGATTCGACTCCCTGTTGGATTTGGATAAGAAATGAATTTTATTCTTTATGGGTTATTGTTGTTTAAAGTTATCAAGCTCTATTATAAGTCTTGTCTACCACTTGATTTTGAGTTCTATTTGGTATAGGAGTGATTCTCTTTTGTGCTTGGAAAAGAAGTCTAGTCCCTCTTGATTTTAAATATGCTAGTCGACTCAAGTCTCTTATATAAGCATAGTGCTATTGCGGCATATTTGAGAGTGTGTGAGAAAAAGAGGCTTTCTCCCATTTGGTTCTTTGATATTTGTGAGAGAGATCTATTTGGGTGTATTTGGGATTTGAGTTTGTGAGAGTGCCTGTACACCAATCTGTATGATCCTAAATTTGTTATAGTGAAATTTGTTCGTCGTCGCTCATGGATGTAGACTATTGTTGAACCACATAATTCTTGATTTTTTGTGTCTATTTTCTTTTGGATTAATTTTCATCAGTCCTATTAATTGTTTGGAGATCTTTCTTAAGCCTTAAATATTTTCATAATCAATCTTGGTAAATTTGAGCTTCCGTTATTTTACAACAAACCAATATTAGAGCCAAGGTTTGCTACCTAGGCGTTTGGATTTGTTCTCTTTGGAAATTTTGATGATTGGTTTGTGGATCTGATTATTAGGGAGAAAGATGTCAAGTGAGCCCTCTAATTCCTCTACAAAATCTTTCGCGGATTCCTCTTGAAAAGCTTTGGCAAGGTTTTCTACAAAACCTTTGATGGTTAGGACAATAGTTTATAATGATAAATTGGAAGTAGGGAAATTTGATGAAACAAATAGCTTTGGCATGTGGCAATGCAAAGTTATGGATGTATTGGCCTAACAAGAGTTGGATATTACATTGGAAGACAAATCTGAAGGAATGTCAGACAAGGATTGAGAAAAGATTAATAGACAAGCTTGTGGCACTATTCATTTATGTTTGGCCAAGAATTAAAAATATTTTGTTATGAGGGAAACAAAGGCTAAAGAGATATGGAAGAAATTGGAGGACAAGTATATCACCAAGAGTGTCGAGAATTGTCTCTACTTGAAGAAGAAGCTCTTTTGTTTCCAATATCGCGCAAATATTTCTATGTCTGAGCACTTGAATTATTACAATAAAATACTTGCTGATTTGCAAAATTTGGAAGTCGATATTAGCAACAAGGATAAAGCTCTCTTGTTATTGAATTCATTGCCTAATACTTATGATCATCTAATTACCACACTGTTGTATGGAAAGGATGAGATTAAGTATGATGATGTGTCCAATGTTTTGACTAATTATGAGTATCGTAAGAAAGATAAGCAAGCTCAAAGGGACATGATGACTGAGGCTTTGATTGTTAAGGGTATGTCTAATGATAAGAAACTTGAAAAAGATGAGTGTGCCTATTGTCACAAAAATGGGCATTGGAAGAAAGATTGTCCTTTATTGCAAAACAAGGACAAAACAGATTTGTTCGTCTTTGCAAAATTCTCATCTTAAAATTTTCTTTTTGTTTTGTAAAAGTTGTGTTTGGCTGCTAAGAAAACTTAGGCTTAGAAAAGAAAATATAAGAAATGGTATGGAGGAAGATGTTCTTCACTTTCAGTATTTTCCATGCTATTTTTTGTTTTAATTTTTAATTTTTGCTTATTTTAGCAAATTGTAAAACAAAGATTATAGTGATTTTTTCTCTTAAAACTCACTGTCTGATGTATTGTTGTGTTAGATTTAATTATTTTGTTTTTTGTTTTGTTTTTTTTGTTTTGTTTTTTTTTTTTTTTGGAATGAGAATGAGAAATTTTAAGTTGTTGATTTCTTTTTAAATTTTTCTTGGATATTGAGAAACTAGAGAGAGGTAGGAAATTTCAAGTTTTTGAATTTAATGGGTTAAATGGATGGGTTGGTTGTTAAATGGGTTGGGTAGGTAATGGGTAAATAATATAAATTTAAACGGGTAATAAACGGGTTATTATATATCCGACTCATTTAGGACCCAATCCAAAATCTACCCAACCCACCCAGTTGCCACCCGTAGTTGGGTATTTTGGATTAAAGACCTTATTGAACCCAAAAGAGATAAGCCTCCAATTACAATTAGGATGCAAATTTGTCCCCCATTGTTTTACTTTCCCTTTACAAGCCTAGAAAAAAGAAAAGAAAAAAAAAAAAAAAAAAACTCACAATGACAATTCCATCCATTAACCTCTAATTCTATTCAATCCAAATGAATTCTTAGTGGAATGTGAATTCAACAAACTTTAATAAGTTATTCAAATTGAGAAGTTTTGATATGGCTTAAAATGGATAAGGATTGGGCCCAATGCAAATGAGTACAAGATCCATTGGGATGTTAACATGTATTAGCATCTCAATGGTTCCAGTGCTCCTGTGTACAAGACCTAAGTTGTTTCCAACTTAAAAATATATACACATAGGTCACAACACAACATGCTTCCTCATGCTCAAATAAAAAATAGGGCAAACAAGAAAGTTTTAGAGAGGTAGAATGAAATAAATGTAAAATCAGACAAGACAATATTGGTACATTTCAATAAGTTGTCCAATTATTTTGTATTTTTTTATTTTAGAAAAAATATTTGGTATTCTTTCGAGTTATTTAAACGAAAAATATTTTCTTTTTTAAATCTTGGTCTTAATATAATTCCCATTCCATTTAAACCAATTGTCATCAAAATATAAATTGAACAAAAACCAATTAGTTATCTATATATATATATATATATATATAACTGAAGGCTCTGCTAGCACGACAATTTTCCACATCAACATCATTTAAAAAAAATAAAAATTCTGATTTTATATTTCTATATATACTAAAGAAATATTTTCCACATCACTAATTTATTTTCAAATATTCTATATATATAAAAAAGAAAGAAAAGAAACATCAAACTAAAACGTGAAACCCAACTCCTATTGTATAACACCAAACTCGAAACCCTAAAGAGATCATTCTCTTTGCTTTGAAGATTGGCATCAATGCGGCTGAGGCATTGGCAGCGCCACCTTGAAGGCCAGGTAAACACCTTTTTTTACACCTGAATTATAAACCAAAATATTTTCTTCTTCTTCTTCTTCTTCGAATTTTCTTCTTATTTTTCTTTGTTCATCTTCTTCACATGCAGCCCAGCTCTCTCTCACTGTATTGTGCGTGAATGAGTTTGTGTCTTGCTCAAATGGCATTTTACCGAGAGAGTATTTGAGTAGCATAGGAGGGAACAAGACCAATTGAAAAGGCTGCAACCACTTTTCAATGTGTGGTGCAAAGCATGCCACGATTTTAAACTATTTAAGTTTTTTTTTTTTAATAATAACTATGCCCATTTTAGCATTCTTAATTACAAGAATAATGTGAAAAACATAACAAAATATCACAATAATTTCACAATATTCTTAAATTGTTATACCAAAAAAAAAATTAAATTAGATATTGACACGGTGAGTTGATATACTAATTTAGAAATATTGTGAAATTGTTGGGGGCATTTTATTGTATTTCTAGCATTACTAAAACGTGAAACCCAACTCCTATTGTATAACACCAAACTCGAAACCCTAAAGAGATCATTCTCTTTGCTTTGAAGATTGGCATCAATGCGGCTGAGGCATTGGCAGCGCCACCTTGAAGGCCAGGTAAACACCTTTTTTTACACCTGAATTATAAACCAATATATTTTCTTCTTCTTCTTCTTCTTCGAATTTTCTTCTTCTTTTTCTTTGTTCATCTCCTTCACATGCAGCCCAGCTCTCTCTCACTGTATTGTGCGTGAATGAGTTTGTGTCTTGCTCAAATGGCATTTTACCGAGAGAGTATTTGAGTAGCATAGGAGGGAACAAGACCAATTGAAAAGGCTGCAACCACTTTTCAATGTGTGGTGCAAAGCATGCCACGATTTTAAACTATTTAAGTTTTTTTTTTTTTTAATAATAACTATGCCCATTTTAGCATTCTTAATTACAAGAATAATGTGAAAAACATAACAAAATATCACAATAATTTCACAATATTCTTAAATTGTTATACCAAAAAAAATTTAAATTAGATATTGACATGGTGAGTTGATATACTAATTTAGAAATATTGTGAAATTGTTGGGGGCATTTTATTTTATTTCTAGCATTACTCTAATACCATCTATCATCGTTTGGTTTTGAACATTATTATTATTATTATTATTATTATTATTATTATTATTATTATTATGAGTCTAATTGGTTACCTCAGAGAAGTTAGGCCATGTACATCTATTATATTATTATTATTATTAGTTAATAAAAATTTATATATCTTTTATTGTATGTAATTATTTTGATACAACTGAAAAGAAACATTCAACGAATTTTTTACTTTTTCATTTTTATATTATATTGTATTTTTTGTTAGTTTTATTATTTTGGCTTTAGTTTTTGTTGTATTAATTCTGATTAATTTTAGTCATATAAGAAGAAAATGTAATCTAATGGTAGATGTGGGGACCCGAGCTTGAGTTCTGGGCCCAATAAGGTGCAAGGGCTCAAGCTCAAGAACTCCTACAATAAATTTGTAGAGAAGTGGGTTGAAAGGATGGGCTAACGTGAGCAGGACAATAGGCCTGACAATGTAGGGATCACCCGAGCTCTATCAGGGCAAATACTCTTTCCTCCTCTCCCAAAAAAATCTCCCCTTTCCTCTATCCACCCCCTTTTTCTACCCCTTCATCCTCTTCTTATTTGAGAGTCCCTTACATTATATACTCTCTATCTGGATGATCCTGAGCTTCCACTTGTTGATCATCCGGGTCACCACTTGAGTACCTGTCCCATCAGACACCCACCCTGGCTTTTTGTGAGTTGCAGTAGCCAAGGTAGTACTGTTCAAGGGGTCTCCTCCACATTAATGCGGCTAGAAAAGCAGCTGCTGCGCATTCAATGTGGAGGCAGTGGCCTGACTTTTCCTTTGTGCCCCTGAAGTGCACGCCTGTTGTTGGAGCTCCTCGCGCCCCCTTTTTGGTCAGTAGGCTCGGACCCGAAGTGGGATGCATGTGTCCGAAGAGGTAGATCTCCTCGGATGGGCCTAAGGCCCAATATGGCAGCTGAAACCAAGCCCCCACAATAGCCCCTCAAAAGCCCTGAATTTCTTTTATCCGAGGAGAAATTTGGGGTTTTGACCTAAGGGTACGCGTGACGCGTTCAGAATCCTCGATTAACGCGCCCCCCCTTTATTGCGGTTACTGCTTCATAATTAGCGGGCGGGCTAATAAATGCCTTGAGCGCCGCTGTGACGGCTGACATTTGTTCTTGGAAGTCGAGCGGGAGAACTTTCACACGAGTGCTTTTCCTCTCCCTCTTATAAAAAAGGGTCAAGAAGGAGTGATCGCCCTTTATTTTATTTGCTCTCCAAACTTTCAGTTAACTTCAAGCGCTTGACATCTCCGTGCTTTAGGATTTTCTTTCCTCCGATTTAGGCTCTTTCTATATCCTCCCAGAGAGACTGCTACGCCGGTTCTTCCCCAGCGACGCAGACCCGACTTGCTAGCTTGACTCAGTAAGTGCCGCCTTTCTTAGGATATATCCTCTTCTTTCAGTCGCATCTCCCGGTCCCTCTTGCCCGTAGGATTTCGCCTTACAGCGATCCCCCTTTGCTTCTATGGGTAGATTCAAGCATTTAGTGGACTCTCCGGCTGGGTTAGAAGGCTTTAGGGCCAAGTACCATATCCCGCGGGGAGTGGGTTTGAGGTACTGCTCCTCGGACCAGATTCTGACCGACCGGAGAATTGGCGAGGTTGCTATCCCGATGATCGCCTTTTTGGAAGGAGGGATGACTATCCCCATGGGTAGGATTACCAGGGAGTATCTGACCAATCACAGGCTATGCCCCCAACAATGTGCCCCCAATATGTTTAGGATCCTAGGATGTATAGATGCTCTTAGCGAGCAGATGAACCTCGGGCTTACATGGCACGATGTTGCGTACCTATACGAGTGCCATGCCTTATCAAGAGGGTACTACCTCAAGTCCCAGTCCGAGGAGGTGAGGCTAATCTCCTGCCTCCCCAAGTCCAACAAAGGCTTGAAGGACGACTACCTGGTCGTTTCCGGAGATTGGCACGACGGTCTTCACTGTCCCGTCAGGGAGGGAAAACCAGGTGGGATACCTTGGGACGGCGCCCTTAGGACGGGGTTTAGCTCTCCAAGATGCTGCAGTGTTGCTCATTTGCTTGTGTTTTGCTTTGCTCTTCTTTTTTTGTTTCGGCTGTAAACGTTGTGGATCTGACCTGCTGATGATTTTTGCAGACAAAGACCACGTCTCTCCCAAGCTCGGCCTGGTCAACGTGAACGCCCTTAACTACTTACTGAGATCCGAGGTGTTCATCAGTGAGGACGGACAACTGCGGGCCGCCCATTTGATCTTGGAGTACGAGCCTTTGTCGAGGGACTTCCAAGCCATCGGCCAGGCAATCAGAGCAGGAAGTAATCGACTCGCTCGGATAGACGTGTCGAAGCCCAAGTTTTTGGCCAACCGGGATCTGCCTCCTGTTACTCCGCCACTCCCGAGGACCCAACCGCCAGTCCTTATCCCGTCCGAGGGGCCCGCATCATCTCCTCCGCCCTTGGATACGGAGATTGATCAGTTCACGCTTGGAGAGGCTCCTGCCGAGCACGCGGTTGAGATTTCGGATTCCGAGGACGAGGTTGCAAAGCCTGAGTCCGAGGGCCCTCCAAGGTTGTTGCTAGCTCAACCAGATCCTAGTTCCGAGGAGGAGAAGGAAGGCATGGATCTGAAGCAGAGGTCGGGACTGAGGGGCCTCATGGCTGGGAGGAATAAGGGGGCCGGATCGTCCTCCAAGGAGGTCCCGAATGTTAGGATATGTGCCCTTAAATCCTATTGTATGATGCTATGTATAATATTATGTATGACATTATTTGAGAAATGATGTATGACTTAATATTATGTTTAATAAAGTTGTTTTATTCTTATCTAAAATAATGGTAACATGAATATTCGGACATTATCAAATAGTCCATGAGATGCATAGTATGTGATTTATGTGAAAAATCACAGAAGATGTAAATCACAAGTTCTTTGTAAACTCAGAATTTTGGTTCGTAGTCGGTGATGAAATTGGGCATTTCATCTGCGAAGACTATAACATATTAACTACGATGATTTGTCTTGATTATGGAAATGGTGATTTCTAGTTAATATGTTGATATGTTTTAATAGTTAAGACATATTGAACTGGACCGCTGTGAGATTTATTATTCTCCTAACGACTGTCAATTGAATAATAAATCTCACGACTTGTATTCACATGAACTCTTAATCTTGAGAGAATAATGGACCTGATCATGAAATGTAGGTTGCTTTGATATATCAGGAGTGAGATCTAAAGTAACGGTCAAAACCTCAGTATGTTGGGCAGCCACATTTAGTATTGATGGAACATATATTCTCAAGATGGAATTCATAGTCTCTTAACGGAGATATAAAATATTCCCTTGAGATAAGTTTAATGGGTACAGTTATTCAGAGAGTTAGGCCTAACCACTTTAGTAAGACTAAAGTATATATTTATGAAATTGGATTTCATAAATATATGATGAATAACTCATAAGGATTAAACCGGGTACTCAAGGATTAAGATGTAGTAATTCACAAAGTGGCAGTCTATATTTATGACTTTGTGTTACTACGAATATTTTATGAAGGGGTTGCATGTATAATAAAGTCTTGGGATATAATTTATTAATGAGGCCTAGAGTGCAATTATATTTATATAGTGGTATTAAATATAATTAATGGTAACTTTGGACTTGTCAAGAGTTGACAGAAAAGCCCAAGGCCCATTGGAGCTAGTGTCTTATTTGTTCCCTTTTGGTCCCACTCCAAGCCACACACTAAAGCCCAATTGGGAAGGCCCAAAAGGCTAGCCCAATTAGATAATCAGTTATGTGGAGAGAAACATACAGAATTTTATATAGAATAAAATGGTTTGTATGTTTTATCATAATAAAAAGGTAATGAAAATAAGGAAGAGAGACACTCTTTCATATTCTCTCTAGAAACATAGAACTGATTGAGAGACCACACATCTTGGGCATCGAGTGGAATTGGAGTGAAGATTGAAAGTATTCCCGAGTACTTCTTCATTCGGTTTTGAAATTCACCGCATCAAGGTACACTCTCTTGTTCTTATATTCTGAAACTTACATAGTGAATGTTATCAATTGTGAATGAAGTAGATCCGTTTATTTTCCGCTGCGTATGTTTTGTATTCGATACAAACATGATGATTTTCCAACACCGAAGACCCAAGCAGCTCTCCCTTTGCCTCCTTTGCCACCCAAGCCTATGGTCGACCCAGGCCAGAAGGCAAAGTATAACCTCAAGAAGAAAAGGCCCGTGGAGGCGCCCGAAGAGGGAGAGGTGTTGCCCACCAAGGGAGGGAAACAACAGAGGCGGGCAGACCCCCACGAAAAAAGGGATAAAGTGGGGGAAGTGTCCGAGGAGGCTGCTTTACGACGTGCGCAGCGCGCGTGGGCCCCTCGACTGGAGCTGGGGGGTGCTGCTATCCCTTGGGATGCCACACTTTGGGAATCCCAGAGGGACAGTGCCGGAGCTCTAGCCGATGCCTTGGAGCAGCCCCTACTCCTTCCCAGGGACATGGAATGCCTTAGGTGCATTCGGCAGCCGGATCTTTTCAAGTCCGTGAAGAGGGATCTGGCGATGGTGGGCTTCTTGGCCCTTCCAAAAAATTTTTAAATTAAGCCCATTCGGCCGAGAAGGTTTACTAATCCGTGTTCTCCTTGCTAATTGTGCAGGTTACTCAGCAAGTGTTCGTGATTGAGGAGTGCGCCAAGAGGGCACATGAGGACACTAAGGCCGAGGCCAATCTCCGTGCGGAGGTCGAGAGGCAGCTCAGCGCCGCAAGGCAAGAAAAAGCTGACCTTTCGGGCAAGTTGAAAGAGGCCGAGAAGGCTCGCCTGAGCGCTCAAGCTGGCCTGAAGTCCGCAGAGAGGCAGGCCGAGGATCAGCGCCAGCTGCTGCATGTGACCGAGATCAATTTGGCCACGGAGAGGCAGAAGGTGCTTGATATAATGGCCGAGCTTCGGAAGGCCAAGGAGGAGACTCTAAGGGCCAGGGAAGCCGCTGCGGCCGCGGTGGAGGCCTCGTATGAGCGCGGAGTGGCTGACACAGAGAAACGGCTCGCCGAGGAGGTGGCCGTGGTGTGCAGGGACTACTGCACCGAGTCTTGGGGGGTGGCCATGGATCGGGCAGGGGTCCCTGCAGACTCGGAGCTCAGGAAGGCTGAAAACGTCTTCTATCCGGAAAATATCCGCGAAGTCGCCGAACTTAAGCTCCTTCACGCCATTGAAGCCCCCGCTGCCGATGACGGTGTTCTCGTAGGGGTGGAGATGGGCGAGGGGAGCCAACCTTCTCCGGGAGCTCAGCCTTCTGAGGACGAGCTGACCATTACCCAAGTGGTTTCCAAGGCCAAAGACGCCGAGGCCGAGCACAAAGCCGGTGACCTGCCCTCCGAGGCGCCTAAGGATACCCAGCCTGGAGCTTAATTGTAGGAATTGTATTTTTTGTTTTGTTTTGTTGTTGTTTTTTTTTTTTTTTTTTTTTGTAACAGAACAACCGTTGTACTTTCTTTTCTATTTTAATTAGAACGGGTACTGCAATTTTTTGTGTTCATTTGAAGAAAAAACTGTTGTCTTGTGTATTTGTCACTATTCTTTTTGTTCTCATAAGCTTCTGTTTTAACACTTGTGAAATTGAAACGGAGCGTTAATTTCCCTTAAGAGTGAGGTCCGGGGACGCTGCATTCGCTTAAGTTCTGTTTGAACACTTGTAAAATTGAAACGGAGTGTTAATTTCCCTTAAGAGTGAGGTCCTAGGACGCTGCATTCGCTTAAGTTCTGTTTAAACACTTGTAAAATTGAAACGGAGTGTTAATTTCCCTTAAGAGTGAGGTCCGAGGACGCTGCATTCGCTTAAGTTCTGTTTGAACACTTGTAAAATTGAAACGGAGTGTTAATTTCCCTTAAGAGTGAGGTCCGAGGACGCTGCATTCGCTTAAGTTCTGTTTGAACACTTGTAAAATTGAAACGGAGTGTTAATTTCCCTTAAGAGTGAGGTCCGAGGACGCTGCATTCGCTTAAGTTCTGTTTGAACACTTGTAAAATTGAAACGGAGTGTTAATTTCCCTTAAAAGTGAGGTCCGAGGACGCTGCATTCGCTTAAGTTCTGTTTGAACACTTGTAAAATTGAAACGGAGTGTTAATTTCCCTTAAGAATGAGGTCCGAGGACGCTGCATTCGCTTAAGTTCTGTTTGAACACTTGTAAAATTGAAACGGAGTGTTAATTTCCCTTAAGAGTGAGGTCTGAGGACGCTGCATTCGCTTAAGTTCTGTTTGAACACTTGTAAAATTGAAACGGAGTTGCAGCAAGAGAAGTACAACAAGTAACGACTAAAAGGGGATTTTCATTAATAATAGTACCTTTTCAGGTTGTTTACATTCCATGGGCGTGGTACAGTTTTTTCATCTAGGTCTTTGAGGTAGTATGCACCAATGCCTGCTATCGAAGTGATGCGGTATGGGCCTTCCCAATTGGGCCCTAGCTTCCCCCAGGTGGGGTTCCTGGTACTGCCCACGACTTTCCTTAGCACCAGGTCTCCAACCGCCAGGGGCCTTAGTTTAACATGAACGTCGTAACCTCGCTTGAGCTTGTTCTGGTAGTACGCTAATTGTACCCTGGCAGTGTCCCTTCTCTTGTCTAGTAGGTCCAGGCTTTTCCCCAGTAGCTCGTCGTTACTCCTCGGACTAAAACAAGTGGTTCTTAACGTTGGGAAACCGGTTTCCAGTGGGATTACGGCCTCGGCTCCATAGGTCAACGAGAAAGGGGTCTCTCCTGTTGATCTCCGCGGCGTAGTCCGATAGGTCCAGAGGACATGAGGTAGCTCTTCCACCCACCTTCCCTTCGTGTCGTCTAGCCTTTTCTTGAGACCATCCACTATGGTCTTATTTACGGCCTCGGCCTGTCCGTTCCCCTGCGGGTAGGCTGGGGTGGAGTAACGATTCTTAATCCCAAGGCTGCTGCAATAGCGTCGGAAGGCTTTGCTGTTAAATTGGAGGCCGTTATCCGAGATGAGGGTGTGGGGGACCCCGAATCGGGTGACGATGTTCCTCCAAACAAACTTCTTGACGTCTACGTCTCTAATGTTTGCTAATGGCTCGGCCTCTACCCATTTGGTGAAGTAGTCCGTGCCGACCAGTAGGTATCTTCTGTTGCCAACGGCTTTGGGGAATGGGCCAACGATGTCTAAGCCCCACTGAGCGAACGGCCACGGGCTGGACAGCGGGTTAAGGACTCCGCCCGGCTGGTGCATATTTGGCGCGAACCTTTGGCATTGGTCGCACTTCTTTGCGTACTCTTGGGCTTCCTTTTTCATATTAGGCCACCAGTAGCCTTGAGTGATGGCTCTGTGCGACAAGGACCTCCCTCCCGTGTGGCTTCCGCAAATTCCCTCGTGCATTTCTTCCAAGAGTGACTCCGTTGCTTCGGGGTGGACGCACAACAGGTACGGTCCAGAAAAGGACCGCCTGTACAGCTTCCGCTCCTCCGATAGCCAAAACCTTGAGGCTTTCCGTCGGATCTTGTCAGCTTCTCCCTTGTCCTCAGGGAGGACGTTGTCACTTAGAAATATTGTCAGCGGGTCCATCCTGCTGGCACCCGCCCTGACCTGATGGACACGGGTGGTATCATTCTTTGCCCCCGTGGGCGCATCCAAGTCCTCCACGAGTATGATCCGAGGCAGGCTATGGGCCGAGGAGGTGGCCAGCGTGGCCAAGGAGTCGGCGTGCGTGTTGCCGCTTCTCGGTATGTGCTGGAGCATGAAGGATTCGAATTGTGATCTTAGGTGTCCTGCTCGGCTAAGGTATTCCTGCATTCTTCCATCCCTAGCTTCCAGGTCTCCGTTCACCTGGTCCACTACCAACATTGAGTCCGAGAACACATTCACCCTTTTTCCCCCGAGTCTTTTAACCATGGATATCCCCTTCAGTAGGGCTTCGTACTCGGCCTCATTGTTTGTAGCCGAGAAGCCCAGTCTTAGCACTTTTTCAATAATGAGCCCCTCGGGAAAGGTGAGAACTAGCCCCATTCCCGAGCCTCTTTGGTTCGATGCTCCATCAATGTACACCTTCCAACAAGCCGGCTCTTCGATCGAGATCAGGCCAACAGCCTTCACGTCGGCGCCGGATGCTCCGGATGTCCCTTCCAAAGATGGCTCGACGAACTCCGCCACCAGATCGGCGACGACCTGGCCCTTGACTGAGGTGCGCAGCATGTATTTAATGTCAAAAGCCCCTAGGATTGTTCCCCATTTGGCGACTCTCCCTGTGTAGTCGGCGCTACGAAGCACGGACCTGAGTGGGAGCTGTGTGAGGACAACGATGGTATGGGCTTGGAAGTAGTGGGGAAGTTTTCGCGTGGCATGCACCACCGCCAGGATGGCTTTTTCCAATGGCAAGTAACGAACCTCGGCCTCGTGCAATGACTTGCTAATGTAGTAGACCGGCCGCTGCACCCCGTCGTCCACCCGTATCAACACTAGGCTTACCGCGTGTGGGGCCACAGCTATGTAGGCGAACAGGACCTCGTCGGCCCTGGGGCTGGACATGATCGGTGGCCGAGAGAGGTACTTTTTGAGCATCTGGAAGGCCGAGTCACATTCTTCCGTCCATTCGTACCCTTTCCACTTGTTCATTAAGAGGAAGAAGGGTCTGCACCTGTCTGCCGATCGGGAAATGAATCGGCTCAGGGCAGCGATCATTCCCGTGAGCTTCTGCACTTCTTTGGGATTCCGAGGAGGTTGTAGGCAGTTAATGGCTCTGATCTGGTCAGGGTTGACTTCGATTCCCCTGTGGGTGACCATGTAGCCCAAGAATTTCCCTGACCCGACTCCGAACGAGCACTTGGAGGCGTTGAGGCGCAATTTGTGCTTTCTTAGGGTTTCAAACACACCCTTGAGGTCCTCCACGTGATCGTACTCTTCCTTGCTCTTTACCACCATGTCGTCTATGTACACTTCTACATTCTTGCCGAGCTGCGGCTCGAACATCTTGGTCATCATCCTTTGGTAAGTGGGCCCTGCGTTCTTCAGCCCGAAGGGCATTACTTTGTAGTGGTAGTTCCCTGTGGGCGTGACGAAGGCAGTCTTCTCTTGATCCTCTAGAGCCAAGGGGATTTGGTGATACCCTTGGAAGGCGTCCAAGAAGCTCATCCGAGGGTGGCCCGCAGTTGCGTCCACTAGTTGGTTTATCCGGGGCATGGGGAAAGGATCTTTTGGACATGCCTTGTTCAGGTCGGTGAAGTCCACGCAGACTCGCCATTTCCCGCTCTTCTTCTTGACAACAACCGTGTTGGCCAGCCACTCCGGATAGAAAACTTCCTTGATAGCCCCTGCCTCTTTGAGCTCTGTCACTTCGGCCCGCACAGCGGTGGCGTGCTCGTGGGAAAGACGCCGAGGCGGTTGCTTTTTTGGGATGATGGAGGGGTTAACGTTTAGGTGGTGGCATGCGAAATTTGGGTCGTCGCCCGGGGCCTCATAGGCGCTCCATGCAAACACGTCCAAGTTCTCCTTGAGGAAGTCAGCCAGCCGCCCTTTCTCCTGAGGGGGCAGCTGAGAGTGACCTGGAAAAATCTCTCGGGGTCATCTCCGATCAAGACCACCTCCAGCTCCTCGTACCTTGACTCTTCGGCGAGCCCCTCGGTCGTCTCGCCCCGGCCCTTTGATTGCTATAAGTTCTTTTGGGCGGGGATCGTGGGTCCCGCTTCCGGCCGGTGCGTGATGGCTGCCACCAAACATTGTCTCGCCATGGTCTGACATCCGACGATTTCCATGACCTGTCCCCCGGAGGGAAACTTCACCTTTTGATGCAGGGTGGAGGCGACAGCCCCCAGCGTGTGGAGCCAGGGCCTGGCGACAATGGCCGTGTAGGGGGAGTAGGTATCCACCACGATGAAGTCTACCTCCACTACTTCCGGGCCCATTTGCACGGGTAGCCTAATCTGGCCTCTTGGGATGACCGTCTTTCCGTCAAAGCTCACGAGAGGGGAGGTATACGGTGTCAGATCCTCGGCCTTGAGGCCGAGCCCTTATAGAGGTCAGGGTACATGATCTCGGCGCCACTTCCGTCGTCCACCATAATCCTTTTCACGACATACCCGCCGATCCTGAGTGTTACTACCAGAGCGTCATCGTGAGGTTGTATGGTCCCCACTTTGTCTTCCTCCGAGAAGCTTAGGGCCGGCGTGCCATCCGTTCTTGCCCTCTTCGGGTTTGGGATGCTGTCCTCGGATGAGGGTCGGATCACGGACATTATTCTTGACGGGCATGAGCCGGTTCTCCCTGGCGCTGCGAAGATGACGTTTATCGTGCCCACTAGGGGCCTTATGACTGCGTTCGCTCGGGGCTGGTTCTGCCCGCCACTGGTGTGGTGCAGCAAGTGCCCGAGCCGCCCTTCTCGGACAAGCTCGTCGAGGTGGTCCCACAGGTTTCGGCAGTTCTCTGTGGTGTGTCCCGGCTCTTGATGGTATTGGCAGTACAGGTTCCTGTTACGCCTCATGGGGTCTCCTGCCATCTTCGGTGGCCATTTGAAGAATGGTTCGTGCTTGACCTTTTCCAGGACCTGGTGCACAGGCTCCCGGAACACGGTGTTAACCGCCCGCGTGCTGGCATTCCTGAGTTGGCCGGTGAACTCTCTCCTCGGCCGACCATCCTTGTATCCGTCCGACCTGAAATCCCTCCGCTCCTGGGGGATAACCTTAGCCTTGCCCTTCCCCTGCAGCTGGTCCTTTTCGACCCTCTTGTATTTGTCAATGCGATCCATAAGCTGGCGCACGCTAGTGACTGGCTTGCCTGTGAGGGACTTTCTCAGCCCATGTTTGGCTGGCAGGCCGAGTTTGAAGGTGTCGACAGCAACCTCGTCGAAATCTCCATCTATCTCGTTAAACATCTCCAAGTATCTGTCGGAATAGGCTTTTAGGGTCTCCCCTTCTCGTATGGATAGGGACAGCAGCGATCCCAGGGGTCGGGGAACTCGGCTGCACGTGACGAAACGAGAGCCGAATGCCCTAGTCAGCTCTTGGAAGGAGTTTATGGACTCGGCCTTAAGGCCATCGAACCATCTCATCGCCACCGGTCCCAAGCTGGACGGGAAAATCTTGCACATTAGGGCCTCGTCCTTGGAATGGACCGCCATCTTCTGATTAAAGTGGCTGACGTGCTCCACGAGGTCAGTTCGACCATTGTAGATGGTGAACGTGGGTTGGTGGAAGCGTCGCGAGAGACTCGCTGCCTCGATCTTACGCGTAAAAGGTGATTTGGAGATCTAGTACAGCGCTTTGCTCATGGCGTCACCTCCCGGGCTTCCATGAGATGAGCCCTCGTGCTTATGCCCGTGGCGGGGCTCTTCTACGTGTGAGAAAAACTCGCTCGGGGGAGTCCTTGACCTCCTCCTATAATCATCGTCTTCCTCATCTTCGGAGGAGCTACTAGGGCTTGGCGAGTCTCGCCTCCGTCGGGCGCTGCGTAGCCTCTTTTTTAGCTCGTTGATTTGTAGTTGCAGAGCCCTGGTGTCGTTGGGCCTCTGGGAGGCGTGGCTCCTTGCTCGGGAACGGCTTCTACTGCCATGCAAGGTACGTGCGTTAGTTCTGCGGTCTCTCTCACGTTCGAGGTTTAGAAAACCATCCTGTTGCTGAGACTCTGCTGACTCTGCTGGTGGTGAATTTGACCTTGCCATGCCGGTCTGTCACGCTCACGGTTTCGCGAAGCAACCTCCCCACAGACGGCGCCAATTGTGGGGACCCGAGCTTGAGTTCTGGGCCCAATAAGGTGCAAGGGCTCAAGCTCAAGAACTCCTACAATAAATTTGTAGAGAAGTGGGTTGGAAGGATGGGCTAACGTGAGCAGGACAATAGGCCTGACAATGTAGGGATCACCCGAGCTCTATCAGGGCAAATACTCTTTCCTCCTCTCCCAGAAAAATCTCCCCTTTCCTCTATCCACCCCCTTTTTCTACCCCTTCATCCTCTTCTTATTTGAGAGTCCCTTACATTATATACTCTCTATCTGGATGATCCTGAGCTTCCACTTGTTGATCATCCGGGTCACCACTTGAGTACCTGTCCCATCAGACACCCACCCTGGCTTTTTGTGAGTTGCAGTAGCCAAGGTAGTACTGTTCAGGGGGTCTCCTCCACATTAATGCGGCCAGAAAAGCAGCTGCTGCGCATTCAATGTGGAGGCAGTGGCTTGACTTTTCCTTTGTGCCCCTGAAGTGCACGCCTGTTGTTGGAGCTCCTCGCGCCCCCTTTTTGGTCAGTAGGCTCGGACCCGAAGTGGGATGCATGTGTCCGAAGAGGTAGATCTCCTCGGATGGGCCTAAGGCCCAATATGGCAGCTGAAACCAGGCCCCCACAGTAGATTTCTCAAAATTCACTTCCAATAAAAAGAAATGAAGTAAATTTGTAGCTTAAGGCTACAACTAATTTTGTAACTAAATTTTGTCTCATATTTAATAGTTTTCCCGTGCATCGCACGGGTTGGCGACTAGTATTGTTAAAGTCTCTTGTCTTTAAACTAGTTAGTGAACGTCATCGGTCAAAATTCCATTGTATTAGCAAAAAATAAAAAAATAAAAACATTCTATTTAAATGAATTGTTAGTAAAACATACATAGATTGAACAAACTTTAACAATGTATTCACGTTGAGATGTTGATATGGCTTAAAACTAGCACATGTTTCCTCTCTCTCACACACACACAAATCAAAAACATTAATTGCTAATAGTATACTCTCTAAGAGAGAGAGAGAGAGAGAGAGAGAGAGAGAGAGAGAGAGAAGTTACATAAATTAAAGGAAGTTACATAAATTAAAGGAAAATTATTATTTCACATACTTGATTATATACTGTTCAACCCAATTACCACACTTTCACACCTAGTGGGCACATTTTATAGATGATATGTATTATTGGATATGACACAATCAAAGCCCTAAAACACATACACAATGAGGCAAGAAAATATATACTTACATTTTGATAATAAGTATCCAATTATTTTTGGCGAAATTGAAACATCTTATTTCAATATAGAAATATCTATTATTTTGCATGAAATAAAATGTATTTTAATTACTTATCGCAGAGAATTTAATGTGGAGGCCATCTGTAAATCCGAGGATAGGATTTCGAACAATGGTTCCACCCTTGACCTTTGACCACCTATTAAAAGAAAAAAAAAATTATACAAAGGTTCAATGGAGTAGGATATTGCATATTAGTTGCATCTTAAATTTATCCATATTACAATTAAGATTTTATTTATAGTATGGTAAGATTTTATTTAGTTGTACCTTAATAATCACCCTTCCTGGTATTTTTAATAAAGATGATAAAGGTTCAAATCCCACGTTCCTTGATAATCGAATTATAAAAATAAATAAATAATTCTTTAATTTTATGATGTTTGATTTGAATAATGAAATAGATCAATTTCAATTGAGAGGTTTCTTTTATCCCATGACAAACCCGGTAGCAAACATTATGTTACAACAATTGCACAAGTTAGATCGTAAAGGGGAAAACATTACCTATATTTGGTGACCAAAACATGGAGGAAGGTAGCCAAGAACGTTTTACTATACTCTGCTCCAACACATTGTCTAATTCCTCCTCCAAAAGGCATGAAATTCTTAGATGCAAATAATGAGTCAAGATCCTGTTGCATTTATAAAAATGTTGTCAAGGAAATTGTCATGAATAAACAGCAATAATATGAGGGAAAACAAGTCTCTTATAAGTGGTTGGATCATCTATTTCTTTCAATGAGGCTACAACTACATACCTTCCAGCGCCATGGATTGAAAGCAAGTGGATCCTTGTATGTGTTTGGGTTTAATTGAATAGCAGAATTTACAAGCATAATGGTCCAACCAGCTGGAATTGTATATCCTGGTACGCACTTGGCCAATCATTTACACTTTAACTAGATATATATATATATATATATATATATATATATATGAAGACATTGAACCGAATATATGCATGTGAGAACATACCTTTAAATTCAATATCTTTCAGTGCTTTTCGTAGTAACCCAGGACCAACACTTCCCAACCTAAGAACTTCATTGATTACCTATAATTTCCACACAACAAAATATTTGGGTTTATATGATAACTAGAATCATCAAACACCTTGAAGAGATATTAGAACATGCAGAGATTGTAGAACTGACTTGATGAGTAAAGGTCATCGACTTATATTCATCCCATGTGAGTGCGGAATTTGGACTCTCTCTGTTCTTAAGAATTGCCTCATGCTCATCCTAACAAATGATACATGATCAGTGTTAGGTTACAAGTCTTGTAAAACTGCAAGATGCTAACAAATGATGCATGATCAGTGTTGTGTGCTAAAAAAATGTTCTTGTACATTTACATACCGTCAACTCTTGTAAAACTGCAGGATGCTCGGCAAGTAAGTTGAGAGTTAACGATAACACTGCTGAAATGGACTCAAAGCTAGCGAATAAGAGCCCAAAAACCACATTGATGATGAGGCCTTCTGATAAGAATTTCTCCTTATCCATGTCATTTATAGCTTGATCAAGCAAATCTTCAAAATGTCTTTTTGGTGAATTGATTCTCTCTTTTAATATTTTCCTCAACATACTCAGTGCTTCATTTTGGTCCTAAAAAATGAAAAGTGAAATTTAAATTAATGAATCAAAGTCATTTAAAATGAATATTTTTCGGATAAGTTTGTACTTTCTCATTATTTTGATTACCTTTAAACACTTATGGTAGGTAGTACCAGGGATATTCAAGGGAAATGTCATGAGACCTTCTAGGATATAAGTGAACTTCTCGCTCATTTTCATAGGTGAATTTTCAGCATCATAACTAAGGAATAGCTTTGCAGTGAAATCAAATATCTTCTACAATTTCCAAGAAACTTAGATTTGTCATAACTTGAACAACAGTATATTTTACACTATCAAGTAACAATAAGTCTATAGTCATAACAAAATTCACAACTATCTTAAGTGTCAAGTTATTAATGATGAATAATAATATAATGTCAGTGGTAGACTTATATAAGAATCAATAATAACTTGCCAAACGAGTAGTTAAGAAATTTGTTGTGATAAATGTTGTATCTTAACAATGCTCACCGAGTATATGAGTCTATATTAAGGAAAAGTTGAAAATTACCACTGATGCAGCTTGTTTTATTTCAACTAAAGGATGACTTGACCATGTTTGTAGGGTTTTGTTAACAAATTCTTCAATTTGAGGAAGCAACTTTGCCTTAAGTGGTTCAGCACCACAGTGATTCAATACGATACTTCTTAAGTACTTGTGGACAGCACCAATTGCAGTTGTCTTATTTTCGCCTTCCATCGCTAAAAGCTTGGAAAATGAATCCAAGTACCACAATTCAACTAATCTTCCTTCTTGTTTAGCAATGTAATGGTTGAATTCAAGATCTATTGATACTACTATAGGTGAACCAGCAACACTAGTTTGAAATATTGGCCCATATCTGAAAGGGGGAAAAAAAAAGAATTACATTTGTTAAATTAAATAATTAAATTCATCATTTCATGATAGTTTAATTTCTTAATAGTTTAAACTTTTGAACAACTTAACATCATTAATCACAATTGGTTTGTCTAATTAAAGTGCTTATTCTTTACAATAAATACTATTTAAAGGGGGCTATTAATGATAGTTGGACCTGACATGACAGAGTTGCCCAGATTTTGCTTGACTAGTGTAGGGACTTCCTAGACATAGGCGAGCTAGGAGGTCGAGGGTGGGGGCAATTGTCCCTGGTCCGCCAAAACAAAATTAAAAGATAAGACAATAGTTTAAGGCTACATTTGTTTCAGCTGAAAACGAATTCTGGAATTACTTTTACACCCTTGTGTGTGTTTGGCTCCAACAAAAAATATGGTCAACTGAAAAATCAATTACACTTTGATTGGAAAATCACCCACTTCAACCATAAAACCAATGCAGCCTTCATTTTACCATCAAACGAATTCCAGGGCTCACAGAGAGAGAGAGAGAGAGAGAGAGAGAGAGAGAGAGAGAGAGAGAGAGAGCACGAGCACACGGTCCACCTCAGCCAAGCTTCGGCCAGCCCAACCAAGCTCCGGAATCACAGATACCTAAAGAGAGAGAGAGAGAGAGAGCAAGAAGAGAGAGTAGAGAGAGTGAGCCAGATTGCGCCCAACCCCAGACGTGCCGGCAAGATCGCGCCTTGGAGATCGCGTCGATGAGATCTAGCCTTCGAGATCGTGTCGTCCTCATCGTCCCACCGAGATCACGCTGTCCTCCTCTGGGTCAGATCATTGCCGCCGATCTCGTCCGATCGCCGTCTCGATCTCGTCGCCCATGACCCATGACCGATCCTCTCTTTCCCGATCTCTCTTTCCCTCAATCCCTCACTGTTTCTTCCTCCTCAATCTCTCACTCTTTCCTGATCTCTCTTTCCCTCAATCTCTCACTGTTTCTTCCTCTCGCGGAGATTGTGAATAAAAGATGTTTTTATTTTGATTTTTGGTTGCGTTAAATGCATAGATTGAAATTTTTTGTTATAAAATTTGTTTGGGAGCTGAGAAAATAGATGAGAAAATGTGTAAAATTTGTAGGAAAATAGCATTTTCAGAATGTTACCAAACACCGTAAATCGTTTTTTGGACTATTTTCCATTGCAAAAACCAAACACGAAATTTTACTTACGGGAATTCACTTTCCCCTGCATTCATTTTACACTCGGAATTCAATTTATATTGAACCAAACGCAGCCTAAGAGTAATTTTACAACTTTTGCCCCCTTCTAATTATAATGTGATTTTTTGTGAGTTTTTAATAGTCATATCTTATTAATATATTAATTTGTTTTTCATTTTTCTTATGAACATAATCATCTTGTTAAGATAACAAGATGTAAGCAGTAAACAATCATGTTCCCATAAATTTAACATCACTTTAATTTTCACTACTCACAATCAACTAGTTCAAGATGTTGTGTGAATATACTTTTTCTATTTTTTTTATCTGATTTATAATCAATACACTATTACCTCTTTTATATGTCAAAATTTATTTTTAAAAAAATGTTTCTAATTCTATCAATGTTTTAAGGTTTAAAACCTATAAAAATAAAATGAAGGTAGGGTAAATGAGGGAAAATAGTACAGCTAGAATTTTGAAAAATGGAGAAAAATAAGAACAATGTTGCTATCTTTCAAAAGTGATACTAAAAAAAAAAAAAAGACCCTAATATGACCTCAAATTAATTAGGCGTAAATGCACTTTTAATCCCTACATTTTGCACTTTTTTCATTTTAGTCACTACATTTTATTTTTACCACTTTTAGTCTCTAAACCAATTTATGTCTGACGTTTAAGTCTTTACCGTCAACCAACCAACAGAAAATGCTGACGTGGCTGACAGCACAGTAAAATAATAATTAAAAAATTTATTTTTGCATTAAAAAATTGCCACGTCAGAATTTAAATTAAAAAATTAATTTATTAATTTTAACTAAATAAAAAATTAAAAACAAAAAATCAAGCCCAAAAACACCATAATCCCAGATCTCCTGACAATGCTTGTGGGTTTCTTTTTCTTTTTCTTCCCCAGATTGATCTCTCAGTTTCTCCGTCTCCATTCTTTCCTTTTCTTCTTGCTTTCTTCTTTCTCCCTCTATCTTGGTGCTTAGCCTTCTTGAACTCTCTTTATCTCTTGATTTTGCTCAAACCTAAATCCAAACCCATATGCCTCAAGCTCCTCTCTCAAATCAATGGGTCTCTTTGGCATTTTTTTTTGTGGGTTTCTGTGCATATGGTGTTGTCGACTTGCCGTGGTGAGGTGGAGGGCGTGGGTTTGTGGGGATCGACGTGGTGGAGGTCTGAGTTTGTGGATTGGCATGGTGGAGAGTGTGGGTTTGTGGTGATCGGTGTTGAGGTTGGGTAGAGAGTGTGGGTGGTTATGAGCCGGCTGGGTTGGGTAAAGATTGGGGTGGCTGGTGGGTAGAGATCGTGGTGGCTGGGGTTGAGGTTAGGTCGGGGTGGGTGGTTATGAGCCGGCTGGGTTGGGTAGAGGTAGGGGTGGCTGGGGTTGAGACCAAGTTGGGTTTGGTTGTGGCAATTGGGATGGTGGGTTGTGGCGGCTGTGATGGTGGGTAGTGGTTGTTTGATTGGTGGAGGTGGTGGCTGGATTTTTCTGTTTGGGTAGAAAGAAAATTTTTGGGTTTGGGTTTGGAGAAAGAAAATTTTTGGGTTTATGTTTAAGTTTGTTGGTTGGGTTTGTGTTTATGTTTGTTGGCTAGGTTTGATCGGTGGAGGTGGTGGCTAGATTTTTTTGTGTTTGGGTAGAAAGAAAATTTCTAGGTTTGGATTCGGCTGGAAAGAAAATTCTATGTTTAGGATTGTGTTATTGAATTCTTTGATCTGGGTTCGGGTTCTTGATTTCTTCCTGTTCTTCATGTTCTTCTCTTTTTTTTTTTAATTTTTAATTTATTTTAATATTTATTTTAATTCAATTAGTTAATTAATTAATATGTGATTATATTATTTTTTTATTCCACTGTCAGCCACATCAGCACTTGCTGTTAGTTAGGTGATGGAAAGGACCAAAATGTCAAGCGTTAATTGATTTAGGAACTAAAAGTGGTAAAAATAAAATGTAGGAACCAAAATGGAAAAAAGTGCAAAATGTAGGGACTAAAAGTGCATTTACGCCAATTAATTATATAATTTTTGATTTCCTTCATTAAAATTTGGGAAGATTACAAACTATCATAAATTTAAGTTTTATTTAGTGTCTATCTAACTCTTAAAAAAATTTAATTCATACGTGTAATTTTGACTTCAAACAAAAAATTTGAAAACGGGTTATTTATGCTGAAAATTAAAGAAAATATATTGAATATATCATCAAATTAAGGTTTTCTTACATAAAAAGACCACTCAATATATACATAGATGATATTTTTATTTCATATTGGTCTTAAGTAGATACAAGTATATTCATATATTCTATCTTCTATTTCATCTCCTTGCCCATAACAACTTAACAAGAGACTCATACATACGTAAATTCATAAATACATACTTGTACGTAGAGAATACAAATTTTTTGTACCATTTTTTGAGTATGCTACGTTCCACCAAACACTACTTGTGATGTCTTGATTTTATTTTCCTTATGAAATAACTGAAATTTAAAATGGAAAGCAATCATACACATGGTAAATAATAATTAGTGGAATATAGAGTAATACATAAAAAGTGGTCCAATAATTTGCATGGTACGTAAAATAATATATACTGTAAAAACACATACACACGCACTAGTCACCAAAAAAGAATTATTATTAATAATAAAGACACAATTAGTGGCAAGGTACGTACTTCTGAGCTTTCTTTTTGATAAATGGATGGAGGTCTAAAGAGTAACTTGGAGCAAACAACTGAAGGGTCTCTCCAATAAGGGGTAGACCCAGGGAACCTGGAGGAAGGACTCCATTACACTTTGGATTGCTCCATTTGTTCAGCCAGTAACTCAAATATATGACCAACACTGCTACAATACATAATCCAATTGTCCACATTTCTGGTAGCTAGATTTGGTTGAAGATGTTGTGTAGAACCCTCAGAAGCAAGTAGTGGTTTTGTATGTAAATCTCGTGCTTTTCTTCTTTAGAAACGGATGAAATATATAAGAAGTGAAGAAGTGTTATGAGAACTATTGGAACGAGACCAGTTCTACTTAATCAACCAATCATAATTATTGAACTATTTTAATGTAGTGTACTATTTTTTTTTTTTTTTTAGAATCATTAGTGTAGAGTACTCGATTCTTTGTTAATGATGCTTTGGTCAACTATATTAAGACCATATTAATTACATTTTGATTTGTACGCTATTACCTTATATTTTTTTCGATATGATACGCCATTACATTATCTTTTTTGAAATCTACACTATTGCAATATCTTCACTATATGATGAGATTTAAATCTTTTCCAAGAGAAAACATGAAAAATACTAATGAAGCGTGTGATGATATTTGGATGAATACATGTTACGAGTTTAATATTCTAATTTCATGCATATATAGGATGTTTCATCACTCTTAAAATCCATTTGTCCAGCCTAACTTTGGCTTGGGGTGGTTATCTTTGTTTTTTGCCATCCTTAAGATCAAAGGTCGGTGAAGGTTGAAGACAGAAAAAGGATACAAGTTCAAAATCCAAGTAGAGAAAAAAGAACTCATCACAACGCCTTTGCCTAATGCCCTACCCTTACGTGTTAATCTTACAATTTTAAGCAGAACTTTATTCATCAGATTCTATGTGGCTGTGAAGGAGGAACCTTATGAAAATGGAGGTGGAAGAGTAATGGAGGAGAGAGAAATGTGTAGTGGATGACAAAGAGAGAGCAGAGAGAAAAATATATTTATTTTTGGGATTAGAGATAGGTATGGAATGTTATAAATAAGGATGATAAATGAGATCCTTATCAAAATAGCAACATTAATGAGTATATTTTTTTAACCATTAGATCTACTTAAATCCAATGGTTTAGAAAATGTGTAACTCTTTAAAGTTACACCAGGTGTAATTTGAACCCATCTCGTAATTAAATTTAATTAAAAATAAAATATTATTAATAATTTAAAAATTATGGCAAGTTTTAAATTTCTAAAAGCTCTTAGTTGTAACATATATATATATATATATATATATATATATATATATATATATGTAAGAGTTGGATTTGGAAGCCCAAGCCCACTTAGAATAGTAGTGCCTTGCACTTCAACCAAAGTCCAAACAATAGAATTGTTTGTGTGTAGAGGTGGGAAGGCAATTATAGTATAGTTGCTAATTAAGCTTAGGGCTAGTGTAGTGGTTCACTAGATAAGGAAGAATGAATCAAGCAACTGTTGGAAAAAAAGCTCTCCTCAGTCACTTCTGAGAAAGAGTTCTTATATATGTCTTTCTTTGATTTATATCAAGCAATACATTGTCTACTTTTCTTAAAATTAGATCTCCTGGCACCAATGGCCTTGCCTTAACTCTCTTATCATACCCTAACCTGAGCTTTTGTTGGTAATGTGCCATTCTGACCATGACCACTTCTCTAGATTTTTTTGGGAGAAATAGAAAGCAAGAGAACAGAAAAGTAGACAATGTATTGCTTGATATAAACCAAAGAAAGATATGTATAAGAACTCTTCCTCGGAAGTGACCGAGGAGAGCTTTTTTTCCAACAGTTGCTTTATTTTAAGGGAGGGTATGACAAGTTATACTATAAATAGTACACTCTCTTATGTAATGTAGGAAAATTACCTTCTTCTTTTTTTCTTTTTTGTTGAGAAACAAAAACACACACCAAGGAAAGAAAATAAGGTTCTAATATAAAATTACACCACAAACTTCACTCAAAAGTCATGATACATATTTTTTCGTTTGTTGTCATTCTTTTCTTGTTGTTGTTATGGCCATTTTTGCTATTATTGTAGTTATATATTTGGATTTTTTTTAGGGGGCTAGGGATATTTTTGGGTAAAGATTATTCTTGTTGAACCAAAATTTTTGGGATTCTCAAGTTAAAATATTCAATATTCTCTTTTAGGGTAGTCAAGATAGATTAGTTTAAAAATAATTATGTATATAATTATTACCCCTTAGTTAGTTGTTACTTGCAAGCCTCCTTCGTTGACTAAAGAGGCAAGTATACAATAGTCCATAGAAGGGGAAATTTCATATAAAACGTGTGTGACCCACCCCTCACGTGAGAAGATGAGGGCCTAAAGCACTACTCTAGAATTATCTAATAATTTGCGCAATAGAAGTTTATGCCCTTCTTTTTTAGTTTAGATGCCCTTTCACCTCGATGGCTCTCTAATCTATTGTCAGCTCTCCAAAGAAAAAGATTATATAATTTAGGAACAACTCTTTCACTTTTTTGGTGTTGTATCTTCGATTCTTCAATTGAATATAACCATGTGATTGTATTTACTAATAAACCACATTGTTGAATTTAAATGTCATTCAAGAAGATATATTATTGTTGCATTAGTGTGTTTTTTTATGGGAGAATTCTTGCACTAGTTAATATATTTATGTTGTTATTAAATTCAACCTAAGAAACAATACCAAAATGCTCCTTTACTTTTCGTTTTTTTTTTTTTTTCTTCTTCTTTTTGAAATGGGATTCTCTCCACTTCACTCAAAATAAAGAGATTCTATTTCACGTTTAGATTTGATTTCCTTGATCTGTGTAAAGACAGTGAATTGAAGACCATATACATGAAAGTAACGCCGCCACCACCACCACCATCACCATCACCATCACCAAAGAAAAAAAAGGAAGATACTTCTATTGTGTATATATCTACCTCTCCGGTCAATGATGGAGGTTAACAAGTAAGCTCAAAATTTTGTAGTAACCAAAGCAAAGAATAGATATAATGTAATGGTGTACGTATCAAAATGTAAACATTTCTTTAGTTGACCAAAGAACAATTAATAAAAATTCAAGTTGTCTATATAAACGTGTTTAAGAATTATGATTAGGGTGTTTTTTTTTTTTTTTTTTTGAAAGAACCAATGATTATGATTAGTTTATAAAGTACACATCTGGTTTGTTCTTATAATTTATTCCACATGTGGGTATATTATATATTTAAATACACCAATCCAATAGTTCTCAGAAGACTTATTTGATTATTTTCTTATTATTAACCAAGTAATATATTAAGCCATCTAATCAGGTTTTGCATCATATCAACCTTTTGATTTCTATTCCACGAATCAAGCAATCTCAATCCCAAGAACGAACTCATGAAGCAATCTCATGATTGTACTTTGAATCCATATATATATATATATATACACTTATATATAAGTCAATAGTAATAGCAGAGAAGATATAGGTTGAATTACCAATTTCTGTTTCCATGTTCTAATATTAATTATATCACATCCATTTTGGTAGGGCGAGAGCTAGATGGCACTACCAATTAATAAACCACTATTTGCTATTGTAAAGGAGCAAACGGATCCTATTCTATCGCTTTTGATTAAATTTAATACAATTTAAATTCTTATAATATATACTTAACATTTACAAAAATCATATCTAATAATGTCGAAATAAGGAATGTTTGCTATGCTGTTAGGAATACTAGATAATTTTCCGCGTGATGCGTGGATACTTTGCAAATTCATTTGAAATCATTTTTATGTTTTTTATAACCTATTTATAATACTCATTTTGTTGTATAATATTTATGTTTTACCACAATATTATTGAATGTTTTGAAACTCAATTTTTTTTAATTTATATTTTACTAGTATTATGCCCGTGTTAAGCACGGCTTAATAAAAAAAATTATATATAAGTTTTAAAATATAAATTTTTTGATAATATAATTAAATTTAATTACAAATAAAATATTATTAATAATTTAAAAATTATGGCAAGTTTTAAATTTCTAAAAGCTCTTAGTTTGTGTGTGTGTGTGTGTGTGTGTGTGTGTGTAAGAACTGGATTTGGAAGCCCAAACCCACTTAGAATAGTAGTGCCTTGCACTTCAACCCAAGCCCAAACAATAGAATTGTTTGTGTGTAGAGGTGGGAAGGCAATTACAGTATAGTTGCTAATTAAGCTTAGGGCTAGTGTAGTGGTTCATAGATAAGGAAGAATGAATCAAGTAACTGATGGGAAAAAAAGCTCTCCTCGGTTACTTCTGAGGAAGAGTTTTTATATGTCTTTCTCTGGTTTATATCAAGCAATACATTGTCTACTTTTCTTAAAACTAGATCTCCTGACGCCAATGGCCTTACCTTAACTCTCTTATCATAGCCCTACCTGAGCTTTTGTTGGTAATGTGCTATTTTGACCTCAAATTAATTTTATAATATTTTGTTTTCCTTCATAAAAATTTGGGAAGATTACATACTAACATAAATTTAAGTTTTATTTAGTGTATATCTAACTCTTAAAAAAATTTAATTCATACATGCATGTATTTTTGACATCCAACAAAAAATTTGAAAACAGGTTATTTATGCTAAAAATATAAGAAAATATAATGAATATGTCATCAAAGGTATTCTTACATTAAAATACCACTCAATATATACATAGATGATATTTTTATTTCATATTGGTCTCAGGTAGATACGAGTATATTCATATATTCCATCTTCTGTGTCATCCCCTTGCCCATAACAACTTAACAAGAGACTCATACATATGTAAATGCATAAATACATGCTTGTACGTAGAGAATATAAATCTTTTGTACTATTTTTTGTGTACCACTAGTACTATATGTTCCACCAAGCACTACTTGTCATGTCTTAATTTTACATTTCTTATAAAATAACTGAAGTTTAAAATAGAAAGCAATCATATACATATGATAGTAGTGATTGGTGAAACATAGAGTGATACACAAAAAGTAGCATAGATGATTTGCATTCGTAAGTAGAACAGTGATATATACTATAAAAACACAAGCGCACACACACTAGTTACCAAAGAATTATTAATAATAAAGACACACAACTAGTGTCATGTTACGTACTTCTGAGCTTTCTTTTTGACAAATGGATAGAGATCTAGAGAGTAATTAACTTGGAACAATCAACTGAAGGGTCTCTCCAATAAGGGGTAGACCCATGGAACCAGGAGAGAGGACTCCATTGCACTTTGGATTGCTCCATTTGTTAAGCCAGTAACTCAAATATATAACCATTACTGCTACGATACATAATCCAATTGTCCACATTTCTGGTAGCTAGATTTGGTTGAAAATGTTGTGTAGAACCCTTAGAAGCAAGTAGTGGTTTGGTTTGTAAATCTCTTTCTTTCCTTCTTTAGAAATGGATGAAATATATAGGAAATGAAGAAGTGTTAAGAGAACTGTTGGAACAAGACCAGTTCTACTTAATCAACCAATCATAATTATTGAACTCTTTATTTTTTTTTTAGAGTTTCAACCTATGGCATTATACAACCATCAGAGATTTTACTAATTGAGCTCACTGGAACCTACTAGAACTCTTTTAATATAGTGTACTATTTTATTTTATTTATTTTAGAATCATTAGTACAGACTATGGAGTACTTGATTCTTTATTAATGATGTTTTGGTCAACTATATTATGGCTATATTTACATTTTGATCTGTACGCCATTACATAATCTTTCGATACGATACGCCATTGCATTAACTTTTTGATTTATACGCTATTACATTATCTCTTTTCTTATACTATATGCTATTACATTATGTTTGTTTTTAATTAAATCATATAGATTCATATAAAGTATCAATTTGCTCAATGTCTTTGTGCTGTTACAACTTGTTGAGGTTAGCTGGGCTCTAGTTTTGAATGTTGATCATTAAAAAACTATACAAAATTTCATTAATAGATAACTTGAATAAATTTGCATCAAAATAAAAAATAAAAATAAACGCAAATACATGAAGTTTTACATTTTCTTTCTACTAATAAAATAAAAAAGCAAAAAGGGACTGGTGAGTAGTGAGTGATAAAGTAAGAACTATGATGCTGAAATGAGAGAGAAAGAGAGAGAGTTACAATTGATATTTGCTGTGACTGCGAGCTGAACTGCGTAAGCTATGAATTTGAATGATTAGGAGCCTTTATTTTTAATTTCTTAAAAAGCATTTTATTGAACATTTTGTCCATTTGTTTGTTTGTTTGTTTTTTTTTTTTTTTGGGAAACAAACACATATACACAAGGAAGAGGGAATAATTTTCTAACACAAAAGCATATCATAAATTCCACTCAAAGTCGTGATAATTTATAAAGGAGGATGAGACAAGTTATATTACACACAACAAACTCTTTTAAGTAATGTGAGACAATTATCTCATTTTTTAAAAACTTTTTTTTATAGAGACAAAAAAACACACATATAAGGGAGAAGAGATGAGATTCTAATACAAAAGTACATTACAAACTCCACTTAAAAATCGTGGTAACTTTAAGGGAGGGTATAACAAGTTATACTATACAAAACACACTCTCTTATATAATGTAGGACAATTACCTTCTTCTTTTTTTCTTTTTTGTTGAGAAACAAAATCACACACAAAGGAAAGAAAATAAGGTTTTAATACAAATTACACCACAAACTTCACTCAAAAGTCATGATACATATTTTTTTTCATTTGTTTTTGTTCTTTTCTTGTTGTTGTTATGGCTATTTTTGCTACCATTGTAGTTATATTTGGATTTTTTTTCTTTTTTTGTTTAAGGGGCTAGGGATATTTGTGGGGTAAAGATTATTCTTGTTGAACCAAAATTTTTGGGATTCTCAAGTTAAACTATTCAATATTCTCTTTTAAGGTAGTCAAGATAGATTAGTTTAAAAATAATTATGTATATAATTTCTTTTTTGCAAGTAATTTTTTTTTTCTTTTGCAAATCGGGGTGTTCATTTGAACACCCTGAGCTCAATGTGTAGCTGCCCCTAGTTAGTTGTTACTTTAAAGCCTCCTTCGTTGACTAAGGAGGCAAGTATACAATAGTCCAAAGAATGAGAAATTTCATATAAAACGTGTGTGACCCACCACTTATGTGAGAGGCCGAGGGCCCAAAGCACTGCTCTGGAACTACCTAATAATTTGCGCAATAGAAGTTTATGCCCTTCTTTTTTAGTTTAGGTGCCCTTTCACCTCAATGGCTCTTTAATCTATTGTCAGCTCTCCAAAGAAAAAGATTATGTAGTTTCGGGACAACTCTTTCACTTTTATTGGTGTTGTATCTTCGATTCTTCAATTGAATATAACCATGTTATTGTATTTACTAATAAAGCACATTGTTGAATTTAAATGTCATTCAAGAAGATATATTATTGTTACATTAGTGTGTTTTTTTATGGGAGGATTCTTGCACTAGTTAATACATTTATGTTGTTATTAAATTCAACCTAAGAAACAATACCAAAATGTTCCTTTACTTTTCGTTTTTTTTTTTTTCTTCTTCTTCTTCTTTTTAAAATGGGATTCTCTCCACTTCACTCAAAATAAAGAGATTCTATTTCACGTTTAGATTTAATTTCCTTGATCTGTCTAAAGACAATGAATTGAAGACCATATACGTGAGAGTAACACCACCACCACTATCACCAAAGAAAAAAAGGCAGATACTTCTATTGTGTATATATCTACCTCTCCGGTCAATGACGGAGGTTAACACGTAGGCTCAAGATTTTGTAGTAACCAAAGAAAAGAATAGATATAATGTAATGGTGTATATATCAAAATGTAAATATTTCTTTAGTTGACCAAAGAACAATTAATAAAAAATCAAGTAGTCTCTATAAACGCGTTTAAAAATTATAATTAGGGTGTTTATTTTTTAAAAACCAATGATTATGATTAGTTTATAAAGTACACATCTGGTTTGTTCTTATAATTTATTCCACATGTGGGTATATTATATATTTAAATACCACCAATCCAATAGTTCTCAGAAGATTTAATTATTTAATTATTTTCTTATTATTAACCAAGTAATATATTAAGCCATCTAATCAAAGGTTTCGCATCATATCAACCTTCTGATTTCTATCCCACGAATCAAGCAATCTCAATCCCAAGATGAGTGAACTCCTAAAGCAATCTCATGATTGTATTTTGAATCCATATATATACACTTTTATATAAGTCAATAGTAATAGCAGAGAAGATTTAGGTAGAATTACCAATTTCTGTTTCCAAGTACTCATATTATATCACATCCATTTTGGTAGGAGGAGAGCTAAATGGCACTCCCAATTAACAAACCACTATTTGCCATTGTAAAGGACCAAACGGATCCTATTCTATCGCTTTTGGATATATATACACTATTTACAAAAATCATATTTAACAATGTCGAAATAATGAAGGTTTGTTATACTATTAGTAACATTAGATAATTTCCACGTGATGCTTGGATACTTTATAAATTCATTTAAAATAATTTTTATATTTTTTAAAACCTCTTTATTATACTGATTTTGTTATATAATATTTTTGTTTTTACTTAAATGTTTCCAAACTCTCTTCTAAAAAAAAAAAAAAAAAAAATTCCAAACTCAATTTTCTTATTTCATATTTTTTATATATATATATATATATAAAAAGTCATGGCCCAAAGTTCATTGCTGAGGGCAAAAGCTTGTTTTACGCATAGAGTTTGGGCCAAATGGCACTAGGATAGTGGTTTAGTGAGTACAACGTCGGCGGATATATAGTTTTAAAGATTGGCATTATTGGACAGTGTATGGGCCCTTTAAGGGTTGAGCAACCTGAGCTACTATGGGCCATGACAGATTGACAGCCTACAGACTGGGAATTTTGGGCCTTTCTATCCATTCCACTATGGGATAAATGTTTTGATGGAGGTACCCAGATTTTGAAAAAAATCATACTTTCGTAAAATAAATATAAGATAAAAATTGACAAAATTTTGTGAGTGTAAGGGACATTTATGCATATCAATCAATTAGAGGAATATTGCTTGATTATATAATCTAATTGCACTTTAACAGTAAAGTGAAATTAACGAAAAAAAGTGTGCAATTAACCAAAAAAAAAGTATAAATATATATTTTTTGAACACTATACGTTTTCGTTGAAATTACCAAGAGGTATCAATCAATTGAAATACAAGACTCTTGCCTTTCTTTGAGGATTGTTTAAATTTATTAGTTTTATCTGGCTGTAAAAATAAGTTGGGTGTATTTAAAAATAAATAAAATTAAACTTTAAAATGTTGTACATAAAATGACTTAAAAAATACATCAAGTAATATGCTTAAATTTTCATGCCTTCGTTATATATATATTGGTTTTGTTATAATAGATGTGCTTGTACATTTACTTAGTAACCCTTCCTCTATTAATCTCATATTAGAACCCCTTATGAATGATTGCAGGAACCTGATTAGAGCATTTTCTAATTGCACAATGACTCATATTTTTAGAAAGCTAATAAATGTGCTGATAGGCTTGCTAAAATGGGAGCGATTTAGCTAATTGACTTCCTTATTTTGTATCAATCATTACTTGTGGTGGATAATCTGCTAACTTTTGATAAAGCAACTCTTTTGTAATAGATTGGTTGTTGTATATTCAGCCTGTTTAACCAAAAAAAATTTGATAAGAGTAATGCCATTCATGCCTTTGTTTGTTTGTTTTGATTTTTAATGCTTTAGTGGGCTCAAGGCTTAATCGTAAAGTGACAATCATGGGCTCCACTATACTTTGACATTCCTAGCCTCTGTTGCGTAATGATATTGGGCCTGTCCACTTGTTTTAGGGTTGGTCTAATTGGAGAATGTACAGGCTCCATAAAGGACTCTAAGACAATGTTGTCACTTGCCATGTTGGTATTTCTGCAATTGTGTTTTTTCATTTTGGGCTTGTCCACATAAATCACCCCCCTTTTTTTTGTGGAAGTACTTTTTGGCTACACATGCATGGCAATGAACTTTAGGCCTATTCTTACTGTCTTTTGTATACTTCGCCTATTCTTCAAATGACATATGGGCCTGCTCATGTGTTTGAAGATTGGTATTATTGGTCAATGTGTGGGCCCCTGAAGAGTTTGAGTATATTGAGCTACTTTTATCGTGAGATAAGGCCATGAAGGCCCTACAGACTGGGACTTTTGGGCCTTGCTATTTTCATTCCACCATGAGATAAATCTTTTGATGGACATTTGTTAAGTGTAAAAGACATTTATACTTCAAAAAAAGAAAAAAAAGAAAAAAATACATTTATACATATCAATCAATTAAGAGGAATATTATTCGATTATATAATCTTTTTTTTTTTTTGAGAAGAAAAAAATAGGTAATATTAAGAAAAACTCAACTAATGTTGGATAAAATTATAAAATTAAGGTGTAGAAGAACGCATTCCATCTATACCGTGAAGCCGCTAACATGTTTAACATGTTTAGTAAGGTTAAAATTTACATCTACTTGCACTTTAAAGGTAAAGTGGTGAGTTCTAGTTAACTCAACTAATAAAATCTTTAATAGTTGAATAAGAGATCTGGATTCAACCTCCATTTACACTAAAAACTAACTGGTATCTTGGTCTGATAATAAAAAGTTATTATAAAGAAGAGCAGACATCATAAACTCTCTTAAAAAAAAGTAATGCGAAATTAGCAAAAAAAAAAAAAAAATAGTATAAATATATATTTGGGTAAACTATGTATTTGGTCCCCATCCTGTATATTATATTTCAATTTGATCTTAACCTTTCAATTGTGTCAATTTGGTTTCTAACTTTTCAGTACCGTGTCAATTTAGTCTTTACCATTATCTTTTGGATTAAAATTGTTGATGTGTCTAATGGACAAAATAAAAAATTAGCTTCCGTCGAAGTGACAATAAACTTAAATTTTATTTTAGCCTTTGCGATATATGTTAGCAATTTTCATCTAAGATATAACGGCATGGATTAAATTGACACAACATTAAAATGTTAGAGATCAAATTGACAAAATTAAAAAATTAGTGATTAAATTAAAATATGATGTAAAGATTAAAGACTATATGCAATTTACCCTGTATACATATTTTTTTGATGAATAGAATATTATGTAACTATGTAGGTTTTTTCCCTCATTAACTTTCCATATAAGTCATAGTCAACACCATGCAAATTTGATACCCTTCCTAATAAAAAATAAATTGTTTATGGCAAAGTATCAAGTCAAAATCGTAATTAGATTACGGCACCAACTACGTCTTTTCCTAGCAACATCCAAAACACAATCTCGATTCATTAAAAAATGTTCTGTCAAACAGCCAGCTAAAAAAGCAGAAGGGAATGTCCCAAAAGCCAAAGCCACCCAATCCATCATTATAGTTTCCGCGTGTAATTACTATAATTATATTTTTTAAGCTTTCCATAATTTTCACATCATAAATTCTCTGTTGGGCCATTTTCTCCATCTTGACCCTCAATCTGACATAGACCCCACAAGAGAATCAATGTGAACCTTTGGATGAAGTAAAGAAGACCGCAAATCAAAGTTTTCAGAAGGTGGGCTACGTGTTTGGGAGGTGAGAAAAGAAAATTGAGGCAAACATAACATGAGAAGACCGCGTGTCGCGTCAGAAATCACGGGCATTTACACTATCATGATCCAGCGCATGAATGAGATATCCAAGCTAAGCTTTTACGCGGTTGCATGAGTTTTTTATTTTATTTTTGTCACAAACTATTCAACACCATTATATTAAGAAATAGAACCCCTTTTTTGCATAGGTGTCAAGCTCTCATTGGCTAATTTAGAGAGGACCCACAAGGCAAAATTGATCAAATATGTTTCATTTTAGGTCGAGTTCAAACCGACACCAAATTGTCCAACTTTCACTATTTAATTTTTTTTTTCTTTTTTAGCCCTTTGATTTTTGTTTCTTTTTTGCTCTTTGCCACTTTGGGCTATTCCCTCCCTTGTATGGTACTTTAAATATGTCATAGGCGTCATGGTCAGTTATCACTAGCCACATTAAAGTGTCTCATTCTGTAACCATTCTTCAATCCACAAAGAGAGACTCTCTCTCTCTCTATCTCTCTCTCTTTCTCTTCTCATTGTCTTCCTTCACAGTCTTGATCTATCTCCTGCTAAAGATGCTGCTAAAACTAGCAGGAGTTTCTGCATGGATTTTCTACGCCATCTTTATTCTTTTGGGGTTTGTTAGTGCTGAGGATCCTTATAGGTTCTTCAACTGGAATGTCACCTATGGTGACATATACCCCCTCGGTGTTCGTCAACAGGTTTGTAATTCTTGATAAAGTATTCAGGAGAATTCTACGATACACACTTTTTTTTCAATGTATCATACCTACTTAATCTTAATTTTTTTTTTCTTTTGGTGGTAGGGAATTCTTATCAATGGCCAATTTCCAGGGCCTGAGATATACTCAAATACCAATGACAATTTAATCATAAATGTGCATAACAGCTTACCAGAACCATTCCTTTTGTCATGGTAAGAAATTATTCTCTAAATCTCTCTTTGTTTTCTCATAATATTTTTCTGGAAAATGTTTTTTTGTTTGGTCTTTCTTGCTTTTCAACTTCTCTTGCTGCTACTAATCAGCATTACGTGGTTAGTGGGAATCGTTTATAGGTCATGATACACTAAACGACCTTTTAGCTATTTTATGTACCCTTTTCAACACGTTGATTACACATTCTTGAGCTAAAAAAAATATTGTTACTTTGTTTTGGTTCTGAATCCGGAACATATATTCAATAAATCTTAGTAATTTACCAAGAAAGCGCAGATTTCGGAGACTATAGAGATACAGAATATTGTTCTATAGCATAATACCTAGCAAGAAATAAAAGACAAATAATACTTTTCTTTATATGGTAGCAAATGCAAGTGGACTAGGTGCATATTTTCCTTCCAAATAAATTTTGATATGAATAATTAGTCCATCATTCTCTTTTATGTAATCAATATCCAGAATATTGTCCTAATAAATAATAATTTATTTTTAGAAGACTTTTTTTAGAAGAATAATAATAATATTTAGCAAGAAATAAAATTCAATTAATACATTTCTTTAAAAGAAATGGCAAGACAAGTGCATAATTATATAAATTAGTGGTATAATTTTCCTTCCATTTATATTATGATACAAAAAATTACTCCACGATTCACCATTATTTATGTAACCAGCTTTTTTACTTTTCCCTTTCAAACTGTACTTTCTGTGTGCCAAGAATGATTAGAGAATTAGTTAGTTAGGCTAATACTATTTCAATTAGTTGCATCACATATTAAGTATGGTTATGGATTCATGTGTTTAAAAGAGGATTGCCTTCTAGTTATTGTTACTGTCACGTAATAATCTATTATGTGGGGTAACATGCAAATGCAATGATTACCAAAATAACCAGATCTTGTTTGATAAGAGCCACATAAAAAAAGAAAAAAAAAAAGATATATATATATATATATATATATATGTATGTATATATAGACACACACTTGAGTAAATTAGCTATAGCTAGGTAGTATTTTATCATTTCTAGGGGGTTGGCTTTTGAGCTAATTGCATGATTTTTTTTTTTTTTTTTTTAAGTTAAAGAAAACTTGACAATTTGAAGAAATAAATAAATAAAAATAAAGTTTTAATAAGTGACTTTGTGGTCCTTTTTTTTTTTTTTTTTGCCAATTAATCTGAGTTTTGGTCATATTTCCGCGTTGTGTTAATTCTAGACCCAAAGCAGGGGCAAAATTAGGTCTTGTTTTGATGTTTAGCTAATTCAAATTTACAGTTGGCGTGCACTTATGAAGAACAATATTAGTCAAACATGTAATGTGATTGGTAGGTGCTTTGGTGGCTAAAGAAGATGTGTCAACTTTTTTTTTTGTCCACCTCATAGAAAGCTTTAAAATAAAATTGTAAATATTAAATTTCCTCACTTAAGACATACCAAATTGCAAATATTTTCTTTCTCAAAAAAAAAAAAAAAATTGTGGGTCTTTATCACTCATGATGGATATTCCAAAAGCTGTCTTGTGATCTTGTCCATATTGCTTTGTTGAATTAGTTGACATTGAACATGGAGGGCTAAGGAAAAGAAAAATAGTGGGCTCAGGCAAGAAGGGCCCAACATGGGTCCACTTATTGTTCTGGGTTTGTTAATTGCTGCCATAATACCCAACAAGTGATGTGCTTCATGCTCATGCAAAAAACTGTATAAAAAGCCTAAAGGGTGTGAAGTGGCCCACTTTATGCTTGATTGGGACACTTAATTGGACTATGGGTGTACCTATAAAAAAACAGTACAATTAGCATATGATCTTTTTCATAATTTATGAAACTGTCATGTCATAATTTGAGTAATATTATTTTTATATGGCTCAATTATTACTACAAGTTTTATCATGCATTAATCATAATATACCTATAGTTGTGTAAACATTTGTGAAAAATTTAGGGGCCATTTGGATTTCTAGTTTCTATAACTCATAACTTTGTTTCCATAACTCATAACTCAAAAATAGTGGGGCCGGTAACTCAAAGTCCGTTTGGAAGCACCATAACTCTGTTTCCATCACTTAATTCTCTGATTTTTGAGTTTTGAGTTATGGAAACTGAAAATACATTTTGGTTGTTTTCAGTTTCTAAACTCTGTTTTCAATAGCATTTTTGTAAATAACATTACAACTTTTACTATGCAGCCGCACTTGTTGACTTTTTGTTTTGTTTTTTTTTTTTTAAACCAATTCCAGCCGCTTTTTTTAAAAAAAACCAATCCCAGCCACTGATGGAAATGGTTTAGCCGCACTTGTTGACTTTCAGTTTGGTTTTTTTTTTTTGAAACAAAAAGTAAAGGCATAACTAAGTGATGAGTGTTAAAAAGATGTGTTTGGAAAAATTATGGTATTTTAAGTGATGAGTGATTAGTGACGAAAATTGAGTGATGAGTGATGACAAAAAAAAAATCCAAACAAGGCCTAATCATATACTTTTTGTATTGAAAATGTAGATCACAATTATAGAACGTTGTGATGGCTTTTGATATCAGACTAAATTGTAAGAATGTTTACAGGAATGGGATTCAGCAGAGAAGAAATTCTTATCAAGATGGAGTGTATGGAACCACATGCCCTATCCCACCAGGCAAGAACTTCACCTACACACTACAGGTGAAAGATCAGATTGGCAGCTTCTTCTACTTCCCATCTCTTGCATTTCACAAGGCAGCTGGTGGCTTTGGAGCCATCAAAATCCTTAGCAGGCCTAGAATTCCTGTTCCATTTCCTGAACCAGCTGGGGATTACTCTATTCTCATTGGAGATTGGTACAAGGCTAATCACACAGTAATACTCTAAGACCTCTACAAATTTTATTGTCAATTTTTACTACATGACTTAACTTCATATACTACTGTATAGTTAATTTAACAATGTGCATGTTTTTAATGCAATACTTTCATGTCACTCTAAAGCGCATTAATGTGAAAATGTAACATAGCTTGGTTAAACTTATTTAGTGGTACTTTAATAGTATATTCTCATTGTCATGTTACTATTTCAGAACTTGAAGACTGTCTTAGATCGTGGTCACAGGCTTCCCTTCCCCAATGGCATTCTAATCAACGGTCGAGGACCAAATGGTACTTCTTTCACTGTTGAACAAGGTAATTTTTCAAAAATTATGGTATTTTTTTTTCATTATTTGAGTGAATTGATTCAAGTTAAGTGAAAGAACAAGTAAAAAAATAGAATGATAGAAAAGAACACATGGAGCCAAAACTTAATAAGTCTATTGAGAATCTAGAGTTGACCTCAAAATTTTGGAACTATGACTTAATTGTTGTTATTGTTGTAACTTACACCAGTTATTTTATAGTGAATGACAATGTTCTTTTGTTGTTGTAGGAAAAACTTACAGGCTTAGGATATCAAATGTGGGTCTTCAAAGTACACTCAACTTCAGAATTCAGGGACACAAGATGAAGCTTGTTGAAGTTGAGGGCACTCACACAATCCAAACCACCTATTCAGAGCTTGACATCCATGTGGGCCAATCTTTTTCTGTGCTAATCACAGCTGATCAGCCAGCTCAGGACTACTTCATTGCAGTCTCAAACCGATTCTCTACCCGGGTCATAACCACCACAGGAACCCTTCGCTACAGTAACTCCAAACGTCCAGTTTCTGGCCCAATTCCCGGAGGACCAACCACCCAAATTGATTGGTCTCTAAGGCAGGCTCGTTCAATCAGGTAATCATAAATATCTTATTAGATATTCTCAGAGTACAACTAATGTAGTACTCCAAACTAATAAAAACAAGTCATTTAATACAAATATTAATTTTTTTTACATGAATTTTGAGTTTATATCTTATTATATAATTAAGTGACTTGTTTTTAGTAGTGTTGGCCATATGATCCAATTCAATGAAGAAATGGTACAACATTTTTAAGTGACTTGTACACATGAATGTGACATGTATGTACATTTTTGTGCATTGCAGGACTAACCTTACTGCAAGTGGACCAAGACCAAACCCACAGGGATCATACCACTATGGTCTAGTTAACATTACCAGGACTATCAAACTAGAGAGCTCTGCTGCTCAAGTTGATGGCAAGCAAAGATATGCAGTTAATAGTGTGTCTTTTGTCCCAGCTGACACACCCCTTAAGATTGCAGACTACTTCAAGATAAAAGACGTTTTTCGCGTTGGAAGCATCTCAGATAGTCCCCCTTATAAAAAGATGTACCTTGACACATCAGTCATGGGTGCTGATTTTAGAGCCTTTGTTGAGATTGTGTTTCAAAACCATGAGAACATTGTTCAGAGCTGGCACATTGATGGATACGCGTTCTGGGTTGTTGGGTAAGAATGTGCATAACTTTTGAACCTTACTATGCCAACTGTATTCTTTTACAATACTTTACCTAAAAATGATACTAGCGATACTACAAATTTTACCATATGAGTCTTACAATCTGATGTGTCAATTTTGAAACATAGAACAAATAAGTACTTAGAATATGTATTTATTATATTGTTGATGTGTTAGTAATCAACATTTGTTGTTTTGTAAACTCTTTTTTTAGTGAAATTGATTAAAGTTTGAACATTTTCCTTTATCTAATGCACACTCAGAGTTCTAACCTTGGAATGTTGTAATGCAGAATGGATGGAGGAGTGTGGACGCCAGCAAGTCGAAAACAGTACAATCTAAGAGATGCAGTTTCACGATCCACCACACAGGTTAGTCTTGTGTCCTGAATTAATGCATTAATCATAGTATTATAAGTTAACCAATGTATACATCATGGTACTAAATGGTTTATTGTTGGTGGCACAGGTATATCCCAAGTCATGGACTGCTATTTACATGGCACTTGATAATGTGGGAATGTGGAATGTGAGAACTGAGTTTTGGGCTCGGCAATACCTTGGACAACAATTTTATCTCCGCGTATACTCACCCGTTGAGTCGATGAGGGATGAATATCCAGTTCCAAAGAATGCTCTTCTCTGTGGCAAGGCTGCAGGCAGAGAAACAAGACCTCTTTAAGCAAAAAAGCTGAAGAAGAATGAATTAACCATTACAATTATATATAATCAACCTCAACTTGAGGTTGCATTCTTTGCTACAAAGTTTTGCTTGGTTTATAATTATGTAAAATTATTGTTCCAGCAATAAATTCTTGTATTAGAATTTTTTTTAGCATTTAATTGGATACAATCTAGTTTTGATGAATAAACTAGATAGAATTTTCTCTGTAAACGTTTACCAATTCATTTTGCTGTGTTTATTAAAGCAAGCTTGTGGCAAAACAAAGGATTATACTGTTATAAGCCTTTCTTGGGCGTTTCTTAAATTTAATGAAATCATTTTTTTAATTATTGCAATGAGGACAAAAGACAACCGGCCACTGGCCTGACCTCCTTATTTAGGTCTCAAGGAAATTGGCTTTTGCATGTCCCCACTAAATGATTTACAGTTCAAAAACAAAATTTTGTTTATTCACAGATATCAGTCATACAGAGATGAAAGATGGCCAACCACTTTCACTTTAGTAATGACAAGAAATTTTAACCTTTGCTTTATCAAAGGTTCAGCAGAATAATGCAAAATCATTTTGTTCATATCGCTTTCTTACTTTCAGTCATCTAAAAAATTTAGTCAACATGCATTTGTGAAAATTGAAGGAAAAAAATTAAATAATATAGAGAGATAAAGTGGAAGTAAGAGAGAGAGAGATTTGACTTGGCCTTTACTGAGGAAAACTCTTGATGACTACATATTAAGCGCATGTTACAAGACTTGTATACAAGTAGAATTAGGATATCTTTGTTTACAGACCAAGTAGGATTGGACTTGGGTCTTGACTAGATTTGGATCTTGATATCTTTAACATCACCCTCAAACTATAGGTGAAAGCTTAAAGACAACTTGAGTTTGGAGAAAAAAAGTGAGACTTTGAAGGAAATCATGATAGAATTGGAACATATAAATTGGATGTGGACCAAATGAAGTCCAGATGACAAGTTCAAACGAAGGTCAGGTATACATAATGATTAAAGCTTGAATGATGAAGATAATGCATATTATACGTGCAGAGACTATAAGAGGCGTGATTTGAGTAACACAGCTTGAAAATGATAAAGACGCATCACGCATGTTTATAAAGAAAGATAACAAAGTCTACTGATTAGAGGTGCAGTCTGAATTATGCGGCCTAAAGATGACCAAAAAGAATGCCAGTAAAGAAGGCTTTCGATCAACATGGTTTATGATATTTGACCAAGATGGTTGAGGATGCTTGATCAGAAGCAAAACCGAAAATTAAGTGCAAAAGAAAGATGCAACTGTGCATTAAATATAGTTGGACTTGGTCTTCATATCTTTTACAGCATTAAACCAGGCAAGTGTAAGTACTTTAGCAGTCCTAATTATGGAGTGTTGAGTTATAGTTCAGCTATCAGTCATCCTAATTCCTAACAATCAACAAAGCAGATTTATTATAGTGACAAGAAAGAAGAGACCATTCAGTAATTGCTGATTTTGATCATGGTTAAACTGGCTTAGAAAATCTCAAGGACCATCCTCCCAGGAATGGCTTTGTTTATTGAAGTATACATTCTGGTTGAAAACAACAGCTTTCTTGGCACTTGCTTGTACCTTTGTAAAACTTCTTTTTATATAAATCCTCAAAGATGTTAATGATTAACTGCATTGAAAATTTGAAACATACAATATATCTTTTGATAGACACAAAAAACTTGAAAAGAGAAGTTTCTTTTCTAACTTTCAAATGGCGAAGGGATGGCCTCTTCTATTCCTATTCTTGGCCGCTATAGCCTTTAACAAGGCAGATGCAGCATTACTAGCCATTTTTATACTGGGGACTCTACAGCTGATGTTGGGACCAACAATTTCTTGCCAGGCAGTAAGGCAAGAGCCAATTTTCCTTACAATGGCATCGATTTTCCTTAGTCTAGACCCACTGGAAGGTTCAGTAATGGATTTTACAGTGCTAATTTTCTTGGTTAGTATAATTCTAGCACAAGCTAAGTTCATGTTAAAATCTCTTGTGCTTGATATAAAACAAGACAAGATGTTTCAAACAGAATAATGCATGCGTTCGTACTAATGAAATATTTAGTGGCATTATTAAAAAAGTTTGAAATCGAACTGTTTATTTTTTATTAATGATGGTTTCTTGGTCAGTCAAGCTGGGTTACAAGAGAAGTCCACACCCTTAAACTTTGCCTCTAATGGGGCCGGCATTTTTGACATAACAGGACAATCAACGGTGAGGCCTCTCTCTTTTCAAAAGCCTTAGCATGCCCATGTTATGTTGAGAAATGATAATGTCCTTGTCATGATTAAATGAGGATAAATTCTGGTTTTTGTATATATCCCTTGACATCATAGTGATAGTGAAGGAAATTAAATTTAAAAATTAGTCTATATCTATATTCTCAAGCATAAAAATAGACATGAGATGGGGGGACCCAGGGTTCGAGCTGCTAGGGGTGAAGCATAGTTAGCGTGCGTTTAGATTGGACGTTTTGCCCAATCTGCCCATTCCCTTTTTTTAGTGGGTACCGGTGGTACTGTTCACATACCACCAAACTCACTTTTTCACATATTTGTAAATAAATTTGAGTCTCATAGCATTATTTATATCTATAAAAAAAATTTTGCTACATTTTAGCAATAAGTTTTCAATTTTCAGCAAACACACCCTAAGTTTTCAATTTTCAATTTTTAGCATATTTACATCTAATATTTCTACACAAGCACAGAAGAAAGAAAAAAAAAATCGTAAAGATGTCACGGATGACAAAGGTCAAAAACTCTTGAAGGAAAGGTCGATTCTTTTTTTCTTTTCTTTTTTCTTTTTTTTTTTGATAATCTTCAATTAACATTAAACAAGGGGGAAAGGAGGATAGTCTACCCTTATAAGCAGAGACAAGATCTGCCGACAGATTATCATCATTGAAACAAAAAGACATGTTGGAGCGTATAGCAATCTTTGCTGCTGTATGAGCCACAGAGTTGCACATACTGGCTTGACCCAAGGAAAACTGAAACTAAGACAGGACTCACAGATATTAATAATATTACTAATTACATTACTTATGGACCAGTCAGGTGGGAGATCTTTGGAAATTTAGGGATCAAAACAGCCTTTAGAGTCACCCTCAAAAAGGACGTAGCCTTTAGAGTGAAGTGGCTTCAGCTTGGAGAGTAGAGCAACTATTATGCAATTTAGCTAAACTTTGATGACCTTACCATCAGAGTCCCTTCACCCTTGTGACGATAGCTAAGGCAGTGGTTGAAAACGAGACAGCTGCATCAACATTGATCTTTATCAAACCTAGAGGGGGAGGCTCCCAAGTCAAGTGTGACAGCCACACTCCCAAGTCAAGTGTGCTTCAATATTACTAACCATTTCACAGCCACACTACCTCTCTGAGGAATTTTTTGTATTAGGCTGATGGGGATAAGAAAATCCACTAGACGCCGGCACCCTGGGCGGGATGACGGTGCGACGTACGGTGACGGACACTAAACCCTGACGACACAACCCTTGAATGGGGTGACGGGAGAGACCGTCGACGGGGAAGGCTTGAGACACCCAAAGCCTATCTTGCCACGCACGCTTCCCTGAGGAAATGAGTCTTGTCGCGTACGCTACTATTTGGACAGATGTCGTGCGCGGCCCGATCGCTCCCAGAGGGATGGCTTCCCCAACACACTTGCTTGCCCAAGAAGTATCTTACGCTCCACACTACTCAGGGGCAATTCTGGTAAAAGTGGTATCTTCTCCAGCACACTTTGGCCAAGGGCCCCTGCCACTACTATAAATACTTCCACGCCCTCCAAAATTGAGGTACGCATGCTTCTACCCCGACTCTGGCACTCTAGAGTTGTGAGCAATACTAACTTAACCATTGGAGGGTCGTTGGCCGGTACTTCCCTTTGAGGTTCATTCTACTTTTGTAGGTTAGCCCGAAGTGCGTGAAGACCTTGCAGCTTACTGAGTTGATTCTTGGCATCATCAGTTGGCGCCGTCTGTGGGAAAGCACGTAGACTGTTTCATGCTTTCCGGACAAAGAGTTGCATGGTACTCACACGTTCAAGGGCAACCACCATGAACGATCAAGGTAATGAACAGCGCATTACGGCACTCGAGAGGCAGGTCCAAACTCTGGCAGTCGCGGTGGAACGCCTCACAAAACGTAACAACGACTTGGAAGAACAGCTACAACGGAGGAACGCGACGCTTGACAACCAAGGAGAGAACCAGGAGGAAAGCAGTGCCGAGGAGAGGAACCATGGAGGCCCTGAGGGAAGCAATGCCTTGAGCCGACCCGAAGGACCGGAGACGAACCGTCCATCGGCCGATGGCAATATCCCATCCCACATTGCCGCGGAGATGCAGGTGATGAAGGAGCGCATGGATTTCATGATGAACACCCTCAAAGGATGAGTATCCAGCGACCTCGACGACCTCGTCCACCGCACGGACTCCCCCTTTACAACACCTGTCATCTTGTTCCCTACGCCACCAAAATTTCGCATGCCCCAAGTGGAAAGCTACGACGGGTCCAAGGATCCGCTGGACCATTTGGAGTCCTTCAAGACATTGATGCACCTACACGGCGCACCGGACGAAATCATGTGCCGGGCCTTCCTAGCGATGTTAAAAGGCTCCGCAAGGACCTGGTTCGGCAGATTGGCGCCCGGCTCTATCGACACCTTCAGAGAGCTGAGCGCTCTGTTTGCCTCGCAGTTCATCGGGGGACACAGGCACAAAAGATCCACCGCGTGCTTGATGAACATTAAGCAGCGGAAGGATGAGACGCTGAGATCCTATATAGCCCGTTTCAACAAAGAGGCGCTTTCGATCGATGAAGCGGACGATAGGATACAAGTCGCCGCATTCACAAATGGGCTGCGGAAGGGTAAATTCTTATTCTCTTTATACAAAAATGACCCGAAGACTATGTCGGATGTGTTCTACAGAGCAACAAAGTACATGAATGCGGAAGATGCATTACTGGCCCGGGAAGAGAAGCCTCCCAGGAAAAGGGAGAGACAGAAAGACACACGACAAGATAAGGGGCGAAAGGCGCCTCGGATGGGAGAAGGCCGAGACAATAGACGCCAGAAGCCCCCTCCCGGGAAATTCACAAGCTACACCCCATTGACGGCTCCGGTCGATCAGGTCCTGATGCTAATCAAGGACGACGGGTCCTTGACGTTTCCGAGAAAGTTGAAGGGGAACCCGGACAGACGTCCCAAAGACAAATATTGCCGCTTCCATCGAGACCACGGCCACGACACCGCCGACTGCTACGATTTAAAGCAACAAATTGAAGCCCTGATTAGGCAAGGGAAGCTGCAGAGGTTCGTTAGTAGAGAAAGGGCAGAAGCACCTCGACAGGAACAGGTCTCCCACCGGGACAATGAGCGTCCCAAACCACCTATAGGGGACATAAGGATGATCGTGGGGAGTACGTAAGTCGCCGGTTCAACAAAGAAGGCTCTAAAATCCCACCTCAGAGCAGTTCAGAACGTTCAGGCTACGAGTTTTGTCTAGAAGAAGCCGCGAATCAACAGCCCCACTATGGAGTTCACAGAATAAGACGCCCAACACCTCCATCATCCGCATGGCGACGCCCTTGTCGTCAACATCCGGATAGGAGACTATAACATATACCGGGTCTTAATCGACAACGGAAGCTCCGCGAATATCCTCTACTATCCCGCGTTCCAGCAGATGCGGATCGACAAAGAACGCTTGGTCCCTACCAAGGCCCCGCTCACCGGATTCGGGGGGACGAGAGTATACCCCCTCGGCTGGATCACATTGCCTGTCACTGTCGGGGAGTACCCTCGGCAGGTCACTAGGGACATTACCTTCCTAGTCGTTGATTGCTCCTCAGCCTACAACGCAATTATAGGATGACCTACCCTCAACGCCTAGAAGGCTGCAACCTCGACCTATGCCTTAAAGGTCAAGTTCCCTACCGATCACGGGGTAGGGGAGTTATGGGAGACCAAGCGGCCGCGCGAGAATGCTATGTCGCAATGGTAGAAATGAATAGCCAACTACAGACGATGAACATAGAACAGAGAGCAGGGGCAGAACCTGTGGTGGAGCTCGAAGAAGTAATTCTCGACGAGTCCAGGCCTGACAGAACCACCAAGATCGGTGCCCTCAACAGCCCAGCAGCTCGCCAGGCACTCGTGGCTTTCCTCAAGGAAAACCAAGACGTATTTGCCTGGAGTCATGAGGACATGCCGGGGATCGATCCTTCAGTCATGGTGCATAGGCTGAACGTGTCACCCACTTACCGACCCGTATGATAGAAGAAGAGGATGTTCGCCCCAGAGCGCGATCAAGCGGTAGCAGAGGAAGTCAGCAAGTTGCGAGAAGCGGGCTTTATTCGGGAAGTATACTACCCCGACTGGTTGGCCAATGTGGTGATGGTCAAGAAAGCTAGTGGGAAGTGGCGGATGTGTGTAGACTTCACGGACCTGAATAAGGCGTGCCCCAAAGACAGCTACCCCCTCCCTCGAGTCGACACACTGGTGGACTCTACGGCCAGGCACCAGCTTCTGAGCTTTATGGACGCCTTCTCAGGTTACAACCAGATCCGGATGGACGAGGCTGATCAAGAGAAGACCTCGTTCGTTACTAGCCAGGGACTATTCTGCTACAAGGTAATGCCGTTCGGACTAAAGAACGTGGGCGCCACTTATCAAAGACTTATGAACAAGATGTTCGCCGACCAGATAGGAAGAAATGTTCAAGTGTACGTCGACGACATGCTAGTGAAAAGCCGAAAGAAGGAGGACTATTTGAGGGATCTCAAGGAAACATTTGGTACCCTCCGCTTCGATGACATGAAACTCAACCCATCAAAATGTGTGTTCGGAGTAACTGCAGGAAAATTTCTCGGCTTTATGGTGTCCCAAAGAGGCATCGAGGCCAACCCGGACAAGATCCGAGCTATAATGGAGATGGCCCCCCCAAAGAATACAAAAGAGGTACAAAGCTTAAACGGAAAAGTGGCCGCCCTGAACAGATTCGTGTCAAGAGCAACGGACAAGTGCCTTCCGTTCTTTCGCATGCTGAAGAAAACCTTCGAGTGGACGGATGAATGCCAAAAGGCGTTCGAAGAACTCAAGGCCTACCTCTCATCACCACCATTGCTGAGTCCTTCACAGCCAGGAGAGGAACTCTTCCTCTACTTAGCTGTCTCCCCAGCGGCCGTCAGCGCGGCCTTGATAAGAGAGGAAGACGGGGTCTAGAAGCCCGTGTACTACGCCAGCCGGGCGTTTCAGGGAGCGGAAGGGAGGTATTCGCCTATGGAGAAACTCGCCTTTGCCTTGGTCACTGCGGCATGAAAGCTTAAGCCGTACTTTCAAGCCCATACGATAGTCGTTTTAACCGACAAGCCATTATGGCAGGCGATGCATAATCCCGAAGCTGCTGGTCGCCTTGCCTTATGGGCGATAGAGTTGACCGAGTTCGACATTAAATACAGCCCACGCACCGCCATCAAGGGGCAGGCAGTGGCAGACTTCATAGCCGAATTCACCAATGGAGCGGACCAGGGGGCAAGCAACTGCCCTCTATGGAGTATACACACAGATGGGTCGTCAACTAGACAGGCCGGTGGAGTAGGTGTCGTAATTCACTCCCCCGAGGGAGATCAAATCGAATGTATGATCCGCCTGGACTTCCCCACCACCAACAACGAGGCAGAGTATGAAGCTCTAATAACTGGGTTGGACCTCGCCAAAGCAGCAGGAGCGGCCCAGGTGATAGTCTCCTGTGACTCCCAGGTCGTCGTCAACCAAGTAAATGGAGACTACAAGTGCAGAGGCAACAGAATGAAAAAAATATCTCGATCAAGCAAAGAGAAGGGTGGACGAGCTAAAGGCAGAGATAGTCCAGATCCCCAGAGAAGAAAATGAGCAAGGCGACCGCCTTGCCAAAGCCGCCTCGTAGGAGCATAGGACCGCCACTAACGGTGTACTCTCTTTTGTGCAGGTTTCTCCGCTAATTGACTCTGTCGATGTGTAGGAAATAGGCTCCGAAAGTGATTGGACCATGCCCTTAATTTCCTACCTGAAAAATGGCGTCCTGCCAGACGAAAGAGAAGCCGCTAGAAGGCTGAAGATCTGAGCGGCAAGATTCGTATTGATGAAGGACGTCTTGTATAAAAAGGGTTTCTCTCGCCCATACCTAAGGTGTTTGGGCTCCGAAGAAGCAGACTATGTCATGAGGGAAGTACATGAAGGAATATGAGGAAATCATTCGGGGTCGCGGTCATTGGCGCACAAGCTGATCCGGGCAGGATACTACTGGCCGACTATGCAAAAAGACACGCAAGCTTATGTCAGAGCTTGCGACAAGTGCCAAAAGTTCAGCAACATCATCAGGCAGCCCCCCGAAGAGCTGACCCCTATGACGGCCCCATGGCCGTTTGCTCAATGGGGACTAGATATCATGGGCCCATTCCCAACAGCTATGTGACAGTTAAAGTTCTTGGTGGTAAGCATAGACTACTTCACGAAATGGGTGGAAGCTGAAGCATTGGCCACTATTACAGAGAAGAACATACGGAGCTTCGTCTGGAAGTCCATCATATGCAGGTTCGAAATACCCAGAGTACTGGTCTCCGACAACGGGAAACAATTTGACAACGGTCCCTTCCGAGAGTTCTGCACGCAATTGGGAATAAAAAATCATTACTCTTCCCCTGCCCACCCCCAAGCCAACGGTCAAGTAGAAGTGACAAACCGATCCCTGCTTAAGATTATCAAGACTCGGCTCCAGGGGGCAAAGGGGATATGGCCCGAAGAACTGCCAAGCGTATTATAGGCATACAGGACGACAGCAAGGACCCCTACAGGAGAAACTCCGTTCAGGCTAACCTACGGCAGCGAGGCAGTCATCCCTGCCGAAGTAGGACTCACAAGCTATAGGGTGAACACCCACAATGAGGCAGGAACAACGAGGCCTTGCGCCTATAGCTCGACCTGATCGACGAAGACAGAGCAGTAGCAGAGCAAAGGCTAGCCCGGTATCAAGATCGCATGGCTAAACAGTACAACTCCCGAGTCAGACACAGGGAATTCCAGGTCGGAGACCTCGTTCTAAGAAAGATTATGGGCGCCACCAGAAACCCCACCCAAGGAAAGCTTGGCCCCAACTGGGAAGGATCCTACCAGATCACAGCATGGCAAAGGAAGGGCACCTACTATTTGGAAACATTGGAAGGGCAGAAGCTACACCATCCGTAGAATGCCGAACACCTACGAAAGTACTACCAGTAAGAAAAAGTTGCAACCCCCTACCTGTAATCTGCTTTGATGTATTCTTGGAACTCAAAGGGCATGTTTTCCCCTTCTTAAAAAATTATGCAAGACACAGAAGTTTTATTCAAAGTCTCTTCTATATATTGTTAAGTGTTGAACATCAGAACTTACGAGGTACCAAGGTCGACGGTACAAAAACCAACGACCCCAGACCAACAACATAAAAAAGCCTAAGCATAAAATCCGTTCAAGCACAAAAGCTGACGGTGTCAAAGCTAACGGCTCCATCCTACGAGGCTTAAAAGCGTCAAGCATAAAAGTTGACAGCTTAGAAGCCAGCAATACAAAAAGCCTAAGCATAAAATCCGTTCAAACACAAAAGCTGATAGTGTCAAAGCTGACGGCTCTATCCTACGAGGCTTAAAAGCGTCAAGCATAGAAGCTGACGGCTTAGAAGCCAGCAATACAAAAACCTAAGCATAAAATTCGTTCAAGCACAAAAGCTGACGGTGTCAAAGCTGACGGCTCCATCCTACGAGGCTTAAAAGCGTCAAGCATAGAAGCTGACGGCTTAGAAGCCAACGATCTAAAAAGAATCTACAAGGCATAAAAGCGTCAAACTCAAAAGCTGACGGCATAGAAGCCAACGATCTAAAAAGAATCTACAAGGTATAAAAGCCTAAGTCTAAAAGACGACGGTATTCTAAAGACGACGGGCCAAAGAGCCACCACATTGTCCTAAAAAGGCAATTACCCAAAAGCCTAAGTCTAAAAGACGGCGGTATTTTAAAGACGACGGGCCTAAGAGCCAACACTGTCCTAAAAAGGCAATTGCCCAAAAGATAGTCTAAAAGGCGACAGTATTCTAAGGACGACGGGCCCAAAATCCACCACATTGTCTTAAAGGCATGCCAGGAAGACTAAGCCAAAATGATGACGGCCCTAAAAGCTAATATGCTTGAAAACCAACGGCTTATAAAGCTGACGGTCTCACAAAAGCTCAAAAGGCATACAAAGGAAATCATTCATAAAGCTTAAAGTAAAAGCAAGCTATACACACAAGAGCAAGTATGAAATAAAAAGTGCATTAATAAAAATGCCTTTGAAGGCAACATTGTTCATAACGATGAAAAAATTGATACACATTAATACGCCTTAAAAGGCAACTGTTTATGACGGATGGAGAATTGATATTTCTACAAAAAAACTACAAGGTTACTGGACGGGAGAATCAACAATTTTCACGTCAGCTTCGTCGTCTTGAACTTGAGCCTGGGTGCTAGTTTCTGCCTCGTCATCATCTTTGCCGTCGCCCTTGAGATTTGGGTCTTCATCGAGAAGACGCTCCGTATTGTCGGAGGCGGCGGGGAGGACAGAGGTCTGAGCCTGGGCCTCGTCGATACTCACTTGGGAGAGATCAAGTTCCGGGTGCAAGGCCTTCACTTGACGGAGGGCATCATCGAAGCCATCCGCAAAAGTGCTGCCCAACTCCGTCAGATAGGCTTCGGAGTCACGGTACTCTCTGATAGAGTCCTCACTAGCCTGATGGAGTTGGTCCCTGACGGATGAAATCTCCGCCTCCTTGTCAGCAAGGACCTTCTGCAGTGTACCCATCTGCTTCTCCAGCTCAGCCCTCTCTTGCTCGGACAAAGAAAGCTTCTTCTCCATTTTCACCCTCTATGCCTTGTATTGCAAAAGCTCATCCTCCGTCTTCGTTGCCTTAGCCCGTAGACGGCTCATAGCCGTCTCCTCATGGACACAACGGTCCATAAGGCCCTTCATCATAAGGACGGCCTGAAACAGAGATGTTGAGTCAAAAACGACGATAAAAAAGAAAGAAAGAAAATTATAGTGAACTGGCGATGGGTAGAATATTTACCTGAGCAAGGCTGAAGAGGCCCGTTTCCTCCATCGCCTCCGTTGCGTGGTTCCCCAAGTCTTCATAGTCCTTCGCTGTCATTATGGAAGACAATTTTTCCAAGGCATACTTGGGGTCCTCACGAAGGAGGACGGGTGGCTTCTCAGCAGGGGGCACCGGGCCGCCTGTCATCAAACCTTTCCCCCTGTCGTGCTTGACGGGTACCTTCTTCGCCTCTGCCTCGAGGCCAACGACGGTCTCGGGCGCAACCTTAGGCTTTTTTGGGAGACGATCTCCCTCCTGATCGGGTTTTCTTTTTTGTACGGGCGGCTTGGGCGCACCCATCGCGCTGGCCTGGGCCTCTTTCTTCTTTGCAGCAGCCTGTTGCCTGATGAAAGCCCTCCTCTTTGCTTCTTCCATTTCTACAAAAGTAGACGGTACGTGAGTTGATGACAAAGAAGGAAACTTGAAATTCAAGAGAACGGACTTACGTGCTCGGACTTGTGTCTCGTACTTCAGTGCCTCCTCGGACGGTTCAGGCCCGTCACAATGCCAACAGATTGTTTTTAACATCACCAACGTGGCCCAAGATCTCCCCATCAATTCACTTTTTTGGAAAATTTTCTCTAAAAAACTCCACTGTTCAAGAGAAACTTGTGGACGGTCCTGGGCTGCAAAAGAAGACGGTCATAAATCGACGGTGTTTACAAAAAAAAAAAAAAAAAAAAAAAAAGGGAGAAAGAATGTGAATGGAAGCATACCAGATGGGGGTAAAACACCCCATGTTGTGTCGACGGGTATAAATTCAGTCTCACCTGGATGACACATCCACTCATCCCCGTCCATAAAAAAGTACCTAGACTTCCAGTCCCTATTGGAATCTGGAGTATCACTAACTAACCTCAGCAACGGGCTCCTAGCAACAAAGCTGTACATCCCTCGTGATTTTACAATTTCTACCGGACGGTAGCAGTGGAAGAACTCCTCCACTGTTAACCTTTTCCTCCCCTTGGATATTGACCCGTACAATACCTCCACCCCAAGGAAAACCCTCCAGGCATTTGGAGAAACCTGGTTGACGGATAATCCTAAGTAGTGAAGGGGATGACGGTGCAGCTGAGTTAAGGGAAATCTCAACCCAGCCTTGAGCATTTGCTCGTAGATCCCGACACCCTTAACCCCATGATAATAACACTTTTCTCCTGGGCAGGGTAGACGGATGGGTATGTTGACGGGTATCTGGTACTTGCTCCTAAGTGTTTTGAAGTGTGACTCCTTTATGGTGGATGTAAAATCATTTACCGTCCATAGCGAGAGCATGACGAACTTTCTCATCCCATCTATGCCTATGACGGATTAGATTTGTTGTTCATCTCCCCCTAGCCCGTCACTAAGGTTACTCTCTGTCCTACCACTACTCGAAGAAGAGGAGGAGGTAGATGAGTTTTCTTCACTTGAAGTTGTAGGATCCTTTGGACCTGACAGGTTAACTTCATCGTAGCCCGCTCCCTCGCGGACAAACGATTGATTACTGGACGCGCTAGACATTTAATACCTACATATGACGGAAAACCCTAAGTTCAACTATCCTAGAGACACCTAACGGTAGTAAAATTGAACGAGGGAATGATAAGTACTTACCGGTCGATTTCGCTGCTGAAGAGTGTAAACGACGGTTGCAAGAACGTGACGGGCAAACAGGCTAACGGATCAAATGCTTTTCTAGCTGGGTGAACGGATGCGCTCTGATCTCTTGATTTCAATGAAAAGTGAAAAATGAGGGAAAAGAAGGGAGGCTTATATATGAGGGATAGCACAAAAGGCGAGGGGACGCCTCGTTTTTGGCACACGGACATTGAGTCGACAACACGTGCCCTGCATTAATTGCCCTGCATTTATTACTGAGTGACAGCCTATCTATTCAACTCTCGTTGAGTCGAAACCGTCATCCCATTAGTCCGTCTCCTTTGTATTCACGGACTGATGGGCTGAGGGGGCACCTGATGGGGATAAGAAAATCCACTAGACGTCGGCACCCTGGGCGGGATGACGGTGCGACGTACGGTGACGGACACTAAACCCTGACGACACAACCCTTGAATGGGATGACGGGAGAGACTGTCGACGGGGAAGGCTTGAGACATCCAAAGCCTATCTTGCCAGGCACGCTTCCCTGAGAAAATGAGTCTTGTCGCGTACGCTACTATTTGGACAAGTGTCGTGCGCGGCCCAATCGCTCCCAGAGGGATGGCTTGCTCAACACACTTGCTTGCCCAGGAAGTATCTTACGCTCCACGCTACTCGGGGGCAATTCTGGTAAAAGTGGTATCTTCTCCAACACGCCATGGCCAAAGGCCCCTGCCACTACTATAAATACTTCCACGCCCTCCAAAATTGAGGTACGCATGCTTCTACCCCGACTCTGGCACTCTAGAGTTGTGAGCAATACTAACTTAACCATCGGAGGGTCGTTGGCCGGTACCACGCCGGTACCTCCCTTTGAGGTTCATTCTACTTTTGCAGGTTAGCCCGAAGTGCGTGAAGACCTTGCAGCTTACTGAGTTGATTCTGGGCATCATCATAGGCTAAATGGCTAATCAATGGTGGAACCCTAAAATGCATCACAAAGTACTCTCTGGTCTCTGCAAGGGCATGAAGGCCCACTATTTCATTAAGAAAGATGTTTTATATTAAAAAAAAAAATGGATTCCTCTTTATGCATGTTTCTGATTGAACTTTCCTATATTCTCCTCAGTTAACATTCATGAAATTTGGGAAAGAAAATACTCCATTTTATGCCTTATCAAAATACCAAAACAATGTCATTCCTTTGGCTGAGCAAAAACAGCAATTTCCCACAGTCCAAAGCTCTCTTATGGCTACAATGGGTCATGCAGCAACTGAAAAGTTTCTTTCCAAGTCTTTGTTCTTCATTAGCATTGGTAGTAATGATATCTTTGGTTATTACCATTCAAAAGGTTCTTTATCAAAGCAAGATTTCATGTTTAATTACTTTAGGACTCACTTATGAGAACCACTTAAAGGTGACATCTCTCTCTCTCTCTCTCTCTCTCTCTCTCTCACACACACACACACACACACACACACACAGTAATTTAGCCTGATATTTTACTGACATCATGCTAATTTGGCACTCTACTCAATGTTAGAGCAAGGAAGTTTGGCATTATAAGTGTCCCACCAATTGGTTCTTTTCCATAATCAAAGAACCTATAATGCTACCCGGGATGTTTGGGGGAACTGAATGACCACGCAAGAGCTATTAATGCAATGCTTAATTCCCTATTGTGCAAGCTCAGCTCAGAATTTGAGGGCATGGAGTACTCACTAGGAAATGCATAAGAGATAACATACAATGATATTGAGAACCCACTTCCATTCAGTGAACAATTCACTCGTAGAGAAATATAACATGCATTTATACATTTAAAGAAAAAGTTTTTGCTTAAATCACAACGTATTTTGCAGACAATCTATTTAATCCCATATGTCCGATTGCCAGTTCAGATTCTAGACTGTGATTCCTAGCACTAATGCATTTTATTTTTACAATTAGTATAGTAAGTATGAAGACAACTAAAATCTAATGATTTTTAACTTTTCCAGATTTTACAGAGGTAAAAACTGCATACTGTGTAGTGGGGAAGTTCAATGTAGAATCCATTTGTGATTCGAAAGCAAATCTTTGTCTGAATCATAAGGACCACTTGTTCTGGGATTTATTTCACCCAACACATGCAGCTTCTGAGCTTGCAGTCCCTATTAGCTTCTCTCAGTTAGACTATGACTAGTAGACAAAGTAGTCATTGGAGCTTCCCGATTAGAGTATTTGTATTGCAAAAACAGAACTGTCTTCCCACTTTTTTTAGTTTTTTCTTTCTATTGTGTCATTGTATGTTTCTGTCAGAAATATGTTAATGCACTGGCACAAATGAATGTGAAAGCATAATTTTGATCTAAATGTTCAGTAACTTTGGCCCGTTTGGATTGAGGGGGGAGGGAGAGGGAGCGGATGGGAGTAGAGTAGAGTTGACTGAAAATAAGCTAATTTTGGGCCAATTCCACTCTACTCTACTTTACTCTCCCTCCCTCCCTCCCTCCCCCCTCAATCAAAACGGACTATTAATCTTCAGTTGGATAATTGTTATGATTATCAAAAGAACCTGATACCTCAGACTTCAGAGGCAGGGATATATTTTTCAGCCTCCTAGTTATCAAACCCTGCATATTGGCTTACCAACTCATTTTGCTGTGTTGATTAAAGCAAGCTTGTGGTAAATCAAAAGAGTATATTGTTAATATAAGCCTTTCTTGGGCGTTTCTTAGATTCTGATCCTCTTGCTTATTGTTCTTTCATTAATTTATTAATGTAATCGTTGTGTATTATTATTGCAGTGCCGACAAAAGACAACTAGCCACTGGCTTGTCCTCCTTGTTTATGTCATAATGAAGTTAGCTTTTGCAAGTCCCCACTAAACAATTTACAGTTCAGAAACCAAATTTGTTTAATCACAGATATCAGTCATAAAAAGATGAAAGATGGCTTGCCACTTTAACTTTATTGTAATGACAAGATATTTTTACATTTGCCTTTATCAAAGATTCAGCAAAATAATGCAAAATCATTTTGTTCATAATAAATTTAGCCGACTAAAATGTTACATTAATATAGTTCAATAAAAGCGCAATAATAATAAATACTATGCTTAAGATTTTACCTATTACGAGTTTGAGATCTTTTTTAATAATAAATTTGGATTTTGATTGAGTGTTTTTGAAGCAAACATGCCTTTTCCCATTATGTAAATGCACAAAAATAGTTTGAAGTTGACCAAAATGAACTAAAGTGATTTGAATGGACCGAATTGGACCAAACAGAGAGAATAGGACCAATGGACTAAATAGGAACAAGGTCAAATAAGCACGAATGGACTGAATATGACTGAATGAGACCAAATTAGACCAAATAGGATCAATGTGGATTTAAATAAGACCGAATGGAACCAAAGTGGACAAAATGAACCAAATAGGACCAAAGTGGACGAATGGCCCAAATAGAACTGAAGTGGATCAAAGTGAATAGAATGAACCGAATAGGACCAAATAGAACCAAAGTACACATAATGGACCGAATAGTACCAAAGTGGACCTAAAAAGACCGAAGTGGATAGAATAGGACCAATGTGGACCGAGTGGGCCTAATGTAGACTGAATAGACTAAATTAGACCGAAGTTGGCAGAATAGGACCAACGTCGACCGAATAAGGCTAATGTGGAGTGAATGGACTAAAGTGGCCTGAATAAGACCGAACGGAGTTTAGTGGACAGAATGGACTAAATAGGACCAAATGGACCGAATAGGACAACATCAGACCGAATAGAACCAATGTGGACCGAATAAGACTTTTGATTATTTATCATTTTTAACGAAGAGAATTTATAACAATAAGCAAGAACTTTACCTCTTTCATTGTTGGCCTTCTGGAAGATGAATGCAAGAGATAGAGGCGTGCTGCACTCATCATTATTTCTATCTCTTCTTTGTCGAAGTCTTCGTGTAGATAACGATCTATTAGATGTTCAAGTATGCAACTTCATCTCACTGTGCCACTCACTATAACCTTATTTTTTTTCTCAAATTTACTGATAAAACAAAGGAAAATATGTAAGCCTGCATCTTTGGTGAGAGTGTACTCAACATGGAAGATAAATATGACTACTCGGTTTTAAGAGCTAAATGACAAATATAATTATAGTGATTATATTTGCTTTGAAAAACTGTGGACTGGGGGTGCCAAATTGCTTTGAAACACTGTGAGACGTAATCATGCATAGTGGTTAGGCCATGAAGTGTCATAATTACAAAAATGAATTATAATTATGATATACTAGCCTCTAAGCACGCTTTCACGAATTAAGAATGGGAATTATTCTGTTAAAAAGTAAGAATGGGAATTGCTCTAAGAGACATGTGTGAGTACTAGGATGCAGCACATCTTGCAAAGGATGCCAACCATTGAAACTTGATTACAATTATTGGTTTTCATACCTTCAAACTTTAATGGGACTCAAGCTCTCAACTCGTGGTATTTAATTGTGGAGGGAATTGTTTTATACTTTAGTGCTCCTTAAGCAAGAAGTTTGCCAAAAGCAAACATTCTAGGGAAAATGTTTTTCAAATTTTGTTTGCTTAAGTGTGTTTGGAATTAGCTTTAAGTTTTAACTTTTAATTTTTATGTATAGCTTTTTAAACCTCAATTTTCCCACTTTTTCTCAATTTAAAAATTTTTTCAAGATACAAGTATGCTTTAGCATACTTTTAGTAAAAATTTAAATTAGCTGTTCCCAAACAAATACTTAATCATTTAAGAATTAAGCAATAGCTAAAGGGCAGTTGAGAGCCTGTTTGGTAGCAGTTTTCAAGTATTATTATTCAAAATAATGTGAAAATTATTGTTTAAAAAGTGTTGTGAAAACACTCATAATGCAAAAAAAGTGTTTGGTCTTATGTTTCAAATAACCTATTTTAAAAAATATAAAAAATATAATTATATATTTGCTACATGGATATATATTTTTTAAAAAGTAAGACTTAGGTACAGTACTTATGTGCTGTTCTTTAGGTTCCCTTTTAAGATTATGCCATGTGAATTTTTTCTCATAAGATAAAAATGTATTTTTTAGTTAAATAGACACATGAATGAATCTTAAGGAGAAAACCTAAAGAATAACACTGTAACTAAATTTTATCTTTTTTTTTTTTAAATGATGAAAAGAATATTATTAAAAAAAAAAAGGGGGGGGGGGGGGGGGGGGGAGAGAGAAGGAGAAAGTGGTGGCCCGTGGAAGAAAAAGAAAGAAAAGCACGTCCTTGAACATGGTTTTTGGTTAAAGTGTTGGGCAGTAACATGGTTTTTGTTGTTAAAATTGTGCAATTTGAGAAAAGCACAAGGTCGTTGCGTTTTTAAAGTTTCGGACTTTACGGGTTAAGTCAAAGTCAAAGTCATTGTCTGCATCGCCTGTTTGCGCGGTGCGTTTGCTATAAGTTTTGGCCCCCTTTTTTTTTTTTTTTTTTTTTTTTTAAGTCAGCGTGTTGTGCAATATTTATTGGCATGGACAGTGATTTTAGGCCAATAAAAATATATAATATGGTACAACAGTAAAAAAATTATTTTTTTTTATTTTTTTTATTTTTAATTTTCACCAAAATAAACTGTATTCAAATATATACTACACATACAAAATTAGCTCAACAAATTTTTTAAAAGCAAAACTTTTCTAAATTTTTTTTTGAAGTTTTTATAGTAGTTCTCTGGATCTAGCCACCGCAGCAATTTCAAATGAATTTTTCAACTTAAAAAAAAAAATGAAACAACTCAATAAAAAAAAAAAAAAAAAAACAAAATTTGGAGATACTGATCTTACGCGCTTTTGCTAAGTAACAGATAACAATAGAAGTCGTATAAAAAAATAATAATAACAATAGAAGTCTTCCACTGAAGTCTTCGCTTTAAGGACAGAGACAAAAAAAAGACTGTTGGTTGGCGTTCTCCGAAGAAGACGGAGAGGGAGAAAAAGAAGGAGACTTTGGGTACCAGCAGGTTTATCTCTTTTTCTTCTTCTTTTTCGCTACTTAAATTTTTTTATTGAAAAGTTGAATGTTGGACATATAATACAAACATAATAGAAATAATTATGTGATAATTGTGATTAAACCTACAAACTTTTTAAGGAAAGTCCAATAGTTTGTTTTGTGATAATGCCATTATTTTTTATTTATTTATAAATAATTCCACATTTTTTTTTTTTTTGAGAAACAATTCCACAATTGAACATTATGATATATTTGTTTTAAAGTTATTATTTAGCAAATATCACAAGTCATAAACTTATTATATATTAAATTATTTATATTATAATTTTGCACTGTTACCGTTGAGATTGATGGGTGTATTTTTGATAAATCACATTACAACGTTTATGAGCTGCGAATTCTAAACAAAACAAAGCTCTTTGCGTTTTAAAATCGCAATTTCTTACAATTAAAATGGTCGTTTGTGGCGTTTTCATTACAAAACGCAACTTTGTTCGGTTGAAATTACGGGCCCAAACGGACTTACACGTGTGTGAATTTCGGGAGGGAAATTATTTTCCGTTAAATTGGCTGATTTGTGTTGTTGTTTGGGCTGATTTGTATTTGTTTGGACAAATTTTTAGTTCAACAACTAAGATAGGGGTTAAATTTTATTTTTAATGGGCTTAAATATATATATATATATATATATATATTCAAAACTCAAAACCCATGTGAATTTAACACTAATAGGAATTGAATCCGGCGTTGCTTCAAGAAAGTTTCCAGCATTACAATTAATACTGTCGTTTTTTCAATTTCCAAATCTGTAAGTTGTCATTTTTCACACATATTCATCACTTCTATTTCTTTCATTTCACTTCGTTCTTGAAGTGGAAAATCCACATCAAATTGCTTTCTTCTTCCTTAATTTACTTTCCTTTTAATTTTTTTTTTTTGGTAAACTTCCTTTTAATTTCTTACTCTTCAGTTTTTATTTTTTATTTTTTATATTATTATTATCATTATCATTATTTTTTAATGTACTTAATTTATATCTATATTGTAGTTTAAGATTTAAAAGGATATTTCCACCAGTTTCCATGAGGACTGGAGGAGCCCCAACTTCTTCACTGGATTCTTCTTCAACAGCTCAGTGGAAATATGATGTGTTTCTCAGTTTTAGAGGCATCGACACCCGTAAAAGTTTTACTGACCATTTATATGCTGCTTTGAAACGGAAGGGCATTTTCACCTTTAGGGACAACGAAGGACTTGAGAGAGGAAAATATATATCAATGGAGCTCTTAAAAGCAATTGAAGAATCAAGGTTTGCTATTGTCATTTTCTCAATAAACTATGCATTTTCAACATGGTGCTTGGATGAACTTGCAAAGATTGTTGAATGCATGAAAGAGACAGGATTGATAGTTTTGCCGATTTTTTACAATGTGGATCCACGTAATGTACGGAAACAAACGGGAACTTTTGAACAAGCTTTTCATGAACATGCAGAACGTTTTAAAGAGAACATGGAAAAAATAGAAACGTGGAGATCTGCTCTAAGAGAAGTGGCTAGTCTCTCCGGTTGGCATTTACAAGATAGGTAATTTCTATGACAAATTTATTTTTATTGATATATACTTCACAATAATTCTTTCATACCACAAAATACATAAATAGTTTTATAGGATGTATCATAATATGCACAGATTAAAATATTACATATACTAGTTAAAATTGGTTGTATTTTTGGGACTGTGCGCAAGTGGTGCTTATACTATTACAAGTAGTTTAAGACCCCTTGCCTTTAGGACTTAAGAAAAGCTCCTTTTTTTTTTTTTTTGGATTAAAACAGAACTACTTGATTCAAGAGCATAACTTTCTATGAATTATAAATTTATTAACTTCTTCTTTATATCATAAATCTATTAACTTTTTTTATTATCTTCATTATATTTCGATCTCCGCCAATATCAAAAACCAATTGGTACCATAGGTAGAAACTCTTAAAAAAAAACCCCAAAAAATTTATTTATTACTATTTTTCTTTTTCTTTTTTGGCAACATACGGACAAATTTTTCCCTTGATTTTTTTTTTTTTCACTTCTTCCTCCAATATGGGGGGGTGGGGGATAGAATCAAAATTCAATCACCAACAAAATTTTAATGAGTATGCTGTAAAATTAATTGTAGGAGTTTCTAAAGACTTTGAATTTTTCAGATTCTCCATGTTGAATTGGACATGAAAAGGTAGAAGCACAATCCTAAGAAAAACAAATACTAAGCATAATAATACTAAGTATAATTAAATTTCAAATGTGCCACCCAATCAAAATCCTTGAGAATTAAGAGCAACATGAACATTGATAAGAATCAGTCTGATAATAAAGATCTATCATTAGGAGCGGACGTCATAGGTTAAAACTCTCTAAAAAAAAAGAATCAAAGAAAATTAACATAAAAAATTCTATCACACCCAATTGATCAAGCCAGTTTCACACAATTAATTGGTGATAGTTCCCCACCCTCCAAAAACAAAAAAACAAAAAAAATCTGAAATCACAACAAATAATCAAAAACTCGAACCCATAGCCATTAACAAATAATCCAAAATCACACCTAATCTCTCTCTCTCTCTCTCTCTCTCTCTCTCTCTCTCTCTCTCTCTCTGTCTGTGAAAAAAAAAATAAAAAAATAAAAAAACATAACTCATAGTTGTGACAACAAACCCAACCCAAACCGGGAGTCGTACTCCAAGGCTAGCCCAAACAAGGCAGTGGTCTTCCTCAAGAACATGGATGAGGTGGACAAGGTATTGAACGGCTGAACTGCTTCAACACCAACGAGGATGATATGATCTTTGTGTCAGAGGTGCACGCTGTCTTCTATTCCCTTGACTTCTTCTCACCAGCTCCATTGCATCATGGCCGAGCAATTAGGTGCTGCAAAAATGCCTAGTTCATCTTCTCTCTCTCTATTTATATATATATATATATATATATATATATATTTTAAACTTTACTTTTGTCATTGCTTTCTCACTCTTTCTGGAGAGAAAATTGGGGAATGGAATGTTGGGCAAGGGATCTTTGTATTAAGCTAGTCCCATGGAACTGTTCACGTGTCACACTCTGAAAAAACTCTATAGGTGAATGCCTAATGATTTCATTTTAGCTCAAACTTTATTGATTTAAATGTAGTAACTAATTGAAACTTTGTGTGCTAAATAAGGCAAAACTATAAGTGTAAATTGTGACCGTATTTATTTTCGCTTGCTTTGGTAAGTTAAGTTTACCCACCACAAACTTCTCTGGTCAAAATCTACCTCTAAAAATGGGTGATAGACCATAATTTGTAATGACAAAGAAAATTAATTAATGATATGAAGAAGACACAATCAATTATTAAGTAACGCAATTCTACAATCTTTGACAACCATTCAACAATTCATCAATCTGCCCCCCAATAATTTAAGTCGATCAACGACCAATTTTGGAGACATTTATAACACTTCTTACAACTCAATGTGATGCTTTCACGATCCAAAGTTACCTTATGCCAAGTTATAGATTGGATAAAATTCATGGTGGCCATGTCAAATGTTTTTGGAAAAGATTTAACCTTGGCTCACTTATTGTTTTGAGTCAAAGTTAAATTAAAGCACATTTTAACCATTTTATTCACAAACCAATTGTTTATTTAATATTATTCTATACAGAAGATGTTTAAACACAATTTTGAAGAAGTAGAGTTTCAAGGAGTGTACAATATATAAGAGTTCATTGTAATAGAAACTCAAAGAACATCTTCTCTTAACGCCCTATTTGTTTCAATAAAAAACATTGTGTAAAGATATTTTTCCGTAATTTTTAGTATTTGGTAGCATAAAAAAAATGAGTCAGATGAAAATTATCTATAGTCAACATAAAAAGTGTAGCTTATTTTTAGAGATTGTTTTTCTACTAATTGTTTTTAGAAAACAACTTTATCTCACAGCGAATTAAATAAGAGAAGTTAGGAGATTATTTTCCAACTAATTTTAAGTTGCTACTCAAATCTAGGAAAATGAGATAGATTTTTAGAACATAATTTTCTGAAAATGAATAATTTTCTAAAAAACATCATCGCTGAAGCAAACAAGAAGGAAAAAAAGAAAAGCATCTGAAACCTTTTTTTTTTTTTTTTTTTTTTACTCTTCAACAATGAAAATCACATACCTTAATTTGGGCCTTGATTCAAGAGGGAAGAAATTGGGTTTGTGTTGGCACTAAGGCTTCAATCTTTTTTTTCCCCCCTACAGAAACCATTAACATCTCTTCACACATTTTACAAATACTAGCTTGTAACCCCATACATATGCATTGATATGCTTAAAGATATACAATAAAATGCATAATATAATTCTTATATATATATAATTTAAATACTATTGATAGTCATTTTTATATTTGTGAACTCTTTAAAAAATTTTGTAAGGATATTATTAGGTATAAAATGTAAATTATACATGTTTTTTTTTTTTTAATTATTGTGAAGCATTTTTTTTTTACAATTAATTTATTCTAGACTATTTGGTTATTGTACTTAATAACTCACTTGGATGAATATTTATGATGTAGTCCCATATTTGATTCTAAAATTAAGAAATAAAATTTTTTAAAAATAAATAATTTAGGACACGTAGTGCAAAATTGGAACTCTAATTTGGAATTATAATTTGAGTTTCTCTCAACTTCACCTATATAATTTGAGTTTCTCTCAACTTCATCTATTATTATATATAGATTAGTACTTTTCCCCCCTAAAGAAAACATTACCATCTCTTCACTCTTTTTACAAGTATTAGAAAGCATTTTCAGCTTTCTGGCTGCTACTTTGGTAAATTTGTCTTAAGTCATTGTTATTAATATTTTGGAAGTACTTCAACTTTATCCTCCACCAATTTTGGTATCACATCTCTATTTTGTTTCCCTTTAAACTTTGGATACTTTAGAACGGCCAAAATTGAAAATTAGACCCAATTTCAGAACTAATTAGTTAGTAAGCAAGATTTTCAAACTATATATTTTACTAGCATCTCGAGTCTAAAAGACTCGATTTTGGGACTATAAATCGAGTCTTTAATGCTCGATTTTTATAGTCTGATCATGTCTGATGTGGCGTTTTTTTTCACGTGGCGTCTACGTGAAAATCGAGTATCTAACACTCGATTTCTAAAATAAAAAACCCATTTCACCCAACATCCAAACCCAGAAAATAGAGAGGAAAAATCAGAAAAACAAAAACCCACTCATCGGAGAAGAAACAGATAGATCGGAGAGAGATGAATATCGGGGGAGAAGAAGAGGCTGGCGCGGCCTGGGCAACCCACGGAGGAGAAGATCAGACCGGAGGAGAAGATCTGATCGGAGGAGAAGATCAGGCCACGCGCTGCCTGGGCTCGCGCGCAGCCTGGGCGCGAGCTCGGCCTGGGCTCGCGCGCGGCCTGGGAGCGAGCTCGGCCTGGGCTCGCGCGCGGCCTGGGCGCGAGCTCGGCCTGGGCTCCCGCGCGGCCTGGCCTCGCGCGCGTTCTAGGCTTCCTCCTCTGATCTGATCTTCTCCGATCAGATCTTCTCCTCCGATCTGATCTTCTCTGTTTCGTTGCTAGGATTGTTGTGTTTCTGGGTTGTTTTTTTTTTTTTTTTGATCAGATCAGAGGACGAGCCCAGAATGCGCGCGAGCCCAGGCTGCGCGCGAGCCCAGGCCGCGCGCGAGCCCAGGCCGCGCGCGAGCCCAGGCCGCGCGCGAGCCCAGGCCGCGCGCGAGCCCAGGCCGCGCGCGAGCCCAGGCCGCGCGCGAGCCCAGGCCGCGCGCGAGCCCAGGCCGCGCGCGAGCCCAGGCCGCGTGTGGCCTGATCTTCTCCTCCGATCAGATCTTCTCTGTTTCGTTGCTGGGATTGTTGTGTTTCTGGGTTGTTGTTGTTGTTTTTTTTTTTTTTTTTTTTTTTGTGGGAATGGGTTGTACACTTAAACTTAAATTTTTTTTTGGTTTGAAAATCGAGTCTCTAAGACTCGATTTTCATGTGTTCGCCACGTTAGCTCAAACGCCATGTCAGACTCATCGGACCATGAAAATCGAGCATCAAAAACTCGATTTATAAGCCTAAAATCGAGTCTCTTAGACTCGAGATGCTAGTAAAAAATATAGTTTGAAAATCATGCCTACTAACTAAATAGTTCTGAAATTGGGTCTAATTTCCCATTTTGGCCCTTTAGAACGATAAAAATAAATAAAAAAGATAGACGACAGGTTATGGTTTCTAGGACACAAGATTTATATTCTTTTATACTCAAGCAACCTCCAAAGGAATATAAATCCTCTATCCTATTGAGTCTTTTAATTTAATTAAGCCCACCAATCACAACGTCCCATTTATCATTTTTTTCTTTGCTTATATAAAAACAAATAAAAAATCAAACACATGGCACACTGTAGTTGGTAAGGTATAAAGTTGAACACTAATTAAGAATGCAACAAGAGATTTTTTTTCCATTAAAAGGTCATAAGCTTTTAAATTTAACGTGTTCAACACAAGATATTCTATTAATTCCCCATGGGGGTACCTAGTAACCCAGGTAGTGGACTCATTGGTCTAGGGTATGACCTAAATTTAGAGGACCCAAGTTCAATCCATCACACTATTGACCCATGGGGTTTTCAGAGTGTCTTCTCTTCCTCTTTCACTATTTTTTTCACTTTTATTTTTGGTTCTATGATTGGGAAGGCCCACATGTCTTAGGAAAGAACAACAAATGTTTATTATTAACTAAACATATGCAAGGGTGCAGAACACACACATATATAACATTTTTCCTAATAAGTAATAGATGATACACATTCATGGTAATAGATAGAAGCATAATAAATTTTGAGAAGCATAATATATTCAGGTTGAGTCTTTTTATATTTTCTATTCTTGAATTTGCACATTAATATACTTTTCTCACAATTAAAATCTAATTGGAAGGACATTTGGCGTGAAATTTTATTGTATTTAAAATATGGAGATAGTTGGCATCAAATAATAGGAGACTTAGAATGACGCTCGGCACAAAATTGAAGTGCTATTAGAATCTGACTAGCTTGTAACATGTGCTTACGCGTGGAAACAATGAACGATAATAAATAATAATAAAAAAATTGAAGAGTTTTGCAAATATTTGTTAGGATTTTGTAGATTATTATTACTACTATTATTATTTTTAATATTGTTATTATTATTAATCATGTAAAAAATATGAATAATAATATTATTGTTATTAATATTTGGGTAATGAATAGAATACTATGAAACTAGGGACACATGACGCAAAATAATTGAAATCCAGTTTGAGATATTATTAGATTTTCTCTCAACTTTGACTTTAATTATATATATATATATATATATATATGATTTGTGATGAAACCAAATTCGTTAGTTGATATGTTCGTCCAGACAGAGTATGAACCAATGAATCTGTATTCTTGCACGAGATCAGAAATGGTGTTCTCTCGTAAAGGTCACCAATGTGGTGTCAGCCAATGGACCTCCGATGACAAAATCAGATGTTTTAGAGAGAGATAATGATAAGGATTGGGAGTATTATATCTTATGTTCGTGCCTTTGCTTGGGTTTTAAGGTGGCTTATATAGGTCTCAACCTTACTAGCAATTGGGGGCTTTCAATGGTGGTTGAATGCTTCTTTGTAATGCTTCTAGTGATTAATGAGGTAAGTTAAAGACCCCTTCAACAGTCAGGCCTGCATGCTCGTCTATGTGTAACGGCCTATGCAGTAAATGCTCTTTTATGGCACTTTGGTCATCCAATGGTCGTCCAATGCCCCCTATTCCGTGATGGTCATTACCCATAATGACGATCTTAGTAATGTGAAAGATCACTCCGTGCCAGACGTGGCTCTTAAGATTCCGTTTCTTTTTCATTTAATGCAATGTGATGGTGATGTATGTGAAATGGCCACGTGTCGTGTTCTAACTGGCTAGATCTGGCATCCCTTTCGACGAAAACTTTGGGCTTCCCGCGTTACGGTTTTTGAGGTTACCCTTAAATTTTTCTCCTTCTTCTCTTTACATTCCTTCTGTTTCTTCTCCATTTTTCTACAACTCTCCTTCCTCTGAGCTTAAGTTTTCCTTAGCTTCTTCTTCTCAGGTATGGTCTTGTCTTTCCTTGTTTGATTTTTACTCTTTTTCATGCGTTAATGGTTGACTATTCTAAAGTTAGTCATCTCTCTCCTTCTTTTCTTTCTTCTTTACTCGTTTAGGGGCTTTTCTCGAGTCTTCAGGTGGTCATTGCCCCCAAGTTAGTGCTTTTAGATTAGTACTGACCAAGTTGTAAAAACGTCTAGATTCTTCTTTAGGAACTTTACTATTTCTTCCTTCGTTGAGGGATCAAGGTTCATCCCTTCTTTTGTTTTCTTCGTCGGCTCCTCCTCTATCAACTCAACTATTTATAGTGCTTCTACAGCTTCTGAATTTTTCTCCTCGATCATCCAAGTGTGGTTTCCCTTCGAGGCCAATGCCACTTGATAGCATTTGGGAGCCAACACTTGGTCACCTTTTATCTCTCCTACTCCATGTTCCGTCAGGAATTTCACCTTCAGGCAATATGTTAATGTTGCAGCTTTCCAATGGTTGAGTGTAGATCGTCCTATTATCACATTACAGGACGAGGGGCAATCAACAACTAGGAAATTAAGTTGTTTGGTTACCTGGAAAGGATACAAGTCGGCTGTCACTGCCAGGATTATTATTCCCTTTAGGTATACTTTGTCACCACTAAAACTGACAAGGGGAGAAAGAAACAGATGAACTACCCTCAGCTGTCGAAAAGCTGGAAGGTATATGATGTCAACAGAGCTCCTGTTGTCCACCAGGACTCGTCTAGTGTTGAATCCTTGTATCATAAGTATGATAACTAGTGGGTCATCATGTGGTTTCACTCCTTTAGCATCTTCTTCAGAGAAGACCATATCTATGGATTCTCTTTTTTAGTGTTTTAACAGCAATGTTGTGTGGACGTTGTTGACCTGTCTTTGCTACGACTTCTTGAGGGACTTAAAAGATCCTCCCGCCGTTGGACCTCCGTTGATCATCCTTATTTCTCCAATGGCAACCATTGGACAATTTTGCTGCTTTTCTTCGTCTCTGGGCTTATCCTCCGATCTTGCTCGTTGATTATGTTTGTATCGTCTTGGTGCATCTTTTTTCACAAACTTTTGCAACTTCCCCTTCTGGATCAATTCTTCTATCTGCTCTTTTAAGTCTCTACACTCATTTGTTGATGTCCGTGATCTCGATGGAAACAATAGTACTTCTTATTGCAAGCGCTCGGTGAAGATTTCAATGGCTTTGGCCATTTAAGACGATGGCCGTCTTTAATCTACATCAAGATCTTGTCAATAGGCATTACCAGGGTGTGAAATTCGCTGTCCTCTTAGTTCTATCGTTCCTAGGCTTGACGTTGTCATGGCTGGACGAGTAATCCTTTATGTCCCTCTTTTTCCCTTTCAGGTCTTCTTTAGTGTCTTTTCTGTCTTTTTGAGTATCTCCTACTCTAATTGCGGCTGGAGCAACTTCTGCGTTTGTGTATTTCTAGGCTTTTAACAACAACTCCATCATTGACTTTGAAGGGCTCTTTGCAAGCGCGACCACAAATTATTTGGATTTTAAACCTACTTTGAACGTAGTTAGTTGCACTTTATCCTCAACCTTATCAACTTCCAGCGCTTCCCTGCTAAACCACTTCACATATAATCTTAGTAGTTCCCCTTCTTCTTGTCTGACCATGAGTAGGTGATCCATTGGACTTTTTTGTCACTGCTCGCCGACAAAGTGACGTACAAACAGGTTGCTTAGTTGTTTGAAATCTTCTATGGATGATTATGCCAACTTGCTAAACCATACTTGTGCTGCTCCCTTGAGGGTCATTAGGAAGGACTGGCACACGATCACATCTAGGTTTGCTGTAGGCTCAAGGTCATCTTGAATATGGTTATGTGATCTAACGGGACTTTCAAATTGTCATACGACTCGAGCTGTGGAAGGTGGGACTTTGGTGGCAAGGGACATTCCATAACCTTTGTCGTGAAAGGCAAATTAGTCCTTTTCACCATTCTGTCCAAGTTTTTGGTTGTTTTCTCCTTTATTGCGTTTTTCAATTCATCCATTTCTTTTCTCATGCTTCTAAGTATATCATCATTCGCCCTGTTGGATCATTCTATTCTTTTCGACCCATCCTTTCCATTGCTATTCTCCAGGTCTTGCTGTAACGCCCCAAAATCATAAGCAATAAAAGTCTATTAAATCTGAATAATCCATAAAAATATTAAAAAGGAACCAACAACCTTAATTCTCATCACAAAAGTCAGAGCTCTAATCCACCAAAGACAAAATATCCTTAAAATTATTCTCCAATACAAAGTTTAAAGCCATAAAAAAAATAATAATAATAAAGATCATGAGTTCCACAAAATAGTTCGTAACTGCTGTCTCCCAAGAATCTCTACTCCAATAATCCCTCTAAAGTATCTATAAGGGGAAATAAAGAGGGGTGAGATAACTCAATAAGTGGAATTCATTAACATTGGGGTATGGGAACAACCTTTCAAATAAATAAATTCTTACAACAGTTTCATAACTTGCAATTCATCAATATTTTATCAGCAAATATTTCATATAAAAGAAAATATCTTTATATTGTGAGCCATCATAATATCTATATATCAATACCATCATAAACACAATTTCCTAAGTTTTTCTCGTGGTCAACGTTTACGCCCTGTTGACAGGGTTGTGCTGTCCCCTTTTTAGGATTGGAGCCTCCTTTTCATCCCCTTTCTTAAGGATGACTCCTTTGGAACCTAAAGGTGCACTCCCTTGCTAAGGAGCTTCCTTTTTGGATCTTCAATAGTATACTTCCTTACTAAGGAGTTATCAATGTGCACTGTCCCCTTTTCTGGGACCGTCCCTTGCTAAGGACTAGCTGCAGTATGATGGTCCCTTGTTAAGGACTAAATACAATACTGAACTTCAAATCACGACTTGCCATAGGTTTTCAACACATATTCAATATGCTCACAAAAATAACCCATTCATAAATCTCAATAATATACGGATATATTCACACATACATGTTTAAATAAATTTAGGTTGTCCCACAAGTTTTTCATAAAACAAATAGTCAATGTGCACATCAAACATTTATAAAATATCAATTTAAATATAGAATATCAACATATTTCTCTAATATAGAATAGTTTAATGATCAACACTGTTTTGGGAAAACCCCCTAAAATTAGTAAACACCACTTACCTCTTAATTGCGAAAATAAAAGAAATCAACCTCCCTTGAATCACAACAATTCAGCAGAATTAGAACCTAGCAACACCAAAAATAGGTTTATCAATACACAATTTCCCACTTAAAAATCTATTTTCACGTTCAAAAGGTTTTATCCTAGTCAATATTGATATATCCAAAATCCTCCATTTATTCACTTAACTATCCAATTCACTCTAACATTACATCTATCCAATTTAATATTGGAAGCCACATATAGTCTTAATTCATCAATCTAGTGGCTCGGAATGTATTCACTCTAATATCATATATATTCACCAAACATTGGAAGCCATGTGATATATATACATATTTGATGAACCCCATTTATATCTATTAGTCAAAAGTAGAAGCCACATATTATTGTACTCTTAATTTATCAATCCGGTTGCCTATATTCTCCCTTGATGCCGCTGGAAATCTACTAACTCTAAAATTATATATATATATATATATATATATTCAACCCAACATGGCAGCCACGTCCTAGACTCACCAACAATTCCTTTTAGCCGTTGGACTAGTCTTAGACAAGAATAAAAGGTGATGGTTGAATTGGTCAACAATGAAGGCTATGTGAAATTATATACTAACCATGGAGCACCTTTTTTCCCATTAATTTAACCATAGTTTTAAATCCAAGATGGCCATATACGGTTATAAATATAAAACCACAAGGCAGCCCCTTTTTCCCTTTCACATGGTGACAAAAAAAAAATGATAAAGTCCAACCCTTTTCCTCTATTAAGTATACATCAAAGTCTTTCCTGACATATTGACCATCATTTATCTAATATAATACAATATAAGAGCACTTTTCTAGTAGTATAATTAGTCCAGGTTCAAGACAAATGCTAGCTATTGACTATTCAACCTTCTTAGGTTTGGAGCAAGACAACCATACCTGAACAACTTGTGCAAGCCGTAGAGAAGAAAAGAAACAGCTCTCCCTAATGTGTTGCGGCTGAAAGCAGAAAAAGAAGGGTACACATGTAACTTAAAAGGTAAAAGGCTAGGGTTATCAAGGCTCATATATTTTTTTTACTTATGCCACTTCACTTGGGCTTCAAATTATTTTTAATATCCTAGGCCCAAATCAATAAATCCATTTAATTGTGGGCTTCCTTTTTAATTTACGTTTAAGAATTAAATAAGGAATAAAATTATGGGGTGTTACACTTGCACCTCATCTTCATTCTTGTTGTTTTTGATCCTCCTCGGTGAACGATTTTCTTCCTGTTGTAGCCGTTGTCTCATTTCTTAATTCTGCTTAGTTAATTCTTCTATATTGGCCGTGAGCGTTTGGATTTGCAAGGCCAATGCCACCAAATCTCGTGGTATGTTGGATTCCATCTGGATATTGAAAATGGTAAAGCTACACTTTCAAATTGAAGTTCGAAAGTCGTTCCCCACAGCCGGCGCCAAACTGATGAAGCTAAATTCGTCAGTTGATATGTTCATCCAAACGGAGTATGAACCAATTTATCTGTATTCCTGCACGATATCAAAAATAGTGTTCTCTCGTAAAGGTCACTAGTGTGGTGCTAGCCAATGAACCTCCGATAACAAAGTCAGATGTTTTAGAGAGAGATAATGATAAGGATTAAGAGTATTATATCTTATGTTTGTGCCTTTGCTTGAGTTATGAGGTGGCTTATATAGGTTTCAGCCTTACTAGCCGCTGGGGGCTTTCAAAGGTGGTTTAAATGCTTCTTTGTAACGTTTCTGGTGATTAATGAGGTAAGTTGAAGACCCCTCCAACGATTAGGTCTATGTGCTCATTTGTGTAATGGTCCATGCATTAAATGCTCTTTTATGGCACCTTGGTTGTCCAATGGTTTCATTGGATGACAGGATTTTCTTGGTTCATCAATTTGGATTTTGAATTAAATTTTCACTCAACTTCCACCATAATATAATATATATGATTCATTTTTCAACCAAATATAACAAAATTTGTAGCATCCCAACCCGTCCATTTGCCATATATATCTAATATATAATCATATAATTCTTATATGGGTAGTTCTGTTACTTGAGCTAATGATTTCGTATTTGTTTGCCAAAGTATTATTGCCTAATATTTTTCTTCTTCCCGGGGGTTTATGGTTGGTTTGGATCATCACCTAATTATTGTTCTTTCTTCTCCACAGGTATGAGTCAGAATTTATCCAAGAGATTGTGGGGCTAATATTGCATAAATTGCACTTGAAATTCTCAATCAATACAAATAGCATTACCAAAAACTTGGTAGGAATAAATTTTTCAGTGGATGAATTAATCACTTCATATTTACATCTCCATGGGAACAATGTTTACATGATTGGGATTTGTGGTATGGGGGGAATTGGAAAGACAACTCTTGCTAGAGTTGTTTATGATATGTGCTCTAATCATTTTGAAGGTTCTAGCTTCATTGCTAATGTCAGGGAAGCTTATGAAAAAAATGGTTTGCTTCCATTACAAAAGCAGCTACTTGTACAAATTTTGGAGGAAAGAAATATAGATATATGGAATGTTTATGATGGAGTTACCATGATCAAGAATGGGCTACGTCAAAAAAAAGTTTTACTTGTCCTAGATGATGTTAATCAATTGGACCAATTAGAAAACTTGGTTGGAGAGCATGACTGGTTTGGACCAGGGAGTTGGATTATTATAACGACTAGAGACAAACATTTGTTGGTCCAACACGGAGTGGATCAAGATAAAATATATAGCCCTAATACATTAAAAGATCAAGATGCTCTTAAACTTTTTTGTTCAAAAGCCTTCAAAAAAGAGCAACCCAAAGAAGGTTTTGTAAACATCTCCTATAGTGTTGTAAACTATGCCAAAGGCCTTCCATTAGCTCTTATAGTCTTGGGTTCCTTTTTGGCTGGAAGAACAATTGATGTATGGAAAAGTGCATTGGAGAGTTTAAAAAAAATCCCGAAAAAAGAAATAGTTGATGTACTCAAAGTAAGTTATGATGGACTAGAGGAAATGGTAAAGGAGATATTCTTGGATATTGCGTGTTTCTTTAGAGGGGAGGAGAAACATAAAGTAATGGAGATATTAAAGAATTGTGGATTTGATGCGAGAATCGGTATAAGTGTTCTTATGGATAAATCTCTCCTAACCATAGAATTCGGAAAATTTTGGATGCATGATCTATTACAAGATATGGGTAGAGAAATTATCCGTCGAGAATCAGCAGAGCCCGGAAAGCGTAGCAGGTTATGGCTTCGTGAGGATTTGCTTCATGTATTGACAAATAATACGGTAAGAATGTTAAAACTAGAATTTTTTTTCAGCAAACAAGAATGATTAGGTATAATAACATTATTTCGTTTAATATATTAGTTCTTCGAAAAAAAATGATCCGATAGATTAGTGGCTACCCAAGTACCTAGCTAACTGTGGAAATATAAATACAAAATTCCATTTAACACGCTAATATATCTTTGACAATTTCTAATATTTTGAAAATATAATGTGATTGTATTATTCCTTGTAAATTTGAATTCATTTTTCTTGATGCAATCAATCTATCATTCATGTCTTGATTACTAACTAAGTCAAAAGAATATTTGATTTTTTTAATAACAAAAAAAAAATTCATATCCTCTATTTTCTTTTTTCACCACTTTAAATAATGTTGTAATTTCTTATTTTTACTTTTCAGTTAAATTTGTTTTTCCTCTGGTTCTTGAATTTCTAAAAGGTAGAATTGCTCCTTTCTAGTTTTAATGTATGGTTATGAAAAAAAAAAAAAAAAAAAACTAAAAAGATAAAAATTTTAATATATGATTCTTAAACAGGGTATCAAGAAGAAAACCTTTACGTAAGATGTTGTATAAGGGCTCAATGGGAAAATTCCCCCCCGCCACCCCCCAAGCTTTCTTAAATCCATCAATGGTTACCACAATATAAAACTTGAGTAATTCTAGAATTCTATCTTTTGTTGCGCAAGTAATTCATTGATCCTTTGCTTTTGATTCTTAGGCAACGGAAGCAATTCAAGCCATAATTCTAAGATGGGGGAGAGTCCAGAACTATTATGTAGCCTTTCCTAAAGCTTTGTCAAAGATGTATAATCTTAGATTGCTTATAATTTATGGTGTGCACATCCCAAATGGACTCGATTATCTTTCTAACAATCTAAGATATCTTAATTGGTTTGGCTATTCTTCAAAATGTTTACCATCCAGTTTCCAACCAGAAAAACTTATTGAACTTACTTTACGGAGGAGCGAAATTGAATATCTTTGGAAAGGAATAAAGGTAATTAGTTCTTACATTTTTTGGAAAGGAATAAAGGTAATTAGTTCTTACTTTACGGAGGAGCGAAATTGAATATTTACCTATTAAACTAAATTCTACATTTTTTGGAAACTGATTATGCCTTTTTTCTCCCTTCTATTGTAACAGTATTTGGACAAGTTGAAGTACATTGATCTTAGATTTTCTTTTAGACTTACTTCGACACCTGAATTCAGCGGGTGTCCGAGCCTTGAGAGACTCTATCTTGTGTTTTGCTATAATTTGGTTAAGATTCACCCATCCATTGGGAAACTCAGTAGGCTTATTGTTTTAGATTTGGAAAACTGTTACTCTCTTATCAATCTTCCTAGCATGAGTTCCAAAATGAAGTCCCTTGAAATTCTTGATCTTCGTTACTGCTCAGGATTAAAGGAGATTGAATTTGGGGGAATTTTAAAAAGTATATCAAAACTTTGTTTGGGTCAGTATGGATTCAACGACTTCGCTACCCGCCCTTTATTAAATCTAAGGGATTGTCATTATCTCTCTGTTTTTGGACCCCCAAAACTTGCCAAATTGCCAGAGAAACTTTGGGAATTAAAGCGTCTGACGGAATTTCAGTTTAGTGGAAATGTTATGAGAGAAATTTGCCATTCCTTCCTTTATAGGTATCTTTCCCACTACTCTGTACGTAATCTGAGAATCTTTCAACATTTCAAATTGGAAGTATATGGGTACGATGAGAGCGCGCAGCAGCGGAGCGGTATTACTCTTCCAAAAAAAAGAAAGAAAGAAAGCGGGTATGATGAAAGCGCGCAGCAGTGGAGCGGTATTACTCTTCCAAAAAAAAGAAAGAAAAAAAGCAGCAGAGTGGCATTTCATCATTGAACTGTTACCTACAGGTAATATCCTCTCTCTCTCTCTCTCAAATCTCAAATCTCAAATTGTTAAACGTCAAATTTTTTTTTTTTTGGGTGGTGGCTATTGGTAATTATAGTGACAAGAAAGAAGTGTTCATTCGGTAATTGCAGATTCTGGTCATGGTTGATCTGGTCTTAGAAAAAACCATCCACCCTTTGTTTATGTAAGTATACATTCTTGGTTGAAATGACAGCTTTACTTGCACTTGCTTGTACCTTTGTAAGACTGCTTTGATTATAAATCCTCCAAAGATGTTATTGATGAATTATAGAAGCTGCATTGAAAATTTGAAGCATGGCAGATGCAGACTAACCAACAACTTTCATACTGGGGGACTCAATAGCTGATGTTGGGACCAACAATTTCATACCAGGAAGCCAAGCAAGTGCCAATTTTCCTTACAATAGCATCGATTTTCCTCACTCTAGACCCACTGGAAGGTTCAGTAATGGCTTTAACAGTGCAATGTTCTTGGTTAGCATACTTCTAGCACAAGCAAAATTTAAGGGACTGCACTGTGGCTGCCAACTGCTGGCATAATCTTGGTGGAGATGCTGCTGATATGGATTTCTATTCCTCCCTTGACCTGCGAGATTGGCTTAAAAAATACTGCTGTCAAGATTTTATTTGTGGGAGCAATCAGATTGCTTGGAGTACAACTTTTGCTTTTGGTATATGCATATTATGGCAGCATAGGAATAGAATAGTCTTTCAAAACCAATCCCCAAGTTAGTCTATCCATAAGGAAGTCATGCAGAGAGCAACTGAATTTGCGCTTTGTGCCCAATCAGTAGCGGCCAGCAGAACCTGTGTGGAAAGGAAAATCAAATGGTAAAGACCTCTTAGGGGATGGTATAAATTGAACACTGATGGATCCTCCTTAGGAAATCCGGGTGCTGCTGGAGGAGGAGGAGTAATCAGAGATGCTTCTGGTGCTTGGATTCGAGCCTTTTCTAGAAATATAGGCTCAACTACCAGCTTCCTTGCTGAACTATGGGCTCTAAGAGATGGGCTTATCATGTGTAAAGAATTACAATTGCATGCAGTTGAAGTAGAATTAGATGCGTGTGTAGTTTCTGATTTGATGAATCAAAATGGAGGTTCTAATGCAGTAAGCTCCTCTCTCGTGGCTGATTGCAGGCCTCTCATTGCTCAGATGCCCCAGGTGAAGGTGAACCATTGCTATAGGGAAGCTAATCGCTGTGCGGATGGTTTGGCTAGGCTAGGAACTAAGCATGATGATGATATTTTGTATTATAATTCCCCTCCCCCTAGTATTTTGAACGTTTTTCTTTCAGACATGTATGGCCATAAATCTGTCAGGCTTTGCCCTGGCACTGATGTTTCTGTTTCTCTTTTTTAGTTGAATGAAATTATCCATTTTACCCCAAAAAAAAAAAATTTTTGTTAAAATAAATTGTACTTGTCATAAAACCAGGCCACATGTTTCAAACTAAACTTAAACTAGTGGCATTATTCAATCAAAGTTGACATTGCCTTTTTTTAAAATGATGGTTTCTTGGTCAGCCAAGGTAATGGGTGGCAAGAAAAGTCCACCTTTTCTTTCTCTTGTAAACAGTTCATCTGGTCTAACGAACCATAGCATCAAAATAAATTGTACTTGTCATAAAACCAGGCCACATGTTTCAAACTAAACTTAAACTAGTGGCATTATTCAATCAAAGTTGACATTGCCTTTTTTTTAAATGATGGTTTCTTGGTCAGCCAAGGTAATGGGTGGCAAGAAAAGTCCACCTTTTCTTTCTCTTGTAAACAGTTCATCTGGTCTAACGAACCATAGCATCAAAGGTATAAACTTTGCCTCTGGAGGGGCCACCATTTTGGACATAACAGGACAAGCAATGGTTAGGGCCTCTCTGTACTCAGAACCTTTAGCATGCCCTTGTTAAATTGAGAAACGGTCAAGATTAAATGAGAATAGATTCTGGTTTTCGTATATATTCCTTGATGTCATAGTGAAGAACTTAAATTTAAGATGAATCGATCTCTATGTGTTATTGCATAAGGATGTGACGGGTTGTAATATTCTGTTCAATGGTGGATAATCACACCATACATTTTGTAAAAGGCTAACTAACGTTGTTGCCTAGTGGCAGTTTAACATGTATCACAAAGAACTCTGCATGGGCATGATGGCTCATTATTTCCTAAAGAAAGATGTAATATATATATATATATATATATGAAATCTTTATTCCTCTTTAAGCATTATATTGATTGAGTTTATCATATTGTCCTCAGTTAACGTTAATGAAGTTTGGGAAAGAAAATACTCCATCCTCATCCAAAAACCAAAAGAATTCATTTCTTTGGCTGTGCAAATACTGCAATTTGCCACGGTCCAAAACGATCTTATGGGTACAATGGGTCAAGCAGCAATGGAAAATTTTCTTTCCAAGTCTTTGTTCTTCATTAGCATTGGTAGCAATGATATCTTTGCATATTACCATTCAAACAGTTCTCTATCAAAGCAGGATTTCATGTTCAATGTAGTACTCACTTATGAGTAACACTTGAAGGTAACATTTCTCTCTCTCCCTCTCACACCAACACACAGTAATTTAGTCTGATATTTTACTTGGGTCATGCTAATATGACAGGATCTACTCAATCTTGGAGCAAGGAAATTTGGCATTATAAGTGTTCCACCAATTGGTTGTTGTCCATCTCATAGAATCTATAATGCTACTGGGGGGTGTTTAGAGGAGTTGAATGACCAAGCAAGAGCTTTTCATGCAACTGTTGATTCCCTATTGTGCAACCTCAGCTAAGAATTTGAGGGCATGAATTACTCTCTTGGAAATACATTTGAGATGACACCCAGTGTTATTGAGGACCCACTTTCATTCAGTAAGCAATTCACTCCTAGAAAAATATTTTATGCATTTATACGTGTAAAGGAAAATTGTTCTTAATCGCAATGTATTGGCCCCTCGGCATTTCTATCTACTGAGTTGCTTATTTTGAAGACAGTCTATTTAATCTCATATGTCCAATTGCCAGTTAAGATTCTAGAGTGTGCTTCTACCACTAGTGCATTTATATTTACATGCTTAATATAACAAGTAAGAAAACTACTAAAATCTAATCATTTTAAACTTTTCCAGATTTTAAAGAGGTAAAAACCGCATGCTGTGGAGTGAGGAAGTTCAATGCAGAATCCATTTGTGATCCAAAAGAAAATCTTTGTTTGAATCATAAGGACCACTGGTTCTGGGATTTATTTCACCCGACACAGGCTGCTTCTGAGTTTGCAGCTATAATTCTCTACGGCGGTCCACCAAGATTCGTAGTCCCTATTAATTTCTTCCAGTTAACCAATGCCTAGTAGCCAAAGCAATCCTTGAGGCTTCCTAGCAATTGTATTGCAAAAAAGAACTGTTTTCCCTCTTTTTTAAGTTGTTTTTTCTTTCTATGATTTCCTTGTATGCTTCTGTCATTATAATGTTAGTAATGCACTGACACAAATAAATGTGACAGCATAATTTTGATCTCATTGTTCAATAACTTTAATCTACAATTGGATGATTGGTATGATTATCAAAAGAACCTTATACTTCAGATGTAGGCATATATTTTTCAGCCTTCTAGTTGACAAACCCTGCATATTGGCATCAGGATTTGATAATTTGGATTCCCAGAAATATATGGCATTGATTTTGAGTTATTATGTAAAATATAAGAAGAGAAATAGATTTTAGTTTTCAATGATACATTATTAAGAAAATAGTACAGTTAATTGTGAGACATCTACAGCGCAGACATATCATACCAAAATAGAAAAACAAAAAAATTTGTTTACAATAGGCCTGTCAAGTTAATTTTAGCAATTAATCAAGTTACTGTCTTAAACAAAACGGAGATCAACTTGCAAATCAGTTCATTTGGAGCTCATTCACTGTTTGATCATTGAGCTTGCATTTTCAGATTACTTTTTCCTGTATAAACATTGCCTTGAAAGCTTGTAGAGAATGTCTCGAAATAGTCCATAGCTTCATTAGTGCATGAATCATCTTGTCCCCACTGGCTGCTTTCACATGTGGAACTAATTTCATGCAGCGACTCATCTCTTTCCTTCAGCATTCTTAGCCAGTGTTCTGGATCCTCAAATAACTTCACTATCTGCCAAAATAAAATAACAATCTTGTTAATTTGAACAATCAGTCTAAATGTAAACTGTAAAAATTTATGCATATAATAGAATTCATTTTTCCAATGACATAAAGTCCTACCAGTTTTAAGTGGACAACAAAGTGAAAAATATGAGGTTCAAGTTCTGCAGATTAATTTATTCTGCCTAAAAACATCCTGATTCAGATTAAGAAAGAGTAGGACAATGTAGTGCATACAGTTCAATTTTTTGATCTTCTACCATGTTTATATTGAAATAATTTTGGGATTGAAAATACCTTGGTGGTTGAGAAAGGGTTAAAATTGTTTGTGACTGGCATAACAAAGAGAACTTATAACAATAAGCAAGAATTTTACCGCTTTCATTGTTGGCCTTCTAGAAGATGAAGGCAAGAGACAGAGGATTGCTGCACCCATCATTATTTCTATTTCTTCTTTGTCAAATTCTTCATGCAGGTAAGGATCTATTAGATGTTCGTGTATGCCACGGTTGAGTAAAGACCTTGCCTGCATCTCAAAGGAGCAGAACTTAGATGAAGAATATTTTCATTAAAGTATCATCAAAGCCAAACTTTCTTCTATTACCCAAAGCACTAAGCTTTCATGATTTTCCTGGTTGGTCTGAATAGCCTCTTTGCCAGTAATGAGTTCCAGAAGCACAACTCCAAAGGAGTAAACGTCTGTCTTCTCATCAACTGTTCCATACATCATGTACTCAGGGGCTAAATATCCAAAGGTCCCAACAACATTAAATGACTTTTCTGTGACTAGCTGAGATTGTTGAAGTACAATTGCCTCTCCAAAATCTGACAGCTGACAGGAGAAAACCAAGATAATTTGTAAGAATGGAAACTCATGTAAATACATAAGTAGATTATTTAAAAAGATAGTCATAAAGAAATTCATAGTTTGGTATTTTTAATACAATATCATGTTTTAGAAATTAATCAATCATGCAATGAAAATGAGCTGGCTGTTTCAGAGAAAAGTAATCCCCTCCAATTAGTATTTACTTGAGCAGCACTTGGTTATACCTTTCTACAATATACAAGTCCCATCTTAATGGAATTAAGTTGATTAAATTGATGATAGTATGAACAAAGAACTTACTTGTGGTTGACAATTGTCAGAGAGGAGAATGTTAGATGACTTCACATCTCTATGAATGATAGGAGGGTTACAAGAATGATGAAGGTACTCCAGTGCCTTTGCCACACCAACTGCAACCCTCATCCTTTCACTCCACCTGAGTTGTCTCAAATTTTGCTTCAGGCTTCCATTGAGTAAATTGTACATGATTGCACGCATGTCTTCGTGATTACAGTAACCAATCATCTGAACTATGTGTTCATGTTTTATTCCAGACAGCAAGTCTACTTCTCGGAGAAGATCATCTGCTGACCAATGTGCGAGTTTGAGGATTTTCACTGCTGCAGTACGGCCATTCTCCAGGTTTGCTTGGTACACCTTACTGTGGCCGCCTTCTCCAATCACCATATCAGGGCTAAAATTGTTAGTCACACAACGAAGCTCTTCTGGTGTGTAATGCCTGCAGGATCCCTCCTCTTCTAGTAGTTCCAATCTCTGACATAGTTTCCTTGTGATGAACTCAGGAACTTGTGCCGTGTTCTTGACTTTATACAATCCTGTTTTATTAATTTGTTGTGCTGATGATGACGTTGAGCAAGATGGTGCCGTCAATGACTTTCTCAAATGCCGGGTAGGAATTGATTGATCAAAGCAAGTGTGATGTAATGGAGATGACAAAGAAGTTTGAAGGACTGCCCTTGAAGAGCCTTGTTGGGAAGTCCCCTTCATATGAATTAGGATTTTTCCTATGCCATCCAAGACCAAAAGAGAGCAAGTGGGAGGCAACCTTTTCAGACAATTAGTAATAACCAAGTCATTGGGCCTGCATAGCAAATAGACTCATCAGAGAGAGAGAGAGAGAGAGAGAGAGAGAGAGATTTGGTTTATGGTTTCATTACCCTGAAGGGCTGCATCCAAGTGCAAGGATAGTTGCATAGTTGACTCTTACTTGATGGGTTAATTCAGATATATACGAGTCTCCTATATTAACTTTAACTTGGAAATCCACCTGCATAGGTAAGCCAATATAAATAAGCAGCAAGTTAAAACATCGCCTTGCTCTCTAGTTTCTCCATTCCATTACAAAATGTGGAATACCTGCTTAGACTTGCATATATCTTCATGGATATGGAAAGTGTTTGGATCAATTGTATCATCTGGAACCTGAACATGAATAGCTAGCACATTATCCCCTGGCTTGGCAACTGAATTGAGTAATTGAAGTAGCATCACTCTACTGCAATTATCAGCTTTTAAGCCTACAATGATCGTCCTCTTCTTCACTTTTTTTGACCTGAGGAGTGATGGCAATCGGATACCAATTCCAAGTCTTCTTCCAACCATCATAAACAATGTGGACCTCTTATTCTAAACCTCAGTGATGTTTTCTCCCTCCTTTGATTCGGCGATGCCTTAGATTTGCTGTTGGCTATATGTGTGGGACTGATGTAATGCGATCTCTTCTAGTCCATTTTTCATAAAATTCACCTTTATGGTTTGGCTATATATATGGGTTTGAGCATTTACTAATATTTGGTGAGTACTTATGACAAAATTTAGCCAGCTTCAAGTTACCCAAAAGAGCGAAGTAATGACATGTCGCTACAGTTATATAGTACAGTATAAAAGACTGACGGAAATTTTTCCTGCATAACTTCTCCCATAAATTTTTATCCTTCCTCCACAGATTTGAACTAAAAAAAGAGTAAAATGCATCTAAGGCTAACGATCTTTTGAAGAAGTCAGTGAAGATTATTCACTGCAATAAATTATAAACAAGTGAGATTCTCTTTCATTGTCATGAATCACATTCCACTGTCTCATTTTAGGAACAAGAATGCAGATTGCAGGACAATCGTTACAGATAAAACCTTTCATCACAAAGAATGAAAAATAAATGAATTCATAATGTTGCATTAACTCACATTGATCATTTGGTCTAATATGCAAAATAAGGTCTTTCTCCTTATTGAGATGGGGGAAAACGAAGTGGGATTATTTAACGCTACAGCCCTACATAATTAATTTTAACTTTTAGAAAACCAGAGATTTATCTCTTAGAATGTATTAGCTCCATTGTGATTATTAAATTGTGACTAAGATTTGAACATTTGAAACAAAATCAAGACTATTCAGATCTTGGTCCATAAATCATTTTGAGAGATGAAATTGGAAATAGCAAAGGTGCTATCTGATCCAGGCAACTAACGGGTACAACATAACACGAAACTAAATGAGAGCCTAAACTCGAATTGGGTAGGCAAGATGCGTAGTAATTGGTTGAGTACAGACTGAAGAAGCATAATTGTAGAAAATGGCATTCATGAACAAATGTGTCATCAGTGTTGCAATAATCACATCACCAAAAATTATAATTCAGGCGTACAGCATTTTGGAGTTATATTGAGTAACTTATGTAGCATGAGAAATTATGATGTAGCTCACTTATTACGAAAATAAATATGCATCAATATCATCCAGTGGGGTCAAAACTCACTTATAAAAAAGTGAATGTTGTAGCTGACTCAAATCCAATTTGATACTTGAATGCTTATCACATGTGAGGGATTGACTTCGAAGACCAAGTCTTAAGTTAATTAAAAAATTATCATGTTCATTTCTTATTTACAATCGAAACTAAATGGAAAAAAAAAAAAAAAAAAAAAAAAAAAAAAAAAGGATTGTGATTCATATAATTTAGGCAAATTATTAGTCTTATACCTTTGGGTTATTGAGACGCTATCTTAACCATTTTAAGGATGGCCGCTCTGCGGACAACACATCACTCAAAATGAGTTTTTGTAGTGAAACCAAGTAGTTAAAGTCTCTTTCAAGCACCATTGCATTCAAGTCTCTGGGAAGGAGCTTTACACACATATATACTTAGATAAGGTTAGAGTAAATTTCTATCTTTGATAATAATAATAATAATAATAATAATAATAAAAATGTCTTTTTTATTATGAAGTACATAATAGTAAAGTTCTATAAGAACATAATATGAATACCAGAAAAAAAACAAAAAAAAACAAAAAACAAAAAATACTATGAAGTGCCACTTCATGTTGGTTCAAGAGAGAACAAAGATAGCTCAATTTATGAAGAAGGTATTTGGTATCAAATGATACCATGTTAACGGTATTAAAATCCAATAAATGTGAGACGTGCCAGCAAAAAAAAAACTATTCTACTAACAAATGAAAGATATACCACCTTATACTCTTGGTGCAAAGGTCACTCCACAAGTATAAATACTTGTGGGGTGTGGAGGGCAAAGGTCGAGGTTCAAGTCTCCAAGAGGGAGTTTCATACACATATACACTTAGATTAGGCTAGAGTAGAATTCTATCTTGTAAAAAAAAAAAAAACACAGAAATGAAAGATATGTATTAGGGGGTAGTTATTTTTATACATGTCTTTTATTTATTATGTTTTGATACGAATGACTTGGTATCACTTGCTATAAAATACTTTTTCCAATTTATGACCTAGAGCACATAGCAACGCATAATCACCATGATTCTTAAATGAATACAACTTCCGAACAACTCAGACTGTCAAACATTAATATCAAAGGTTTCTATCAAAATCACACTAGATTCATTTTAAAGTTTGATCTAACCCTAGACGTGAAATACGCAAAATAAGAGCACAATAAAAGTTTCAAGATGGCTAGAGCATTTTTAATAAGAGATGTTCCTAGCCAATGTTGCCTCAACTAGAGCACATGCATTATTGTTGCATTTAATAGTATGCTATCTACTCAATCAAGAACCATAACTACATGTTCAACAATGCTGAAGCTATTAAAACTGACAGGTAAGCAAATGACCTTCAGATTGTAATACAACTACCATTCGGCAGGGGACCAGAACAACAACTACCACCCGAGTACACTTATCACTTTTGGATCAAGGAGCCATTACACCCTTGCATTTATCCAGTGGGTCTAACCCTCCAACACAATTTATTGTTACCAAAGACATTTATGTTGAGTGGCACAAGGCAGTGGCGGCACCACGTTCAGGCCAGGGTGTTCTCAGGAACACCCTGACCTGAAAAAAAAAATTATATATAATAATTAAAAAAATTTATTTGTTTACCCTTAAAAAAAAATTAGGAACACCCTCAATCAATGTTATTGATTTCATGCTGTTCCGGCTGAGATGTGGATTTCAGTGCCGGTACTGTTTTAGTATTTGACACAGAAGAGAAAAGAAAAAAAAAAAAAAAAAAAAAAAGAGGTGAAGAAGTGGTTGTGACGAGAACGTAGAGGGTAAGATAAAGAAAAAGTAGAAAGAAGATGAGAATATAAGAGACTTACGGTAAAGATCTGGGACATTTAAATGAAGAAGATGAAGACTATAAAAAGAGAAGAAAAACCAACAGTCCAGACTCGGCCAAAATTGGGAATTAGCCCCAATTTCAGAACTATTTAGTTAGTAGACTAATTTCATAAACTAATAATTTACAAGCATCTCGAGTCTAAGAGACTCGATTTTGGGCTCATAAATCGAGTTTTTGATGCTCGATTTCCATGGTCCAATGAGTCTGATGTGACATTTGGTCTGATGTGGCGAACACTTAGAAATCGAGTCTTAGAGACTCGATTTCTAGAATACTCAAAACACAAAAAATTTAAGCCTACAAGAAACAAACTCACGAAACAAAGAAAAAAAAAAGACACAAAAAACAGAAGAGGAAGATGAAGCGGAAGAGGAAGACCCGCGCACGGCCTGGGCTCCCGAGCGATCGGTGCTCGCGCGCGGCCTGGGCTCCCGAGCGGCCGGTGCTCGAGCGCGACCGAGGCTCGCGAGCGGCCTGGGATCGCGCGCGGCCTGGGCTCGCGCACTGCCTGGGTGCAGCACGGCCTGGGCTCGCACGCTGCCTGGGTGCAGCGTGGCCTGGGTTGCTGGGTGCTGGGTTGCTTGGGTGTTGCGAATGTGTTTTTGGGTTTATTGTTTTTGGGTTTCTGGGTTTCATTGCTGGGATTGTTGTGTTTCTGGGTTTCTTGTTTTTTTTTTTTTTTTTTTTTGTGGGAATGGGTTGTACACTTAAGCTCAAATTTTTTTTTGGTTTGGAAATCGAATCTCTAAGACTCGATTTCTATGTGTTCGCCACGTCAAACCAAATGCCATGTCAGACTCACCGGGTCATGGAAATCGAGCATCAAAAACTCGATTTATAAACCCAAAATTGAGTCTCTTAGACTCGAGATACTAGTAAAAAATATAGTTTGAAAATCATGCCTACTAACTAAATAGTTCTGAAATTGGGTCTAATTTCCCATTTTGGCCGTCCAGACTCCTTTAGAATAGATGAATCTTAAAAAAATAAAATAAAATAATTCATAAGATCGGCAAACGTGCTAAGCCCAAATATAGTTTCAAGTTTCAATGTATTGTATTGGTTTCCAGCTGTATCTAGAGCAGAATGCTAAAGGCTGTTTTTTTATTATTTTTTTTAAAAAGATAGTGAGTGGTTGATAAGGTGCTGGTAACTTAACAATACTCATCCACGAGTGATATTTTAACTATTTATCAGATGTTATGTTCACAATATTTTTATGATATTTTTATAATAAATTATAGATGGTTAATTATTATTACTTTAAATTTGAAGTTAACACTAAGATTACTTTTTTATCCCAGCAATAACAACCAATAACAACCTGCCATTTAGAATTTGTTATAAAAATATTGTGGACATATCATTTCTATATATATATATAATAAGAAGTAAAGGATTCTTTTTGCACATACAAGAGGTGCTTTGACTTTCATATATATTGTACATTTGTACTGTTTATAACTATTCAAAATGTGAATTTTATTTATAAAAAAATTATAAATAAATATTTTAATCTAATTTTATTTAAATATTAAATTTAATTCATTATTTTATATAATAGTAATAATATATATATATTATTTTAAAGAACTTCAAAATACTCTGAAACGATATATCGAAATAGACCGATACCGAAATGGCCCACTCAACTTTTTAGTCACATTATACATATTAATTATACACATAACAAATTATAGAAGACAATTAATAAACAAATTAAACAACTAAATTATGTTAGGCTAAACAATAATGAAACAATACATTATAAAAGACAAATAAATTAAATTATGTTAGGCTAAATAATAATTAATAATTTTATAATTAATGAAATTACCATATAACAAATTATAGTTTATAAAAGACAAACAAATTAATGAAACAACTAAACAACAATAATTAATAATTTTATTAATATTTCAAATGAACTTATAGTTTATTATTTATTTTTTTACTAGAATTATGGATAAATATTTGATAAGAAAATCACGTAGAAGGCAATTATAAACTTTATGTATTTGCGTGTTTTTTTTATTATTTTTTTTGTTAATATACAAATTTTTCTTTTTATTAAATTGTGTAATTTATACATATTGAAAAACACCCTAAAAAATATTCTTGGAGCCGCCATTGGCACAAGGTCTGTGGCAACTCCTTAAAATGAAAACAAATGGTCTTGGAAAATTTCAGGAAACTTTAGGCTGAATACAAATGGATAGTCCAAGCATCTTTACAGCATCAACTCCCGAGTGACACATTGCCTCTCGGGCCATAAAGCCAGTTAAATAATGAGAATGTAACCCTTGTCAGAGGTATACCAAGTCAGCCATGTAACAAGCCGGATGAGTGAATACCATATGATTCAATTTATAATCTTGTAAGGAGTTTGTCCCACTAACTTCCCCGCTTTGTCACATGACTTGATATGCTTGTAACAAGAGATACTTTCTCGTAGAAAATACAGGGCAGGTCCAGTGTACTGTTTATCGGGTTTTATCATAACGATCATCTTACCTTAGTAGCTATGTGGCGCCTTATAAATACAAATCAAGCCCAAAACTTCTTACCTAGGGAATTGGCACATCATCAAATAGCAGCAAGGAAGTTTGGGATGCAGATTGCAGACCCAAAGCTCACGAAATCAATATTCAGTATCCAACATGGAGAGGAAGACAAAGTGACAAATACCCTTCAAAGTAACCATTTAGCATATTCTTTGTTTTACAATGAAAAGAAAATAGTAATACTCACATTTTCTCATACCAATACCATTTCTCTGCATATACACCAGTCAATTGTTTATAGGGGACAAAAAAAAAAAAGACGGCTATAACCGAATAGAAAGAAATCCCATAGGCTAAAGAGTAAAGACGGCAATGTTTCTCTTAATCAGGTTTTATTAAGTGCAAGCGGACACTGCATGTATAATAGGCCAGAACCATATATAGTATACAAACTACAAATGCTCTGCCACAAGTCAAAATGCTGTGAAAACTTGCCCGCTGTTCAAAGTTGAGCAGCTGTGATCACTCACTCAGAAACCTGCACATGCAGAATTAAAATGTAAACCAGTGAAAGAGTTGATACGGAAAAAGTTAAGAACAACACATTGACGGTTGACCAAATGAACCATAAACCATAGAATAGTCTTTTCTTCGAGTAATTCAAGAGCCTGAATATTAAAATGTATTTAGTGTAGTTTGTACACCATATATTTTTTTTGATAAGCATTTGTACACCATATATGATATAACAACTTAGAGTGTGTTTGTTTGGAGGTGTAATAGGGTGGATGGAAAACTTTAGAGAGAAAATAGGTAGGGAAACTTTTTTAGAGTGTGTTTAGTTGGACAGGGAGCAAGGAAAATAAATGGTGAGCCTCAGGTGTTTTTTCCCCAAGCCCACCAAAATCTTTTCTCCCCAAAATGGGGAGAAAGCTGGGAGAGAAAACTCATGAAATGAGCTTCCAGAAATGCCCCTCACGTTGGACTTCACCTCCAACGTGTTGACGTCTTTTTTTTTTTTTTTTTCTTTGATTTTTTCTTTCTCTGTTACTAATGTGTTGGCTTCTTTTCTTTTTATCTTTGATTTTTTTTGGACATTTTAGCTTTCATCTTCTTCTTCTTCTTCTTCTTTTTGGTGCTCATATGTTTATTTTTTCATTTATTTTGGTTGGTTTTTGTTTTTATTCTTTTTTTTTTTTAGAAAACATTTTTGGGTTAATTTCTTATGCTTTTTTTTTTTTACTTTAATGAAGTGTCCATCTATACACATTTTTTTTTAAGTATAATGTGTTACTTTTTGTTTTATTTAATAGGGACATGATGGTAAATTTATACAAACTTTATTTTCAACTAAACAAAAAAAAAAATTCATCCCTCTACTTTTCCTCCCTCCCAACCAAACACAAATAAAGGAAACTAAAATCTTTTCTATTATCCCACTTTTCCATCCTCTATCCATTTTCTATCCTTCCACTTTTCCATCTTCCCAACCAAACGGACCCGAAGTTACAATGGAGTACGACCCTTTATTCAGTTCTTAATGCAAGGAGCACAATCAATTTTATTTCAGAATTATTATTTTTTCCAGATTTAATTTTTGAGTTTTGAACTAGATTTCTTTTAAAATTATAAATTTAGTTGTAATTTTGTTGAGGATTTCATAGGATGAATTTATGGGATGTATTTTTCTTGATTGAATTTATGAATTCATGGATGAATTTATGGGATGTACTCCTGGAAATCCCTTTTGTTTTTAAAGAAATGTTTTGAGTAGTGCAACTGGAATAAAAAATTCCATATTAGAGAATGTTTCTCTAAGCTTGGTGGTGATTCCAAGCACCTAAGGTGGTGAAGCCTAATACATATATTTTTTTCTTATTTCTAATTTTCCACCCTTTTGTCTACTTGTCAAAACAAAATCCCCGTCCACACAAGTTCTCCATGTAGAACTAAGCATAAAGCATAGGAAAATAACAAGGACAACACTATTTCTACCTAACAACTGAAAGTAACATAAGGAAACACTATCTTATAAAATCAACATTCAGATTCATCTCAAAGGCCATGGTTGAGAAGAGGAATTCTAAAACTTACCTGGTTAAGAGGATTGTCTGGAGATTTCTTCCATAACTTCCATATCATGTCCTTGTATTGATTGTGAGTAAGGCCTGGTTTATCTTCCTTCAGCTTGGGGAGCTCAGCTTCCTCAAAAGCCTACAGTAATACAAGAAATCAACACTGAATTTCCAGCAACAAGTCTGTCTCATTGTTCTTGGGAAAAATATAAATTAACTATTAACCCCCAAGAGGTAGCATAATTGGTTGGGGACCATGCCTTATGACCAAACCAAATGACCCTTAAAACATTTTCATCCAACTTATCAAAAGCAAAGCACAAGGAGGCTTCTGACTACAGATTCCAAAGGATGCAATAACCTTTGAATAGTCCTGCTTATGAATATGACCAAAACCAACAGAAGAAATGACAACTCTTGGGAGTCAAAATAATAGAAAATCCCCCCAAAAGACAAAAAAAAAAAAAAAAAAAAAAAAGATAAGAATAATCCAAAACAAATAAGCTATGAAACCAAGTGCAACTATACAACAACAAAATTATATCAAACATGGGACAGATAAATGACAATTTGTGCATGAATGAAGAGTCAGATATACTACCAGACCGCCAAAGTACTACTCATAGTATGATGTACATGATTAGAATTGGGAGTGGGAAGCTCACGTTGAGCAAATAATTTATATATTCTCATTTGGGACACAAACTTTAGTTGGAAAGAAAGAAATAATCTGCACTGCACACAACAAATATGAGTGTGTATGTGCACACAGTTGAGAGAGAGTGCTAAGAACATCAGCACCTCCAACACATCCTTTCAAGGTACATTGTTCTCTTCTCCTTCAAACCTTCACTTAGACATCAAAGTTCATAAAGGTCGCAGGTCATTGCATATTAACATTGCATCTCCTGCTTCAAGTTCTTTCTATATCAAATTTGGAAAATCCTTATCCAGATCTTCATCATCGTCCATTCTTTGTCAAAAATCTCTTCATTGTAAACCATTCTTATGTCCCTTCCCATAAAGCAAATTTGATTCATATCAGCCATCCCATAACCCTCGTAAACAACATTCCCATTTAGATATTCATCCGCTACCATATAAGTCTGATTCCCTCAACCCCTCCCAGCGATACACTCTCTTGTGGATACACTACGTCACCCCAATTTACAACCAACACATCTATGATCTATCTACCACACAATTCCACCCAAACTAAGCAAAAGTTTTCACATTTACTAACTTAACATTGCCGAATTTACTGAACTCATCTTAAAGCTCAAAAATATCATCAATTAATGTAATGATACTAACTTAAAATTGCATCCTTGATAACCTACATTGTCACAATTCTACAATCTCCTACCCTCACAGTACCTAGAGCTCCATTTCACACAAAATAAACCCTCGCATCAAAAAACCAATTCTCCACAACAACTAAACCAACAATACTTTCATGTTAAGAGCTCCAATTCCATATAATTGAGTTCAATTCAATGAAAAGTTGCTTAATTTTGCTATTTCATGCAAAGATGAATTCAAAAACCCTAACTGTACCCAAAAAAAAAAAAAAACTTGAAATTCAACACAAATTCACAGCAATCAAAACCTAGGCATACCTTAAACGAAGCCTTGAGCCTTCTCTCCGGGTGCCGATCGACCGGCAAGGCGTCTGCAACACTGATCTGAGCAATCGCCTCTTCAACCGACCTCGCCTCAATGATCGAATCATCGCGATTCGTATTCGAAACAAGCACCGTCCTCTCATACTCCTCCTCCTCCGCCGTACGGCTCTGTTTCTTCTTCCCCTCTTCAGCTTTCTTCTGCATCTCCGCTTGCTCCTCCTCGCGACGCCGTCTCAGCTCAGCCTCGGTCACTTTCGGGACCGGAATCGAAACTCGGCTCGCTTTCTTGTCCACCTTCTTGCTCGCCGCCTTCTCCAGCTCCTTCTCTTCCAATTCCGCTTGCTTCTTCGCCTCGGCCCGCCGCGCCGCCGCTTCGGCCTTCTTCTCGGCTTCCTCCTCCCTCTTCTTGGCGGCGCGTGACTTCGCTCCCTCGGCTTCGCGCCAGTACTGCTCCTCCTTCTCACGCGCCTCCCGGTCTTTGCGCTCCGATTCGGTGGCGCTCTTCCGAGCCCTAGAGGCCTCGGCTTTGCTGTTCACTCCCAACTTCTTCGGCATCGTTTCGATAGCGAAACGACGTCGTCTAGAGGATAATCTCTCTCTCTCTGTTTGTGTGTTTTTGTGAGAACTCACCGACTGGTAAAAAGGGCGGTTACGTATTTTAGAAAAAGTGGTGACTCTGGTTAAAAACTTAAAATGAAACAATAAAAAATGTTCTAATTTTTGGGCCAAAAATGTTACTTTTAATGGGCCTTTATTGCCCTTAGAGTCAATAATACATAATGGGCCTCTTATAATGAAGAGTTTATTCTTAATTTTATAGTTTTTTTTTTATGGTAAATTCCGTTAACCTACTAAGTTTGGGTTGATGATAATCAGGTCCAAGATATTTTAAAACTAATTAATTTGGTCTTTCTCTTCTATTGGGTGTGCAAATACTGCAATTCAGCAGCTCATGTGGCCGCTAGATACACTGTTTAATCGAGGCTGACTTTCTTTTTCAACCATGACAATCTTCCACATGCCACTGAGTCAATCTGTAAGGAAGATTGCCCTCCTTGTATTCCTTTTTTTTTTTTCTTAATATTGCAGATTATCAAAAAATAATAAATAAATAAAACTAATTTGGTCCCTAAGAGAGAAGAGAAAAATGATTATCAGGTTTAACAGTGTTTAGGGACTAAGTCGAGTTTAGGAACCAAATTGGTTAATTTTGAAATGTCTTGAATTTGTTTGACATTAGCCCAAACTTCAAGGTAGGTTAATGAGATTCACCTTTATTTTTTTTTCAAGAATACTACAAACACATCTAATTTTATATTATGCTGATGTGATTGAATGTGAATGGTTGGTCCATGTAAACGAAAATAGACAAAAGATGACCACTACTCATAATCAATAGCATTAATATGTTGCGAAATTATGTGTTTTTTATTATTATTGTTTTTTCTTTTCTTTTCCTTCTTTGCTAGATAAGTAAATGAAGAGGATTGATTGATGAGGGTTATAGGTGATGTTGTTCTTAAGCCTTTTTACTAGGTAAGTATTTGAAGGGGATTGACTGATAAGGATTATATGTGTTGTTCTCAATACCTACTTAGCTTGGCCACAAACTCAACAAAGATAGTCCAACTAGGTTAATAGTAATACTCCGACCCCATTATTTTACATAATGCTACATCCAAAATAAGGCTACATGATTGTATATAATGCTGGGAGCAACCTTAGTGCTAGAGCTATAGTGTGTTATCTTTTATGGCCATTGGTGTTCGATGTCAACAAGATCTAAAGCTCTAGTTAACATTCAAATTAAAATGCATCAGGTAATCTGGTACATTCATTTGTGCAGAAAATTCAGAAGCTAGTTGATCAAAGCAGCCAGTAGTTGATTCGTGGAGGATTGTATGGAATTCTCCTATTATTCCAAGACATGATTTCATATGCTGTTTGGCACTTAGAAACAAATTAATAACCCATGACAGACTCATATGACTATGACTATGAGTGCTTTTTGTAGAGGCAGTGCTGGTCTGAAATCTTAAGTTGGGGTATCAAAGCTTTGAGGGGAAAGGGTCTTAGATTCTTTTGTTTGCAAGGTAGCTTGGGTAGTTTCTGTGCATCACATACGGTTGCAAAGAAATTTTGGAGAGAGCATCATTCAAACCATCAAATGGGATCTGAAATCTAGAGCTGGTTGCTGCATGAAGTTTGCAGACTCTACAGACAGAATAGGACTGAATATGACCAAATTGGACTGAATAGAAGTAAAGTCGACCAAATATGACCAATACTGAATATGACAAAATTGGACTGAATAGATTCAAAGTTGCCAAATAAAACCAAATTGGACTGAATAGAATTAAATTGGACTGAATAGGACTAAAGTGGACTGAATTGAACCAAAGTAGAATGAATAGACTGAATAAGACCGAATATGACCAAATTGGACTAAAGAGAACATAATAAACCGAATTGGACTGAATAGACCAAATAATACCAAAGAAGAACAAAATAAGACCGAATAAGACCACACTAGACCGAAGAGGACATAATGGACCGAATTAGACCGAAGTGGATTGAATAAGACCAATGTGGACCGAATATGACTGATGTGGACCGAATAAGACCGAAGTGAACCGAATAGGACTAAAATGGACAATGCTTGAAGCAATTGTTACATTTTGTATATTACATTATTGCACCTTATTACAAGATAATTATAAATCCATTATAGGAAGGTTTAGCTATTTCTCTCTCTCCCCGCACATTACTTGTATCATATATTCAACAAATCATTAATTATTATATACCACTAGTCGCTAATCTGTGCTATATACGGGAACCTACTTATTTGTGAGGTAGACTAATAATTTTATAAAATCTAAAAATTAATTAAGAAATTACACCGTTGCATGATTTGCTCTTGTATACCTTCAATTTGTATTACAATTTGATGAAGAAGCCATTGCTTGAACATGTAATGGCTTACTAAAAATTTGTTAGGCAAAAAAATAACTCAAAAGTTCAGATATTAAAACTTCTAAAAGACCAAAAAATCTTAAAGAATCAGTTGATTCACAGCTTAGAAATTATAAAAACAAAACAAAATATATATGGTTAAACAATGGAGAAATATAAAAGAAAGATGGGTTACATTCAAAGAAAAATCCATGGCTATAACTATTGAAATGAATCAAAAGATTCAGAACCTACAAATTATAAATAATATATATATATATATATGACTACACAAATTCAGATGTTAAAACTTCCAAAATGCCAAAAAAAGATATATAATTAAAGAATAAGTTATTGAAACGATTCAAAAAAAATATGACTATTCAAAAGAGAAATATAAGAAAAAGAAAAAAGTACACGAACCCATAAAGTAATAAATTTTAAATTTTAACGAGTCTAAACTTTAAATGAACCTTGTTAAGTTTGGACTAAACAAACATAATTTTGTTTAAAAAAATGATAATGATAATGATGACTTTGAGTTTAAGTTGGATTTATTAGAGAGATAGAGTTTCACTTCTTATTAAGTTTGGACTAAACAAAAATAATTTTATTTAAAAAAAATGATAATGAGGTGGCAAGCTCTGGAGATGTCAATAAAAAATCAAAAGCTTCAATTTTATATATATTAGCTGCGAACCTGCGCGTTGCGCTTGATAATTATTTTTATAGTGGTTTTATTAATTTTTTTTTTTTTACAATTTAAACTAATCTAATAATAAGCAATGTATTTTGTAATTATATTTTTATTTATTATAGGAACAATTATAAATGTAATATAGGAACAATCCAATACACCAAAAAAACATAAACAAAAAAAAAATTAATAAAACTTAACAATAATTAATTGAATCAATATTAGGATAAATTTTTTTTTGATAATCTATTAAGGTTATTTTCTTTGTAAAAATTATAATTTCAGCCATCCAAAACATATTATCAAATAAACAATAATTAGCAAAGTCTAAGAATTAAATTTCTATACATGCATTGTTATAAAATAATAATAATTAAAATAAAATTGCAAAAGTTAAAATTTGTCACCTATCTGATTAGTTTCGTTTGGCTAACCTTTACTTTTCTTTAAATGAATGGCATTATATAGTATTTCTAATACAACTATTAAGAGTACTTTGTCCACCACAAAGGATTAGAAAATAAACAAAAATTACTAAAGTTTCATAGTTTAACATCTAAATTGAGCGCTATTAAAAATCATGCTATATAACATAATAAATACCAAATTATCCAAATCATGCTATGTAATAGAATAATATTATATTTTTATATGCTATATTTAATTCTTTAGAACGTAATAGAATAACATTTAACAATCAAAGAGATTAAAGAATAAAATAAAAACAACAATAATTTAAAAAACAAAACTAAATCGCATTAACCCAAAATAAAGTTTTAAAGAATATAAAAAATTATCAACCTAAAGTAGAGATGCAAGAAAATAAAAATAAAAATCAACCAAAAAATTTATAGAGAGAGAGAGAGAGAGAAAACCATTTTTTTGTGAGGGAAAATTATGCATTGAATAGAATAGATAGTAACAAATTTATAGTAAGAGGGTGTGAATAAGAAGGGACAAAAATAAAGGAAGATGAAGGGAAAGAAAAAGAATGATATTAATGTAGAGGGTAGTGGGGAGATGAAAAGTTAAGGGAGGGAGAAATATTGAAGAAGTAGTAGAGAGATGAAATGGTAAGGGAGCGAGAAAGGTTGGAGAATTGTAAATATTTAAAAAAATAAATGTTAAAAACAATTCTAGGAAAATTGAAAAAAAAAAAAAAAAAAAAAACCCTAAAGCTTAAAAGGCTTGAACGTAGTTTTTTTTTTTTTTTTTTTTGAAAAGGCTCATACAAAACTAAATCGCATTAACCCAAAATAAAGTTTTAAATAATATAAAAAATTATCAACTTAAAGTAGAGATGCAAGAAAAATAAAAATAAAAATCTACCAAAAATTTTAGAGAGAGAGAACCATTTTTTTGTGAGTGAAAGCTATGCATTGAATAGAAGAGATAGTAACAAATTTATAGTAAGAGCGTGCGAATAAAAAGAGAAAAAAATAAAGGAAGATGAAGGCAAAGAGAAAGAATGATATTAATGTAAAGGGTAGTGGGGAGATGAAAAGGTAAGGGAGGGAGAAAGATTGAAGAAGTAGTGGGGAGATGAAATGGTAAGGGAGCGAAAAAGGTTGGAAAATTGTAAATATTTTAAAAAATAAATGTTAAAAACAATTATAGGAAAATTGAAAAAAAAAAAAAAAAAAACCCTAAAGTTTGAAAGGCTTGAACCTTTTTTTTTTTTTTTTTTTTTTTGAAAAGGCTCACACAAAACCCTAAAGCTAAACTGAAAAGATTTTGGGTTGGGCTTGATAGTGGAACTAAATAAATAAGAGGTGAGCTGAATTAATTATATAGATTTATTATAAGGTAATAGTAGAAGTAAATAAATAAGTAGTGGGCTGGATTTATTATAGAGTGATAGTGGAAATAAATAAATAAGTAGTGGGTTGCATTTATAGGGCTGAAAATTGTAAAATCCATTTTAAAATTGTAGGACAAATTATATTTATAAAAAAAAAAATGATGTGGCAGCTAATGTGGCGTAACATGAGAGCAACTGCATTAAACGCTACGTTTCAGCTTTTAGTAATAAAAATATAGATATATATATATATATATATTATTTGGGGAAGTGAAATTTTTAATTATCAATTTTGAAAAAATGCAGAATTTTTGAATGAGCAAATTTGAAAATATTTTTTCTTTCAAATATTTCAATAAGGAATACAATATAATTCATTTCTTAAATCAAATAGTTGAAATTATTGAATCAATTTTTTGTAAGAAAAATAATATATTTTTTAAGTAACAGTTTTATACTAGTCAATTAAAAGTTCACTTACATAAATCTACACCTACTAAAAAACTCCTTTATCTCCTGAAGAAAACTCCAAATTATTCTCAAGATTTTCAAGAATCTTCAAGCCTCCTCTAGTCCTCTTGGAATCCTTAGGCAATATTCTCTTTAGGGTTATATGAGGTAGAAACAACTAATAAGTCTAAGGATAATTAGTGTTTCTAAACTATGGTGTGTGTCTATATATGTCTATATATATATATATATATATATATATATATATATTACTAGGTATTGTTTGATTTTGTTATAAGAAATGGAGGACATGACCAAGAAGAGAATAGAATCAAACATGAAGAGGATTGATTGATGAGGCTTATAGGTGTTGTTTTCAAGCCCTTTTACTAGGTAATATTTGAAGGGGATTAACTGTTAAGGCTTATATGTGTTGTTATCAAGCCCTTCTAGAAGTTAACTTTAATTCTATAAGCTTTTTGGTACGCTAGATAAAATTAAATTAGAGAACTAGAAGGAAAATTTTTTGCCCATGAATTTTCTAAATAGTTCTAGCCTTTCCAATCTATAGTCCATACTTGCAAAAGTGACCAAAGCACCTTGTAAATTGTAATGATCGTAGTCTAAAATTCTTTTCGTAATCATGAATTAATTAGCAGCATTGATACTTTGAATTTGGGCCCAAAGAAATGAACTTTCATTTCTATGTTTCATGAACTTTCTAAAATGTTTGAAGGCCTTCAATCCAGAGCCCATGTTTGTTGAAGTGACCAAAGCTAGCTAGCTAGCAATGTCTGTTGAGCTAGATGTGTTCAAATAGATAGGTTTCTTGTTATCTACAACCCAAAGTTACTATTTTGTGCGGGTACAGTCTAACACCTGGTCCACAGGATCTAACTAGCTAGCTCGACCTTTTTCACCAAGTTACCTCTTTAGCTCGACCACAAACTCACCAAAGACAACCCAATTTGGGATGGTCTTGAAGGAGCAGGAAAAACCTCAGCTCAGTTTACCCAAAAACTTGTCAAGTTATATGGTATTAATTATGTTCCTATTATTTATTTATTTCTTAAAATTATAACTAACAAAATATTTGCTAAAGTCCAAAACATAGAAAATCATAGATTGGATTGGCCAACAAAAATATTTATCATGTTCCTATAACCACACTAACTAGTAGTTATAATTGTTATTTCACACTAGTATGTAACCCTATACACATGTATAAATACATTTTTTTTTTAAATCATAATTACATATACATATGAGTTCAAATTAAACTTGGTGTAAAAATTACAACTTACATATTTTTTTAAGTTATGAATTTCTAAAATATGTAATGGTTTCTCATTTTACACATTTTTCAATTTTTTGCACCTAATAATTCACTGATCACAAAAATTAAAAAATTAAATGGGACACATATATAGCGCAAAATTGAACTCCAATTAAAATTCAATTAAAATCTAACTAAATTTAGACTCTTTGATTTTTATACATAATAATTCACTTAACACAAAAATTTAAGAATTAAATAAAACACTTGGCTCAAAATTAGACTTCAATTTAAAATTTAATTGAATTTTCTCTTAACTTTGGCTATTAATCTATATATCAATATATATAATAATAAGTAAAACTGAGAGAAACTCAAATTAGAATTCCAAATTAAAGTTCCAATTTTGTGCCATGTGTTTTAAATTATTTATTCTTAAAGAGTTCTATTTCTTAATTTTAGAATCAAATGTGGGACCACATCATAATTACATATTTATCTAAATGAGTTATTAAATACAAAAACCAAAGAGTCTAGAATAAATAAATCGTAAAACAAAAATGCTTCATAATAATAAATAACATGGATAATTTACATTTTATACCTAATAATATCCTTACAAATTTTTTTAAAGAATTAACAAAATATAAAAATGACTATCAATAGTATTTAAATTATATATGTAGGGGAGAATTTTGTTCCAGCCCCTGCAAGCTATTTATCCTCTTTGAGAAGACAAGCCCGTAAGGTTTTGTTTTCAAGCAATGTGGGAAGTGACAGTTTTTTAGACTTACTCCAGCAGTCCCACATCAGCAAGAAATGCGCCCCACTCATGGTTTGTAAGCCCTTGGAGCAACCATGAGTGTACCACTACTACAAACAGCTTGCAGGGGTTGGAACAAAATCCTCCCCTACAAAAAGACGCTTTGAGGGCAGTGCCCATCATTGGTATTGTCTGCTTTGGGTTGGGAATGAACCCTTGAGGTCGATGCCACCCAGACCGCACGATTTTGTTACCCTTGAAGGGCATGCCTCTACCACTACTACACATTGTAGGGGTCAAAGGCCCAATTCTAGATGATGGGTCGTAGGCCTGTTCGAGGAGGCACATCTGCCCGAGGACAATAAATTACGAGGAAAGTACATAGCCTAACTCCTCGCTATGGTTTAGCTAGTATGCGGGCGGAGACGAGTTGCCCGAGAAGGATTACCTCTTCAGATGATCAAAGAGACAACCAAAATGAACGCTCCAGCATTTATTCTGATATTTCAGGGGGATTCTTTTGATATATGAACATCCAGAAAGCAAATAGGATAGGTAGAAGCAATAAGATATTATGTAAAAAGCTGCTACCACCGCATTTATTGTCCTGCAGCTAACCCTATGGCCGCATTAATGCGGAAGAGGTGTCTGAACAGTGACTCTCAACCTTTACAGCTGCCTTGTAAAGACTTTAAGGGAAGGTTGATGGGACAAGTATCAAAGAAAGGTCATTTGACTGACACGTGAAAGAAAATGGAGTATAAATAGAGCTGGAGGCAAGGAAAAAGAGGGATTGGAACATTGTAAGAGGATAAAAACAGGAGCAGTAGAGAGAGAGAGAGAGAGAGAGAAAAAGAGTGATAAGTTGTACACTTTCGTATAACTGTAATTCCATCCTCCTCGGACTAAGCCGAGGACGACTTTATATAACATCAGCGTTCTGTTTCTGTCACTTTAGTCTCAAATATATCTGGACAACTGTTGATTTCATTCTAAGTCCAGTTTTTCTAGTCCACTCTCTATAAATTCATTGCAGGGATGTTTTGAGCCTAAGTCAATCCCACTTGTGGGCCAGCTTCCCAAAAATTGTGTCCTTACAATATATATATATATATATATATAAGAATTATATTATGCATCTTATTGTATATCTTTAAGTGTATCCATGCATATGCATGGGATTACAAACTAGTATATAATAATAGGTAAAGCTGAGAGAAATTCAAATTAGAGTTCTAAATTAGAGTTCTAATTTTGCGCTATGTGTCCTAGATTATTTATTCTTAAAAATTTTTATTTTTTAATTTTATAAGTGCTTCACAATAATTTTAAAAAAAAAATATAGATAATTTACATTTTATACCTAATAATATTTTTACAAAATTTTTTAAATAGTTAACAAAATATAAAAATGACTATCAATAGTATTTAAATTATATATATAGAAATTATATTATTGTATATCTTTAAGTGTATTCATGCATATGCATAAGTTACATGCTAGTATATATATATATATATATATATATAGAGAGAGAGAGAGAGAGAGAGAGAGAGAGAGATTAACCATAACAACAAAGATTCTGAAATATGGTCCCCCATATATAAAGTGCCATATATTTTTAGTTTTTATTACCATAATAACAACCAATAATCACATATGTTCCCTACCAAGAAAGCTGCAGCTACTCTGCTAATTAATGGAAGTTTAATTTTATCTATATTTTTAGTTTTTATTACCATAACAACCAATAATCACATATGTTCCCTACCAAGAAAGCTGCAGCTAGCTTCTCTGCTAATTAATGGAAGTTTAATTTTATCATAAAAAAAAATGCTACGTTCACAACATTTTTCACAATATTTTTATAAATTCTAGTTGACAGGTTGTTATAGGTTTTAAATTTAAATCCAACACTGAAATTACTTTCTTACCCACTGAAATTATTTTCTTACCCACTAGTAACAGCAAATAACAACTTGCCAACTAAAATTTGTTCTAAAAATATTGTGAAAAATATTGTGGACGTAGTATTTTTCCAAAAAAAAAAAAAAAAAAAAAAAGAAGGCTTCTCTGCTCAGTGATCTACTGCGTGCAACACGAAACATAGGCGTACGTTGCCAGCACCCCTAGAGCAACATTATAGGCAATGGTTAATAAGTCAAGCAATATTTATATACCTATTACGTACCTAGCTATATATGAATATATAATTATATAGTTAATGTATATCTTGCATTATTTAAGAGAGAGAAAAAGATAGATGCAGATTTTTCTTTTTCTTTTTTTGATGGAGAGATGAAACTATAAAACACTCTTTGGATACACACAGTTTCATATCTTGCTAAGTTATTAATTTATGATGAGAGTAATATTACATTATTACTTTTATATGGATTTACTTTTGATGCTATTTTTATTATGATTAAATCACAAATTAATTAATATATTAATTAGGTGTCAAATAGTGTAAAACTACATTTATCAACAATAGAAGGGTGCCAGCAAAATCAAGTATATGCATGTATTCTTATCCAAAAAAAAAAAAAAAAAAGTATATGCATGTACCCCCTCAAGATAATTAGTTATGCTTATACATATTGTTATCAACATGGTTTTTAGAAAGTTCAATTAACTAAGTAAAAGATTTAAAGTTGATTTTTATTCTAGAATAATTTAAGTATATGTGTGTGTAAAACTCTCTCTTATAGCCTGTTTGGGAGTTAAAAAAAGGAAGGGGAGTAGAGTAGAGGAAGGGAGAGTAATTCAATTATTTTGTTTGGAAATTTTTTAAGAAAGGAGGGGGAGGGATTTTGAGGGGTTTGGAGGGGTTTCAACTACCTCTAACCCATCATTTTTAATTCTTCCAAATTGGAGAGATTTGGAGGGAGAGTAGAGTAGATAAGTTGTTGGCCAAATGAAATCTCTAATTTACCCTTTCTAAATTAATAAAATTACTCTTTCTAAAGGACTAATTACCCCCTTCCCCCTCCCTAATTTTAAAAACATCCAAACAATGTAGAGGGGAATCATTCCCCTCTACTCTCCTCCCCACTACTCTCCTCCCCTCTACTCCCCTCTACTCTCCTCCCTCTCTAAACTTCCAAACAAGCCATTAGAGACTTGAACCCCAGCCCTTACTCCCCACACCCCACACCCCACAAGCATTTATACTTGTGGAGTAACCATCGCACCAAAAGTATGCGGTGGTAAAATTAAACTTTGTTATTAGTTTTATAATTTAACTAACATCTTTTGATGTTTTTAATGGAGACAATTATAGTTCGAATTTATTTACCTTCATTGTAAGTTTGTAGCAGTTGAATTATGAAATAGTAAAAGAGAAGAAAAAAAAAATTTCAAGAAAGGAAAGGATTATGAAACGAAATAATTTCAAAGGGGTGTTACTGTTATTGAAACAAAATATTAGTAGAAGTAAAAAGTTTCATTAATGGGAAAAAAAATAGAGAAAAAAAATACTAGTATAGTATTGAGTAAAAGTTTCGTTTAATCAATGTGATAATTAATCTCATAAAAAAAAACGTGATAATTAATATACATGCATGTGATAATTAATATACTAAGGCGTGCACTTTGCACACCCAGATTAGTTTTTGTTTCCATAATCACCAGAGTTTAATGCATGCATTGACCAACAACGTTAGGTGTGCATCATGCTTCTTTTTTCTTTTTTTTATCATGCATATTAATCAACAACTGTGATATTCACATTATTCCCGTAAACATTGTTGGGATTGTTAATTCTTTAATTCTCTACGTAATCAGCAGCGGCAGCTCCAAAATTTGTAACTCACAAATTAACTACGCAAAAAGACTCAGAGTTTGAGGTCAACTATTCTGTGGTCGTGGGCCCCCAATAAAGATCACAGCACAGGCTAAGATTCAACTTAAAGATCACAACTTCAAATATTATACTCTTTTCCCCCCCTTTTATAATAGCTAGCGGTTGAAGACACTTGATATTGAAATTGTGATTTAGACTGTGTTTGGTTCAATGTGAAATTACTAAAATGTTTTTTGACTGTAAAATGTTTTCTAGTGAAAATATTTTTAAGGTACTTGATTGTATTCCAAAAATTTGCTCTAGAAAACACATTTTCCTTACTTTCAAACAAATATTATAATTAGAAATTTATAATATAAAAATCCAAAGCAACAAAAAAAAAAACAAAAACAAAAATAAGAGATTCAAACCAAATTGATTGTGAGAGAGGGAGCGGAGAGAGAGATTGAGCGAAAGAGAGAGAGGTAGAACGAGAAAGAAAGAGATTAGTTCATGGGTGAGTCTGATGACTGTAGTGGCTTGGTGGCGGTGACTTGGATACGGTGATTTGATCTATAGGCGACAGTGACGAGATTGAGGCAGAGACAAAAACATCTGGGGGTGGGTGGTCGGCATTAGTAGTTGGGTGGTCACAGTAGTCCGATCAATTCATGGGAGGTTGCTTGACTTGGTCATGGTGGTTTGATTAGCTCATGGGTGGATCGCTTGACCAGGTCACGCTGGTCCAATCGACTCATAGGTGGCTCATCTTTGATCTCTATGTGCTACTTCATTTATGTTCAAGGCTTCCATCTCTTCTCTCTCTCTCTCTCTCTCTTTGTTTCAAAGGAGTGCGAGTGAGAAGTGAGTTTGAAAATGACATGTATGAAAATAAAAGTGTAATTCGTTTTACACCAAAACCGGTCCTATTTTACAGTCAAAGGGAAAATGATTTTAGGTTAACCATGGTTTTCAATCCACACTAACGCTCGTAAAGTTGTAAAATGTTTTTCATAAAATCTTTTAGTTGAAGCAAACACAAACTTAGAGAAATATTAGTAGAAGTAATGTGCGTGTATGTATGGTTACCCTCCCCAATCATCACAATTTTAATGCAGAGTGCGTGTGTGGTTGTGTGTAATAAGCGAGTGTGCACTAGTATTTAGCCTTTATAATATTCTCTTTTCTAAACTAATTCCATTAATTAAATTCATGACGGGATCTACATGAATGTAAGAGAAGAAGGTACCACGTTATTAGGTATCTAATAATTTTTTTCTCAATCACACACCTAATTTTACAGCTTGTTGATTCATACAATTGTGAGTGACAGACATTTTCTATCCATTACTAATTGCATGGATCTATCACTTTTAGCTAGGGGTGGCAATTTGTGTTTGTGGGCTTGATTCGTGTCTTATCTAGTCATGAGTATTCGGCTATATGGGTTGACCCACACCCGGCCTGTTTAGTAAATGTGTCAAGAATTCTCAACCCTACCCCTACTAGTTTATTAAATGTGTTGACCTGACATAACACATTTAACCCGTTTAATTAACAAGTCATGTAAAGATCAATACAAATGACCTGTTTAATAACATGATTGATTAATGGGTCATATCTAATTTGAATAACTTATTATCAATTCTCATATATATAAAATTAAAATACAATTACAATCATAAATAAAATAATAAACATATAATTACAAAAAAAAATTAAGCAATAATAATAAAAACTAATACTTTTATAAGCTAAACGGGTCAAATAGGTTCACATGTTGAACACGAACACAACCTATTTATTAAACAGATCAGCCGTGTTGACCCAAATTTAACCTAAACCCGTTTAGCCTCAACTCAAGACCTGTTTATAAACGGGTGTGTCGTGTTCGCGAGTTATATCAAATTTTACCACCCTTACTTTTAATCAATTACTCACAATCACACAAATTTAATAAGTTGAGAAATTAGCTATGACCACAACTATTTATATGGAACTAACAACTTTTGTTTGATTATTCATAGTGGCACTGATCAACATACAAGTTGTCAAACAGGGTAGTTTCCAAAAAAAAAAAAAGTTGTCAAACTGGGTGAAAATGGCTGTAAGACCTTTTTTTTTTTTTTGGCGAAAATCATATTTTTTTCTCTACATTTTTAGACGATTCTCACTTTGGTCCCTAGATTTTATTTTTGCCGCTTTTAGTCCATATCTTGAAAAATGTTTCCCGTTTTGGTCCCTGCTGTTACATTAGAGACGAAAAATACACATGTGGCAAACAGTAGAATTAAAAAATATTAAAATAATGCCCAAAATATTATAAAATATTAAAATAAGGTTGGCATTGGAATCAATAAGCTGATCAGACTTAGCAAGCCAGAGCTTCGCATGCTTGATGCAACGCAACAATGCATTCTTATGCGACAAGCCGAGACATCAACAAGCCGCCAAGCAACGAAATCGAATCGAGGTCCTGCTCGCCAAGCAGATCGGTAGCGTCGTCGGTGAGGTAATCATAGGTCAAGCAGCATCCACGCACATGAGTCCTCGTCAGCATCGTGGCGGTGAAATCTCCTTGATACTTCACATCGAAGAGCGAGCCGAAGTAGAGCAGATTCAGAAGATCCTCCACAAGGCCGAGGTTAGATTCGTCGTTCTGGTTTTGCTCGTCGGAGGAGGAGGTGGTGGATTTGTAATTGTTGTTGTTGTTGTCGTCGTGGTTGTGGTTGTTATTGGTTTCGGTGTCGTCGGCTGCGGAATCGGAGGGGGAGAAGTGGAGGCGCTGAGTGGAGAGAGAGAGCTCTTCGGCGACAGCTTAGGCGAAAGGCTAGTGGAGCTTGTCGAGCTCATCGATAAGAGCTAAGACAGCGGGTTTCGAGCGGAGGACTTCTTTCTTGCTTCTTGTTGATCTATTGGCCTTGAGCGATGGTTTCTTCCATTTGAATAATGCGGTTGAGCTTTTTGCATAGCGCGCGGAGGCACTTGTTAATTAGGTTCTGGATATTATTTTAATATTTTTTAATTCTGCCATTTGTTACGTGTGCATTTTTCGTTTCTAATGGAACAGCAGAGACCAAAACGAGAAGCGTTTTTTAAGATATAAATTAAAAGTGGTAAAAATAAAATTTAAGGATCAAAATAAAAATCACCTGAAAATATAAGGATGAAAATGTGATTTCTATTTTTTTTTTAAGAGAAGCTGTAAGACTTTTTTTTCCGAGAAAGTAAAATGGAACTTTGTTTTTTAGTTCTACTCTACATTTGTACATAGTTATACATTTATAAGTTATAAATGGTGATTGAATATTAGTATCATTCTTCTCTGTTCTGAGTGAAAATAATACACACGTACCATCACACACACTACACTATGCTTAAATTATCTAATAATCGCACACCCGACCAGCCGACCTACAGTTAATAGCCCTGTTGGTTTCATCACGAATATGAACCTCTATGGTGGTCCTCACATGGGCCAAAGAAAAGCTCCTCCTATCAACTTTTCTAATCTATAATCATAGGCACCTGGACCACACAAGTAGGCTCGAGGATTAAAACTATGATAACTCAATCTCAGCCATCCATCGAAAAATCAGTGAAATTGGAGGGTGATATGCCATTTGCTCGAATAATGGTGTTCACTTTTGATAATAATTCTTTATTATCTGATTAAAATACTAATTAATTTTTGATGTAGGTGAAAATTAAAGTTCAAATTTTTTATTCAATCATAAAAAATTTTATCAAAAACTTTACCAGTTTAAATAATTAAAATCTAATAAAATAAACAGCTTAATAGCCTGAGATTTATCATAGCTATTAATAATGCCATGTATGAATCTGAGACCACACATCAGGTTGAAAGCTTAGTATGGAAAAAAGTGATTAACGTACGTAGGAACGATTGTGATACGCAAACCGATTCTTTAAGAGAGTGGAATAGAAATAGAATACTTGTGTTCTACACAATGTCAGATTTATCAGCAAACTGACGGAAAATTTAAAGTTTTGAAACAACAATAGTACTCAGAGTCTACAGAACCCGGTGAGTGGGAACCGGAAAGTGCAGTGGGCCCGACCTGGGCTGTCTGAAAGATACAAAGTATCTCACATACTTGGTGAGCGTGCCATGAACTTCGACAGTCCAAAAATTGTACCCAGCGATAAGACAACCGCATTGCAAAATTTTTGTACATTTTACAATAAAAAATATACTTTTTTTATTTTTTTTATTTTATATATTTATTTTTATAAAAATATTCATATCAGTTTATTTATTTTATTTAAATAATAATATATGTTTTTAAATTTTTTATTATATGAAACAAACTACTTCTCACATGGCCTCAATCATGTATTTTTTTGATCAAAATATGTAAAATGATATACTTTTTCTATTTTGCAAGATTTTGCATGAGTTGATGTGATTGCTCTTAACTTATCAAATTTGTAACAAAGGTTTTATGTCGCATAGGGTAATAGAAAATAATTAAATAAATATAAAATTAAGAGATATGATAAACGTTTCGTTAGATACATTTTTACAAAAAAGAATTCCATTACAAGTGTCTTATCGTGGAACGATTAAATTCTCACTTATCTATAAAATATTATATTGAGAAAACAATAAAACATAGATACAATTCTTTAGTTACAGAACATCAAAAGTATCAAATGCCAACTTGTGTATATTTGGGATTTGTTTGGAATCTAATTATTTTGTTAAAACTAAATTTTTTTTGCTAAAAGTACTACAGATAAATGTAAAAATTAGCTGAAATAGTATAATTGAACTCATAAAAAATAATACCAAAAAGTGCAACTTGACTTATAAATTGTAGCAAAAATAAGTTGAATAGTAAAATAAGCTGATTTTTTAATATTTGCCAAACACACACTTGGGGGTAAATATAGTAGATTTATTTAGAAAGCATGACTACAATGAAGTATTTTAAAAGAGAATAGCATTGTACATTGGACTTTCATTTAACGCCTTAAATTTCCTAATTAGATGTGAGACAAATAAAATTTATTTATTATATTGATAAAACATAGATACAATTCATTAGTTTTAGAACATCAAATGTATCAAATCCCAACTTGTGTGTATTTTGGGGGGGGGGGGGGTAAAATATAGTGGTGTTTTTTTTTAAGGCATAACTATAATGAATTATTTTAAAAAAGTATAGCATTGTAAATTAGTTAGTGTAGTCATGTGTTTGAATTGAAGACTATACGTTGTAGTATGAATGTACTCTCATTTAATGCCTTAAATTTTCTAATTAGATGTGAAACACATGACATTTATTTGATTTTGTATGAGTTAAATAAGTTTTTTAAGACCTTTCAAATTCTATGTGTCTAATATCTAGATTAAATTGAAAAAAGAGTTAGGGAATTTAAATGAGAGAAGATCCCTTCCTAATACAACATTTAAAACTTTTCTTAAGTTTTGACTATAATTTATTTCGTTTACATGATAAAAATTTATCAACCAATTTCCAATATATGCTTGCCTTTAAAAAAAAAAAAAACAATAGTATTTGTTTGCTCTATTGTTTACATAAAAGTTATGCCCTTGGATCAACTAATCGAAAAAAAAAAAATGTTAACAAAAAGCAAATTTCTAATTCGCATTAAATGGAGTTGTACTGAAAAGAATTTTGATTAAAAAAGAAAAGCATATGACTTTGCACTGAAAATGATGAAATCAACCAAAACGACAAAACCCAAAACAAACTTTAATAAAACCAAATTAATCAAATTAACATTCCAAAAACCACGCTTAGAAAGGCGAGCCCACGGCATGTAATCTAAGAACACCCACTTCGTAACTCTACCTCCCCCCCCTGACCCGCCAAAACAAAAAATAAAAATTAACCGCCGTTTCGTCTTTTTCCCAGTAGCAAAAATTAACGGCCATCCTAATCCGTTGTTGTCCACGTCAGCCACTCACCCAGTTAGTACGTTACAATAACACAGAGAGTATTGTGTGAGTCCCACAGAAAAAGGCCGTGTCGGGTACTAAACCCAGCTGTTACGGAAAGACAACCCACACTCCAGAAGATGAAGAAGAAGAAGAAGACGACGCCGTCTCTTTCTTGTCCTAGTCTTTAATGCTTTTTTTTTTTTTTTTTTTGCCTTTAGTTTTCTCATTATCAAAATCATCTTGTGATCACAAATAGGAATAGAGTTTTGTCTTTGTGTTGTAGTTAGCTTAGCTTAGTTCTCTTCTTTTTTTATTTATTTTTTTTTTTTTGGAGAAAAGCTTAGCTTAGTTGATAAAGTACTAAAGTGTCTTGTGTTTCCGTTTTTAGGATTCGAATTAAATATATATTTAAAATAATTTTTTTTTCTTTAGATAGTTTTAATTTATGATGTCCACTCTTGATGATAACTTTTTATTATTAGATCAAGATATCAATCAGTTTTTTGTGTAGGCAGAGATTAAACTCTAGATCTCTTATACAACTATAAAAGACTTTACCAGTTGAGTTAACTAGAACCTACATATTCAAAAGAAATTGATATCTTAGTTTAAAAATAAAAATCAATCTTTATGAAGCGAGCTCCATGTATTAAAATAATAGTGTTATGTTCGTGACATTTTCACAATACTTTTACTACAAATTATAGATAGTAAATATATTATATTCACAACATTATATAAGTAGTACACTGTTATTGATTATAATTTAAATTTACAAATTAAATTACTTTTTTCTTACCAATAACATAACCCATAACAACTTGCAATTGATAATTTTTTTTTTTGAAAGTATTGTGGATATAAAATTTTCTTTTCGTTAAAATGTCATCATAGTTATAAAAAAAAAAGTTATAGCGCTATTGTACTATTACATTGAGAGGTGTTTATTTCACATACTGTTATTGGACACAAAGCACACAGATCACACGATTTTGCATTGAACTTGAGCTTTGACTTGAAAATCAGTGTAAATCGGGTGTGCATTAGTATTCACTCTCATGTTTATGAATCGGAAAATCTTATTAGACTCCCATGCCAATTGCATTTTAAAATAATAACACGATTTTTAAACGTGTAATAATGTGTATACGCTAAGTATATAACACGAGTAGTGTGCAATACGAGTGTGGCACTATCATTACAGATTATATTCACACCATACAGTTTAAAAAAAAAAAAAAGAAATCAGTTTATTCATTTCTCTCACATATAAAAACAGAGAGAGAGAGCGAAAGAGAGACAGACACAAGAAAAAGCTACTAGTAGTAGTATCTGCTTTTTCTCTTTATCCCTCGCTACCATCACTACTACAAACTCTCTTACTATTTCAGAATTCAGAAACCACGCGAGCGAACTCTCTTTCACTTTTTTCTTTGCTTTCTTTTTCCACTGTAATCACCTACGCCGCGTTTCACTTTAGCGAATGTGCAACTGAACTGGTGCTGAGAGTTGAGAGAGAGAGAGAGAGAGATCACTGTTGACCGTTCGATCTTTTCCAGATCAATGGCCAGCCTTTCGTCGGAGGAAGCCTCCGGCTCCGACCAGGAGCAGAGCGAGCGGTGCGGCAGCTACAGCCTGAGCGCTGACGTCAGCGAGTCGGAGAGCTGTAGCAGTAGCTTCTCGTGCCGGCGGTTCGAGACTGAGTGTGGAGCTTCGAGCTCCATGACGTCATCTCCTCGCCCGGTCGCCGGTAATTTCCATTACCCGGCGCCGGTGATGCTGCCGGTTATCGGAGGCAAGGACGTGGTGGTTTGGGACGAGAAGAAGCCTGAGAAACCGGAGACCGATTTGTCCGGTACGTTGTATTTTTCATTTTTATTATTTATTTTCGGGATTTATTTTTGTTTCTAAATTTGGTGCTAAATTGACTGTGTGTGAGAACAAAGAGAAATTGAACTTTTTGAGTCTGAGAAGTTAGACTGAGAAGTCTTTGGTGTTTGGCTCTATGAGCTGTAAAAATGAGAAACACAATGGAAAATGTGGGTATTTTGCTTTTTCATCAATACCCATTTCCTTTAATTTCTCTGTTACCAAACAGGGCAATGCTGTGTATTGTTAAGCTGAGATCTAAGTTTGTATATTGTACAGTTAAAAAAAAAAAAAAAAATCAGTTTTGTGATGGGAAATTAATAAATTTGCTCTATTTTGATAAACATGGGGCACTTGATGCAACAAAGATGATTTATTTTGTTACCCCATTTGGGATTTGAATTAATAATTTATCAGTTAATGTTAATATATGTACTTATTTTGGGTGTAATTGCAATAGATTTTGAGATGATGAAGGAGAGGTTCGGTAAGCTTCTTCTTGGGGAAGACATGTCTGGAGGAGGGAAAGGAGTTTGCACTGCCCTTGCCATTTCTAATGCCATCACCAATCTCTCTGGTTAGTTGTCTCTGCCTCTTTGCGTGTTTATGTATGTTATAAGTTTGGGTAATTCTTTTTGTACTGAAGTTTAGTTTTGTTGAGATGGCAGCGACTGTGTTTGGTGAGCTGTGGAGGTTAGAGCCGTTGGCGCAACAGAAGAAGGCAATGTGGCGCCGTGAAATGCAATGGCTGTTGTGTGTGAGTGATTCGATTGTTGAGCTTGTGCCTTCGATACAACAGTTTCCCGGTGGGGGCACGTATGAAGTCATGGCAACGCGGCCACGCTCGGATTTGTACGTGAATTTGCCCGCGTTGAAAAAGCTTGATGCGATGTTGCTTAGTATGCTTGATGGGTTTTGTGATACGGAGTTTTGGTATGTTGATCGGGGGATAATTGTGGGTGAGACGAATGACCGTGACGCTTATGGATCGTGTGGTGGGAGGCCTTCGATTAGGCAGGAAGAGAAATGGTGGTTGCCCTGTCCCAAAGTACCACAGGATGGGTTGTCAGAGGATGCCAGGAAGAGGTTGCAGCAGTGCAGGGACTGTGCAAATCAGATATTGAAGGCAGCTTTGGCAATTAATGGTAGTGTGCTAGCTGAGATGGAGATCCCCAGTGCTTACTTGGATACCTTGCCGAAGGTACAGGTTTCTATTTCTATGCCAATTGACTTATAGTGTTAAACATGACACAGCTGAAGACTAAAGTTGCTATCACATGTTCATTAGTTTTCTTTCTATGTTATCCTACTGGTTGTTAGAGATGGTAGCAAGCTAAAGGAGATGTAGGTGCTTGTGGACATGTGGTCTTAGAAGAATGCTTATCCTTTTTTTGTGACTGAAAGAGGTAGGAAGAATGCTTATCCTATATGGGGATCATTTGATTTTTTATGGTGCTATATCCCTACTAGACACTAGACAGGAGTTTGGAAAGTAGTTGACAATGAAATCTGAGGTTATCTATTTTCTTCGTATATCAATTTCCCTTGGCAATCCTGTTGGATTTGTCATCATATAATGTCCCTTAAAATTGGTGAACCTTTGATTTTAAAATTTGATTACCAATTGGCTATTGATCTTGGGGAAATGTCTTCTTTGCATGACTATGTTGTTTGTTGTTGGTGTTGCATGCTTTAATGGTGTCAGTTAAGTTTTAACTCTCTTTTAAAGAAAGCTAAAGATATCATAAATTGCATAATTTATGAGACTATATCTTTGATGCAAATTGAAGCTACCTGCAGTGTACCAAATAGTTACCAAATAAAAAAGTTACCAGCAGTGTAAGGAATGCTGGGGTAGTGGGGACTAGAGTGTTTAAAGAATGTGGTTTTGCATTTGCTCTGGGAATAATTTGTCTTTTGGCAAAAGATAGCTGAGCCTTCTGAAAGTGAAGGATCAAATGTCTGCATTCCATTCCTAATAGAGTGACTAAATTTTACGCTAGTCGTCAACCTATAGAAACCCTCCTACTTTTTTTGGGTATGGTACTGGATGTGAATAAAATATATAACACTAAGCACAAATATAGCTGGAGTTGATCAGATGACTGGATTGTTTATGAAAAATAAAGAAGCGTTAAGTACCAGACCATTTATCTATACCCATTGGTCTAGGATTCTGGTCAGTTGTGGTATTTCTCACATTATGTATATGCTGGAACCCAGTAATTGACTATTCCACTTACCATAAGATAAGTCAAATCTAAATGTGTTTCTCTTTTCTCTCTGCATCTTGGAATTGTTAATCGCTGTTGGTTTCTTTATTCTTACACTTGGCTGTTAGCAGGTCATAAATCGAAGTATATTTTAATTTCCAAGATTTGTGGTAAGGAGTAGGAGTAAAATTCAAAATTGCAGACAATTGAACAATGAAGCTACTAGCTATAATCCTAAGCCTCATCTCTTATTTGTCCATTCAATACGCCATTTGATAAAATAAAAAGAAAAAATTCTTCCTAAAGTACACCAATGGGTCCACAAAACAAACAGCTTCACCCCTACCAGGAAAAAGAAAAAAACCGAACAAGGCTATAAGGGATTCTTTTCTATTTTCATGAGAACCACAAAATTTTTCAATGTTTAACATGCCTACTCTGTTTAGAGGAGATTTCTTTTTTTATGAGTAAATTAATCTCATTCTCATAGTGAACACTATCAGTTATTGCTTAAATGCTTTTCTTTTTCAATTGTTCAACTATGGTTTGGGCTAGATATTTGAGATTTAATTTTTTTTCTGTGTTGAAAGCAATCAGTTATGAATCTGAATATCATATTCATCACATGGAAGCTATATATAAATTAATATAAAATGGTAAATCCAATCTAACCTTAGTCCCAAAATTTTTGGCTATGGATCCTCGATAGACTAGTTTGAGTTAGCCACATGTATTCTTTTTTGCCAAATGTATTCTGTCTGAAGTTAGATTCTTTTTTACTACCTTGATTGACATGTCCTCTTTTACTAATACCATTATTGTTATTTTAGGTCTTCTACCTTTTTTCGAGATGGTAAAGCAAGAAATTATATATCTATGGAATAAAATAGATGGGTAAATCATGTTGGTATGCCTTTTTATATTTTAATAGTAGAAGGTGTGTATTGCCTTTAAATAATTGTAGGGCTTAATGGAATTTTACATGTCAGATCAATAGTAAATTCAGAATATCACTCAATCTTTGGTAATTGCTGATTCATTACATGTATGAACATATATTCAACATTTTTATAGTTTATTTATCTTAACATTTTATTTGATTCCTTAATTGTCTGATTACCATTGCAGAGGGGAAAAGATTGTCTTGGTGACATCATTTATCGCTACATAACTGCTGACCAGTTCTCACCAGAATGTTTACTTGATTGCCTGGACCTGTCATCTGAACATCACACTCTTGACATAGCTAATCGGATAGAGGCATCAGTTCATGTCTGGAAGCAAAAAGACCAGAGGAAACTTGCAAAAAAAATGAAAGCTAGGCGTTCGTCTTGGGGTGGCAAGGTCAAGGGCCTTATAGCTGATTGCGAAAAGGATAATTTTTTGGCCCAAAGAGCAGAGACCCTCTTACAGAGTTTAAGGCTTCGTTTCCCTGGCCTCCCGCAAACTGCATTGGATATGAATAAGATCCAATACAATAAGGTATTATGTTCTGGCAATTACACTTGACATTACAAGCACTGGCATTACTTTAGATAGTGATGCCAAATATGTGATGACTCACTTTTTGGGCGTCTATCACAAGAAGTAGCTAATCTCTGTTAGTTGCCAGTGGAAAGTGGTTGACATGGTGGAGTGTGGAAAATTGGTTTCTTGGAAATTTAGGGGCATTGTGATATGTAGGTTCAGTGCATCCTTGTGCCCGTACAATCTGTCAACCATCTTGCTCTAAGCATATTCATAATATGTGGGCTGTACCAAAAAATAGTTCTAGAGACAGCAATATTAGATAATTAGAGTCATTCCCTGGATAGAGTGGTACTTGGACCAATTTAGTAGGGCCTTATGAGGCAGATCACAGATCATCTTAAGGTATAGGAAGTCCCTTATTTCCGATAATGCTACCGGAAAATCTTTAAGTCTGAACAAATTTGATAGCTAATGGATGGGAAATTTGATCTGTAGATTATCTGCGTACATTTTGTCTGTTTAATGAAGGTTCCCTCCTTGTCTTTACCATGCCATGGCCATACAGTGTGTTTCAGTAAAAGACAATGAGAACTTTCCAGTGAGTGTTGAAAAAGAAATTTTTTCTTGCAGGATGTCGGGCAGTCAATTCTTGAAAGCTACTCAAGAGTAATGGAAAGCTTGGCCTTTAACATAATGGCCAGGATAGATGATGTCCTTTATGTAGATGATGCGACTAAGCGTTGTGCTGCTGCAGAATCATTGTCCCTTTTCAGCAGGGGAGGACTAGGTGGTCGTCCTATTCAGAAACGAATGTCTCCTAGCCCCTTCTCAATCCACCACACTCCATTTGCCTCTCCATTTGGAACTCCAACCTTTTGTTCTTCTACTCCCATAATGGGAAGCCCGGGGAGGGCACCTTCCTCTCTAAGGGGGACCAGTTTTAAGGAAGCAACGGACCTGAAGTCAGAAAAATTAGTAGCCCCTGCAGATTATGATAAGGTGTGGTCGTATGCTGGGAATCTCAGTTCAAGAAGGGTTTCAGGAGATGCTCCAGAGCGAGATTGAGTTCAAGTAAAGTTATCCTTCTAGGGTGGAATTAAGTTGAAACAGTTAACTGAAATTAACTAAAGAGTTGCATAGCTAGTCTGGGAGCCTTAAGGCTGTGGGGAACAAAAAAATGGCAGGGTAATATTGTATATTCTGTTAGCAATATAATCAGGAAGGTTTAAAGTTTTGACTTCAGATCATGGTTTTCACCAGGTGATAGGTGAAGAGCGAAGATTATTTTTTCTTATATTTTGGATGCTTTCTGAACCTTTCTTTTTCCATGTCAAAGCCAATACGACGTTCCCGCTGAGAGCATGATTGATTCCTAACTATTGACAGTTTTTAATCTAATCTATGGTTCCACTTTTAACATGACGATGGTATTCTATATCATAAACGAGCTTAAAATCCTTAGGCACCTCAGCTTTCTCAGCAATATAAGAATGCTATGTTGATGTATTCTCTATTTTTCTTTTTCCCCTTTCATTAGAAGATTTTATTCAATTGGAGTACAAGTTTAAAACACCATACAAACACAAGCAGCTAGAGGCTGCATGCGAGAGACTACACCACAGTAGGAACAGACTAAACTCATACAGTAGCACCCGCCAATGATATATCTTATCCGTTTGGTTGGCTGAAAGAGTGATGGTGAGAGTGGAAAAGCAAGGGGATAGAAAATATTTTAATTTTTCTTATTTTTGTTTGGTTGGTAATGAAAAAGTGGAGGGATGGAAAAAATGTATTTGTATAAATATACTCATATACCTTTATTAAAATGTGATGCCCTATTAAAAAAAAAAAAAAGTGACAACAAAAACAATCACCCAAATTTATTAGGAAATACAAATCATATCAAGACAAAAAATCATGTCTAAAGGAAAAACAAAAACAAAAAATCACAAAAGAAAGCAAAAGAGGAGAAAAATAAAAAAGCAACGGAATGGACATGCCCATGTGCAAGTGCACATGACCATTTTTGTCATTTATCTATCAAATTCCTCTCACTCAGTTTTCTCTCCATTTTGGAGAGAGAACATTTTGGTAGACTGGGAGAGAAAACACTTAGGCTTCACCAATTTTTTTCCCGCACCTTCCTCCAACCAAACACCCACCAAAAAAATTTTCCTTCCCATTTCCCTCCAAAATTTTTCATCCACTCCATTTAATCTCTAAACAAACATACCCTAAAGAGTAGACCATGACAAACACCAAACTATATACATACTACAAGCAACTGCAAACTACTAACCGTAGATCACATCAAACTTTGCACCAGTAACCAGACTATTAAACATCATCAAAACACATAAAGAGGAATTCTCCAAATGCAGCACAGTACTTTATTTTGAATGGTATTGGCTTAGATACCTCATCAAATTTCTCATGAAGGTTGTTCACTTATCAATAAAGAACAACACGTGGGCATTCCATGTGAAAGGAAATACCATCCAACTGAATTAGATACAGCAGCCAGTATTCTGCCACCATAGATGATCAATCCTAGCAAGATGTTGAACTTTGTAATGATGTAAAATAAAGAAGAAAGTGATAAACTAGAAACAAAAGGAAACAGAGTTGAACTGAAACTCTACTACACATTTTATTGATAAATCAACAGCCTATAAATAGGCTAATACATAACTGAAAGTAACATGAAAAATAGGCACTACCAACGTTCAGCAACAAACTCCTATTGACTAGGTAAACCAACTCCTATTAACTAGAAACAAACTTACTAACACTCCTAAAGACTAGGACAGCCCAAACGTGTAAATTACTAATTTATTCAACAATCCCTCCCTTAAACTGATGTTCCATCAGTTTAATAAGACTCAAACTTTGAAGTGCCATCCCTCAGATAAAATCCTTTGAACTGCAAACACCAAGAAGCTCCCTGAGCTTCTGAAATGCTGGAAATTTGAGAGGCTTTGTTAGAATATCAGCAATCTGATCTTCACTTCTGCAGTAAACCAGATTAATAACTCCATCATTCGTGAGATCCCTCAAGAAATGATACTTCACATCTATATGCTTGCTTCGACCATGTAGAACTGGATTTTTTGAAAGCTTTATTGCTGAACTATTGTCACAATAAATCTGAGTAGGTCCATCCTCCTTGAAATGCAGCTCTTTAAGGATTTTCTTTAACCAAATAGCTTGACAAGCACAAGCTGTTGCAGCAACAAATTCAGCTTCAGTGGATGATAATGTGACAATAGGTTGCTTCTTTGATGACCATGAAATAGCTCCTGTCCCCATCATGAAAACATACTCAGATGTGCTTTTTCGATCATCTAAATCTCCTGCATAATCACTATCTGTAAAGCCAAACAGATTTGACTTTTCTCCATTCTTGTAGAACAGCCCAAACTCCTTAGTACCTTGCAAGTAACGAAAAATTCTTTTTGCAGCCAAGAGATGAATCTCTGTAGGACATTCCATGTACCTGCTAATCACACTTACAGCATGCATTATATCAGGTCTTGTTGCTGTCAAATACATTAAACTCCCCACTATTTGTTTGTAAAGAGTATCATCAACCTTCTTTCCTCCATTATCTTTGTTTAACTTCATACCAAACTCAGATGGAGTATTTACAGGATTACAATCCTTCATTTCAAATCTGTCCAAGATTTCTCGCACATACTTCTTTTGAGAAATAAAAATTCCAGTAGAAGACTGCACCACTTCTATGCCAAGAAAATAATGCATCATGCCAAGATCAGACATTTCAAATTCAGCCATCATGGATTTCTTAAAACTATCAAACATGGCTGTATTATTTCCAGTGTAGATTAAATCATCTACATATAAGCAAACAATGAGCATCTTTCCTCCATCTTCAATTTTTATAAAAAGTGTATATTCATAAGGACATTTTTGAAAGCCTTCCTTCAAAAAATAAGTTTCTATACGATTATACCAAGCCCGTGGAGCTTGTTTTAATCCATATAGAGCTTTCTTTAACTTATACACTTTATGCTCATTGCCAATTTTTACATAACCAGCGGGTTGATCGATAAATACCTCTTCTTTCAAATCTCCATGGAGGAATGCTGATTTCACGTCCAACTGGAAAATAGGCCATGAGTTTTGAGCTGCCATAGCAATCACCAATCTGACTGTATCATGCCTTGCAACCGGAGCAAAGACTTCTTTATAATCAACATCAAACTCCTGCTTGTAGCCCTTAGCTACCAAGCGTGCCTTGTGCTTGTCAACCTCACCATTCTCCTTTAGCTTTGTCTTGTAAACCCACTTTACGCCAATTGTCTTCTGCCCTTTTGGAAGATCACATAGCTCCCATGTATTATTTCTTTCAATGGCTGTAATTTCAGCATCCATAGCCTTTCTCCATTTTGCTTCTTTGACAGCCACTTCAAAACTGGTAGGATCACAATCTGAAAATAGAGCAAAGTGAGTGAGTGGGTCTTCAGATCGATCAATTCCAGTCACTTCATAATCATACATCCATGCTGGCCTCCTTCGAACACGATGAGAACGTGGTTCAACTACTGCTTCTGGTGCTGTTGGAGTGACTTCAGAGGCTACAGGAGTTTCATTTTGAGGATTCTCAAATGCATCAGTTGCTGGAGCAAGGTGTTCCTGCTGCTGGTTTACTTCATCACCATCTTCTCCATCAAAACTAGTTGGAATTAGCTCTCCAACTACATTTTTGCTCCATTCCCAGATTTGATCTTCATCAAAAACAACGTCTCGACTAATAAGAATTTTCTTAGTGTTAGGATTGTAAAGCTTGTAAGCTTTTGATTGATCACTAACACCAAGAAAAATACATTTTTCTCCCTTGTCATCCAGCTTCTTCCTCTTTTGATCTGAAATATGGGCATATGCAACACACCCAAAAATTCTGAAGTGATCAACAGCTGGTTTCCGTCCGCTCCATGCTTCCTCTGGTGTCATATTTTTAACAGCAAGTGTGGGACTTCTATTCAATATATGAATGCTCCAGTTAACTGCTTCAGGCCAGAAACTTTTTGGAATGCCACTTGTTGTCAAAAGGCTTCGCACCATATTCATAATAGTGCGGTTCTTCCTCTCACATACACCATTCTGTTGGGGTGTATAAGCTGCTGTAAGTTGTCTCTTGATTCCATGGTTCTCACAAAAAATTGCAAATTCATGTGAGTTATATTCTCCACCACGATCCGTGCGAAGAATTTTTATTGGACTACCAACTTCTTTCTCAACTAGCGCTTTATAGCTTTTAAAAGCTAGAAAGGCTTCAGACTTCTCTTGCAAAAAATAAACCCAGCTTTTGCGACTAAAATCATCAATGAAGGTAAGTATATATCTCTTACCTCCATTAGAGCATGGAGTTATTGGCCCGCAAATGTCGGAATGAACAAGCTCTAGTGCAGCCTTCGCCCTCCATGATTTCCCATGTGGGAATTGATTGCGGTGTTGTTTGCTAACAACACATTCTTCACAAACTTCAGAAGGAGCTGTAATTTGAGGAAGACCAGTCACCATATTCTTCTGTTGTAAAGTTTTCAACCCGCCAAAGCTAAGATGCCCATAGCGAAAATGCCATAGCCATTCCTTCTCTCCTAATCTTGTAGAAAGACATGAGTGAGCGGTGTCATGAAGATACAATGGAAACATTCTGTTGGCTGTCATGTTGACTTGAGCTATCAAGCCCAACTTCTCATCTTCAATTCTGCAGACTCCATTTTTTATTGAGATTCCATATCCCTTTTCTTGTAGCTGACCAATACTGAGTAAATTTGTTCTCAAATCTGGAACAAAGAGAACATTAGAAATAGTTTGAACAGAATTTTTGTTGGTTTGAATTGCTACCTTTCCCTTTCCCATAACAGAGACTGTAGAGCCATCACTGAACTTCACAACATCACGAAAAGCTTCATCCAACTCAGAGAATACAGACTTCTCTCCACTCATATGGTTGCTGCAGCCAGTGTCTAAGTACCACAAGAATTTCTTGTGTGTTTCCTCCTTGCCGTGACAAGCCATCAACAAAGACACTTCTTCTTCCTTCTCAGCAAAATTGGACTGCTTTCCACCATCTCTCCTTAGATTAGTACGACACTCTGACTTGTAATGGCCAAACTTGTGACACCTGTAGCATTCAACTCTTGATTTTTCTGCTGACTTTGACTTGGAAGGCATTGAATGATTGTTGTCATGGCCTTTTCCTCTCCCTTGGGAGTCAAAATCTTCAGATTTCTGATTTGAGTGTCTACCATCATTGCTGCATCTGCCTCTGCCTCTTCCTCATCCTTGACCTCCTCCTTTTGATGCCGAGGCTTGTAACGCTTGCTCCTCCTTGTCTTGCCGATTCATTTTCTGCTCATGAACCAACAAAGAACTCTGCAATTCATCAATGGACATACTATCAGTGTCTTTAGATTCCTCAATCGAACAAACAACATAATTGAATTTTGTTGTCATCGAACGAAGAATCTTCTCAATGATAGTAACATCTGCCATTTTGTCGCCATGGATTCTCATCTTATTTGCGATTGCCATCGTCCTGGAGAAGTAATCTGACACCGATTCTCCAGACTTCATGTGTAAAGTTTCGAAATCGCCTCGAAGTGCTTGAAGCTGTGCCCTCTTTGCCTTTGCTGTCCCCTCATACTTCTTCTTCATGGAGTCCCAGATTTGCTTGGAAGTTTCTTTACAAAGAATGGTTTCTAGAATGGAACGATCAATTGCCTGGAAAAGATAATTCTTTGCTTTGAGATCCTTCAACCTTCGCCCTTCAAGCTCCACCTTCTGTGCATCTGTCAGCATAACATCAGCTGCTGGTTCTGCTACTCCAGAAACAACAACTGTCCAATATTCTTTGGATCTCAAAAAATTCTCCATGAGCATGCTCCAATGGTCATAGTGACCATCAAAGCGTGGAATGGCTGGCTGCACAAAAGTTTCAGAAGCCATGTGGAACTCTAACCAGGCTCTGATACCATTGATGTAAAATAAAGAAGAAAGTGATAAACTAGAAACAAAAGGAAACAGAGTTGAACTGAAACTCTACTACACATTTTATTGATAAATCAACAGCCTATAAATGGGCTAATACATAACTGAAAGTAACATGAAAAATAGGCACTACCAACGTTCAGCAACAAACTCCTATTGACTAGGTAAACCAACTCCTATTAACTAGAAACAAACTTACTAACACTCCTAAAGACTAGGACAGCCCAAACGTGTAAATTACTAATTTATTCAACAATGTAAGAACATGATCGCTTCTGAAGTTCTAAAATAGGTGACGCAGCTTTTCGGTTATTTTGCTCCTATTGAATTCAACAATTCAGGTTTTCAAATGCCTTAATGGATAGGGGAAAAACACCAGAGAATTGATAATGACAAAATCAAAGTTAAATAAACTTAAAGAAAGACAAACAAGCCGAGCGCAATATAGAATGAAAGTAAAACAGCAAATCTTAAACTTAAAGCAAGCCTTAGTAATGGAAAAAGAGTAAAACTTCCAACAATTATGATAAGTAAATGCTTTTGGAGGTGGTTGGAAAAAGTTGAAATGACCTGGGGACTTTTCTAAGGGTAGAATTTTATGAGTTTGCAGATCAGCTACATATACATTGAGACCCGTTTGGTGGTAACCACCCGGCAGAAACATTGATTCCTGGCTTGGCACGCTAAAAACTGTGCAATTCCCCTTGCAACCGGAAAGATTAGAAGCGTTGGCATAAAATGAACAATGAGAATTACTATCCAAAAATAGCACTATTTCCCCCTAGCTCTTCGCACTCACCCAGCCGTTTTCCCATGTAAAAATTGGAAAACGAAGCTTCTTTGTCGTGTACAAGAGTTTTTGAATCACACAAAATTCAACTGAATGTAGATCAACTTATCCACTCTTCCACACCTCATACAAACTAGTACAAGTACGTTAAAACATTGCAATTTACAACAGTATTGACAACCGATCTTAACATCTGGAATCAGAAAATTTTTGGGTCCAACATACATAATCTCAAGACTGGATACTTCAACATTCATTAAACAGCCACTGGAATCTATATTTCCCCCTTAACCAAGTTAAACCAGACCACTGTTCAGTCTGAACTTTATTAGATGCCAAACAAAAATAAAAAACAAAGACAAAATAAAACAATAACCACAAAAGTTACAAACAACTGAAAAGTACAAATAAAGTTAGGAAAAAGCCTTGTCAATGCAAAGAACAACGCTTTCTTCCAACTTTGGTAGCTTGTCCAAGTAAATGGATTATGAGGTGGCTGGAACAAATTGGAATAACCAGTTCTGAGGGTAGAATTTGACGAGTATGCAAGTCAGCTACATATATGTCATGACCCTTTTGGTGAGTATATTGACCCCAAGCATACTTTGATTTCCACCTTGGCTCGCTAAAAATTATGCAATTCCCCTTGAAAAAACAAGATCTACCTAATCCAACAAAGCTACGATTAGTACCCAAAAATAGTACCAAATCCCCCAAACCATTCTCGACTACCCAATCCTGCCAAGCATTATTTTTGAAAATACAAATTCTGAAACAAACCAACTCCCCATTGGGATTCAAGCAATTAAACCCCCTTTCAAATCAATATATATATATAAAAGCAGAGACTTCATGCGGGAGAGCATGTGACTTTGCCAAGTGGCACTCTTTTTGAAAAGATAATTGATTTTTTTTTTTGAAATAAAATACATCATTCTTAATTTATTACACTTTTTAGATGCTACATCAGTTATTTACTAAACTCAGTAGATTTTAATTAGTAATAAATAAGACTAATGGATAAGATAGAGGGATGTTAATCATCAAAAACTCTTTGTTTTCCTTATTCCTTCATCCAAAGGTTTTCTTATGTTTATGCCTACACTTCTTTCCTTATAACTAAATGCCTACTCTTTCTAAACCACTATATGGCTTCTCCTATGCCTATGTTGCTAAATTATCAATTCAATGTTCTATAATTTGCACAAATTGAAATAGCATTCAAATTATTTAAGAACACATGAATATTCCAAAAAAACATATGTTTATTCACCTGGGATAATAAACAACAATAATGCTTATCTTCCACTTGCTTCATGTCATAATGGTCGTGGTTCAATATGGTAATTTTTTTTTTGTTTAAATTGATACTAAGATGCTCTTTTACTTATACTTTACGTTTGCTAATTATCATTCTTATAGGCATTTGGGGCTTGCGGCTTTATAAAGTGATATAGTCATATAATAGGATGCTCTTTATGCCATTTTTTATCTGCTAATTATGATTTTTATCAAGTTCTGTTAATAGATTAAGATTGTCAAAATTTAGTTTTTTTTTTTTTGAGTTAATTTTAAGCATAACAAACCTATGGGTTTAAAAAAAAAATATATATTTGTGTTTCTACATTTTGTTTTTGATAGATATAAAACTTTCTAAACTCATCAATGTATTGCTCAATGTGTAGAAGGATCTATCATTTCAACTTCAATGGAATGAGCTTAACTGTTGTTTTCTTGATCCTTTTTCCTTTTGGTTTTTCAAGTTAGTATAGGTGTTAAGCCGATGCTTCAATTTCATTATACACAATTTGATTCTATTGTGTTTGTTGGTTGATCTTATACATTCAAAAGAGTAACTTTCATAAAGATATATTAAAATTGAGGTTGTTATGTGCTTCATTTTCATTTTAGGTTTAAAAAGTTTTAGCCATTATGAATACTTTGATGATTGCAAAAAGATACCTGTTTGAGGAGAAATCACACAAACATATATATCTACTATAAATAAATTAAGTATGCTGACATTTACTTCATTGAGCTAAAGTTACTAAATGGCCAAAAACAATTTAAAAAAGCATTTCTTAAAAATATGAGAATGCATGTAGTCTAATCTTTTTACATTGTAACTAATACTTTTAATTTGTAGTTCTGAAGTTTTTGTGCTTAAGATCGATTTTGGCAGGAAGAACCATCAAGGGCAGCTTGGTAGTGTCATATCTTGAGATATGTAAGTTGTTTTATTAGAGAGAATTTATTCAACAAGCGCTTATTTTATTGAAAGTTTGCAACTCTAATAGATTAAAAATATAATTAGTGTAATTAGTTAAATTAGTATCTATTGATTTGTCGTTCCATGAATGTGAGAATGCATTAAGTCATATTCAAAAATGTTTTTATTCATTTTTGTTTTTTACTATTGAGTTGAATTATGATATTAGCTTATTCATATTTAGTTTCTTCGGCAACAATTGATACACATGCAATCAAGAGTATAACAAAAATTATGCTCTTCCCATTGAATTCCAAACAATGGGCTGATGTTCTTTATTAGCCAATCAACTTAAATCTTTAATATGCCTTTATTACTTTAAATGCTTTACATAGAGTCAATGATAACTTTTCTATTTGATAGGTCAAGAATGTATTGACCCATTGTGATAAATTAACCAATTAATTAGCCAAGTTAATTAATTAATTCAATTAACATGCAATACACGTGGTAACACAAACAAATCACCAACTAAGTTAATATGCAGTGAAAAATAAAGTTAACACGGTGATTTGTTGACGAATGGGGAAAACCTCCAAAGCAAAAATCCTACCGGGTGATTTTAATGTCACCACTCTCGATAATCCACTATTATCACGACTTCCATCGCAACTGCTTTAGCTCAAGGAAAACAATATATATCTCTATATCTTTTTTTTTATAGAAATAATTACAATATGCTGCTAATCCCGCAACTTGAACCTTTTTTCCCTGACTCTCGCAATTTGAACATTTTCTCCCTTAAACCCCAGACACTTTGTGTATGGGGAGGTGCCAATTCAGTTATATGACCCTCGACATATATATATATATATATATATATCTCATTTGATAAATATAAAAGTTCTTTTAAACAAAATTAATATGTTTATCATAATTAAGGGAAATCTTAATGGGTACTTCAGTTGAGCATATGTGAAAAAGGCATATACATACCACAAATGGTAAAGGAGAAAGAAAAAACAGCTAATCCCTTTTAATATGGTTAATTGCTTTGCCTCAATCAGTCACCCAATCAACATACTGCTTATTCATATCACAACCACAAATGACAATGCAGCATTAGCCATCTGTAATTGTTAATCTGAAAGTACAGATTTCTTTAATAGCTCTACCTTCGTTTCTTTTGGCTAATATGTCTTTACTGAATCAAAATCAAACCCCAAAAATCATATAAAAATCACCAAATTAGAGTTTAAAATTATAATTAATTTTTTAAAAGAAATCTAGGCACATTTGCACAAAAATTCCATGTAACTAAGTTACACTTTGGAATATTGGACCCTTTTTCCTTTGTATAAATAGGGGGGTCCCAATGTGATGAGGGGGCTAACAATTTTCTCTCCAAAACATTTATTGTAGGAACACAAAAGTTTTTCATTGTAGACATTTCACGATTAAAGAACATGACTTGCCAACTAATCAAACTAGATTTTTTAGTACCTACAGCAATTTCACAACATCAAGAACAAACCCCAGTGTATACAATGTCAAATTCCATAGTCTCCTGTTACATCAAATGAGTGTTTAATTCTTCTCGCAAAGTATTGAATAGTAAAGCTTCTAGGCCATAGTCTCAATTACAACTCTCAATCATGTTGGACTTGGATGACACCTATTAACAACGTATCATTATGAGATGCAGAAAAAAAAAATTTGGAGTGTACACAACGTTTAGTGTGGATGGGAAGAAATTTCATCCTATTCCAATTAGTTAGGTTAGTAAGGGACCTATTCCAATTTAATGACCTAGAATTTTGTATACAAGTAATAATCAAGGAAACTTCCACCTAAAATAAGTCAAACTTTTGGCAAGAGAGAAAATTGATGTCTAGACAAATCAAGATAAGGCCGACCAAATTGGACCATATTCTTAATTTCTTATCTCTATTTGTTCCATGTACAATACTTATAGTCAATGCTTAGCGTATAAAAGTTGAACATCTTATCTAAATTCCATCCTCCAAAAGCTTGAGAAAAAATTCATTTAAACCAACACAATATATTAATTATAAAGGAATCAAAGAAAAATTATCAAAAATAATGAAAATTTAATCTATGCTTAAATTCTTATAAGGATGAACACAATAGCAATATCCTTTTAAAAAAAATAAAGATAAAAAAAATCTATACTTATTTTGTACGTATGATAAAGTCCTATCACAAAGTTTTTTGAGACTCATGCTGATTAGTGATTAAAAGTTATAAAGGAATAATCATCAATATATATATATATATATATATATATATATATAAGCAGAGATCTCATGCGTGAGTGTGTGAAGTCTTGCCAAGCGACGCTCTAATTTTGCATTTAACATTTTTTTACCTCTTTCATTAAGTTTTTTTTGCTGTTACCCAAAAGTTTACATTAACTTATTTTACTGTTATCTCATTAGTCTTTCATTAATTGCCTAAGCTTACATCACACATTTCTCTCTTTTTCATGTCTTTTAGCATACCCACCATTTTAATATTTTTAAAAAAGCAAAAAAATAATAATTAAGGACTAATAGCAATAACTAACCAGATAAGACCTTGGAGAGAGATAGAGAGACATAAAAATGTTGTGGATCGTTAAATAAAATGCATAGTTTCACTACAAAATCAAAACACATTGTTTCACTATAAAAGACCTGAGACTGACAAAACATTTGAAAGAGAGAGAAAGAGAAATCTTAGGAGACGTTGCCTCCGTCATATTGGCCTCCCACCACCATCAAGACGCCAAAGCCCCTACAGGTATTTTTTTTTTCTTTTTAAATTAGGGGATTAAATATGATTTAGGTTTGGGTAATTTGGTTAAATAGTTTTTTGTTTTGGGTATATAAGTAGAGAGAATATTTGGTACGCAATGTAAAGCCATATTCTACCATGATTTTAAATCATCTATAAGACACGTGCATACGCACTTGCCCACACTATGTTTTAATGTCGCACTATCAATGAGTGGAAAGACAGTGAGAGAGTTGGACATACGTTTATTTCATAGTATTAAATATGTGAATACAACACAAATTATTTAATTTTCACGGTCCTGTTACTCTTTTGCATTTATTTTTTGTTTCATGATTTAAAAAAAAATTATTCTTACCTTTTTTTTTTTAGGGTGAAAAATTAATCTTACCTTGAGAAGGTTATAAATATGCAGTGAAACAATAGTTATAAATTGCACACACATAACCATTATAATTATTTAGTTCAAGGAATGAGTAAAAAATAAAAAATTGGAGGAATATTGTAGAATAAAAGTTGTTAAAAAATGTCTCTCTCTCAGAGATCTCATGCGAGAGTGCATGAGGTATTGCCAAGTGGCACTCTAATTTTGTATTTAACCTTTTTTTACCTCTTTCATTAAGTTTTTTTTTTTTATTGTTACCCAAAATTTCACATTATCTTATTTTACTGTTATCTCATTAATATCTCATTAATTGCCTAAACTTACACCACATCTTTCACTATTCTTCATGTCTTTTAGCATACCCACGGTTTTAGTATTTAAAAAAAATAATAATAAGTAAGGGCTAATAGTAATAACTAACGGGATAAGACTCTAGAGAGAGATAGAAAGACACAAAAATATTGTGGGTTGTTAAATAAAAGACACTATTTCACTATATATTACCAAAATAAAAGTCCTGAGACTAACAAAACATTTGAAAGAGAGAGAAAGAGGAATCTGAGGGGTCACCACCTCCGTTATACTGACCTCCCACCACTATTAAAACACTGAAACCCCTACGGGTAATCTTTTTTTCTTTTTAAATTAAGGGCTTAAATATGATTTAAGTTAGGTAATTTGGTTAGTTAGTTTTTGTTTTGAGTATATAAGTAGGAAAAATATTTGGTGCGCAATGTAAAGTCATATTCTATCATGATTTAATTTTAAACCATCTATAGAACACATGCATACACACTTGCCCACACTAAGTCTTAATGTTGCACTATCAATGAGTGAAAGATAGTTAGAGAGTTGGGTATACTTTTATTTCATAGTATGAAATATGTGAACACAACACAAATAAGTTTATTTCATGGTCCCGTTACTCTTTTGCATTTATTTTTGGTTTCATGATTAAAAAAAAATAATAATCTTACCTTAAGAAGGCTACAAATATGCAGTGAAACTACTAAACCAATTTTTAATATCTCAAAATGTATATGTTTTTTTACTCTAATTTAGTTTACTTTTTCTTTATAATTTATGTACAACATTATTCAAAACTGTTTTATATAAAATATCACAAAATTATCCGTGTATCACACGGGCAACTTACTAGTCTAGTATAATATTGGTGTCTACAGCGTATTTCAACCTCAATAAACACACCTGCCGATTGCATCATGAAAATCTTTTGTCGCGGGTTACTAATGTGGGTGAATATGTCTCTGATTTCAAAAAAACCGGTAAACCTCCCATTGAGGGAAAACACAGTAATTCGCCACGTCATCGAATCTAGTCCATTGCATATCTGCTGACTTGAATAAAGCCAATCCCCCAAGAAAGCCAACTTATGCTCGTCATAGTACTATAATGATTCACAAGCAGCTTGGTTCTTTGGTTTATATTGCAGAACATATTCTTTACCCCATTCGAACAAATTGAGATTTAAAGTGTCCAATACGATCTGAAAGGCACTACTTTTTATTTTGGAACTTGTAAGGGGATGCAACAGATGCATTGTGCCATGTTCATCTTCCTCTACCTTTACAAAATAGAATTTAAGAGTTCTAGGCGATCCAATTAAATATATGGTGCGTTCTACAAGGTAGAAGTGATCGGCGACATACTGATCGAAACTGGTGTGCATCGCTGCCACTCTGCATACTTTTGGCAATCAAGACCAGAATGCCTTCTGGGATTCTAGACCAATCACCCATGATGAAAGAAGTATATGAAAGGTTTGCACAAAAGATGATGCAAACAACACTCGTGAAAATATAGTTGGGTTTAGAAGCGAAAGCATGAAGGGTGCTGATTTTGTTGTTGCTACGGGGATTGGCTGAGGTAATATTTAAAGGCTATATATTAACAACACAAGCATATAGTTTTCTAGATATCAGTGTTATGCGTCGATGAGATTTGTGGATGAACGAAGTGCATTATGGTAGAGACAAAACTATCCAATAGCTATTCTTCCAAAAAAGATTTGAAAACTAAATACAGGTTCCTCAAATTTCCAACCTATTCGAATTTCAATTCTGTTACTCATTTGTTAATGGCTGCTTTACTTTTCCTCTACTCACTTAAGCCTGGACACTGCATTTATACCTTCCATTAAGACACTGCATTTTCTCCACAAAAAAAAAAAAAAAAAAAATAGTCGATGACAACCCATTAAAAACCAATAAACTCCATTATTCATTGTTGATGGCCGATTGGACGTATCCCTGAAAATTACATGTTATTTAGTATTTTTTGGGGAAAAAAATCAATAGAGATTAGTAACTTCTAAAGTTTTTTACCTATTCTCTTAAATTTTTTAAGCCTTTTTTTATTTATTTATTTATTTTAAATACTTACTTTTAAAACACTCCACATCAGATTATCTAATTTAGACTATATTTTATTAAAGAGATTAAATTCAATAAGGATGTGGTGTAAAACCCAATTTTTACCCTTCCAATCCCAACATATCACATTATCATATTACATATTAAAGAGTACACACAACCACAATCAATCAATTCTAATATTCATTTGAAAATCCAACTTAACTGTGAGTTTATTGAGATGTTATTATGTATAGTAGGATGTATTGAGTTTTAAGTAAAAAATTGATGTGGCAATCTCTTATTGGATAATGTAAAAACATGGGTTTTAGACCCATTCTTACCAAATTCGGACTCTTTATTAAAATATTAATTTTTCTTATTTTTTAATTGTTTATTTTCTTCGCATATAACAATCACCATTCACACTCTTCCTTTCCTTCGGAAGGGTAAAGAAAGAATAAAAAATAAAATTAAAAATGAATAATATCAATGTAAATTTACATGGTAATTGTAACAGACTCGTAAATTTACATATTTATACACTCATTAATGTGGGTCATTTACAGGCAAAAATGTGTAAAATTTACACATTTTTCTATTATACACCCATTGATGTGAGTGCTCTTAAATGATTGATTCAAATTTTGCTTCATTGTCATTATTTTCAATAGATGTCGGCCATCTGCGGTCTTCTTGTATGATCACTTGTTGACAAGATTGTAAACTAGTTAAGTCGAGTTGAGTATTAAAAGTTCAGACTTGTTCATTTAATTTAATTTTGAACATGAGCTGAACTCAAGCTCATTACCAAAAAAAATTACATGTACAAACATAAGGCATACTTACTAAGTTTATACAAAGCAAGTCCAACTTTTCTCTCATAACAAAGATTCTCATAGTCAAATAAATCCTCTAGATCAAATAACCAATCAAGAAAAACTTCTTTTAAAAATAACCATTAAAACTTGCAATTCACTTATAAGGCTTGTATGAGATTTGCTTACCAATAGGTTGCCCGTGAGAGATGTCTCCGCTGCAGTTATGCCTAATGTTTCCATTCATTAACGACATCATCCTAGCATAAATATTTGTGAGTGCTTGTTGTACGTCACGTAATACTCGCTAAGTTATTCGTCGTTGTTGTGGTCGTGGTTACTGTCTCGTTGGTTAGCAATCAAATCAAGGTAAGTCAAGGCTCTGAAGCTTGAAGAAAGCACATACGATGCTCTCTTTGATGGACAAACATCCTTCTTCTATATCTCATCTCATGTGTGTCAAAACTTTCGAAGAATGAAAGTTGTTAGTTGCTGATTTCAAGTAAAAGTCACATTTTGCTCAAAATCTAAGCAGCCTAAGTCACTAGCTTGATGAAAGAAAAATCGAAACCTTAGCTGAAAATATTTTACTACAAAGAGGCAATTACTTTTAGTTGAAAAAAAAAAAGATAAAAAAAATGAAAGTCTAAAATTCTTCCCAAATCTATAAAAAAAAAAAAAAAAAGAATGAAAGAAAATGCTCGTCAAAACATCACAAAATTGAGACAAATATATATTAGTGCCCAAAAGAACTACAAACAACCAAGACAATTAAAAATTAACAATATTCACACACAAAAAAAAAAAAGCTTCATGTGAGGATTATGCTTAATTATGCTGTGAAAAGTTGAACATATGGAAAGAAATAAATTTAATTTTATGTATTTATGCTACTAAAATCTCATACTATACTCATAAGTTTTTTATTTATTTAAGTCTCACTTATCAATTTTTTTTAAATCTTGTCTTTTTCCAAGTGCCATCATCAATTGGAAATTACTGGAGCTTTAGTTTCAAAGGAATATATTGATCTCGAAAAAAAGATTTTGCCAAAAAAGAATAGAATCCAAATTATTTTGGGGTTTATGTGATTTGTGACTACTTGAAACCAAAAAGAGATGGGCCATACTTTAGTGTTTCCAACTACCATAGTAACGTTTTGTGGGAAGGTACTTATCATTGCACCAAGCCTGACCTCTAAATCCTATCCTTATGTTCAATTATAAGCTAATTAGGCCCTAGAAATAAATGAAAAAATCTAGCAGAAAGTTAAAATTTCATAAAATAAACATGAATTCTAATATCAAACTTCAAATAAATTGTATAGCATGCAACGAAGAAATCCAAAAAAGAAAAAGAAAAAGAAAAAATAAACTATAGTAGCTAAATATACAAATAAAACAGTAATTAAAAGACATTGACATGCAAAAATTAATAGCTAAAACTAAAGAAGCATACCTTGCTCATTTTTTTTTTTTAAATTTCGATAAGATCAAACCTGGCTCAGAAAACCTTGAATTAAAAGAACAAAATTTAAATAGATTAGTAAACCGAAGGGCCAAATAAAGAAAATAGGTAAGAGGAAAAATCTTAAAATTAAAGTAAAAACATCACTAACCATTTTAAAAACTCCAAGCGACAAAGAATGGCATCCGGCCAACTCAACAACATCTTTGCCAAAGAATGCATATTGTGACACATAAAAAAATGTACCTTCTGCATCACAAAAGAATTCAAGTAAAAAACTTGTCAATTCTCCAAACCTACAATTTAAAATAATAACCTCCAAATATAAGAAAGACATTTGATGAAATTAATTATTCCCAATGAGAAAATAACACACATAACCTTGCATGCTTGTATGCATATAGGGTAGGACAATCATAAAAGGGTTTTGAGCTAATCATAAACTCACTTTAAAGCCATTTTGAATTCAAACATGTTCCAATTTTCTCAAAAAAAAAAAAAAAAAAAATTAAAGATGTTTTGCTAAAACTAACATCACAGTAAAACACAAAACCGTTAACTTATTTTCAAACAATAAATGATGCAGTATATTATACATAATATGAATGGTTTTGATTCATGGGCAACTAAACAACCCTAAGAGATGTGCCTAATGAGAGAAACATGCAAAGAAAAATCCATTATCAACTCAAATGTTATTTGCCTTACTCAGATAGTTCAATAGTTGATAGATTCATAATTTCTCTACAACCAAAAGTAATGGCTTATAGGTATCTATCATGGCCAACTCTGGAATGTGACAGAGACTAATTTTACAACAAAAGGCTTGCATTTCTTCTCAATGTCAAAACCAAGGTTATTGTTTCAAATCTACTGTAGATTAATATAACATCATGGTATCATCCTGATGATGCACAAAATCGTTAGTGAGTTAATCGTCCATACACATGCCAATGGGTATACCTGAATAACAAAAAAGAAAAACCAAACAGAGAGCACCCGTGGGGTGCTGGCCAAAGACCCTTCGAAGGTTAAGTTAGTGATGGAATAATCTCTTAAGAACTCAAGAATGCAAGAGCTAGGGAGAATTCGCATACCTTAAGAAGTTTATGGTTTGATGTTTATATAGTAGTGGAAAGCTGACCCGAATCCTTTGATGTAGAGGGGTTTCCTTATGGAGAGGATATGGAATTAAAGGCCCTGAGATCTAAGGGCTTCTCTTCCCATATACGGAACATTTGATTGCATAATAGGGTCTTTGAGCGTGGTGTGCAAGTTATTTCCATGTAGAGGCATGTGAGTGGGGAGCATGCAAATCCTATGTGGAGTCTGGAGTAATCTATCATCAGGGGAGGGGACGTCCTGGCCCGTCGGTCTTCCAAATCGATGGTTCAGGAGGATGCGTGACAGATCCCTGATGATAGAGTCGATCGGCATGGTCACGATTCGATGGGTCAAGAGGATGCGTGACGGATCCCTAATGACGGAGTCGATCGACATGGTCACGATCCGATAGGTCAGGAGGATGCGTGACATCCTTCGATAGATCCTTGATGACGGAGAATACACTGATGACCCTTTGATACGTGACGACCATCAGGGCGAAGTGTGTCATATGGTGTCAGGGAAAGTACCTGACGATGCTTTTAGTGATCAAAGACTATTTTGGTGAGCTCATGATGCTTTTGGTAACCGAAGACTCTAGGGAGTTAAAAAAAATTTAGATGGTGAAAATATTCCCTATTAGTTGCCCCCTATTCCGTGGTTGTCACGCAAGTGGATAAGTGCAGAATATGAAGGTTTTTGTTGTAATCGTAGAGTGTCAAGGATTCATTTATTTGCCCCCTATTCCATGAGCGTTTAGTGTAACTTGATCGGATGACCACCACTTACGCATATTGATGATTGGCCATTTTTTTGGGTTATCATAGCAACTTAATTGGAGGATCATTACTTAAGTTGATTGTCATCGGAGGATCGCTACTTGACTTAATTGTCCTTGGAGGGTTACTAGGATCGTTTGTCACCTTGGTTACTTAATTCGATGATTTCTACTTGAGTCAATCATCTTTAGAGGATCACTTGGATTGTTCGTAACCTTGATGACTAGGTTCGACGATCTCTATTTAAGTTGATCATATTTAGAGGATCTCTTGGATCATTCCTCACCTTGGTTACTTGGTTGGATGATCTCTACTCGAGTCGATCATCTTTAGAGGATCATTTGGATCGTTCGTCACCTCGGTGACATGGTTAGATGATCTCAACTTGAATCGATCATCTTTGGAGGATCTCGAATCATTCGTCACCTAGGTGACTTGGTTGGATGATCTCTACTCGAGTCGATCATCTTTAGAGGATCATTTGGATCGTTCATCACCTCGGTGACATGGTTAGATGATCTCTACTTGAGTCGATCATATTTAGAGAATCTCTTGGATCATTCGTCACCTTGGTGACTTGGTTAGATGATATTTACTATTGTGATCATCTTGGGAGGATCGCTTGGATCATTCATCACTTTGGTGACTTGGTTAGACGATCTCTGTTTTCATTCATCGCATTGGTGACTTGGTTAGATGATATCTACAATTGTGATCATCTTGGAAGGATCACTTGGATCGTTCATCACTTTGATGACTTGGTTAGATGATCTCTACTTGAGTCAATCATCTTTGGAGGATCTCTTGGATCGTTTGTCACTTTGGTGACTTGGTTAGACGATCTATACTTAAGTCAATGATCTTTGGAGGATCTCTTGGACCGTTTGTCACCTTGGTGACTTGGTTCATTTGTCATCTTGTAGGTAGGAAGACTCAAATCTTTTACCAAGGCACTTGTGGGTGGCTTGGTTTGTCCATTCCCTCATAGGGAGGAAGACTTAGATCTTACACTAAGGCACTCATGGGTGGCTTGGTCGTTCCTCCACTCGTCGGTAGGAAGACCTAGATTTTTTACCAAGGCACTTTTAGGTGGCTTGGTTTGTCCCTTCCCCCGTAGGTAGGAAGATTTAGATTTTACCAAGGCACTCGTGAGTGGCTTGGTTTGTCCCTCCACCTGTGGGTAGGAAGACTTAGATCTCTCACCAAGGCACTTGTGGGTGGCTTGGTTTGTCCCTTCATTTGTAGGATGATTCAAATTTTTTACCAAGGCACTCGTGGGTGGCTTGGTTCATCCCTCCACTCATTGGTAGGATGATTCGGATTTTTTACCAAGGCACTTGTGGTTGGCTTGGTTTGTCCTTCCATCTGTCGGTAGGAAGACTTATATTTTTTACTAAGGCACTCATGGCTGGCTTGGTTCATCCCTCCACCCATGAGTGGCTTGGTTCGTCCTTCTATCCGTCGATTAGAAAACTCAGATTTTTTACTAACACACTCATTGGTGTCTTGGTTTGTCCCTCCACCCGTCGGTAGGAAAACTCATATTTTTAACTAAGGCATTCATTAGTGGCTTGGTTTGTCCCTTCACCCGCCGGTAGGATGGCTTAGATTTTTTACCAAGGCACTTGTGAGTGGCTTGGTTCGTCCCTCCATCATCAGTAGGATGACTTAGATTTTTTACCAAGGCACTAGTGGGTGGCTTGGTTCGTCCCTCCATTCGTCGGTAGGAAGACTTAGATTTTTTACCAACACACTCGTGGGTAGTTTGATTCATTCGTTCACCCATAGGTGACTTTGGTCGTTGTCCTTTCCTCTTGGGGATGACTTTACTTTGGTTGTCGTCATTCCCTCTTAGGTAGGACTTTACTTTCAACCATCCACCCGTAGGTGACTTTGGTCATCATCCTTCCCTCTTGGGTAGGACTTTACTTTGGACTATTCACCCGTAAGTGACTTTGATTGTTGTCCTTCCCTCTTGGGGATGACTTTACATTAGACTGTTCACTCGTTGGTGACTTTGGTCGTCCGTCCACCTGTAAACGACTTGTGTTGTTGTCCTTCCCTCTTAAGGATGACTTTACGCTAGACTATCCACCCATAGGCAACTTTTAGTCGTTCGTCCACCCATAGGCAACTTTGGTCGTTGTCCTTCCCTCTTGGGGATGACTTTATGTTAGACCATCCTCCCATAGGCGACTTTGGTCATTGTCCTTCCTTTTTAGGGATGACTTTACATTAGATCGTCCACTCGTAGGAAACTTTGGTTATTCGTCCTCCCGTAGGCAACTTAGGTCGTTGTCCTTCCCTCTTGGGGATGACTTTACATTGGACTGTCCACCTGTAGGCAACTTTTGGTTATTTGTCCACCTGTAGGTGACTTTGGTCATTGATCTTCCCTCTTAGGGATGACTTTACGTTGGACCGTCCTCCCATAGGCGACTTTGGTTGTTGTCCATCCTTCTTGCGGATGACTTTACATTGGATTGTCCACCCGTAAGCGACTTTTGGTCGTTCGTCCACCCGTATGTGACTTTGGTTGTTGTCTTCCCTCTTGGGGATCACTTTACATTGGACCATCCTTCCATAGGCGACTTTGGTCGTTTGTCCACCCATAGGTAGGACTTAGCTTACTATGAGGATTTGGTGCCCGTTGGCATTTTAGAATGTCGATAAATCCTGTAAGGATGAGGATTAAGTGCACGTTGGCATCCTTGATCGTCGGTCCATCCCATAGGTAGGACTTAGTTTTGGATGAAGATCAGGTGCCTGCGAGTATCCTTGATCATTGGTCCATCCCATTGGTAGAACTTAGTTTTGGATAAGGGTAAGGTGCCCGTAGGCATCCTTAATAGTCGATCTATCTCGTAGGTATGACTTAGTTTTGAATGAGGATCAAGTGCCGTCAGCATCCTTGATTGTGGGTCCATCCCTTAGGTAGGACTTAGTTTTGGATAAGGATCAGGTGCCGTTGGCATCCTTGATCGTCGATATCCTTGGTTGTCGATCCATCCCATAAGGATGAGGATTAGGTGCCCGTGGGCATCCTTGGTTGTCGATCCATCCCGTTAAGACGAGGATTAGGTGCTCGTTGGCATCCTTGGTCGTCGGTCCATCTCATAGGTAGGACTTAGTTTTGAACAAGGATCAGGTGCCCGTAGGCATCCATGATCGTCAGTCCATCCCATAGGTAGGACTAGTTTTAGATGAGGATCAGGTGCCCGTAGGCATCCTTGATCGTCGGTCCATCCCATAGTTAGGACTTAATTTTGGATAAGGATTCGGTGTCGTTAGCATCCTTGATAGTCGGTATCCTTAGTTGTCGATCCATCCCGTAAGGATGAGAATTAGGTGCCCATAGGCATCCTTGGTTATCGATCCATCTTGTTGGGATGAGGATTAAGTGCCCGTCATCATCCTTGGTTGTTGGTCCATCCCGTAGGTACCCTTTTTGTTGCAATCAATGATTCTGTATGGTTCTTCCCAGTTAGGTCCTAACTTTCCTTGTGCGGGATCCTTTGCGGCCATGGTCATTTTCCTCAAAATAAGGTCCCCAATGCTAAATTGTCAAGGTTTGACCTTGGCATTATAGTGTTTAGCCATGAGATCTTGGTAATGGGCCATTCGTTGTTTAGCAGTCACCCTGACCTCATCCAGCAAATCCAAGTGTAGGCGGATCCTTTTTTCGTTCTTCCCTTCATAGTGTTTAGCCATGAGGTCTTGCTGAAGTGTTGGCACTTTTTGCATGCTTTTACGTAGGATTGGGCATCCTTCTACATGGTAGGCCAATAGTACCTTGCTCGTACGAGCTTGTGGACCAATGATCGTGCCCTCGAGTGGTTTCCACATACCCTGTCATGGACTTCTCTCATGATGTAATCTGCTTTGTCGGAGATCAAATACCTTAGGTATGGTCGGGAGAAACCTCTCCCATTAGCACAAAGTGCAATGCCAAACTTTCAACCTTCGGGACGCGTTGTGGTTCTCCAGAAGTGTCCCATTCTTAAGGTAGGAGGTGATCGGAATTGTCCAATCAATACCTGTTGGTATCATTTGTATTTCCAATTCCTCAATGGTAAGGGAGTTTTGGAAGAAGGATAGTACCTGACGACCGGTAGTCATGCGTTCGGCAAATGCAGCCTTAGCCAATCGATCAACATGTTCATTTTCATCCCTTGGGACTTGTACAAATTCTACTGCAAAATTTGGATCTGCTCGTCTCTTGGCAAGGCTAAGGTACTTCTTCATCCACTCTCCTTTGGCTTCGTAGTCTTTATTGATATGCTCGATGACAACTTGGGAATCGTTATGCATGATGACCAATGAGGCCCAGCTGCTTTGGCTAAGTCGAGTCCCATTAGTATAGCTTCGTACTCAGCTTCATTCTTGGTAGTTGGGAACTGGAGTCGGACAGCACACTCTATGAAGTCCCCTTCAGGAGATTGTAGGACTACTCCGATCCTTCCAGCATCTCTGTTGGATGATTAATCCGTTCAGACCTTCCATAAGGTTGCCCCCTAGCCTACCGCTTTGTTCGTTGTACATTCTGCGATGAAGTCAACTAATGCTTGGGCTGAAGGGTTTGTTCATTTGGACTATTATGGTGTGTGCTTTGAAGTATGGCTTCAACTTATAAAGCCTGTGGAGGGAGGGTGTCTCGATTGGGCTAGTCTCTTCGTGAGGGAGGACTGTCCATACGAACCCATTCTTTCTTCATTATTTTCTTTAGTTTCCCATTACTCTAAGGTAGCTCGGTCCTTAAAAATGTCTGAGGTTAGGTCTAGTGACCTGGAGACGGGGTTAACCTCGTCTGATGATTGCGTGATTTCGGAGGCTACTTCTCTTTCAACCCCTTATAAAGCCTGGAACATCTCATGTTCCCTTACAGGAAAGGACGAGCAGCAGATCAGGGATAGGTTTTAGTTCCCTAATTTGGTAAAGATTAGGATCTCGAGTGATGAGGAGAGAGCTTGTCACTCCTATGCTGATGAAGTTTGTTTTTATGAGGCCGATTATACTAGTGGTCTTTGTTTCCCTGTTCATCCCTTTGTTAGGGAACTTTTTTCTTATTTGCACCTTTCTTTGGCATAATTAGTTTCCAACTCTTGGCAGATCATCATCTCTTGCATGGTGGTGTGGATGTCTGCCAATGATGGCAATGTCATTAGGAGGGATGAATTCCTTCATTTTCATCATCTGAAGAAATCAAAGGACCCCGGCTATTATGAGTTTAAGCCGTGGGATAGGGCTTCTAGGTTAATACTCAGTTATTTATCATCTCTCCGAAATTGGAAGCCAAACTTCTTTTTTGTTTTCGGAAGTGGTTGGGAGTTCGTCCTTGGTGAGGACCTGGACAAAGCCCCCAAGTTTTTTTTGTAGTTGGGGAGTTCTTGTGTCTTTCTTGTCTTTCTCTTGTTTTTCTTTTCTTTTTATGAGTGACGATTGTATGTGACATACTTGTGTTTTTGTTTGCAGTTTCCCAACGTCCTCGTTGGAAGAAGAGGTATCAGCGTCGTGCTGAAAATGTAAAGGAATATTTGGAGTCCGTCAAGGATTTTGACGAGCTCGTCTCCCCCCAATCTTTATTTCTTCATTTTTTGGGTTCGGAACCATCTACTAGGGGTCAGAAGAACTTGGAAGTTGTGAAAAAGAGTTAGCGCTTCTTTTCCTTTATCGAAATCTTGAGCTTCTGTCTTCTTCTTTTCTTCTTTTATATATATATATATATATATATATATATTTATTATTCTTTCTTCTAGGAATGACGACTAGTTTTAGTAAGCAGAAATTAGCTGAGGCCCAAGAGAAGAAGGCCAAGGGTGGCATCGTCAGTGGTCTTTTGTCCAAGAAACGTTCAAAGGCGGGTGGCGTTTCTAAGGAAGATCCTGTGATAACCCCTTCTCCTGCCCACTTGCCCGCCAAGCGCCCTGCCTATCCCACTTCGTTTCTAGAGGTAATTGCCTCTGTTGGAGAGGAGGCTAGGAAGAAGAAGAATGTTAGTGGTAAACCTTTTCTTCCTATCTTCTGGGATGATGCTGACGCGGCTGCTGTGAAGGCTTATGAGGCATTTTTAGTGGATGACCTAAGCCCTCTGATGGCTAAGTCATCCAGCGAGGTGATGTCGTCTCATATTCAAAAGCTTGTGCAGGTACGTGTTGTAGGTTGTATTTACTTCTTCTTTTCCTTTGCTTTATTTCTACTAAGGGAGATTTTTTTTTGTAGGCTTTTGGGGAGTCTTTGTTCGTCTCTAGAAAACTCTTGGACTTGGAGAAGAAGGTGGCCACGTCTGAGCCTATGATCAAATCTCTATCTGTTGAGAATGAGATGTTCAAGAAAAAAGTTGCCTTTCTCATTGTTGAAGTTGAAAATGACAAAGAACGTGTGGTGGTCTTGGAGAAAAGCCTACAAGTGGAGAAGGACTTCTACAAGCTGAAGGACAAGCAAACTGGTGACCTGGAGTTGAAACTGCCAAAAGTTGGGGCCACGCCAGTAAAGGAATTCAAAGACTCCGACGAGTATTTCAATGAGTTGTGCAAGTACTACGTGGAGGATTTTGACCTTCTCATGAAGTGGATGGCAAAGCATCACCCTAGCTTAGATCTTTCTGGCTTGGTTATGGACGATGTTAAGAAGAAGCTTATGTCTGATCGTTCTTTCGAGGCTATGGCAGAGAATATGATGGAGGGAGCCACAGACGTTGCTGAGGTAATGGAAGAGGGCGCAATTACAACTCTTGCAGACCTTGTGCCTGATGAGCAGTAATTTTTTATGTTTTTTCTTTCTTTTCTCCCTTTTTTGTAAGGCAAGAACAATATTTCTCTTTGGGCCTGTCGTTTTGGGCAATTGAACAATTTCTTTGGGCCCGTTGTTTTGGGCAATTAAACAATGTCTTTGACAATGATAGATAGGTGCAGGGGCCTCACGCTTTTAGTTGCATCAAACAATTCCTTTTATGCTTATTTGGGTTTGGACAACCTTTTATGACGATGTGTTGTTACTTAGCTTGTATTTGAATAGCTCTTTATCTCTAGTTGTGTTGGAACAATCATGCTTGAACGACAATTCTGATTGTGTTTGAACAACTTAGTATTTTAGCTGTGTTTGAATAGCTTTCTATTGAGTCATGCTTGAATGACGACCTTAGTTATGTTTGAACAACTTAGTATCTTTTAGCTACGTTTAAACAGCTTCTTATTGAGTTATGTTTTAATGACGTCCTTAGTTGTGTTTGCACAACTTGGTATTTTTTTTTTAGGTTGTGTTTGTATAGCTTCTTATTGAGTCATGTTTGGATGACGATCTTAGTTGTGTTTGAACAACTTAGCATTTTTTAGCTGTGTTTGAACAGCTTTTTATTGAGTCATGTTTGAATGACGATCTTAGTTGTGTTTGAACAACTTAGTATTTTTTAGCTATGTTTGAATAGCTTTTTATTGAGTCATGTTAGAATGACGATCTTAGTTGTGTTTGAAAAACTTAGTATCCTTTAGCTGTGTTTGAAAAGCTTTTATTGAGCTATGTTTAAATGACGATCTTAGTTGTGTTTGAACAACTTAGTATTTTTTTAGCTGTGTTTTAACAGCTTTTTATTGAATCATGTTTGAATGACGATGTTAGTTGTGTTTGAACAACTTAGTATTTTTTAGCTGTGTTTGAACAACTTTTTATTGAGTCATGTTTGAATGATGATGTTGCACTGTACTTGTGACTTAAAGTCATGGTATTGGAGTGTCTTTAGTTAACCATTTTTGTTTTTTGTGTATTCGTGCTTGAATAACAATCATATTGGTTGTGTTTAAACAACTTTGATTTAGTTGACTTTTGTGGCTATGTGTGAACAGCTCTTGATTTAGAATTTAAATGACGGAGGTCCTTGAGACTTCTCTCAAGGATGACTCTTAGGTGTTGCACATATTTTCGTTGACAAATAGCTCATTAATATTCATTGATAAATACGGATGGATAATGTTTTCATGTATTATTGATTTATGAATTACGAAAGTAATAACTGCTGTACATACTAATATGAAGATTAGGCAACTTGAAATGCAAAGCATTCCCTACTGGTAGTATTTCTTCAAGTATTCTATGTTCCATGGTCGAGGCAATCCTGGCCATCTAGAGACTTCAGGTAGTAGGAGCCTTCTTTGGAATGACGGATTACTTCGTAGGAGCCTTCTCAGGTTGGTCCTAGTTTTCCTTGGGATGGGTCCTTTGTTGCCTGTGATACCTTTCTAAGGGCGAGGTCTCCTGTGTTGAACCTTCTTACCTTAACCTTTCTGTTATAGTATTTGGCCATTGCTTCCTTGTGTTTGGCCATTTGCTTCATAGCTTCTTCTTTGACTTTTTCAGTTAGGTCCAGATTGCTGTTAAGCTCCTACTGGTTCTTCTGGTTTTCATAAGTTTTGACTCGGAAGCTCGTTAGTCCCACTTCTACTGGTATGACGACCTTAGTGCCAAATGTCAGTCTGAATGGTGTTTCCCCTGTTGGAACTTTTGTGGTCATCCTATACGCCCAAAGGAAATTTTGTAGTTTTTCACGCCATGCTCCCTTTGCCCTTTCAAGCCTAGTTTTGATAATTTTAAGCAAGCTTTTGTTTGTCACTTCTGTCTGGTCATTGGCTTGAGGGTGTCATGGTGAAGAGTAGTGATTCTTGACTCCTAAGTCTTGGCAAAATTTTTGAAACTTGGAATTGTCAAATTGCTTTCCATTGTCTGATATTATGAGATGTGGGACTCCGAACCTGCAGATGATGTTTTTCCACACAAAGTTTGTTACTTTAGCCTCTGTTATCGTCGTCACTAGTTCCGCTTCTACCCACTTTGTGAAGTAATTGATTGCAACGATTGAAATTTGAGTTGCTTCTTCCCTTGAGGAAATAGACCCATAATATCAATTCCCCATTGGGCAAAGGGCCATGGTAAGGATATGGGTGTCATCGTCTCTCCTGGTCTCATCTGGACATTTGGGAAGTGTTGACACTTATCGCATGCTCTAACGATATTGTATGCGTCTTTCTGTAGGGTTGACCAGTAATATCTTGCTTTGAGCGCCTTTCCTGCCAAGGATCTTGCCCCAGTGTGATTTCCACAGATTCCTTCGTGTATCTTGCGAAGCACATAATTTGCTTCTTCTGAGCTAGCACATCTTAGATATGGGAATGAGTATCCTCGTTTGTATAGCATGTCATCAATAATGACGAAGCGAGCTGCTCTGATTTGTATCTTCCTTGCTTCCGTCTTATCTTCAGGGAGCCATCCTTCTTTCAAGTAATGGACGATGGGAGTCATCCACTCGTCTTGTTCTTTTATCTTCAGTACTTGTTCACCTTCTATGCTTGGCTGCCCCCTTATCTTTATACATAGTTCGGAGGTTGCATAGTAGTCATCTGACGAGGCCAATCTAGCTAGGAAGTCAGCTTTTGCATTTTTGGCTCTTGGGATTTGCACGAAGTCTAAGTTGTCAAAATGCTGTGAGAGTCGTTGGACGATCTTCAAGTACTTCTGCATCCTTTCTTCTTTGACTTCATAATCTCCCTTCACTTGTCCTATTATTAGCTGAGAATCAGCTTGGATGATGAGACTCTTTACTCCTAGAGCTTTTGCTAGGATTAGCCCTGTTAGCAATGCTTTGTACTCTGCCTCATTATTTATTGCTGGGAATTGCAATCTAATTGCATACTTCAATGTTTCTTTTTTTGGGGAAACGAGCACCACTCCTGCTCCCCCCACTTTCTTCATGGCAGACCCATTTCTTTGAACCGTCCATGTTTCCATAGAAGGTTCTTCTTCTTTATAGGGGTAAGTGAATTCTGCAATGAAGTTTGCTAGCACTTGGGCTTTGATTGCTGCTTGGGGCCAATATTCAATGTCAAATTGGCCCAATTCAATCGCCCATTGAATGAGTCATCCTGCTGCATCTATCTTGTTCAACGTCTTTCTTGTGGGTTGGTCTGTCATGACAACAATGGGGAGTGCTTAGAAATAAGGACGTAGTTTTCTGGAGGCGACCAATAATGCGAAAGCTATCTTTTCCATCCTTGGGTAACTTGCCTCTGCTTCTTGGAATGCCTGGCTGGTATAATGCTTTTGAAAATTCCCTTCTTTTATGATCAGTGCCGAACTTACTGCATTGGATACTGCTAAGTGCTTCTCTCCCATCACTGAGGGGCTTAACAAAGGTGGCTTTGTCAAGTACTCTTTTAACTTGGCGAGGGCTTCCTCGCATTCGTCAGTCCATTGAAAGGCTTTTTTCAACACCTTGAAGAATGGTATGCATTTGTCCGTTGCCCTAAAGACGAATCTATTTAGGGCTGCAACCTTTCCTATCAAGCTTTGCACTTCTTTCATTGTTTTTGGTGATTTGACCTCAATTACAGCTTTTACTTTGTCTGGATTTGCCTCTATGCCTTTTTGGGACACCTTGAATCCCAAGAACTTACTTGAAGTAACAGCAAAAACATATTTTGCAGGGTTTAATTTCATATTGTACTTATGTAGTGTTGCCGAAGGTTTCTTTTAGATCATCCAAGTGATTGACCTCGTCCTTGCTTTTCACTAGCATATCGTCTATGTACACTTCCACATTCCTTCCGATTTGGTGAGAGAACATGCGGTTCACCAACTTTTGGTATGTGGCTCCTGTGTTCTTCAATCCAAAGGGCATAACCTTGTAGCAATAAAATCCTTGGCTGGTTACAAACGAGGTCTTCTCTTGATCATCTTCATCCATAAGAATTTGTTTGTATCCAAAGAATGCATCCATGAAACTTAAGAGTTTGTGTCCAGCAGTTGAGTCTACCAGTTGATCAATCCTCGGCAAGGGAAGCTATCTTTTGGGTAGGCTTTGTTCAAGTCTGTGAAGTCGTTGCACATTCTCCACTTGCCATTACTCTTCTTTACCATGACCACATTTGCTAGCCAATCTGGATAGAAGACTTCCCTGATGAAATCATCTTTTAGTAGCTTTTCTACTTCTTCAGTTACAGCTTTGTTGCGCTCTAGTGCAAATATTCTCTGCTTCTGTTGTATGGGTTTGCATTCTAGGTTGACATTGAGACGATGTTGTATACTCTTCCTATCAATCCCTGGCATATCTTCGTGTTTCTAGGCGAAGACATCTTGGTTTGCCCTTAAGAAGGAAAACATCTTCTATTTCTCTAAAGTTGGGGGTGCTGTTCCAATCTTCAATACCTTCGTTGGATCTCCTAAGATGATCTCAACCTCTTGTGGTATTTTTGATAGTTTGGGAATGGGCTCTGGTTCATTGATCACCCATGTGTGGTTCTCTCTAGATGCTAGGGCAACTTGATAGCACTCTTTTGCCAGAACTTGGTCTCCTCTGATTTCTCCTATTCTATGGGCTGTTGGAAACTTCACCTTCAAGTAATATTTTGATTTCGCTGCTCTTAGTCTGTTGAGTGCAGGTTTTCCTAAGATGATGTTGTATGTTAAAGGGTAGTCAACTATGAGGAAATCAATTTCCTTGGTGACTTGTGCTGGGTAAGTTCCTACAATCATAATTAGAGTGAGGATGCCTCTAGGGACGATTCTATCCCCTGTAAAGCTTACCAGAGGCGAGGTGAAAGGCCTGATCCTTTTCTTATCCAACTTCATCTACTGAAACGTGGGCAAATAGATGATATCTACTAAGCTTTCGTTGTCAATGAGCCCCCGGTAGATGTTGAACTCTTCTACTTTGAGCATGATTACTAGCGGATCGTCATGGGGTTGCCTGATACCGTGACCATCTCTCTCTGAGAAGACAATATCAAGCTCGTTATTCTTTGGCATCTTCATTGGAGGGGGCCACAAATGGACGCTATTTATTTCTCTCCCCTGTGCTTTTTTCAGGGACTTCAGCGTTCCACTTGCCGTTAGTCCTTCCGAGACCGTCTTTATTTCTCCTGTAGGGGGTTTGCTATCCCCTACCTCTGGAGTTCTATCTTGGTCGTCCTTCCATTAGTATCTGTGGGGTTTCGTCTTTCTAACGTACTTCTGTAACTTCCCTTGTTGGATTAAAGTCTCCACCGAGTCTTTTTGTTAGGTTCTAAGACTTTAGGAACTAATGTATCAGAACTTCAATTTGTATATGTTGACAAACCATGATCAAAACATTTAGTCTAGGTTTAGACTTTCTCAAAGTTTGGTTTAATTTAAGTTTGGAATCGAGTAATTGCAGGAAATTACTATTCAATTTCTGCAATGCTCGATCGATCTAAAATTAGATTTGATCGATCGAAAGTTGCATATCAGCAAAAAAAGCAAACATAAAAAGGCTATAACTTATTCGTTTGAAGCCCAAATCGCAATCCATTTTTTCCAGTATTTAAAGGACATCATAAGCTAATTCTAGGTAGGATTTTTCAGAGTTTTTTAAAGAGATTAGAGTGCATCTTTTGTAGATCTAGGGTTTTGTACCCAAAAGCTCGCTAAAGTCTTTTGATAGTTGTGTGTTGAATCTTTTGTGAGATCTAGAGGTGTTTACCTTCATACACACACATAGAGCTATCAAGTCAAGATTTGCATCAAGAAATTGATGGTGGTTTCAATTGCTGCATAAAGAACTTTAAGAAGATTCAAAACCTTTGAGTGGAGTCTCAAAGTCACAAGTAGGAGAGCTTGTGGTTGCTGAAGATCAAAGAAAGAAGCAGTCCGTGGACTCGGAGCTGTCACGTGGTCATGGTAGTAAGTTTTCTACTCGGGGTAGCAATAGGATGTTAGTGGTCTAAGTTCTATTGTAAACATTTCAATTCTTTCATAGTGGATCTGTTTTTCCTTGTGGATAACTAGGTTAAATCCTTCTCAAGTTTTTTACCGGTTTAGTTTTCCTGGATTATCATATTGTGTGTTTTTTTATATTTTCGCATTATTTACATAATATGATTTTATTGTGTTAACCAAGACCTGAATAATTTATCTAAGTAATCACTTGACTAAATAACTAGGTTACATAACTTGTGTTAAGGGGTCTAAAAACGTACACTTTCAAATGCCTACACTCATCGGTGCGATGCCCGTGATCCTGGTGGAACCTATAGTACATACTCTTGTCTCTTCTTTCTACTGGAGTGCTACTTGGCTTCGGCCATTATAGGGAGGGATCGTCTCTTATTTGCATAAGGACCTGCTCAATTGGCCTTATTAAAGGAGTGAAGTTGGTGAACTTGGGTTTCCTTTCTGGAAATTCCTTCTTTTTCCCTATGGTCTACCAAACACTTTGTGTCTCCTTCTTCTTATCACGATTGCTGCTTGTTCCATCTTCCCTCTTTCTTTTTCCTTTCATTTCATGTACTTCTGAGCTTTATGGAGCAACTCTGCTATTGTTTTTGGTGGAGTTTTAGTGATTGAGAAGAAGAAATCTCCTGGCAGCAACCTTGCTTGGAAGTTGTTAAGATAACTTGATCTTCAGCTTCATCTACCTACAGCAGCTCCTTATTGAATCGAGTGGCGTATTGTCTTAGTGATTCTCCTTTTGCTTGTTGCATGTTGAGAAAATAGCCAGTTGGCTTTTTGTGTCTTTGCCCCCAAATGAAATGACGAACAAAACCCTTGTTGAGTTATTCAAAATCTGCAATAGTTCCTGGGGGTTTCTTGCTAAACCATACCCTGGCTGCTCCTTTTAATGTTGTTGGGAATGCCCTACACATCACCTTGTCTAGGGTCATCTGCAATTGCATCAGCATCTTGAATGATTCAATGTGATCCAAGGGATCCTTGGAACCGTCATACGACTCCAACTATGGGAGACGAAATTTTGGTGGGAGGGGACGGTTCAGTTCTTCATTAGTGAATAGTGAGTCTGTCCTTTGAATCATCCCATCCAGATTCTCTCCACTTTTGTCCTTCATAGCATTGTTTAGTTCGTCCATCTCCTTCCTCATGTTATGAAGTTCTTTCCCCACCTTGGTGGAATCTTCTCCTAAGGTCTTGTCTCGCCTGTTGGCTTGAGAGTTTGACTTTTCTTCAATTTGGTTTTCACTTGTTTGCCGACGTTCTGAGTTTTGGAATTCCATTGTCTTTCGCAGTTCTTTATTCTGGCGAGTCAGCTCATCCACATTAGCCAAAAGGGCTTGGATTTGTTGTTGTTGCACAACATCTGGCCGAGGTGTGGTCTCTACTTCCATCTTGTACTTCGAGGAACTCTTTTGTTACTAGGAAAGATGGCTTGAATGATTGGTGTTCCCCACAGACGGCACCAGAATGATGATGCAAAAAATCAATAGTTGAGCTCCTCATCATAGCGGATAGACGATGCTGTGAATGGGGTCGTCTTTGTTGATGGAAAACCTACAAAATGAACTGGGTGGAAGAGTAACGCATCAGTGTGGCGTTAGCCAAACTGCCTCCAATGCTTAAGTTAGTAAGGGAGAAAGATTCTTTAGAGAAAAAGAGTGGAGATTGATTTCATAGAGTATTTGTGTGTACCTTTAACTTCTATTACCTTCTTTTTTATAGTTGTCTGCCTTATTAATGGGCAATGAATCACTGTATTTATGCTTAATGGCTAGTGCGTTACAAAATTTTTGTCTGAAGTTCATAGCTCGTTCTGTGAGCGTTGCTCTGTCAGTTACGTTTCGTCATCAATGATCGTAATAAATGCGCAACGTCTTCTCTGGGTAAATGACGATCTTTGCGTAGTGACAACCATAAATTTCTAGCTCATCATAGATGATTATTGGATATAGTTTGTCAAGTAAGAAAGCTAAGTGCAAATTCAAAGTAAACTTTGTGAAATGCAAATTCTTAGCAAAGTATGACATTGCTATGCCGTTTTCGCATAGGTAGGATTGAGTATAGAGATCATCTTTGTTTTGATTGTTTTATCTCAATAAGGATTTGGATGCAGATTCTGACTAGTTGCCTTTATAAAAGGCATGTAGGATCTTGGAGTGACAAGGTTGATTAGGCCTTGAAAAAATTGAATGGGAAGAGTTTTCAGTTGTCTATATGCAAGCTGGCTCTTAGTGTTACTATCAGTAACATATGGCTTGATCTTAATTTTAAGTATATTTCAAGGTTAAGGATGAAGTACTAGTTAATGATGGTGTAAGAATGTTGTTAATTCAGTTTTAAATAGAACTTTGTGTTGTTTATGGAGGCTCCCTGTTTTTGTTTTGGATTCTTGTTAACTTTCTAGATTTGTTGAAAGATTTAGTGTGATCTAGGTGCTATTGCTTGTCTAGTGTTATATGCAACTGGTTTGTTGCTTGTTCTTTTTGCATCTGCTTTCTGCTGGTTTTTTATTGTATTATGTTTCTTATTAATGGAATCATTTGTAATCCTACCAACAAAAGATGCCAAGCAATGTAGAATAAAGGAAAAGAAACAAAACCTTAAAGCAAGCCTTCATACTATAAAGAGCAACACTTACATTCAACTTTGAGCACTGAATGGGTTAGGAGGTGGCTGGAACAAATTGCAATAACTCGGGGACTCTTCCAAAGGTTAAATTGTGCAAGTTTGCAAGTCAGCTACATATATATTATGACCCTTTTCTTTCCCACTAAATTGACCCGGTTCAAACCTTGGCATGCTAAAAACTATACAAATCCCCTTGCGGCCAGGAAGATGAGAAGCTAAGGCAGCAAACTAACTAGTATTATTCTCTGAACCCAAAAATAACACTAAATCCCCCAAGCTCCCCAAATTCACCCACTCTTGCCCATCTTCATCCATTACAAAAATTTAAAACAAATCAGCTGATTGTTGGGAATTCAGAAATGAAAGTGCTTTTCAGAACTTAAACAAATTCCATAGCAACAGAAAATTCGTGTTTCAACCAGCAACAATCCATCAACCAATTCAATTAAGAATGACTAGTCCAAGTCATTAACGCGATTTCTCTCCTCAACCAAACTTACTTCTGAAATTGTTGGGTGAAGTATGTTGGTGTTTTTGTTGTATCCCTTAACCACATAAAACCTTCCAGTAAAGGGAATCATAGAGCAGCTCCAATAAAGTAATATATCAACATTAGTCCATTGTGAATTTGCTGCCCTATATAGGTGTCCCTCATTCTAATACAAAACAAAATCCTCACTTCCCGAACACATACTCATGAAAGCAACATCTTTGACAACCATGTTACTCTCACCATCATTCAGTGCCTCATCGGCAGAAACTGGTAAGTACTGAAGGACATATTCTTTACTCCATTCATGCACTTATAAGTTCGAAGAGTCCAATACTTTTTGAAAGGGAGCAGTTGTTAATTTGGAATTTGTAAGTGGATGGAGTAGGTGGTGTACACCATGTTCATCTTCCTCTACTTTCACAAACCATTGTTCTAGAGGAGCTATTTTATCAGGAGTCCCAGGCAATTCAATAACATATATGATGTTTAAGTTTTGAGAATATGGTTTCATAAAGTGAAAATTCAAGTTTTGGAATTTCCTAAGTGAAAATTCGAAAATCAATATTTTCAATCGGTCGAAGCTTTGGCTCGATTGATCAAAATAGTAAGAAAAATAATCCTGGAGTTTCTAGATGGTTTGATCACTATTCGATTCTTGTTCGATCAATCGAAAAGAGCATTCGATCGATCTAAAAGAGCATTCGATCGATCGAAAGGACCTCTTGATCGATCGAAACTTGAAAACTGAATTTTCTGCAGAATTTTTCTAGTGACTGTTCAGAAAGGTTGAAGAGGTTTCAAGCCTTGTGAACGGTTTTATGAAACATTTTAACTCTCCATACATGCCTTTTAATGAAATATAATCCTATGGATACAAATAGAGGCTTATGTTCACTTGAAAAATAGTAAGTTAGAGAGAAACACAAGAAATCTTGCGGTCATTCTCCAAAATTGCTATCTGTAGAACCCAACATCTTGGTTGTATCTTGGAGACAAATTTATGATAACCCTTTAGCAATAAAAGTGTGAGGGGCAAATATTGTCTAAGGAAAATGATATAGTGCCTCCAAGTTATCTATTTTCTGTTTGTCTTTTGTGTTAATCTTGTTCTTCATTTATTGCTTTGTGTAATATCCCCAACAGGCGGTTGGATTGTGGTGAATATGGGTTTAGTAAATCTGGGTTTGGGTTTTAGTTTGAATTTGGAGATTTTGGATGAAATTTATGGAATTTATCTAATCTTTCTTGATTGATGGTATAACATTCACTATGATTGAAAGCCAAATAGAAGGTTAGAATTTAGAAACAATGTGATTTGTGTTGATTTGAAATTGTTGGACTAGATTAGTGCTTGGTTATCATGAAATTGCAAGAAAAGAATTAGAATGAAATTCTATTTGGTTAGCAAGAAATTGCAAGAAACCAAAATAATAATATTCAGAAAATAAAAATGAAATCTTGTTTGGATAAAAATATTGTAAGAATATTAAAAGAAAAAAAATAAAGAAAACGAAAAAAATAGGTACAAAAAAATATATACTATTAAGCGTTGATGTGGTATTTTTTTTTCCATTTAAGCGCTGATGTTGCCATATCAACTGCTCAAATTTAGACACATCAGCATCTAAATAAATATTTTAATATTAGACATGCCAACAGTACAAACCGTTTGCCACGTAAGAATTTTCTGTTAGTGAGTTAACGATAGAGACTAAATTGAGTGCAAGTTGAAAATAGCGGGGACCAAATTGAATGCTACCAAAATGTAGGAACCAAATTGATTGTGGTGTTGGGGTTTATTCCCTAAAATCAAATTTATTGGCATGTCATAAATAATTAAATTGTTTAATTATATGAGACTATCTATAAATGAACTAATAGGACATTATCTTAGTCCATGAGATGCATCGTATGTGATTTATGTGAAAAGTCACAGAAGATATTAATCACAAGTTCTTTGTAAACTCAGAATTTTAGTTTGTAGTTGATAATGAAATTGGGCATTTCATTTACGAAGACTATAACATATCAACTAAGATGATATGTCTTAATCATGGAAGTGAAGACTTCTAGTTGATATGTTGATATGTTTTAGGAGTTAAGACATATTGAACTGAACTGTTGTGAGATATATTATTCTCCTAACGACTGTCAAATGAATAATAAATCTCATGACTTCTATTTGCATCAACTCTAAATCCTGAGAGAATAATGAACCTGATCATGAGATGTAGGTTGCTTTGATATATCAGGAGTGAGATCTATAAGTCACGATCAAAACCTCAGTATGTTGGGCAGCCGCATTTAGTGTTGATAGAACATATATTCTCAAAATGGAATTCATAATATCTTAATGGAGATATAAAATATTCCTTTCATATAAGTTTAATGGGTTTGGTTATTTAGAGTGTTGGGCCCAACTACTTTAGTAAGGATTTATTAAAGTATATATTTATGGAATTGGATTTCATAAATATATGGTGAATAACATAAAGGATTAAACCGGGAACTCAAGAATTAAGATGTAATAATCTTCAAAGTGGCAGTCTATATTCATGAGTTTGTATTACTATGAATATTTTAATGAAGAGGTTGCATGTATAATAAAGTCTTGGGATATAATTTATTAATAAAACCTAGAGTGCAATTATATTCATATAGTGGTATTAAATATAATTAATGGTAACTTTGGACTTGTCAAGAGTTGACAGAAAAGCCCAAGGCCCATTAGAGCTAGAGTCTTATTTGTTCTTTTTTGGTCCCACTCCAAGCCACACACTAGAGTCCAATTGGAATGACCTAAAAGGCTAGTCCAATTAAATAATTAGTTATATTTAAGGAGAGAAACATACAGAATTTCTAAGTGAGTTTTCTAAGTGGTTTTCATTAAGATCACATAAGAGAATGAAATGGTTTGTATGTGAGTGTTGGACACTTTCTTATTCTCTCCTTGGAAACTGATTGAGAGTCTACACGTCTTGGGCATTAAGTAGAATTGGAGTGAAGATTAAAAGTGTTCCCAAGTACTTCTAATCTTTTGGTTTTGAATTTCACCGCACCAAGGTACGCTTTCTTGTTCTTAAATTCTGAAACTTACATAGTACATGTTATCAATTGCGAATGAAGTAGATCCGTTAATTTTTAGCTGCGTATGTTTTGTATGTGATACAAAGATGAATTTTCCCAACATGTGGCCCCAAAATGTAGGGACTAAAATGGTGTTTTTGGAAAAAAAAAGGTAATTATTTTATCATATGCTTGCAATGCTAATTTGTCCACCAATAAGAGCATTCTCATCAAAGGTGGGATAAATGCTAAAAGCTATTTTTAGCAAGAAAAGCACTAAAAAAACCCCTACCTCAATGATGCTAAATTTTAAATTTTTTATCACCTTGCTGCAATAGGGTGTTATTACTAACATCCTACTATAGCAAGTTGCTACTCATTTTTTATTATTTTTTATTCCCCTTCTCTTTCTCTCCCGTCAGATTTTACTCTCTGCTCTCTCTTAAAAAGAATAAAAAATGATAAATAAATAATATTTTAATGAAGTGGTAAAAAAATATAAGCTTTGATGTTAGATGTATTGTAAAGTGATGTGTTAAATGTTATAAAGTTGGTTTTTTAGGTGTTAAATGCTAATTTTTTTAAACTCTTGATGAGAATGCTCTAGGTCTTCAAAATAAAGGACGAAAATTAGAAAAAGAAAAAGAAAAGACACAGCGAAGTAGTGCCACATTGGTATTGAACAAAAAGCCTCAATAATATTAAGACAACCTTTTTGTTATCATTTTTTTTATTACAATATATTTTTCTATTATTCAGTGAATGTTTCTCGTATAGGTTTTCTTCTCCAAGTTGCCTAAACATGAAATGCATAGGGATTCCTTTAACCTTCAAGGTGTAAGGTTGAATTTATTCAATCATGTGTTGGCTTTATTCCGTGCCAAATTTGCTTGTAATTTAGCAATTAGATACCCTGTATTTAGGTGGGAATAATATAAGGGTAGTGTGTGAGAGAGTGTGAAGAAACTCAAGTTGTGTGCATTCAAGAGGAGTCTCGCGACTGGATCTCGCGACTTACTTGTGACTGGTAAGTCACCAAAGTGCCACACGAGTGAGCATGCAGGAAGCTGAAGGATCACAACAGCTGGAGCACTACAGGACAAAAAGTATAGTCTGGCCTGGCAGTTATCCCGCGACTCAATCTTGCAACTCATCCCACTCGTGAGACTGAGTCGCCAAAAAGCCCCGTTTTGCAAAAAACTGACTTTTCACATTCCTCATGTACACTACTATAAATACCCTTATACCCACGAAATTTAGAAAGCTTTCAGAGAGAATTTTGAGAGAGAAACCCTAGAGAAAACCAATATTGACTCTTCCACAATCTTAGACATTTTATTCTCCAAATTCCTTTACTCTCACCCTCTCCATTGACATATCCTTGAAAGGTACATTTGCCAAATCCTTATCTCACCATACCCATATCAGTGAGGAGGTATTTTGGAGCATAGGAAGCAGTTCAGAGATGACTAATTCACTTGGTTGATGCAATGGACTTATTGCGGGATCCGAGAAGCTAAAGAAGACACGGTTAGGCTTAAAATTGTTGGAGCAAGAAGCTTAGAGGGCTTAGGTGCATTGGGTAGATTAGGCTTGGAGGGTCTATTGTTATTCGTGTATCCCAACTTTATTCTTTAGTGGATCATTTGACCGCTTGGAGGGTGGCGGAGAGGTTTTTCGCCGAATTCTTCGGTTTCCTCTTCGATAAAACGTGCTGTTGTTATCTTTGTGTTTGCATCTCTCTAACCCTTACTATCTACCTTTAATTGTTGCTGTGTTGTGATTAATTATGGTGTAGAGTTGTTTGTTTGTTTGGGTTTTTGCTTGTACCGATTATTCCGCACATCTATTGTTTGGGTATAAGCTTGTATTGGTTTAAATTGAAATTGAGGGTCTAAACATTCATTAGTGTTTTACACACTAATTGAACTTTCACAAGGAATAGCCAATTATGATTAGATATAATTTGGAAAATATGGATAGAGAACTAAAAATAAAAATATATCAATCATTAATATTCATACAAGAATAAAGGTAGGAAGAGACACTTTAAAACATAATCAATTACCCGTCGATGGTATGAAAACCATATTATAGGACACACTCTTGATATTCTATCATGAATAATGATCTTTTTTTTGGGCCATTATCATCATTGATACAAAAATGGTTGAACCCAAAAATCTCGTTGATAACTAGATAGCTCATCACAAAAATGAACAATTTCAGAAAAGAGGGATACATAATCACAATTGTTTTTTCCTCACAAAATCGCTTTTCTTATATTGATTTTTTTTTTTTGGTTATACAAGATAAAAGTTCTACTCTATCCTAATCTAAGTGTATATGTATGTAAAACTCCCTTCTAGAGACTTGAACTCCGGCCTTTACCCTCCACACCTCATACACCTCATAGGCATTTATATTTGTGGAGTGACCATCGCACCAAGGGTGTGTGGTGGTTCTTATATTGAAAATTGACTCGGAGCCCTTTAGGTATTGAGTTTATATAGGCGTAAAAATATAAATGCTTCCTACGGGGCACTTATTTTTAAGTATTATCAAATATATTCTTCATAATTATTAGTGTACGATGTGCACAACTCTTCTAGATTTTATCATTCTTCCCATCTCTTGTGAACCCTCTTTTCTTTTTCTTTTTTTTTTGGTAAGCAAACCCAACCAATCATGCAACAACTAATAAGCATCCATATTTTCATTAATTCATGAAAATTTACAAAGATATTTCTAAGAAAATTTGCTAAATTTAGCTAAGACACAACTATTATTATTACATTTTGCAAATGCTCACAAATGTTTTCTTTTATAAGCATATATACATAGAAGACAAGTAATCTTAATTACTTTCCAAATAAGGTGTTTCTAATGTTCTACAAAGATATTGCTAAAATCACTGGGTAAATTTAGCTATGACTCATCATCATGATTAAATTTTGGAGATTCTAAAAAATGTGTTCTTTCTTATTAAGCAAATGTGGAAGACAAGTAATCTTGATTTCCTTTTTAGATAAGGCCTTATGTGGGGTTTATCTCATGGATACATTCCTTAAGACATTGCTTGGAAGCATTGATAAGTTTTTAATACTTATGGATACATTCATAAATTAGTTGTAACCAAACCACTTGAAGCTTGAGTTCCATTGGTCATTGAGGAAAACTTGATCAAAGATTTAATACTCTTTGGAAAAACCTAACATTATTAGTTGCCAACCTTCTTTTCTGATGTCTGTCTTGTTCTTTTTAGTGCTTTTTATGTGCATTACCTCAACTCAACTGATTCAAATTTTCATATTGCTAAACTACACAGAAATGTAACTGAATTATGGGTGAGGAGAGGAAAGTATCTCTCCTTGCTAAAAATAATCATTTCAATTTTTAGCAGGGTAGGTCTAGTGGTTTTTGTATGCTTTTAAAAACTGGATTGGACTAGCTAGTTCAAATGATAATTGGACCCCAAACTGGTCCAATAAAAACCATTGGTTCAACTGGTAAAAACCAGGAACTGAACCCTTTTCCGGTTCTTAACCCTCCAATTTCATTAAAAGTCACGTGCAACTTACATGAGTATAAAATGCTAACGACGTCTACATAAGAAATGGTTAGCATTAAATGATTAATAAATAATAATTTATGTGGGGAGAGAGAGAGAGAGAGAGAGAGAGAGAGAGAGAGAGAGAGAGAGAGAGAGAGAGAGAGAGAGGAAGCGTTGATTAAACTCTTCAATAAGGATGGAAAAACGGAAATTCAATAAATGAGCTTTTTAGTGTGTTAGCAAGAGTTTCCATATCAAAATTAATATTTCACCTATTTATGAATACAAGTATTTTCACTTAGTTATACTGATTCCATATTTTTCTATTAAAAAGTTACATATCTTTCATTCTACAACTGAAGACGATTAACACTTGCTATCTGAAGAATTTCAAGAGTAAGTGTTAATGGAAGGCTACAAAAAATTTGTTGCGAAGGCTTTTATGATCGTATTAATGGCATTCTTAGCTTTTATCGAAAGCACACAAGGGCAACCAATTTGTTGCTTTCGTGACGCTTGTTGCTGCCAAATTTGTAAGAATCCTCCGCCCCACCATCATTGAAATTTGCAAAAACATAAAAAATGTATGAGTGAAGTATGAATAACATATGAAATATATAAGTATAGTATTTTAACTTTGGTGTACGAGTATAGTACTCTCTCTCTCTCTCTCTCTCTCTCTCTCTCTCTCTCTCTCTCTCTCTCTCTCCACATAGCATAGGACAAACATAAAACACCACAATAGCTACAATTTTTGACATGACAAACTCCTCAAATGAGGAATTTTAGAACTTCAACTTAGCAATAATAAAAATTGAGATTTAATGAAATTGAGTTTTCTTTTAAACCGTGATGTTTTTTTTTTTTTTGTCATTTTATGGACTGTAGATCGATTGGAAGTTGCTTATGGATGAAACACAATGACAGAGTTACACTTTGCTTAGGGGACCATAGCTTTTGCTTAGACCAATAATTGTGTTTCTTCACAACTTTGTTCATACTAACAAAAAATGGTTCCAACTTCATATATTTGATAAATTGGGAAAAAATAAAATAAAAGAAGCTCCGTCAAACAAAATAAACAAAAGGTGCACTATTCATATATGATATTCATTTTCTTCTTTTAATTAGAATGCTAATTTCAGTACTCAACTAGTACATAATCATACCCCCACACTTCTTAGGCTAGTATATATAAAACTGAAGATATTTGGCTTTTTAATGACCTCTTCAAATTATGACACTGCTTTGAAGGTTTTACAAATTTCACCTCAGCATTATTATTATTAACTAGTAAGTTGCCCGTGCGATGCACAGTTAATTTTGTGATATTTTATGTAAGATAGTTTTGGAAAATATTGTACATATATTATAAAAAAGAAGAAGAAGAAGAGTAGACTAAATTAGAGTACTCAAGCCGAAATCATATCTAAGCCCTTAATTTAAGAAGAAAAAGGGGAAAAAAAAATATTACCCGTAGGGGTTTTGGCAACTTGATGGTGGTGGGAGGTTAGTATGACAGAGGTGACGGCCCCTCAAATTCCTCTTTCTCTTTCTTACAAATATTTTGTCAATCTCAAATATTTTATTTTGGTATTAGTGAAACAATGTGTTTTATTTAACAATCCACAACATTTTTGTGTGTGTCTCTCTCTCCCTCCTCAATGCCTTATTTGATTAGTTATTACTAATATTTCCTTAATTATTATTATTTTTTTCTTTTGTTTTTAATACTAAAACAGTGGGTATGGTAAAAGATATGAAGAAGAGAGAAATGTGTGGTGTAAGCTCAAACAATTAATGATAGATTAATGAAATAACAGTAAAAATAAGTTAAAGTGAAATTTTGTGTAATATTAAAAAAAAAAACTTAATGAAAAGAGGTAAAAAAAAAAAAAGGCTAAATGCAAAATTAGAGTGCATGAGGTCTCTGCTTATATATATATATATATATATATATATATATGTAGGGACACAGATTTGGCCTCTCGATCCCAACGACGGATAGACCAACCCAAAAGGCCCAAAACAATAGATTTGTAGAGAGTAGGTTGGGAAAACTGGGCTTGGGTGAGTCGGACAATAGATAGGATGGGTTTAGATTATAAGAAAAGGAAAATAGACTAGTTCAACTTCAGAAAATCGTCCTCGGCAAATGTCCGAGGGGACCAGCTCTTATATATTTCTTTCAAATGTGATTACAAGTTTAACTATTGATTGCTACATTGTTTTTCTCTTTCTTTCTCCTCTCCCTTTATGGAGGGTTTCTTCACATTATATAGTTCTTTTTGGACCATCTTGATCTTACATTTGTGGATCATCTGAGCCCTAATTTGAGTGCCAGTCCCATCAGACACCCTCTTTAACTTTCTGTAAGTTGCGGTAGCCAAGGCCACACTATTCAAGGGTCTTTTCCACATAAATGCGGCTAGAAGAGTAGCTGCAGTGCATTTAATGCGGTGGTAGCAGCTTTTCTTTAGATATTTTTGGGGTTTCCTTTCTCTCGTATGTTCATGAGACACGTCTCTATAGTCGGGGTTTCTGCAAAGATCACTTTCATCAGCTGAATACACCCTTGGGCTATACTCATCATATCCAAGGAGATATACATCCTTGGATCACTCCCACTCATCTCATATTTTTTAAACTCCAGCCTGGGATCCTTCGTAATTGTTTATCTCTCTTCGGACCTTTCACCGTCCTCGGATGAAGCTCAAGGCCCAATATATGATTTTGGGCCCTTATCCCTACAATATATATATATATATATATATATATAGATTTGGTTGAAAATCTGTGTTATGAGAAATGTTGTATTAGGATAATAATTTTTAGTTGAATGTATAATTGATTTTTGTGGAAGAATTTGTGTTCAAATTTTGGAATATTCTGGGTTTCTATTCTTTTGTTCTTGTTATTGAATATTATTGGTTTGTTGTTCTTGTGTGTTCATGACCAAGATGAACACAAATCTCAAGAAATGTGTTTTTTGGTTCTCAATTTGTTTTTCTCAATTTTATTTGGTTAAAATTGATAATTTTTTTTAATTTAGAAAATTATGAGTAGCCGACGTGGAATTTTAAAAAATCAAATAAGTTTATTATTTTTATTTTATTAGCCACGCTAGCATTTATTATGCAAATAGTGCACTCCGTTTGCTATGTAAGAATTTTCTGTTAGTGGATTGATGGTAGAGACCAAAATGGAAACGATTTTATGATTTCAGGGACTAATGTAGGCTCAAAATCAATTTAGGGACTAGAATGAGAATTGGCCCAAAATGTAGGAACTAAAAGTGTATTTTCACCTAACTTCTTTGCTTATTCAACCCAATAAACCTAGAGTAACAGTGCATCTTCTCCACTTCTCATTCACAAATTTCTCACTAGGACCTTTTTTTTTTTGGTTGTTGTAGTTGTATTGGTACGTTTGTTCATTTCTTTCTTTCCATTTTTTTTCCTTTTGAGGTTTTTAGGTGTATAGATTCTATAGAATACAGATTCATTTCGGTTTTAAGATTTTTTTTTTTTAAAGTAAAAATCTCATGCCGATCGAATCTTAAATTTCAACTAGTATTTACCAAAACAGACCGATTCGAAGCCTATTTCGGCCCATTTCGGACTGAATCAGACCATATTGTCGCGAATCAGATTGTATCAAGCCGAATCAGACTGTATCAACGGCCGCACGCCTCGTCACTGTGAGTCAAACGCGGGTGCGGCACCCCTGGAGCTGCACCCGTGCTTTCCTATTCAAAACTTAGTAATTTTTGTTACTATGATTTTAAGTAGTAGCAAATTCAGTGTTAAGGGTTGACACAACCTAGTGTTTCCAATTAAGACATTCAAGATTCAAATCTTCCTTCCCCAACTATTGAATTATCAAGAAAAAAAAAATTATAAGCAGATTCAGTGAGTTTTGGGCTCACATTGGAGTTGTTTTCCTTTTTTTTTAGGATCAATGTCTTGAATTCAAACCCTTGAGGTGGACGCGATGTTGGTTCATTCATGATGCCCTCGGTGCTATACGATCTCATTGTCATTTGACGTAAGGTTATCACTAAATCCATAAGAAGGCAAAGCCTATGGCCCCATATTGTTTGTGCCCTGCAGGTTCTTCAATGAGTATGGCCTACTATGAACAATTTCAAATTAGTCTTTATCAGTTCTCTATATCTCTCCTCTCACTCTCTTTTTAATTTATTTTCCCATTAAGGTATTTGAAGAGCTAATGTTTAATCTTTCTAGCCGTTAAGGTGTCCCTATCAAGGTTTTTAGACCCGGACCGTTCATTGAACCGTAAAAGGTAGAGGTTCAAGGTTTTTGAGGTCGAACCGAGGTCGAACTAGGGTCGAACCGTGACCACGTCATAATTAATTTAATATAAATAAATATATTAAATTAGTATAAATAGAAAATTTAACTAAAATAATCCAATTAAATATAAATATCTATATTTCAAATATATATATTTTCATATCATAACTTTTACAAGACAAATAAGAAATATCAAATCCTAAGCAAATTTAAATATAATATCTATTTATTTATTTATATAATGATTAGTTAAACTTATAATAATAATAATAATAATAATAATAATAATAATAATTATTATTATTATTATTATTATTATTATTATTATTATTATTATCATTATAATATAAGAATTAAAAAGACACTCAAATAAAATAAAATAAATTATTTAATAATTTCAAATTGAAATAATTATTTAATAATTATTATATACTTAACCGTAAATATTAATTAAAATTAGAGCAATAATAGTACCATTACATTTTATACAAATTTTGTCACAATTTGCCACGTGATGAGATGTAAATGGTAGAGATGTAGACCCATAATTATTTTTTCATTACTTACACTTTACCATGTGTCAACTTATAGCAAAAAATTATGTAAAATATTGTGATACTACATTACTCTTAAAAGAATAATGCTAGAGATACAAATTATTTTACAAACTACTGATGTGGTAAGTAATTATTGGTAAATAAAAATGTGATATTATTGGTAAGCCTAGATGAAAACTAATAAAAAATTGGCCATATCAACATTTTGTAAAAATCTTGTAAAATAATTTGTGTCAGATCATTGCTCCTCTTGAAAATACTTAAAATATTTAATGCACCTGCAATACTTGTCACATCATGCTGGGCAGCTAATAAAAATCTGAATCTAATGGCTGAAATTTTTTTGCTTTTATTAAAAAATTAAAAGCTTTCATCATTCCAATGTTAGCCACGTGAGGGACTTGGTGAATCTAATGAATGTAATGGCTGAAATTTTTTTGCTTTTATTAAAAAACTAAAAGCTTTCATCATTCCAATGTTAGCCACGTGAGGGACTTGGGAGTTGGGAATTCAAAAATCAGAAGGAGTAACAAAGTAACAAAAGAAAGAAAGAAAGAGAACACATAGCAGTAGTGTTCAGCGAAAAAGAGGAAATTGCAGAGTGATCTCCATCAACGGAAAAAAGAAAGAGAAGAAGAAAAAAAAGAAGAAAGAAGAAGAAGCAGCAGCAGAAGACGAAGGCGATCGGCGACTGTGTTGGCAACCTTCTGGCTGCTGCTTCAACTGGGCATAGACCCTGCTTCGTTGTGTTCTTCTTCTCTCTCTCTCTCTCTCTTTTTTTTTTTTTGAGGAACTTGTCTTCTTCTTCTCTGGTTCTTTTTTTTTTCCTTACAAATCTCTTTGTTCAAGATCTGAAAATATCAGATCTCCTTCCGATCTTTGTTCTTCTTCGTGTACTTTCATTTCTTCTAGATCTGATCATAACTTCATACCGGTGTATTGGCCAAAATTCACCAGAAAAACTGAAACAAAAAAAAAGCCGTCCAAACCTCAAAAACTGGTCACGGTTCTCAAACCGTACGGTCCAACCACGGTTCGCACGGGTCCTTGCTTTTTTTTCATAGAATGGTTCTTGGAGCTAAAAAAACCGCAAAACTGAGAGGTTCACGGTTTTTCCGTTCGGACCGTACGGTCCGGTCCGGATTTCAAAACCTTGGTCCCTGTAATACATTTTCAATGTACTTGGGTTGGCTATGATTTTTTATAATAAAATTTTACCTTACCTATCAAAAATAAATAAATCTTTCTAGCTGTTAAGCGTTTAAAGACTTAATTTGGTGAATACAATTAACTGCCATAGCAGCTATAAAATCAGCACCCTCCTGCTTGTGATTTTATACCCACATCAAGTCTTAACAATCAAGGATTCTCTTCATTTCAAATGGAGCAATTATTTTATAGTCCAAATTAATATATCCTTTCCAACTTCTTTCACTTCTATTGCCCTCAACCATGGCGAAATGGTCCAAACTCCCAAAAGAACTCTTGCGCTTAATAGTAGAGTGTTGGGGAAATTACACAAAGCAATAATGGAAGAATAAGATTAATACAAAAGACAAACAGAAAATAGATAACTTGGAGACACTATATCATTTCTTGTATTTCTCTCTAACTTACTATTTTGTGGAGAATGACCACAGGTTTTGTTGTGTTTCAAGTGAATATAAGCCTCTATTTATACTCATAGGGTTATATTTCATTAAAAGGCACACATGGAGAGTTAAAATATTTCATAAAACCATTCACAAGGCTTGAAACCTCTTCAACCTTTTCGAACAGTCACTAAAAAAATTCTGCAGAAAAATTCGAGTTTCGATCGGTCGAGAGGGCCTTTCGATCGATTAAATGCTCTTTGCGATCGATCAAACAGGAATCGAATAGCGATCGAACCATCTAGAAACTCCAAGATTATTTTTCTTACTATTTCTATCAACAGAGCTAAAGTTTCGACTGATTAAAAATACTGATTTTCAAATTTTCACTTAGAAAATTCTAAAACTTGAATTTTCACTTTATGAAACCATATTCTCTAAATTCAAATAGCATTATTACAACCTATCCTTGTATATACCTATATAAACAACACCGCCCAACACCATAGATCCACCATGGAGCCCAGACCATGGCCACAGATCGACCGCAACTACTCTAATCCAGATTTCCTTATCTCAAGCCTGACCCATAAGGATCCAGCCTTGCATCGTCGCCGCATTGCGTGTGAACTCTTTCTAGATGTTGTAATCGGCGAGAGTTCATACCGATTGCTTTCCAGTGAAGATTAAACGCTGTTGATTGGGGGGATGACTTCTTCATCTTGGATCTTGGCCTTCACATTGTCGATCGAATCGAGCTTTCCACCTCCAAATGGATGGTCTTTACCGATTTGGACTTTCACAAAGACCAGCTTTAACAGAAAATGGATGGATCTATGTAAGAGAAAAAGTGAGAGATTTTGATCAAAGAATGGTGTAAGAAGACGTAGTTGATTCAATGGAGATGAAAGGGACTGGCTTGGTGGACTTGGGTTTAGTTTGAATTTGGAATTTGGCTTCTTTGGCCATGAGTAAGAGAGAATAAAAGATTAATCACTGAGATAGAAGAAAAAAAAAATTCATACATGTTTTTAAGTTTTGTGAAGCTGTGGGTTTCCAAAAGAAAAAGAAAAAAAAAATAAAGAAAAAAAATTGGTAAAAAAAATATATATTATTAAAAGCTGATGTGGTATTTTTTTTTTTCCATTTAAACACTGATGTGGCCATATCAACCACTCAAATTTAGACCCATCAGCATCTAATTTAATATTTTAATATTATGCATGCCAATTGTACAAACAGTTTGTCATATAGGCATTTTTGTTAGTGAATTAACGGTAGGGACTAAATTAAGTGCAAGTTGAAAATAGTAGGGACCAAATTGACTGCTACCAAAATATAGGGACCAAATTGATTGTGGCCCCAAAATATAAAGACCAAAATAGTGTTTTTGCATTTTTGTTTTATAGACACACAATATAATTCAGACATATAGTGCCTACTCTATGATGATAGTTCTTATTATCAAGTTAAGACACCAATTGGTTTTTGGACAAAAGACTTCACTAGTTAAGATAACTAGAACCCACAAAATCTACCTACAATGGCATGGTATTTAATAGTTTTGCAAAGGTCCAATGGATGTGAAATAATCGTGTATAATTTCCATCTTTCACCGACCACGATGTGTTTTAATCAAATTTCTTGTCATAACAAGGGGCAATAAAATATTGTTCTATATCAAGAGATCTGGAGTTTAGACCTCACTTACACCATAAACTAATCGATGTCTTGGCTTGATAATAAAAAGCAATAATTATGAATAATAGGTTAAAAGGTAAGGTCGGGAATTGGAACGAAAGATAGAAGGAAGATTAGGAATCTCCGATTCTTTTATAGTACTCCTAGTCTTTGTTTGGTACGCGTAAGGAATCCTTGGGCCTTAACGTACTAGTCTAATTAGCTACATTATTCAAGAATGGGCTTCTTCCTATATACTCTATTTGACTAAGTTCTCTTTTTTCTTTTTCTTTCTTTTTTTTTTTTCTTTTTCCTAAAGAGAAAGATAGAGTTTTGTTTCAAGTAATTGGGTTCTAAAGCTATGCATCGGGTCCACTCAAAAGAGATAAAAAATTGAAAATACAATTGTTGTTGACAAAAATTTTGTAGTTCAACAAACACTTTAAGGTGTTTCTAACGAAAATATCTAGGATTCTATTTCTCTTTTTAATTGTTGTGACTATTATATAGATGAAAAAAAAAAACATTTTTTTTGATAATTTTTTGTTGTTTAACATTTTAACTATGGTTCTAACTTCTAGGTTCTAACTACTTCATTTTTTTTATAATTGGAATTCTCTTTGCGTACTATAATTAGCTACCAAAGGTCTAATTCATTTTATTATTATCATAATTGCCATAGAAGGAGGAACACTTCTCTAAATCCCTAAAACCTCTTCAGGTCTTAAAGTTTCTGTGGAAGCCACTTTACTTGTGGGTATGCAAAGCCTGATTCAGTTCCCAGATGTGGGCCTTTTCGAGGATTTGAACCAGCTGATTTCAAGAAAATATTGCAATGAGTAGGGTGTTGCATTTTTTTTTTTTCTTTTAGCCATAGGCTCACAAATTTCTTTGGACAATTTATCTAAGTATCTTTACAATAGATTATTAAAGCTGATTTTGCTTTTGATTATGTAATTTGAGAGGGGGAGAAGTAATTGAAATAACAACAACATATACAACAGCACACAGCAAAAAAAAAAAAAAAACACTTGTCCATCTAAAATAGCATAAGCCTCACAATTTGCCGAGCCAATACCAAAAATCACCCACACTAGTTCATGTAAAATGGCGTTCTAGCTACTAAAACTGACTACTTTGCAAATATACAAGAGTACTGTTCATATACAATTTTTTTTTAAAATTTTTTTATATTATACATAAAGAGAGATAAAATAAACAAAAAATTTTGTATGAGCTGATGCAGAATGTTTGCGATGAAAATGCCAAGCCATAAACCCAAGGAAAATAGCGAAAAGTTACCTTACATGCATATAATAATACAAAGAGCAAACACTTACTTCCAACTTTAAATTCAAGCGGAAGAAGTACCCATGTCACCAGGAAACAACAACTTGGAAAAATCTGGGTAATTCTCCAAAAGTCCAGATCTACCACTTTCCAATTCAACTACATACGTATCATGACCATCCAGATTAAATTCTTTCCACCTTGGCTGAGTCACAACTATGCAATTCCCCTTGCAGCCTGGAAGCTCAGAAGCTAACACAGAAAACGAAGAATAAACACCCAAAAACAACACCCAATCCCCCAAGCTGTTGACCTTAACCCATTTATCCCCTTCTTTGTTCAACTTAGAGACCTCAAAATAATCAATACACAAACCCTTATAGCTCTCACTGCTAATGAATCCCTCAGCATTAGGAAAAGGAAGATATGCTTCAACCACCAACAATTCACCACCTGCTTCAACTAAGTACTTCATGAACGCATCAGACCCCAAATTAGTGACCACTTTTGAATCTAAAAATTGGTCAATACTAATTGTTCTTCCTTTGGTATCAACAGCATAGAACTTGCCCTTAAAGTGAGTCACTGCTGTGCATGATGACGTGGCAGGGTGGGACCCAATAGTGATCCATTGCTGGATTCTCGAATTGAAGAAAGCCAATCCTCCACCATCTCGATGTGGGGTCACCAATGCAAAATCATTGTTTTCTGGGGCCACACAGATGAGAGCAACCTTGTCAACCTCGACAACTGGACGACTCCTCCAAGGTTCATGGACTCCATACGTTGCGGTACGATGAAGAACATGTTCTTGACACAACTCAAACACTTTAAACTCTCTCAAATCCAATAACAAGTTGTCGAATCCGACTACCTTGGAGCGTGAAAGTGGATCAAGCAAGTGCATTCGACCATGTTGGTCCTGGAAAACCTTGACCAACCAGCGTTTTGGGGGAGACCCTTGTTGTTGTGATTCAATGAGATAAACGGTGTGTTCGGATAGTTCGAGACTGAGGGTGAATTTGGAGTCCTCTGTGGTGGGAATTGGAGTGTGACGGTGTTGTTTGGGTGGAAGAGAAATAGAGGAGCGCCATGAAGAGCAAATGGAGCGGAGGCGGAGGAGATCGATGCGGGTCTCCAGGCGTTTGGCTATTAGGTGTAAGAGATCTCGGGGGAGCTGAGACCAATCCGCCATGGAAAAACACAAAGCTCGGTGAAGGTTCACTAACAAAGCTATGAAATACAAAGTGTTGAAATGGGTCACTTATACTCACTTTTGTTAAGTGAGAAGGGTGGTCTTACAAGTTAGTACTATTAAGTAAAGGAAACCAATAAGTCCACTCACACAACTTTTTCACAGTTATTCTAAATTTAAAAAAAGAAAAAGAAAAAGGAAGATATTGGAGATATATTTTTTGTGATTGGCTTAAATAAAAGTATTATTGTGGGTGTCATCAAGTCTTGCTACTCAAGTATACATCTTGGGTCCAATGCACCGGACTAGATAAATATGATGCGGATATGTGTCTGAAAGTTATAACATGTTCAAATCCTATTGAGATCAGTGCATATAATATTAAACTCATGCGTTGCTCATGGCTCAGGAATACTGTATGATCTTCTTTACGAGGTGATACAAGAAAAATGATGTTACTCTAATTATAATAAATCATATAAATAATTATAAAAAGTATTGTATTATATCCCTGATAGTATTATTCTAAAGAAATATGCTAAAATTATTGGTAATAAATATGACTGATGACACATTACAAACCTATATATAAATTATAATGAATATATATAATAAAATTGATACATCAATTTATAATTCTCATGTAACAAAATTTACCGAATTCATAGCATCATAGGCTAAAAATGAATATTCTAGATTTTGCACAAATATATAGACCACTTTACAGAACATCACATGCTTTTCAGCCATAACAAAAGTCTAAAGAGAAAACGAAGAAAAAAGGGCTTAACAAAAGATGCAATGAACATTAAAAAAAAAAAAAAAAAAAAAAAAAAAAAAAAGGAAATGAAAATCTGAGTACATATTTGTCGTATATAATTGTAGTATATGTGAAAAGAAGAGTCTCGAGCTGTGAGAAAGTGCTTGCACATGGGGTTCGAGTTGGCAAAGCTTTCTGAGGTGTTCTTACTTCCTAATGTGTACAACATGCTTTACACCTAGTCCCATTGCACTCACACCGTGCGCCCTTAGAAATTTAATTCAACTTTTTTAAAGATGTTAACTTTTTTAATAAAGAAAAAGACATACTAAGAAAAATTATTGAAATTGTGTTCCTTAGCTTCTAAGGGTGTAGACTTGTCAATATAAAATAGTAAACAACCAACTCGAACAAGAAAAGACTCATTTGAGCACATGGAGATTAAAGGCAGCTCATGGACTGAGCTTGGGGATCTCACGTTTTGTAGGCTTGGGACAAAATTTTTGTAACCACAAATTCACAATGATCTTCTTCTTCTTTCTTTTTTTAGTAGAAAAATTCCAGTTAAACAAGAGAACGAAAAAATAAAGCCTTAAACAGAGCCATCCTAGAGGATGGCCTCCACTACCTCACTAGGAAAAGACTATGGCTAAATCCATCCATTAACATTACACTATTATCACAGTGAGATGCCCACACAAGAAAAATAGAGATGCAAATAAAAATATCCACAATATATATATATATATATATATATAGAGAGAGAGAGAGAGAGAGAGAGAGAGAGAGAGGGAGGGAGAGAGAGAGAGAGAGGCAACATACAAAAAATGAAGCAAGTCAGCCAAAAGTTAAAATACTATACTCATATATTTCATGTGTTATCCATACTTCACTCATACATTTTATATATTTTTGCAAATTTCAATAAGGGTGGGGGGGCGGAAACTGTGTACAAATTTGGCAGCAACAAGCGTCACGAAAGCAACAAATTGGTTGCCCTTGTGTGCTTCTGATAAAAGCTAAGAATGCCATTAATATGATCGTAAAAGCCTTAACAACAAATTTTTTGTAGCCTTCCATTAACACTTACTATTGAAATTCTTCAGATAGTAAGTGTTAATCGTCTTCAGTTATAGAATGAAAGATATGTAACTTTTTGATAGAAAAATATGGAATCGGCACAACTAATTGAAAATACTTGTGTTCATAAATAGGTGACATATTAAATTTGATATGGAAACTCTTGCGAACACACTAAAGAGCACATTTATTGAATTTCAGTTTTTCCACCCTTATTGAAGAGTTTAATGAATGTTTCCTCTCTCTCTCCACATAAATTGTTATTTATTAGTTAGTTAACGCTAACCATTTCTTATATAGATATCTAGCATTTTATACTCATGTAAGTTGCATGTGACTTTTAATGAAATTGGAGGATTAAGAACCGGAAGAGGGTTCTATTCCCCTTTTTTTTTGTTGAACCAATGGTTTTTATTGGACCAGTTTAGGGTCCAATTATCATTTGAACTAGCTAGTCCAATCTAGTTTTTAAAAGCATACAATAAACCACTAGACCTACCCCACTAAAAATTGAAATGATTATATTCAGCAAGGAGAGATACTTTCCTATACTCACCCATAATTCAGTTATATTTCTATGTAGTTTAGCAATATGGAAATTTGGATTAGTTGAGTTGAGGAAGTTCACAAAAAAGCACTAAAGAGAACAATACAGGCATCAGAAAAGAAGGTTGGCAACTAATAATGTTAGGTGTTTCCAAAGAGTATTAAATCGTTGATCAAGAGTTCCTCGATGACCAATGGAATTTGTGCTTCAAATGCATTACAACAAAATGTATTTTCAATGATGAATTTTAGTGACGAAAATTTTTTTGTCACAAAAAAGTACCATATAGTGAAGAAATTTATATTTCATCGCTATTTATATAAAAAAAAAATTAGTAACATTTAGCGAAGTAAATTAGATTTCATCGCTATATATTGTGCTGAATTAAAGGCGCCAAACGAAAGCATAGGCGGGAAACTAAATTCATCTATAGCGATGAATTTGTTTGTAGCTAAAAGTGTAAGTTTTTTGCGACAAAAACTTTCGTCGCTAAAGGTGTTGTTGGTCACACTATTAGTGACGAAACCAATTTCATCGCTAAATGTGAGAAATAGCGACGAAAAGAAGTCATCGCTGAAACTGAGGTTGTATTTTTTGTAACGCTATCAGTGACGAAACCAGATTTCGTCGTTATAGGTACGCAACAGTGACGAATCCAATTTCGTCACTAAAAAGTTGTACATATACCATCAGGTCTCTCATTTCTTTTCTTCTTCTTTTTTCCTCATTCCCACAAACTCATTACCCATCTCTTTCCCTCACTCTGTCCCTCACCTAGCTCGCCGACGAGCCCACCGTCGCCAACCCTTCCTCTCCCCTTCGTCCCTCCCTCTCTCCTTCGCCCCTCCCTCTCTCCTCCACCACCACCCCTCCATTCTTTCCCCTTTCCCTCCCCCTTTTCCTCCACTACATCCCCTTTTCCTTCCCTCTATCTCCCCTTTTCCCTTACCTTCTCCTTCCACTGATTTGAACAATGTAAGTTTTTATTTTTTATTTTTTTGTAAACTTTAGTTTGGATTTGTTTAAATGATACGGGTTTTGAGTAATTTTAAGATTTGTAAGTGTAAGTATGAATTTATAGTATTTAGTTACTTGTAATGGGTTTTTGTTATAGTTTCTTGTAATGGGTTTTTTGTTAGTTTCTTGTAGTGGGTTTTGGGTTAGTTTCTTGTCATGGGTTGGATGTTTTGGTTTGGTCATTTTGTTAGGTTTTGGGGGCATTTTGCTCATTTTAGAGGTTTTAGGGGTATCTTGGTCATTTTTTAGGTTTCGGAGGGTATTTTGGTCATTTTAAGGTTTTGGAGGTACTTTGGTCATTTTTTGGGTTTTGGTCATTTTGTTAGGTTTTGGGGGCATTTTGCTCATTTTAGAGGTTTTAGACGTATTTTGGTCATTTTAAGGCTTGGGGGTATTTTGGTCATTTTTTGGGTTTTGGTCATTTTGTTAGGTTTTGTAGGCATTTTGCTCATTTTAGACGTTTTGAAGGTATTTTGGTCATTTTAAGGTTTTGAGGGTATTTTGGTCATTTTTAGGTTTCGGAGGTATTTTGGTCATTTTTTCGGTTTTGGAGATATTTTGGTCATTTTTTGGGTTTCAGGGGTATTTTGGTCTTTTTTTGGGTTTTTGGGGTATTTTGGTCATTTATTTAGGTTTTGGGGGTAATTTGGTCATTTTTTGGGTTTTGGGGGGTATTTTGGTCAGTTTTAGGTTTCGGGGGTATTTTGGTCATTTTTTATGTTTAAGGGGTATTTTGGTCATTTTTTAGGTTTAGGGTGTATTTTGGTAATTCTTACGTTTCGAAGGTATTTCGGTCATTTTTGGGTTTTAGGGGGTATTTTGTTCATTTTTTAGGTTTTGGGGGCATTTTGGTAATTTTTTGGGTTTTGGGGATATTTTGGTAATTTTTTGAGTTTTAGAGATATTTTGGTCATTTTTTGGGTTTCGGAGGTATTTTGGTCATTTTTTAGGTTTAGGGGGAGTATTTTGCTCATTTTAGAGGTTTTGGAGTTATTTTGGTCATTTTGTGGGTTTTGGGAGTATTTTGGTCATTTTTAGGTTTCGAGAGTATTTTGGTCATTTTTTTGGTTTTGGGGATATTTTGGACATTTTAGATGTTTAGGGAGGCATTTTGCTCATTTTAGATATTTCGGAGGTATTTTGGTCATTTTGTGGGTTTAAGGAGTATTTTGGTCATTTTTTTGGTTTCAGGGGTATTTTCGTCATTTTTTGGGTTTTGGAGGCATTTTGGGTATTTTTTAAGTTTCGGGGGTATTTTGGTCATTTTTTGGGTTTTGGAGGTATTTTGGTCATTTTTAGGTTTTGGGGGTATTTTGGTTGTTTGTTGAATTTTGGGGGTATTTTGGCTATTTTTTTGGTGTCAGGGGTATTTTGGTCATTTTTTAGGTTTTGGGGGTATTTTGGTAATTTTTAGGTTTTGAGGGGTATTTTGGTCATTTTTTAGGTTTTGGGGGGTATTTTGATAATTTTTTTGGTTTAGGGGTATTTTGGTAATTTTTTGGGTTTTAGGGGTATTTTGGTCATTTTTTAAGTTTCAGGGGTATTTTGGTCATTTTTCATAAATTTATGATTTTATGTTGTTTGTTTAAATTTTAAATGGGTTTAGTGGATATTAGTGGATTTATCCATTTAGACCCATTTAATTAAATAACCAAATGGGTCTTTATCCATTTAACCCAAATATTCAAATAGGTTGGGTTAAGACTTATCCAAATAAGGTGGGTAATGAGTGGGTTCATGGATATGGATAAAAATTGCTACCCCTACTCCATTGGCATTGAGAGGAGTGCTAGGAATATTTTGGGACTATAAAGGTCCCACAACATTGTACATGAGACCGCAGACCTATCCTAAAATTTAGAAGTGAGGTTAGGAGGTTCATAAAGTTTGATGTTGGGGATGGTAGAAGGTTTAGTGGATAATTGGGATCCTTCTAGGATCCTTTTCATGAAGTATAGCATTAGGATTATCCATGGTGCAACAACTAAATCTAAGGCAAAGGTTGATTCAGTTTTTAAGAACAAAATAAAGGTTTGGAAACCTGCAAGTTACAAAAAACTAACCACCATTCAATGCCTGTTGTGGTTGGTTGAGCATAAAGATGGAGATAAAGCTAGGCGGTCTGTGACTAGATCAGGATGGCTGCTCTAGTGAGCCATCTGCAATGAACATAAGGCTAAGGCAAATGAGGTGTGATGGTGGAAACTGTGGTGGTTTAACCTTGCTATCCCATGGTTACCTTTTTTTGGTTAATTATGAAAAAAAAAAAAAACAAACAAACAACTTGAGAAAGATTAGCTCAGCGGGGCTACACTGGTGGTTGCTTGTCTGTGTTTTGGGTCCTTCTACTTTCTTTTCATTCCTATGGCATATATATGTTGGTTGATGGTGTAAATATAGTTCTAAATGTTATTTTAATGAATATTACATTTTAATTCATTTTTGATGTTTTGGGCTTAATCATTCTCCTTCGGTTTTTTTTTGCAGGTGAAATCATCCACGGTCTGCTACTGGTATGGCTTGGTGTCAATTATACAATTTGAAGGATATGATTGCATAGACTCATTAAACTTATTCTCTAATGCCTATGTATATTGATGTAAAGAATTGTTTGTTTGGTGATGGGTACTCTACAATGTGATATTTTGTTGGGTGGTTGTTTTAGTGTTGCTTTCTTGCTCCGCTTTGCTGCTTTGCTATGATTGCACTCTTTGTTCATGTATTCTGTTGTATAAAAGAAACCAATGCATCATTGGAGGAGAAAAATAATTCTTCATTTAATGTGGGATTCCTTATATATCTTTAAGTTATGTTTATCTCACAGTGTTTTGTTGTTTATAGTCTATAGCGAAACTAGTTTACTCTGTCCTTGTGTTATGCAGTAGCTCTATATCTTATTGAGCTGGGAATATCAATTAGCATGGATGAAAATATATGCTTTTTCCATATCAATATAATAACTAAAACATTAGTTATGTGCAATTGAGAAATAAACCATTATGCAGAAAAATTATGTTTGATGGAGTTTTATTACTTTTAGATTTCAAGCCATAATTAGAATTCTATAAATTCAACATAATGCATAATCACAGTAATCTTTTTTGGAAGGAATTTGATTGTTCTTAATAATAATTTAAATAGTTCTAGTTGAATAGTGTTGGGTGAATATGAGCTGTAAACTGCTTCTTGTAAACTAGAAGAAGAGGTCTTTAGGTCTTTATACTATTGTGATTAGTGGGGAATCATAGCCATTGCATACATATGACAATTGTTTGAAATTTGTTTGCTAAGTGTAGTATCAAATGATTATTTATGTTTTACATTTCTCGGATTACCCATAATTGATATTTTAGGCAAGCCTTGTATTGATAACCATACAGGAGTTCAATTTCTTTCCAAACATTTTAGAGTTTATAACTTGGACAACTCTGTAGTAGTTGTACTTCAACCTCAAGGATCATAAAACTTTCTATGCCTCCCATGGCAGTGAGAGGAGTTCTAGATTTTACCTCATGGCATTAGTTATCTTTTCTACTTAGTTTGTCATATTTATAAATAAAACCAAGTATAAAGGCAGGTGTTTTGGACAATAAAGGTCCCTTCAGATTGTACATGGGGCTGGTGAGCAATCCTAAAACTAAGAAGTGAGGCTAGGAAGTCCATAAAATTTGATGTGGGGGGATGGTAAAAGGATTTTCTTATGACATAATAATTGAGATCCTATTGGATCCTTTTCATGCAATATGGCTTTAGGGTTATCCATGATGTAGCATGTAAGCCTAAGGCTAAAGTGAATTCTGTTTGAAGAACAAAACATGGGTTTGGAAACCTGCATGGCCAGTGTTGTGTTTGGTTGAGATTAAAGATTAAAGATGAAGATAAAGCTAGGTGGTCTGCTACTAGATCAGGCTGCTACTCTTGCACAGCCACCGGCAATGAACTTAGAGTTGAGGCAGATGAGATGGACTGGTGGAGAATGTTGTGGTTTAACCTTGCTATCCCTTGTCTACCTATACAGGTTGGTTGGAAATAAAAAATAAACTGACAACTAGAGAATTAGCTCAGTGGGGCTATACTAGTGGTAGCTTGTGTGTGTTTTGTAGAGACTGCATTAAGATATTTTCTTAGAATGTTCTTTTGCCAAGAGAATCTGGAAAGCTGTCATTAGGTATTGCATAGTTTCAAAGGCTAAGTGCAACTGACATGATCTAATGAGCTAGGTATTACCAACTTGAGAGGGAATATTCTGAGATCATCTATTTGTTAGCTTGCTCATTGGGCCACTGTGTAGTCCCAGAGAAATGCCACTATACATAATTGGTCATTGTGGTCTGAAGAGCAAATTTTGAGAAGAATTAAGAAGAATGTTGGAGGTAGATTAGAGTCCTGAACCAATTCCCAAATATCATTTCTGAAAAATATTCTCTACTATATTAAGCCTATAACTGGGGGATAAATTTCAAATAGCATTAAGAGGTGTTCTGTTTTGTTGTAGAAGTTTCTGTAATCTGTTCTTTCATGTGTGTCTCTTGCTTTAATTATTAAAAATCTAGTCTCTTGGGATGAGTTTTGGGCTTAAATAGCATTTGTTGTATGCTTTAGCATGGGCTTCACTATCTCTTATTTCTGTAGTTGGCCTTGTTTTTTATTCTATTTTCTCCATTATAATATTCTTTAATGACTCATCAAAGAAAGAAAAAAAAAAAACTCTAAGATTAACTGCATTATTTAATCGTTCTTAATATAAAATTTTGCATTATAAATTTAAATTGTCAAATTCTTGAATTTGTTGGAGCAGTCATGCTTCCTTTTAAAGACCTGTGAACTATTGGGGTCTTCTACCTTCTTTTGCATCTATCTTATTGAGCGACCAACCTTCTTGCTCCTAGACTTCTCTTGTTTGCCTTTACAACCCTGACAATTGTGTGTTTTCTTCTTTCTCCTTTTCACATTTCCATAAACTGCTAAGCATAAGACACACGAGTCATGGAGTTCTTATCATCAATGACGCATTTTGTACCCTCATAGATACATGATAAATTTGGAACAAAGACTTACTTGTATTCAACATTCGATTATTAAAAAAATCTGTCATTAAAAAGGGAAAAATACTTTAGCAGAAGAGAAATTTGAAAAAAATTTGCGTCCTAGAATCGTTATTGAGGTTATAAAGAATGTGATTGGTATAAAAATACTTGAGAAAATCCAGATCCCTTTCCTTGATGTAAAATTTTAAGATTTCCAATTTGTCAATCTTCCCATTTTGGATTAGAATTTTGTAACTTTGGTGTTAAGTATGAGTGAAAATGGAACTCAAACTGTCATAGAGATATCCAACCCTTATCTCCACATTTCATAACATGTTTAAATCCAAATTTATTCACTTATACTCCTGCTTCATCAATCTTGTTATCTCTTTTTTCACTAAAGAATCAAATAACTAGCGCTACTGTATGCATATGCAACAAATTAGGCAGCGTGTGGTGACTGCCTTGCTTCCTTCTGTTATCTTTACCAATGAATAAATGTTAAGGTTTGCAGTGAGAAAGCTGCTCCAATATGGGTAGTCTGTATTGACCGTTACACTGATAAATCTAAAGACCATGGACTAGTTCAAATTAAAGAAATGAAACAAAAATTTGAGAATAGTATCAAACGATGAAGATGGACTGGTTGAACTTGAAAATACATTTGGTTGTGAAGTAAGGGAATTTCAAGTGCGAGAAAAAAATGAGGCCCTTATATTATTGTAATTACTAATTTGTAAGGGTTTGTTAGCCATTACATATGAATTGACAAATGTACAAAATTTGTCTTGTGAGAATTGTATCAAATGATAAATCATCTTTTCTGTTAGTGGAAGCGATTAATGAGTGCTACTAGATCTAAATATCTTTCACACATCCCTTCCCCTTTCATCTTTTGACATACCTATGGTCGACATTACTGCAAGCATTGGATTAATAACTATGAGTAAATTTAATTTCTTTCCAAAAATTTGACATATAGACATGCTATTTAACTGTGTTTGATACTAGGAGACTCTGTAGTAGTTGTATTTCAAGTTTTCAACCTGTGCATTGCTTCTTCATCTAGAGGTTGTAGAACTTCCTATGACTCTCATGTTAAAAGGAGTGCTACATTTTTACTCTCAGGGCAGTAGTTGCATAAAATTTAAATGTCTTTCTGCTTTCAATAGTTTCTCATATTTTTGCATAATCCAGGTATGCATTTTCTTTAATCTCAGATTAACAGCATTATCTGATCATTCTTAAATATTTCTGCATTATAAATTTACATTCTCAAATTGTTGACATTGCAGGACGGGTCATGTTTACTATCATTGTCCTCTGAATTTATTGGGGTCTGCCACATTCATTTGCATCTATCTTATTGAATGACCAAAATGCCATTAGGATTCCTCCCTTAAATACTTCTCATGGTACCCTTCAGGGCCTTTATGTATTACTCTGTCTTTGACAGTCTGCGCATATTTAGCTGCTGAATCTGTCTCTCTTTCAGAATGCGTTAACTTGGTTTTGCTTAAAGTATTATAAGGTTTGTTCATTTACACTAAATGGTGGGGCTCCATAGAGAAGGAATTATATATATGACAGTCACTAAGGGTTGGCTATAAATATTTATCACCTCCGGGCCCAAATGTCCAAGTCATTCTTTATCTTGTGAAGATGTTACTTTTTCCTACTTGTACCTTCATCTTAATGCCAAATAGCCAAATATTTGTATACAAGGCTTTGCCTCACCTTAATTGTTGGAAGCCAATTGTGTCTGTTGAGCTTTGTGGAGCCTAGTTTATATTTGATCTGGTCGACGACCCGACCCGACCCGAATAATGTTGCGTGGTTTTTTAATGGGAGATTTTTTGAGGCTTAGTCCATGGAGCGGAGGCTTGGGCCGATAGGCCCAAGTCGGAGCGCCCCCAAGAAAAATTTTTTGGGCCCGTTTTGTAGCTCCTGTGCGCAGGATATAAAAAACCGCATTTTTTGGTGATTAAGGTTTTTTGTCTTGCTGTATTTTTGAGAAAGAAAAACACTGTAGCCGCACTCTGTATTTTTCCCTGATAATAGTGAAATCCCTGCAACTCCGTGGACGCAGGCAAATTGCCGAACCACGTAAATATTGTCTTGTGCGTGTGATTGTTTTCCTTTGGCGTGTGTTTTCTCTATTTTTTGTTTCTCACAGGTTGGGAATTTCGGGTTAAATTCACTACAGTGTCCAATGCTGTCTCACCCACACATTTGGAAGCCATGTGTCCAATGCTATCTGCAGAAGAACTCTGACATTGTGCATGGTCAACGTAAAGTTAATTTATGCATCCCTTGACAAATCTATACACTTTGTACTAAAATGAAAGCCATTTTAAATGCAATTTAGCTTTAGTGACCATTCAGCCATTTAAATAAATTGCACAATATAATGCATAACCAGTGGCAAGAAGAAGGTGCAGTTTAGAAGCAACACTTAAATATGAAAGCCAAGAGAACTTTGTGAACTACACTGGCCAAAAATTCTTTTAAATTTTTTAGTCTTTTGTTTTATCATAACGTAAAGTTTGATACAAAGTGTTTGTTTGAAAATAACTTATTTAGTTTTTTGTTTAAAATTTATTGCTGAAAGTATGTTAAAATATATTTGTATCTGGAAAAAAATTTGAAAAAGTGAAAAAAAAAAATGGTAAAGTACAGATAAAAGATTAATATCATATTACAAATGCTAATTTAAAAAAAAATTATAATTACAAATGCTAAGAACAAAATCACCAAGAACTTAAAAGAGGATTAAGAGAAAATCTGATTCTATTGACACTAATGAATTCCTAAACTGAATAACAAACTAACTAACTCACTCTACAACTAATCAAAGCTGTACGCGTTTTTACAGAAAACCACGTGCTAAACACGCGGGTAATTAAGAACGCCGGGATCCTGAACATTGTCCGTAATACGACACTGTTCCTTTCAAATGAAACGTTACACTTTGCCGCTTTAGTGATACAACCTCGTTTCGGCTAGTTGGACATCTCTTCTCTCAGTACGATGTTGTTGCTATCATGTCTGAAAACTTACAACCTGCAATAAATCCTACAAAGATAGAGCTTGAGGCTTTGATGGTTAGAGAGAGTAGTATTTTCTGAGCCTACCAATACGTACCATGCACATTTTGATGGTTAGAGAGAGTAGTATTTTCTGAGCCTACCAATACGTACCATGCACATTCATTGTAAAAAGTGATCGGCGAAGAAATTTATAAGGGATTAAATGTGGACAAAGGACTGAGACGGTTCATAGTAGGTGGAGAATTAATGAAAAGTAAAAAAAAAAGAGTTATAGAGAAAGTAATGGCGGGGTAGGAAAGGAAGATCTTGCTATTATGATGCAGAAGATATCATTGCGAAATATGCTCTCAAATTTGGATCCAGAAAAGGAGGAGGCGTACAAAAGGCCCACAAGAGGGTGTGCTTGCATCTTTGGTGAAGGAATTACAGTGCTCCAAGTTGGGTCACAGATTGAAGATATTAAGGCTAAAATTGCTTATTTGAAACAGTTTTTTCAAGACTATGGCATAATAGAATCAACAATGCAAGCTGGGGAGCCAAGTTCTTTGAATGAGACGCAACGAGAGCAAAGACAAACATTTTCTGATTTTAAACATGAAGTTATTACCACTGCGGTGATCACTCTATAAGTATAAATGTTTGTGGGGTGTGGGAGGTAAAGGTCGGAGTTCAAGTCTTCAGGAGAGAGCTTCACACACATATATACTTAGATTAGGTTAGAGTAAAAATTCTATCTCGTATCAAAAAAAAAAAAAAAATTGACATTATTGGGTTTGACGAAGATCTAAATAAGTTGGTGGAATTTTTGCTGAGAGAAGAGGAAGGCAATAGAGTTGCTTCCATATTTGGTTCCAAAATGGTTTATAACAACCCTAAAGTCTGGCAGCACTTTAACTGCTACACTTAGGTATATATCACACAACAATATCAACGATGCTTCTAAAAATTTTAGTTTTTAGCTATTCAAAAAAGGACTTTATTTATTTTAATATTTCATTTTACAATACAACATCATTTTTTTTTTACCATTTTCCTTAAATATTATATTTTTTTCAAGCATAAAACATAATAATCATGATTAACGTTGTCAATGCGTGAAATAGTTTTAGATGATATGTTAACATGTCTAGATTTAATTCCTGAAATTTCAATTTTAACAAAGCTGAATTATTCTACATATATATTTGGTAACAGATGCCTTTAAAGGTGCATTTTTAAGAATATAAAATATTCAATTATCAACTGGAGCAGGAGTGCACAATTTAAATAAAAATAAGATACGTTTATACATTGGTTGTACAGAGAGATAGCTATGTATACCTTTAGTAATATTGCTTTTTTTTTTTTTTTTTGGCAAAAGTAATATTGTATTTTATTAAATACATTTGAGTAATGAGTTAAGCTAATTATGCAACGTCAACCAAAGGCTTGAAACAAAGAAAATTTAAAAATGGGCCCAGCTCATTCAAAGCTAAGAGGAGAGCCGAAAAAGGTTTTTAGGCCTAGACGGATTGGGCTTTTGCCCAATAATCTTCATATTCCAAACAAAATTGTGCCTAAACTCAATTTTAATTGGAATGGCCTTGAAGACCCATTATTTCTTGCTTTATAGGTTGGGCTTGAAAGCCCAAACTTCCTCACTAGACAAATGGGCCTTACAGCTTGTGAGAATTAGTTTTTGTGAAGTATATACTGCATGGAATACGGTAACAAGACCACAATCACTTTAAGTTTAGATATCAAGTTCATGGCTTCTATAAGCCCATGATCTTTCGACTGCAAGAAATGGGCTACAATAAGTAAAAGCTTCACTCAGGAAAGCCTTTTCTGCCATAAAGTTGGTCGAGCCCAAGTTCTAGCACCAGCCCAAAAAAAGTCCATATCTCGCTCAACAAACAAAGTGGATTGAATTCATGGCTGGTTAGCAACAGGAACCAACCAAGGATGATTCCCCCAACTTTGGCAATACAAATGATGATGATTCTCCCTTTTTCTTTTTGTTCAAAGCTTAATTAGAAAATCAAATACGCATATGGTGACCAAAGCACACACGGTCCAATTATGTAAGTGCCTTGCACCATTTAGGAAATGAGAAAGTCTGACTTACCATTCTTATCAAATAACGAGGAACAATGGTCTAAACCTTTACTCATAGGATCAAACTTTTCAAGACTTCATATTTCAAATGGAAAGATATATGTAGGGAAGTAACCTGAAATCCCAACCTGTGAGAAGCAAAAAAAATAAAAAAAACACGCACCAAAGAAAACAATCACACGTATAAGACAATATTTACGTGGTTCGGCAATTTGCCTACGCCCACGGAGTTGCAGGGATTTCACTATTATCAGGAAAAAATACAAAGTGCGGCTACAGTATTTTCACTCTCTCAAAAACAACAATAAGACAAAACTCTAATTACCAAAAAACGGTTTCTATATCCTGCACTCCGGCTTGGGCCTATCGGCCCAAGCCTCCGCTCCATGAATTAAGTCTCAGAAAATCTTCTATTAAAAACCACGCAACATTATTTAGGTCGGATTGGGTCATCAACCGGATTAAACATAACTAGGCTCTACAAAAGCCCTACAATATAAAGATGATTCTAATTTGGAGTTACCTATGTTGTTTGGTTGATTAACTTTAGCAGTGCTTTTGGCTCAATATATGATCCACCTATACAGTGGACAAGCTAGGAATATGTTTTAGATATGAAAATTCATTCATTTAAATAACATGTTATATTTTAACGCAAGAAAACACACACACACAAAGTGGAATAAATATTTTCTATTTTGTGTTTATCTATTACTGGTTTTGTCACATGAATATATAATTTTTTTAATATTGAAATTCTACTTGCAAAATGGAAGTTTTTAGTCGCTAGGGACATTTCAATTGCAACTTATGCAAGTTTTTGTTTTATTATTTCTAAGTAATAAAAGTTATATTGAGTTAACCTAACCTGTTAAAAATCATATAATTGTCATATGTTTTATTACCTGTTTTAATCTGACACATTTCTAACTTGTACTAAGTTTGTCCATACCTAACTTGATTGAACATCCAAACTTGTGTGATTTAATTTATTTGGCTTGTGTCCAATGTTCAAGTATCGAACACTACACAAACATGTCACTTATCCAAAAATAATCACCTATCATTTCTATGTTTCGCTGGTGAATTGAGCACACCAAACCGAAGCTTCATTGGTTCACCCTGCACATTATTTTTGATAATTGGTTCACCTTGTATGTTAGATTAGATGGATACTTTTTCTTTCGACACAATAATGAAGTTAGCTGTATTTCACCATGAAAAGGCTTAATAGATGAATAATTGAGGTTAGCATATCATTCAAGTTTTCCACTTAGTTGAAACTTTTGCTAAACGTCACAAAAGTAACTTTTTCTATGGCACTGGAATTGATTGAAAACAAAATTGTCTAGATTGCAAGATGAGGAAAAAACAAAAGCCAAAAGATGGAGAAAAACTGCAATTTTTTTTTTGTTGGGTTAGGTAAAGTGGAAGATTTTCATTAGGGTAAAAGAAAAGGAGGGGCCCGAAGTAAAGTAAAGCAGAACTACAATATTCTCATGAACTTTCAATCAGTGTTGGTGTGGAAAAGTAGGACACGGTTGATGAGCCCAAAAAATAAAGGACCGAATTTAAGTAGAGTATGTGCGGAAAGGGAAGGTTTGAGTAAAATTATACCAAGAGAATGCAAATTCTTCAAAATGAGAGAAAATTAACATTCAAAGCTCCCATTCCGTTCGTCTTGTTTTCGGTGAAGAGAAATGACTGAGGCTGTTGTATCTGGTGTGGTGGAAACTTGCTCGTACAAGAAGCAAAATTCTTGTCCGGGGGTGAGTAACCAAGTTGAGTTGCTAACTTTCATTTAGGAAGTTAGTTAGAGCTCTTGCCACTTCTGACACTTTAATCACATAGATTAATTGGTGAGAGCACGTGCTTAATCACTAAGCCAACATGATTGAGCCATGTCTGACTAATAGGAATAGAGCTTGAGTTCTATAAATAGTGCTTCTATCCATCATTTGATATATCTTGAATAATAAATCAGTTCATTATTTAGTATATTCTCTCCTTCTTTTAATATTTCTCTAGAGGGGTTAGCTTGAATTATATCAATTCAAATACAATTCTCATCAATTTCCATATACTTCCCACCTATCCCTTTAAGGAATTATTAGGTTTCTAACAATGGTATCAAAATCGTCGATCTTGAGATTATCGAACTAGTTGCACTACATCAAAGTTCCATGGAGTTACCAAAGTTCAAGGGTGGAGATTAATACTTTTTATTTTTTTGCTAAAATGCAAACTACACACCTAAAGTTTGGAGGCATTTCAATTTTGTACCTCAAAGTTTCAAAATTTAAATTTCACTCCCAAAGTTATATTTCATTTGTATCAGTAGCCCATTCATTCATATTTTCCATTAAATATCACATAAACTTGTCACGCGTGTTTAGTTAATCTTAGTTACTAAAACTTGCCTTGTTGAATGGGGTGCCCTTTTTTTTCCTTCTTTATTTCTCTAGCAATCATCCTTAAGGGATTCTCACACAGGATTGTAAATGAACCAAACTATTTATGAATAGCTCGAGCTCGGCTCGGGAAAAGCTTGTTTATGTTCCTTCGTTTATAAAACAAGTCAAGTTCAACCTTAAGTTTAGGCTAACAAGCTTGTGAACATAAGAACTTGATTTAATTATATATAATATTATCTTTTTATATGTATTCTTGTCTAAAATTACATTTATATAGATTTGAAATTGGATTGTATAAATTTGTCAATAGGTACATATGATATTAAATTATTATTTGCAACTTCTTGATGATATAAACAATTTATTTGTAGAAAAAAAAATTAAAATTGTGAATAGGTAAAACATTTTAGTCATTGATTCACAATATGTAGAAAAAGAATAAGTTAATTAAGTAGCTTGTAAACAAATTTGGGCTTCCTCAACAAGAAAATGAGTCCAACTTGAACATAAAATATTGTTTGGTAATGAACTTGAACTCGGCTCATGTTAAAAAAAAAAAAAATTAAATGAACAAGTTTGAACTTTTAATACCTAGTTTAGTTCGACTCATTTACAGGCCTATTCCCACAAATTTAAGACAATGACAACCTCCAGTAATTTATTTTTTTGGTTTCCATTTGACAAAAACTTGTGAAAGCAAAAAGATAAAATTTTCCCTCTCAAAGTTTTAGAAAAAGTTTCGGAAGTCATGACCAAAACTCCAAGGAAAGGTTTGGAAACTTTTTTAACCCCTTCATTTTAACTACACTAAAAGCTAAAATCACAACATAATTTATGATCAAAGTACAAATCATCAAGAGGAGAAATATGAGAAGTCATGGTTTGGAAGGCATAAAGGTGTGTTCAACAGGACTTCAACGGTTCAAGGTTGATTAAGTATGCGCTTGGATACCGCTTATTTTGTTAAAAACTGAAAACTGAAAAGAATAAAAAAATATTTTTCAATTACTATTTATTATTGTTTAACACTGTTCATTGGCCATGAACGGCCTATTTTTAATGTTCATGGCCAATGAACAGTGCAAGAAGCGCTGAGTTGAAAAAAAAAAAAAAAAAAAAAACTAAAAATGCAAGTGTGGGAAGCGCAAACACGCTTGGGCCAAACGGAGAATACCAAACTTTTGACGAGTTAGTGGAACAAGCAAACGTTTCGCTGGCCAACATTCCCCTAACTTTGACAATACTATGGATGATGATTCTCCCTTTTTCTCTTTGTTCAAAGCTTAATTAGAAAATTACATACCCATATGGTGACTAAAGCATTTACAGTCCAACTACGCGAGCGCCTTACACCATTTAGGAAATGTATCCAAACAACAGGAAGACTTACTTATCGTTCTTAGCAAATAATGAGGAAGAATGGTCTAAACCTTTACTCATAGGATCAGACCTCTCATGACTCCATTGCAAATAGAAGGATATAAAAAGGAAATTGCTTCTAATTCGCAGTTGCCTATATCTTTTGGTTTGAATTAACTTTAGCGGTGCTTCTGTCTCAATATATGATCCAACTATTCAGTGTTCGAGCTAGGAATATATTAGAAATGAAATTTGAATACGATGTTTTATTTTAATGCAAGAAAACAGATAAAATAAGGATTAAATATTTCCTATATTATATTTATCTATTACTTATTTTTTCACATTAATATATAATTTTTTTTTAATATTGAAATTCTACTTACAAAATGAAAGTTCTTTTAGTAGTAAGATAAATACTAAGTTCACTTTATGTAAATTTTTGTTGTTCTGCTTAATATAGATAATAAATATTCAAATTGTAAAAATTTGAAACTAGATTGTAACTTTTTACTTTTAAGTAGCTAGACACATTCTAATTGCAATTTTTTTTTGATAAGTACATTCCAATTGCAACTTATGCAAGTTTTAGTTGTTTCATTTATAAGAAATACAAGCTATATTGAGTTAACATAACTCATTAAAAATCATATAATTGTCATATTTTTTATAGCCCGTTTTAATATGACACATTTTTAACTCATACCTAGTTTGATCAATAGCTAACTTGATCGAACCTAAATATTCACCTATCGTATGTGTGCTAGGCTGGTGGATTGAGAACACCAAACCTAAGCTTCACGTTCACCCCTACACATTATCTTTGAGAGTTTGGCTATTTTCAATATTTTTTAAATAATCTTCTTTTATTTTAATAAAAAATTATTATATTATTCACTAATCAAATAAAATATAATAATTAATTGATTCATCCTATATTTGATTAGTTGGGTACCTTTTTCTTTTGACACAATAATGAATTAGCTGAATCTCACTATGACAAGGAGTGAATTAGGTCCAATGTACTAAACCTATAAATATAATAACACGTACTTAAAAATAGACACGTATAACAATCACATCCAACCTTATATTGTCGAGGACGTAACCCGCTCCCCGCTTTGAAAGGCTTAAATGATGAATAATTGAAGCCAGCATCAATCATCATTCACGTTTTCCACTTTTTTGAAGTTTTTGATGACACGTCACAAAAGTCCAAAGCACTTTTTCTTTGGCACTCGAATTGATTTGACACAAAATTGTCAGATTACAAGATGAAGAAAACAATACTTTTTTTTTTTTTTTTCTCGTTAGGTAAAGTGGAAAATTTTTATTAGGGTAATGAAAAGGAGGGACGCGAAGGACAGGCACATCTTTCGTTAAGGTCGGTGTGGATATCATTAAAAATTAAAAAATAAAAAATATTGTAGTAAAATAATTTTTAAATGTGTAAATAGTATTTTGAGATTTTTTGAAGTTTTTGATGACACGTCACAAAAGTCCAAAGCACTTTTTCTTTGGCACTCGAATTGATTTGACACAAAATTGTCAGATTACAAGATGAAGAAAACAATACTTTTTTTTTTTTTTTTTCTCGTTAGGTAAAGTGGAAAATTTTTATTAGGGTAATGAAAAGGAGGGACGCGAAGGACAGGCACATCTTTCGTTAAGGTCGGTGTGGATATCATTAAAAATTAAAAAATAAAAAATATTGTAGTAAAATAATTTTTAAATGTGTAAATAGTATTTTGAGATTTTTTTTAATGAAAAAAATTACTGAAAAGTGATATTTGTGAATTCCATAAATAGTACATAAGTATACTGTTTACAAAAAAAGTCAATGTTAATGGCAAGAAAAAACAAAAATTCCAAACGTAGACGTGAATGCTTGGGAAGCTCAAAAAGCGCTTCCCAAAAAAATGGGACACTGAACGGATGATGAATCCAAAAAAAAAAAAAAAAAACCGAAATTCTTTCAAAATGTGAGAGAAGAATTGTAAAAATATATGTGAGTAAAAAAGTGCTGTAAAAATATTTGTTTTGTTATTTAAATAAAGAAACAATATTAACATACAGGCCCAACATTCAAAACTCTCATTCCATTCATATACTTTTCAATGAATAGAAACGACCCAGGTTGTTGTATCTGGTGCAGTGGAAAGGACTAGTGACTTTCTCGTATAAGAAGCAAAATTCTTGTTTGGGGTGAGTAACCAAGTTGAGCAGCGACCTCCCATTTAGGAAGTTAGTTAGTGCTATCGCCACATGTGACACATTGATTAATTAGTGAGAGCACGTGGTTAGATACTAAGCCAACAAGATTGAGCTATATATCACCAATAGGAAGAGAGCTTGAGTTGTATAAATAGTGCTTGTAACCATCATTTGATATACCTTGAATTATAAAAAAATTCCTTGCATAGTGCATTTTCTCTCTTTCCTTTAATATTTCTTTATGGAAGGTGATTAGCTCAAATTAATTCAATTCTCATCAATTTTCATATACTTCGGACCCATCCCCTTTAGGATTCATCGAGTTCCTAATGAGTGGTATCAAAGTTGTCGATTTTGAGATTATTGAACGAATAGCACCACATCGAAGTTCCATGGAGTTACCTTTTTCTTTTTTTGATCATGTTCCATGGAGTGACCTTGAACAAGTTCAAGGGTGGAGATATATATATATATATATATATATATATATATATATATATATAATACAAAAATGCAAACTAAGCCCCTAAAGTTTGGAGGCTTTTGAATTTTATATCTCAAAATTTTAAATTTTAGTTTTTACTCCCTGAAGTTATATTCTGCTTGTATCAATAGCCTCTTCGTTCATATTTTCTGTTAAACGCTACATAAACAAGTCACACGTTTTTATTTTATCTTAATTACTCAAACCTTCACCCCCCCCCCCCCCCCCCACCCCAAAAAAAAAAAAAATTACTCAAACCTGCCTTGTTGAATGGAGTACCTTTTCTTTCGTTCTTATTGCTCTAGCCATAATCCTTAAGGGATTTTCACATAAGGCTGTAAATGAATGAAACTGTTTATGAATAACTCGAGTTCAATTAAGGAAAAAGTTTGTTTATGTTTATTTGTTTAGAGAACAAATCAAGTTTAGGCTTAAGTTTAGGCTAACAAGCTCATAATCATGAGGGTTCAATTTAATTATATATAATATTATATTTTTTTATGTATACTTATCTAAAAATATATTTATATAGACTTGAAATTGGGTTGTATAAGTTTGTCAATAGGATCATATGATATTAAATTATTATTTGTAGCTTGTTGATGATATACCGAGTTTATTTTTAGTAAAAAATTGTAAAATTGTGAATAGGTAAATCATTTTAGTCATAGTTTCACAATATATAGGGAAAAAAAAGTTAATTAAGTAGCTAGTAAACAAATTCAAACTTATTAAACAAGAAAATGAACTTAGCTTGAATATAAAATCTAGTTTAGTGATAAACTCAAGCTCAGCTTGTGTTAAAAAAAAAATGAAATGAATAAACTTAAAATTTTAAATTAATACTATACTCAGTTCAGTTCATTTATGACGGTATTTACACACTTTAAAAAATAACAACAACCTCCAGTAGTTTTTTTTTTTTGGTCGTCTCTTTCTTTTGATTTCCTTCTTAGGCCGCACCGGATCTCTCAATCAATGTTAATGTATGATTAGCCAGCCTCTGTAGGGGAAAAAAAATTGGCTCGCAGTCACAGCATTTAAAAAGAGAAAAGAATAAGAATCATCTCTATCTTATCGAGATAAAGGTCATCGAGGTAGAAAAATGGGAACGATAGATATATAACAATATATATATATTATAACAATATATATATATATATATATATTTATATATAAATAGTGCGTGCATAGAGCAAGCCGTATATAAACTATATTCATGTTATGTAACTGTTGTCACTGGGACAAAATGGGCAAATGCCATTTTCATGCAAACAAAGCAGCATTTTGTCCTATTTTCCAAACTAATTAGGGAAATGCCCCTATTTTGAAACTCAATTTTCTCAAAGTCGAGTTAAAAAAAAAAAATTTTTGGAACCCTATAGTGACGTTTTAAGGACCTATAGTGACGTTTTATAACTCGACCTCCATAAAATCGAGTTATAGACAATTTTTTTCATTTTTTTTTTTGCCTATAACTCGACTTCGTAGAGGTCGAGTTCCAAAACGTCACTATATGTCCTGAAAACATCACTATAGATTTCTTAAAAATGCCACTATAGGGCTTAACTTGATTTTTAGAAAATCGATTTTCAAAAGAGGGGCATTTCCCTAATTAGTTTGGGAAATGGGGCAAAATGCTGCTTTGTTTGCGTAAAAAGGGCATAGGCCAATTTTGTCCGTTGTCACTGATCCAATGGAAACATAAGTGCTTAAAGGGCAGGGTTGAGTGAATTCATACAACCAGTGTAAATTCTTGCAAAGTCCGAAGTAACATCCGTAGTCCTATAAAATTCTAGGATTCTCCTCTTTGATATGATATCTATTTTCCCTATCACAAAAATATAATATCTATCTATATTATCTATAACAAAATTCTTCTCTTTGATCTGGGATTTTTTTAAGGTAAAAAAATACCTTATCCAGTAACCAATTGCTTCTCCTACAAATGTTTTAGAAATATGGTCAATAGCGTCAAAAAATTCCCCTTAAAATTTTCTTTCTTGAACTAAATTTTTATGTGTTTCAAAAATACCCTTACACTCTAAGTTTAAGCATGACAAAACTTAAGGACAACATAATAAAAATATATCTCTAACTCCACCTAAAACTTCGCCTACAAAATATGACCACTTTATCAACAAGACTTACCGGTTTCTTTTTTCTTTTCTTTTATTGTTTTGAATTTTCAGTTTCCTTAATCCCTAATTTCAAGATTTTGGATTTTTTTTTTCAATTTCTGGTTTCCTTAATCCCTACTCTCACGTTTTTGGTTTTTTTTTTTTTTTCCTTCTCAAGTCCCCTTTTCTTTATTTTGAATTTGAAAAAAAAATAAAAATACCCCTTCTATAAAACAATTACTACAACTTTTCATTTATATTCCTTAAATTTCTGCACTGCCACATTATTTTTATTTTTTTTCTAAACGGCAAAGTCAGTTTCCAAGTATCCCAATCACAACTTCTAAGAGATGACTATTCAAATTCTTAGCATTTGTTCAAACATTCAAAAAAAAAAAAAAAAAACTACCAACCCACATAATCATGAATCCATGATTCCATCAGGGGGAAAAGAAATCATGAATCCATGACCAGTTACGGCCAGTTACCACACTTCAGTTTTTTCTCAATTTTTCCACTTCATTGCACCCAAAAAAAAGAAAAAAGAAAAAAAAAAAAGGGATCATTTCAAGCCCAAATTCCATTGGAAGAATATCGATATTTTTATAATTGGTGACACCATTTTGTTGTTAGTGGAGGGGCCAAAATGTGTGTGTGTGTACATATATATAATGTAATAATTTTCACTGTTGTGGGTAAAAAGTTAAACAAAGAAGTTTACAAGTTTTTACTTGATACTTTTGCTCGCACAATTAATTTTTAAGAGGTAAGATGCTTGATCAACCTCAAATATCCATTACCAGAAAGATAACGTAAGTAGAACTAATTCCAAACAAGGTTAAATATATATAATTAAGAACTATCTTGAAATGGTAAAGTTAACATCCTCGGGTTTAGTCCGAGATAGGGGTTACAAATAATTTCTCTGTCCTTAGCCAAAAGAAAAATTCTCCTTAGATCCAGGGACTTCTTGGCTATATATAGTCAAAATGCATCTGAACTCTACATTTGAAGGGTTATGATTGGACTTCCCTAATACTTTTCCCATCAGGGCTTTGCTAAAAGGTTTTTTCACTGAGGTGTGAGCTGTGTGAACACTATTTATAAGTCATTTCCCCATCAATGCGGCCAGTTAAGTGGTTGCAATGCATTTAATGCAAAGGGGATTGTTAGTTGTTTAGACCACTTAAACCCAAATAGATTAACCTAGATAATTAGCCAAGTGATTAACTTAGGTAATTTAAACAATTCTAGGTTAACACAACAACAATCATATTATGCAAAAGTGCGGAAAATAAAGAACACACGATATGATAACCCAGGAAACCAAACCAGTAAAAACCTGGGGAGGATTTAACCTAGCTATCCTCAAGGTAAAAACGAATTCACTATGAAAGAATTGAAGTTTACACAATAGCAACTTAGACCACTAACATCCTATTGCTACCTCGAGTAGGAAACTTACTACCACGACCACGTGACAGCTCCGAGTCCACAGACTACTTCTTTCCTTGAATTCTCAGCAAAGCACAAGCACTCCTGCTTGTATATCTTGAAGCTCTAGATTCTGCAACTGGATGATCACTAAGCTCTTGACATTAATCTTGAGTTTGGAAACCCTAAGTGTATGTGAAGGTAAACACCTCTAGATCTAACAATTAGATTCACAAACTCAGCATTCAGAACTCTAAAAATGTGGCTAGGGTTTTCCCTTTTATACTTAGGGCAAAACATAAAACCCTACACGTCAAACGGGCTTGGGCTGAGTTGGAAATTCTGCAGAAAAAACAATCTGCACGACTTTCGATCGATCGAGTCTAATTCTTGATCGATCGAGCCAGGCAGAATTGCATAGTAATATCTGTAGTAACTCGATTCCAACTTTACATAAAAAACTCATACTTTGAGCAAGTCTAAACAAGACTAAAAATGTTTTGATCATGGTTTGCCAACATTACAAAATGAAGTTTTAATACATTAGTTCCTAATTCCTTAGAACCTAACAAACTCCCTCTTTGGAATCCGTGACAAAACAAAAACTTAACAAAAAGCTCAAAGTTTACAAAATAGACAGCCCATTACAAAATAATAACCCTACTAAACAAATTCAACCTAACTACTATTGTCAGTTTGTTTAGACCCCTTAAACCCAACAGATTAGCCTAGTGAATTAGCCAAGTGAAAAACTTAGGTAATTTAATTAAATCTAGGTTAACACAAAATAAACAAAAACAACAAAGTAGCGGAAAAATAAATAACACAAAGATATGATGACCCAGGAAAACCAAACCGGTAAAAAACCTGGGGAGGATTTAACCTAGCTATCCTCAAGGTAAACTGAATCCACTATGAAAGAATCGAAGTTTACACAATAAGACTTAGACCACTAACATCTTATTGCTACTCAAGTGTAGGAAACTTACTACCACGACCACATGATAGCTCCGAGATCCACGGACTCCTTCTTTCTTGAATTCTTCAGCAAATCCACAAGCACATCTGCTTGTATATCTTTGTGCTCTTTTGATTCTGCAACTGTATTGATCTACACAACTCTTGACATGAATCTCAAGTTTGTAAACCCTAAGTGTATGTGAAGGTAAACACCTTTAGATCTCACAATGAGATTCATAAACACAGCATTCAGAACACTAAAAACGTGGCTAGGGTTTTCCCTTATATACTTAGAGCAAAACATAAAACCCTATACATTAAATGGACTTGGGCTGAGTTGGAATTTCTGCAGAAAAATGATCTGCCCGATTTTCGATCGATCGAGTCTAATTCTCGATCGATCGAGTCTGACAGAAAGTTAATAGTAATTCTGCATAAAAACTCGATTCCCACTTTACATTAAATCCCATATTTTGAGCAAGTCTAACACACGACTAAACATTGTTTTGATCATGGTTTGTCAACATACAAATTGAAGTTCTAAATACATTAGATCCTAATCCTTAGAACCTAACAAACTCCCCCTTTGGTAATCCGTGACAAAACACAGACTTAACAAAAAGCTCAAAGTTACAAATTGAAATAGCCCATTACAATAAAAAGCCACTTAACCATTCAACCTAGACTACTATCTAACAGTTGCAAAGTAGACAGCAGCTCGACTGAAAACAACCTGTATATTCCTGTAACACTTAACAAACACATAAACGCATGTGTGGAACAAAAACAGGAAATATATAAATAAAAATATCTTGATTTCACATGACACAAAATAAAGACATATATCATGAATAACATCATCAATATAGATCAATAAGCAGAGTAGCATAGTGAAATAAGAAACATATACATAAAAATGTATCTCAACAAAAATATCTCCTAAACAAGAGCTAAAAATGAGAATACACAGTGAAGCACCTAGATACAATCTAATAACTCCACAAGCTTCGCAGTATCACTACCAAGTATACAAAACTCCCCCCTAAAATGTAAATCACCACAACAAAATCTCCTAGATATAAATGAGTCGGAGGAGAATGACGAGAGCTCGCCAAATCCGCTCGTAACGCACGTAGCTCATCAAGGATGTCCACCAAAAGCTGACTATGAGCCGCCTAAACGGTCATGACAATATCAAGCGTCCGACGAAGGTCAGAAACCTCATCAAACGGTGGAGGAACATCAGCAGCAGCAGCAGCAACAGCAGGATCAGAAGACGTATCAGCCGCATGAGTATCTGTAGAAGAAAAAGGGGGTGGAGTGACACCAGAAGGCTCTACCCTAGGACGCTTAGAGCTAGCTTGAAGTTGAGCAGCCCTTTGCCTCAAAAAGGTAGCACCGATAGGAGCGATAATATGAACAGGCTCAGAAGCAGGATACTCACCAAAACCAAGAAAAAGGAGAATCCTATGAATAAAAACAGGAAAAAACAAAGCATGAGCCGTAGAACTAGACCGATGAACCTCGTTCAAAGAACGAAGGAACAAATGCGGAAAACTGATAGGCGCATCAGTGACAAAAGCATACAAAAACACACATCGCTCAAGAGGGATGGTGTGGACATGCGAAATAGGCCACAAAGAATGACGCGCTATCCTAAAGAAAAGATAGTGAAGCTCGGAAAGCTCAGCTGAAGTGATCTGAGGATCAGAACCCCACTGGATAGAAGACCCAGTGATGTATGACATGACGTCATCAAGGGGTGGAGACTCCTCGTAAGGAAAAACGGGATGGTCCATAATGGGCACCCCAAAAGCATCAGACACTACTCGAGGGGTAATACGATACTCCACACCACGTAACCACACTTTTACCAAGGTGTCGTTATCGTAGACATGAATAGAGAGGTTCGAATAGAACTCTCTAATCAAAGAAGCAGGAGGAGGATGCTCAAAATCAAGAAGAGGTAACCAACCCCAACGCTCAAAGTTACGTCGCACCTCAGGATCCAACTCATCTAATAAGACCCTACGCTTAGCCCAAATAGGACGCCTAAGGTTCAGAGTCTCATAGGTGACTTGGTTTGACTCACTAGGGAACCGCTCAGTGTCAAAAGAAGGAGAAGGATCAGATGTCCTATGGGCTCTAGTTTTCCTAGGCATAGTGCTAAGGAAAAGAGATAGACACAGAAAGAGAAGAGCAAAAACAAATACCAAGGGCAGACTGCAAGTTAGCACAGCATAAAAATATAGAGAAAAAAAAGCAAATCTATATGATGCATGAGCATGAACACCAAATGATGCATGTACTAATGCAGTGACAAGTTCAATTGTGATCCAAATTAACAAAATTGGCTTGAGCAAGCAATATTTATCAAAAATACCCAATTTGAAAAACCCAAGTTTTCAAAACACAACAAATTGATAAATTGATCAACACAATAGTTAATTAACACAATATAATGATCAAATTAGTCAATCTAACAAGCCAATTTCATCAATTTCAATCAAATTGAACAAAACCCCCAATTTTCTCAATTTCAAGCCCTAGAATTTCAAATTTTCCTCAAAATACCAAAATAATCAAATTAAACCACATGTAGAGCTTAGGTAAGGTGTCCCCACAAAAACCCATAAAAAATTTGAGAAAGAAACACTCAAAAACATTCCCAAAAAAAAAAAACAAAAATCCTAAATGTCGAAAATACCCAAAAATGCATGAAAATAATGCATGAAACTTGAAAATAAATGCAAAGGGAGGGGCAAAAAGGACTTACCAGACTTGGGAGAGAGAGATGTAGCAAAAGAATTGGAAGAAAACGACAAAATCTCCAAGAAACAAGGCTTGACCGGTTGGTAGGGAGAAAAAGGTTTTGAAAAAGTTATGAAAAGTGAAAAGACACGTGAGAAAGAGTCTTTTTAAAAGTCTATCATCCCGATTTTCGATTGATCAAAAATTATTTTCGATCAGTTGAAAACACCTTCGATTGATCCAAAACAAGCTTGGACCGATCGAGCCAACCAGAGAGATTTCTGAGTATTTTAAAACATTTTCGATCGGTCAAAAATCAGTTTCGATCGATCGAAATTTTGGAAAAATCACAGTTTTGAAAAACCAAACATTTTAGATCAAAAACTCCTCAAAGCATTAGATTTTATAAATAAAATGCATGAGTATGAGATGAGATGTTTTCCAAAAACACATGTATTCAACCCAGATTTCTCAAAGCAGAAAATTTCTTTCAATATACCCCAAAAAAAAAACAAGCAAACATGTTTTGCATCAATTTCCCGAAATTCTCAAACTTGGTTGGTCAGACAAAAAAAAACACACAATAACATGTACACAGTTTAGCAAAGAATAACTTGTGTAGTGTGTGCAACTAGCATAAGCTCGAGAAACATGTGAGGTGATATACATAATATTAATCAATCACAATTTCTTCAAAATCCATCACATGAATTTGAAAGAGACTTTTACTTAAAGAGTTACATCCTATAACTCCCACATCTCCTAGAATAAAAGCTTGCAATCATGTAAGTTTCTTGATTTGCCTCATAATTAATATTCAAATTAAATGATTAGTAACTTAATAAAAGCCGGGATAATGTACACACCAATTTTATGAATTTGTGAGATTATTATAGCCCAATAATGTACACACCAATTTTAATAGAGACTACACCTTATGTTCTTTTTGTGCATGTGCTACACTTTCTCGAGCACAAAATCTTACGATATGCACTAAGGTGTTCATGATTGGCTAATAAACAGTGGTGAGATGGTTATTTATGCCTTTCTCAATAAGTTCAAGTCCGTCAATCAAAGACATACGACTTCAAAATCAAGATCATGTGATCAACAAATATAGCACCTTCCCACACAACATGCACACCCAAACTTTAGCTAGGAAAGTGCAATAAATAAGTGCATCAAAGATAAACAAGGTACATTCACATGATATGCAATATTTGATAGACCAACCTTGTCTTCAAATCTAAGAAAAATAGCAAAACACAATTTGCAAAAAAATTTTTTTTTTTTAAATAAAAGAAACAAACTTCCTAGAATGAAATGCATGAATGTAATGCAATGCAAATCCTAGAAACAGAGGTCACAAACGATAGAGCAATGAAGCACAAGGACCATGTCAAACAGACTCAATTAGATTGAGCCTTTTGCATCCAAAACTTTTTAGATGCAACTCTTGCATTGGAGTTATGATTCATATTAGAATTCTGAGCAACTCCAGGATTGGAATAAAGGTTCAATGCCTTTACCAATTCACCAATAAGTACCATAGGATCATGTGCTTGGGGCACAGGTACTTTAGTTTTATTTGCTCGCTTCGCAGCTTGCAATTTAAAACAATTTGGACGAATGTGTCCAGGTTTTCCACAAAAATGACAAACCCATGCAGGCTTATCATGCAATTTGCCCTTAGTAGAAGTAGAAGCTCTAGAATGAGAAGTTTGAAGATCAACCTTAATCTTTCTAGATGGAGTAACATTTATAGGTTTGACAGGTTCACTCACCAAGGGTTTGACAATCTCACTCTTAGGAGGTTCAGAAGAAGGAACAAATTTAGTGGAAGAAGGTTCAGGCACAGAAATACTTTCCTCATAACCTAAACCAGTTTTATCAGAAGGAGACTTTTGAATACTCAGCATGTGATCAAGTTTGGAGCTTGCAATCCTATTAGTTTGTTCTCTAGCAACAGATAAATCAAGTTCCAAACATTTAACTTTATCAAGTAAGAGCATGTTCTCAGTTTTCACATTATTCAAAAGCTCATTTGCATCAAACAATTTAACAAGTAAATTTTTCTTTTCAAGTTCCAAAGATGCAATTTTCTTCAAGCCTAACTCAACATTCATGGCATCCTTTGCAGCAACTTTGCAAAGTTTATTGTAGGCTTCTTGTAAATCTGCATCCTCAGAGAGTTCCCCATCAGAAGGGTTCTCTTCAACAGACATGCTTTCATTAACTACTGTAGTAACAGTGAAAGTAATGAAGTTTCCATCCTCATCACTAGCGGATTCATTGTCGGAACCTTCATCATCACTAAGGGTTACAACCATAGCTTTATCCTTAGACCTCAAGTATGTAGGACATTCAGATTTTAAATGACCATACCCTTGACAACCATAACATTGTTGTCCCAAAGAATTATTAGAAAGTTGTCCCACTTTCTCCTTAGGTTTTTCAGTGTTATTGACTTTAATGGGATCATTCTTCCTAAAATTTCTAGATTCAACGGTGTTCTTGCCTCTTGCCCTTCTGTTTTTGTTCCTAAGAAAGTTTCTAAAGTTCTTGGCAAGATAGGCAATCTCTGTAGCAGAGAGTTCATCATCAAATCCACCATCATCAACATCATTAACAGACTTAAGAGCCATTGATTTGGATTTGTTAGTCTTAGGGAGGTCTAACTCATAGGACTGAAGGGATCCTACAAGTTCTTCAACAGGGATGGAGTCCACATCCTTGCTCTCAGTGATGGCAGTCACTTTGGGTCTAAAGTCCTCAGTCAAAGATCTAAGAATCTTCCTAACAAGTTTAGGTTGATCATAGATTTCACCCAAATTATAAGCAGAATTAACAATATCATTCAATTTAGCATAGAATTCATCAAAAGATTCATCATCATTCATTCTAATGCTTTCAAATCTAGTAGTTAATTGCTACAATTTGTTTATCTTAACTGCCTTTGTGCCTTCATGCACAGTCTGGAGGATATTCCAAGCAGTATGAGCAACCTCAACATTAGAGATTCTCTTAAATTCCTCCATGGATACAGCATTAAAAATAGCATTCATAGTTTTGCTATTAAAAACGGCTGCCTCCTTTTGAGAAGTTTGCCACTCACTCACAGGAGTAGTGGGCTTCTCCCATCCGTATTCAACGGAATTCCAAACTCTCTCATCAATGGATTTCAGGAATTCTTTCATCCTTACTTTCCAATAAGCATAGTTGTTTCCATCAAAGTGAGGTGGAACAACAAGAGAGTGTCCGTGTTCCATGACAACAGGGGTCAAGGATCAGCTAAAAGATCAAAGGATCAAAAACAAAAGCTGCCCGCTCTGATACCACTTGTCAGTTTGTTTAGACCCCTTAAACCCAACAGATTAACCTAGTGAATTAGCCAAGTGAAAAACTTAGGTAATTTAATTAAATCTAGGTTAACATAAAATAAACAAAAACAACAAAGCAGCGGAAAAATAAATAACACAAAGATATGATGACCTAGGAAAACCAAACCGGTAAAAATCCTGGGGAGGATTTAACCTAGCTATCCTCAAGGTTAACTGAATCCACTATGAAAGAATCGAAGTTTACACAATAAGACTTAGACCACTAACATCTTATTGCTACCCAAGTGTAGGAAACTTACTACCACGACCACATGATAACTCCGAGATCCACGGACTCCTTCTTTTTTGAATTCTTCAGCAAATCCACAAGCGCACCTGCTTGTATATCTTTGTGCTCTTTTGATTCTGCAACTGTATTGATTTACACAACTCTTGACATAAATCTCAAGTTTGTAAACCCTAAGTGTATGTGAAGGTAAACACCTCTAGATCTCACAATGAGATTCACAAACACAGCATTCAGAACACTAAAAACGTGGCTAGGGTTTTCCCTTATATACTTAGAGCAAAACATAAAACCCTATACATTAAATGGACTTGGGCTGAGTTGGAATTTTCTGCAGAAAAACGATCTGCCCGATTTTCGATCGATCGAGTCTAATTCTCGATCGATCGAGTCTGACAGAAAGTTAATAGTAATTCTGCATAAAAACTCGATTCCAACTTTACATTAAATCCCATACTTTGAGCAAGTCTAACACACGACTAAACATTGTTTTGATCATGGTTTGCCAACATACAAATTGAAGTTCTAAATACATTAGATCCTAATCATTAGAACCTAACAACTATCTATCAGTTGCAAAAGTAGACAGCAGCACGACTGAATCAACCTGTATATTCCTGTAACACTTAACAAACACATAAACGCATGTGTGGAAAATACAAGTAACATAGAAAAGAACTTCTTGATTTCACATAACACAAAATAAAGATATATATCACAAATAACATCATAAATATAAATCAATAAGCAATGTAGCATAGTGAAACAAGAAACATATAGAAAAGATGTATCTCAAATATATCTCCCCTATCATGAGCTAAAAAATGTAAATACACAGTGAAGCACCTAGATACAATCCAAAAGCTCCATAAGCTCCTCAGTATCACAAAAAGATACAAAAACTCCCTTTAAGACAAAAACCCCTACAAAGTACTCCACAATGTACTCCCCTTTTTTTGTGACGAATTGCCAAAGGGCACTTACTCATCATTAAAGGAGGCGGCTGAGGAGAACGTCGAAGACTCGCCAGATCTGCTCTCAAAGCTCGAATCTTGTCAAGCACATCCACCAAAAGCTGACCATGAGCCGCCTGAACGGTCATGACAGTGTCCAAGGTTCGACGAATGTTCAAAACATCTGAAGGAGAAGGTGGAAGAACATCAGCAGCAGTAGCAGCAGGATCAGTATACGTCTCTGCCGACGGAGCACCTGCTGAAGAAGATGGAGGTGGAGTGACATCGGAAGGCTCTACCCTAGCACGCTTAGAGCTAGCTCGAAGCTGAGCAGCCCTTTGCCTTAGAAAGGTAGCACCTATAGGAACAATGATGTGAACATGCTCAGAGGCAGGGAAATCACCTAAACTTAAGTGAAGAAGAATCCTATGAATAAAGACAGGAAAGAATAAAGCATAAGCAGTAGAACTACTCCTATATACTTCATTCAAGGAACGAAGAAACAAATGAGGAAAACTGATAGGAGCATCAGTGACAAGAGCGTATAGAAACACGCATCGCTCAAGAAGGATGGTGTGGAGATGAGAAATGGGCCACAAGGAATGACAAGCAATCCTAAAGAAAAGATAATGAAGCTCCAAAAGCTCAGCAGAGGTGATCCGAGGATCAGAACCCCACTAGATAGAATACCTAGTAATGTATGGCATCACGTCATCAAGATGAGGAGACTCATCATAGGGAAAGACAGGATGAGAAACCACAGACACCCCAAGAGCATCAGACACTATCGAAGGGGTAATGCGATACTCTACACCTCGTATCCAACTCTTAACTAAAGTGTTGGAATCATAGATGTGGATAGAGAGGTTTGAGTAGAACTCTCTAATCATGGTAGTCGGAGGCGGATGATCTATATCTAACAAGGGTAGCCAGCCCCTACGCTCAAAGTTACGTCTCACTTCATCATCAACCTCATCTAAAATGACCCTACGCTTACCCCAAATGTTACGCCTAAGGTTAAGGGTCTCATATGTCTCCTGATGCTTTTCACTCAAGAACCTATCACTATCAAAGGAAGGTGAAGAGACAGAGGTTCTATGTGCTCTAGCTTTCCTAGGCATGATGCTAAGGACAGGATTGAGAGACAAAAAAAAAAAAAAAAAAAAAAACCAAGGGCAGACTACAAGTTAGCACAAAAAAAATATAGAAATAACAAGTCTATATGATACATGAACAAGATATTCAAATGATGCATGATCTAATGCAGTGACACAGTTCAAATATGATCCAAATTTACAAAATTGGCTTGAGCAAGAAATTTATATCGAAAATCCCCAAATTAGAAAAACCCAATTTTACAAAACGCAACAAATTGAGAAATTGATCATCACAACAGATAAGAAGCACAATATAAGGATCAAATTAATCAATCTAACAAACCAATTTCATCAATTTATATCAATTTGAACAAAAACCCCAAATTTGGCAATTTCAAGCCCTAGATTTTCAAATTTTTCATAAAACATCAAATTAAACAAATTAAACCACTTGTAACACTTGTATATGGTGTCCCCACAAAAACCCATTGATTTATTTGAAAGAAAACAACCAGAATCAACAACAATTTCAAAAAGAAATAAGTTTGAAAATACCCAATGAATGCATGAATTTATGCATGAAAAATTGAAAATAAAAGCAAAAAGAAAGGGTAAAGAAGTCTTACCGGCCTTGGGAGAGAGATTCCTTGCAAAAAATCCGGAGGAAAACGACAAAAAATCAAAAAGGAGGCTTGACCGGTTGGTAAGAGAGAAAAAAGGATTTGAAAAGTTTTGAACACGAGAAGAAAAAATCCTTTTAAAAAACTTTCAGCCCGATTTTCGATTGATCGAAAAACAGATTCGATCGATTGAAAATGCTTCGATTGATCCAGAATCAATCGAATACCAATCGAAACACACAGAAACTTTTCAGGGTTTTTAAAACAATTTCAATCGGTCGAAAAACAGATTCGATCGATTGAAATTCTGGAAAAAAACAAATTTTTTGAAAAACGAACCAATTTCAGTGCGAGACTCATCAAAGCATTAAATAATATGAATAAAATGCATGAGTATGAGATGAAATGTTTTTCAAAAACACATGTATTTATCCCAGATTCCCAAAAATAGGATTTTCTTATAATTTCTCTCAAGAACTCAAACAGCAAACATGTTTTGCATCAATTTTAAGAAATTTTCAAACTTGGTTGGTCAGACCAAAAACACACACAATAACATGTACACAGTTTAGCGGAGAATAACTTGTGTAGTGTGTGCAACTAGCAAAAGCTTGAGAAACATGTGAGGAGATATGCAACTAGTGATCAATCACAGTTTCTACAAAATTCATCACATGAATTTGAAAGAGACTATTTCTTAAAGAGTTACATCATATAACTCTCACATCTCCTAGAATAAAAGCTTGCAATCATGTAAGTTTATTGATTTACCTCATAATTAATACCAGTTTTAATTGATCAGAAACTTATTAACAAAGCCGGGATAATGTACACACCAATTTTATTTGAATTGTGAAATTATTATAGCCCAATAATGTACACACCAATTTTAGCATTTTAACAGAGGTTACACCTTATGTTCTTTTTGTGCATGTGCTACACTTTCTCGAGTACAAAATCTTACGATATGCACTAAGGTGTTCATGATTGGCTAATAAACAGTGGTGAGATGGTTATTTATGCCTTTCTCAAAAAGTTCAAGTCCGACAATCAAAGACATATGACTTCAAGATCAAGATCATGTGATTAACAACTATAACATCTTCCCACACAACATGCATTACAAAACTTCAGCTAGTAAAGTGCAATAAAAAGAAGTGCATCCAAGCTAAACAAGGTATATAAACATGTTATGTAAAAGTAGATTGACCAACCTTGTCTTCAAATTCAAGAAAAATATAGCAAAGACACATTTTGCACAAACCAACCTCTTTTTTTATTTATTATTATTTAAAAAAAAATAAACAACCTAGAATGAAATGCATGAATGTGATGCAATGTAAATCCTAAAAAAAATGGTCACAAAGGATAGATCAATAAAGAACAAGAACCATGTAAGTCAAGAATGACTAAGGACAAAGAATCACACTAATAACTTGACGAAGAGTCTCAAACTTTCCTCTATCAAGTGGTTTGGTGAAAATATCAGCATTTTGACGTTCAGTTGGAATATACTCAAGAGCAACAATTTTCCTTTCAACTAAATCCCTAATGAAATGATATCTAATCTCAATATGCTTAGTCTTAGAATGTTGAACTGGATTCTTAGAGATATCTATAGCACTAGAATTATCACAATAAACAACCATGGTGTCCTGTGATATTCCATAATCACTCAAGAGTTTTTTCATCCAAAGAAGCTGTGAACAACAACTTCCAGCAGCAATATATTCTGCCTCTGCAGTAGACAAAGAAACAGAATTTTGCTTTTTACTCATCCAAGCAACAAGATTAGCACCAACATAAAAACATCCACCAGTGGTGCTTTTTCTATCATTAGCATTACCAGCCCAGTCAAAATTAGAAAAACCAGCAAGAGAGAGATTTGACTCTTTGCTGTAAAACAATCCATAATCACAAGTTCCAGCAACATATTTTATAATCCTTTTAACAGCATTTAAATGAGAAACCTTAGGATTAGATTGAAATCTAGAACAAACACCCACACTAAAAGAAATATCAGGTCGGCTAGCAGTTAAGTACAAAAGACAACCAATCATGCTTCTGTATAATGTAACATCAACAGACTCACCTGATGGGTCATTTGTTAGTTTTGCATTAGCAGCCATTGGTGTCCTAGCATGTGCAGCCTTGGTGAGTCCAAATCTCTTAACCAAATTTCGCGCATACTTAGCTTGGTTTATTTAAATTCCATAATCCGTTTGCTTTACCTGTAATCCCAAGAAATAAGTCAGCTCACCAACCATACTCATTTCAAACATGGCCTTCATTTCATCTGCAAAAGATTGAGCAAGAGAATCATTAGTAGCACCAAAAACAATATCATCAACATAAATTTGAGCAACTACAAATTGATTCTTATCCTTTCGTATGAAGAGAGTGGTGTCAGCAAATCCCCTTTTAAAACCATGGTCTGTGAGATATGCAGTTAACCTATCATACCAAGCTCGTGGAGCTTGTTTCAAACCATAGAGGGCTCTCTTCAACTTGTAGACATCATTCGGCCTGTGAGGATCAACAAAACCTTTTGGCTGTTCAACATATACCTCTTCTTGCAACATGCCATTTAGGAAGGCACTCTTGACATCCATTTGATACAGTTTGAAATTCATATGACTTGCTATGGCCAAAAGTATCCGAATAGATTCCAATCTTGCTACTGGTGCGAAGGTCTCATCAAAATCAATCTCTTCTACTTGTGTGTATCCTTGAGCAACAAGTCTAGATTTATTTCTGATAACAGTTCCATGTTCATTTGACTTGTTCTTGAAAATCCACTTAGTTCCGATAACATTGACTCCCTTAGGTCTAGGAACTAATTCCCACACATCATTTCGAACAAACTAATGAAGTTCTTCATGCATAGAATTAACCCAATCAGCATCTTATAGAGCTTCATCCACCTTTTTTGGTTCAAATTGGGATAGATAGCACGAGTGAGTAATCACATTTAATGCTTTAGATCTCAACCTCATGTTATCATTCAGACTTCCCAATATATTAGTAGTAGGATGATTTAACTTAACTCTAGAGGACGGATCTTTGACCAATGATGTAGAGGTACCTTTTTGTTCTTGTTGAGCTTCATGAACTGGTGTAGATGGTTCTGAGCTTGATGGCACAGAGGCTGTATCATTCAATAACATAAACTCTTCCTCTGTATGCTTTCCTACATAATTTTCAAGTAGAGAATCATCAACTTCCATAATCTTTTCCTGAACCGGAGGTGCATTTTCTGAATGATCTTCTGAGTTTAATTCATCATTGATCACAACATTTAAAGACTCCATGACTGTTTTAGTTCTTAGATTGTACACTTTGTATGCTCTACTGGTGGAAGAGTATCCCAGAAAATAACCCTTGTTTGTCTTTTACCATTTGTGTTAAAACTTTTCTTGAGTGTCTTGGTATTATCACATATGATGAAAATTATTTGTGCTATACTGCTTTAACCACCTTAAAGGCACGTGATTCTTGTCTTTGGTATTTGGATAGTGGTTGTTCTAGGCACATGACATGAAATAAAGCTTTGTTCAAGACACTTTTTGAAGGAAAGATTGGAACAGTCACATTTGGAGATGGAAGCAAATCTGTGATCAGAGGCATTGGCACTGTGGATATTCCAAGATTACCTGTCTTTGAAGACGTTTGGTATGTTGATGGGCTGAAGGCTAACTTACTCAGCATAAGTCAGATTTGTGACAATGGACTGAATGTTTTCTTTACTAAACATGAATGTGAAATACTTGATGGAGGAGGTGACTGTATGTGTGTTGGTGTGAGGACAGCTGACAATTGTTATGGTATCACTCCAAGTATAAGTAACAAATGTTTCAGTGCTAAGATTAGTCAAGTTGACTTATGGCATCAAAGGTTGGGACATGCTAGTCTCAAGCAATTAGAGAAGATTTCTAAATGTGATGTGGTTATTGGGTTGCCCAAGTTTGAGAAGATTGAAAAATGCATCTGTGGACCATGTCAGATGGGTAAACAAGTGAAGTCCAAACATCCGTCTGTAACTGATGTTCAAACTACAAGACCTTTGGAGTTGCTACACATTGATCTCATGGGTCCTGCTAGAGTTCAGAGTTTAGGTGGAAAGAAGTATATTCTGGTTGTTGTGGATGACTTTACCAGATTCACATGGGTTGTACTTTTGAAAGATAAAGCTGAGGCTCCTGAAAAAATGATTCATTTGTGCAAAAATTGCAAGTAGAAAAAGGAACTGTGATAGCCAGAATTAGAAGTGACTATGGAAGAGAGTTTGAGAACACAAAACTGGCTATGTTTTGCAATAATCAAGGCACACGTCAGGAATTCTCTTCACCCAAAACGCCACAGCAAAATGGAATAGTGGAAAGGAAGAATAGGGTTGTACAAGAAATGGCTTGTGTCATGCTCCATAACAAGAAGATGCCTAAATCCTTCTGGAGAGAAGCTGTTAATACTACATGTCACACACTCAATCGGATATATTTCAGACCTAACTCCAAGCAAACTCCTTATGAACTCTGGAGAGGAAAGAAGCTTGTTGTCAAATACTTCAGAATATTTGGTAGTGACTGTTACATTCTACGTGATAAAGAGAACCTGGAAATCAATCCCTTCTACTTGTGTGTATCCTTGAGCAACAAGTCTTGATTTATTTCTGATAACAGTTCCATGTTCATCTGACTTGTTCTTGAAAATCCACTTAGTTCCGATAACATTGACTCCCTTAGGTCTAGGAACTAATTCCCACACATCATTTCGAACAAACTGATGAAGTTCTTCATGCATAGAATTAACCCAATCAGCATCTTGTAGAGCTCTGATACCACTTGTTAGTTTTTTAGACCCCTTTAAACCCAAATAGATCAACCTAGATAATTAGCCAAGTGATTAACTTAGGTAATTTAAACAATTCTAGGTTAACACAACAACAATCATATCATGCAAAAGTGCGGAAAATAAAGAACACATGATATGATAACCCAGGAAACCAAACCGGTAAAAACCTGGGGAGGATTTAACCTAGCTATCTTCAAGGTAAAACCGAATTCACTATGAAAGAATTGAAGTTTACACAGTAGCGACTTAGACCACTAACATCCTATTGCTACCTCGAGTAGGAAACTTACTACCATGACCACGTGACAGCTCCGAGTCCACGGACTACTTCTTTCCTTGAATTCTCAGCAAAGCACAAGCACTCCTGCTTGTATATCTTGAAGCTCTTGATTCTGCAACTGGATGATCACCAAGCTCTTGACATTAATCTTGAGTTTGGAAACCCTAAGTGTATGTGAAGGTAAACACCTCTAGATCTAACAATTAGATTCACAAACACAGCATTCAGAACTCTAAAAACGTGGCTAGGGTTTTCCCTTTTATACTTAGGGCAAAACATAAAACCCTACACGTCAAACGAGCTTGGGCTGAGTTGGAAATTCTGCAGAAAAAATAATCTGCACGACTTTCGATCGATCGAGTCTAATTCTCGATCGATCGAGACAGGCAGAATTGCACAGTAATATCTGTAGTAACTCGATTCCAACTTTACATAAAAAACTCATACTTTGAGCAAGTCTAAACAAGACTAAAAACGTTTTGATCATGGTTTGCCAACATTACAAAATAAAGTTCTAATACATTAGTTCCTAATTCCTTAGAACCTAACAGGGATGATTGCTTTATCCCTCGTCTTTCCTTTCTTCTTTGCTCAGTGCCAAGCAACCCTTTTTCACCCTCGGTTTGCACCCAACTTCCCTTAGCTTTGATTCTCAACTTGTCGAGGGTATGTTAGTGTCCCCGGAGCCCTTGTCCACTATAATATTTCTCCCTTTGCATAAGTTCGTTAGTATCTTTCCGAGGACATTCTACTAATGTTTTCCAAGGTTTGCTTCCTTGATGATGTCCTTAATTACTTTATCTGTAGTTTTGGATCCTCGTCCCCTCACATTCACTATTCCAAAAAAGAGAAGAAGAAAAAAATTGTGATAGAATTATATAATTTTTATTTTTAATTTTACAATTTATTGAATTGTTTCTTCGCATTTGTTTTTGTTTGCCTAAATTGCAAATTACACACTTAAAGTTTGGGGTGATTTTAATCTACTCTTATAACATTACATAGTATTTGGTACAAAGCTCTCCCATTTAAATTCGTTAATGTAATAATCATTATCTCATTCTTAAAACATTGTTACACGTTGGCAAATAAAATATTCAATATTTTATTTTATTTTAAATTTTGTTTTTCCAATTTTTAATCTATTTTTCATCTCATTCTGTGTTTTACTCCTACACTTTCAAATTTTCGTAAAAATTTGGGAAAAAAAAAACTCAATAACCATCTCAAACATTTAATGCTTCGAATTAGTCTCATTCTTTTAAGTTTTGCATTATTTTCTCATACACTGAGAGTCATGTATACGGGTGTTTTTAAGGAAATTTTTAATAAAAAATATTAAGAAAGTATCGATACTAATTTCATGGAAAATATAAATGGGAAATATTAATCGGATGGACCCAATATAAAAATCCATAGATAAAATTTAATTGTTTTTTTCTTTTCCTATAAAAATTTTCTAAAAATATTTTCTAAACTAATGCTTTTAGGGCATTCGTTAACTTTTCCTATATTCCTAACCAATCCAAAATTTCAAAATTTTACATGAAAGATCTCGTGGCTAACCATAATGTAACCTAATAAAATCAAGGCGAAACTATAGCATTGGTCCCTAAAGTTTGCTTATTAAAGCGGTCTTAGTCCCTCAAGTTTCAAGTGAGTGTTATTGATCCCTAAAGTTTAAAATATGAACACAGTTAGTCCTTTTATTAACGATGTTAGTCTCAATGCCTTCGTGGCTAACAGAACAATGATATGGTAAATTTTAAGTGACATGGCATCACTTTTTTATTATTAAAAATTTAAAACCCATGACCTGTTAGAAACAACCAACCCATTTTGTGACCTGTTTTCCAAATCAAATGTGAAACTATTAGCTCTAATATGGATTAATTTAGATATGAAATAATTTGCAAAAAAGAGAATGAAAAAGAAAGAATCACAGTAGATATTTTTATTTCCTATAATCTCAAAATAGATTCTACATAATATCTTAACACTTTGTAGATTGCTTGTTAGGAAAACATGTCACAAAATATCGAGAATTATATTAAGGAAATTGAATATGAAAAGTTAGCCACAGTTTTGCAATCATAATGGCTTTAGAAGAGCCCTATATCCCTGTATCACTATCACCTATGTGACGCTTGGCGCTATAGAGAGTAAGACTGTGTATATGGATTTGTTGTCATGGAAGAGGGCATTGCTTTGTTGTTATTTTGGAATGACGACATTTAGGGTTGGGGATGAGTTTTGTGTTGATGTGTGTTAGGCATCTCTCTTGTATAGTTGTAATTGGGTACAAGTAAGTGTGTGTGTGTGTGTGTGTGTGTGTGTGTGGTGTGTGTGTGTGTGTGTGCCAGTGCAGGGGAATGCATGTACTAATGCAAGGGGGGGGGGGGGTGCGTGTACTAATGATGAGGTATGCGTTTGTGGTTGCACTGGTGTGCGTGTGTGGTTGCACTGCTTACCTGGAGGTAGTTAGTTAATTGATGTCAGTTAGGAATAGTTGGTTAGTTAGTTAGAGATTTGATGTATAAGTTGTACACGGATAGTTACAGAAGGATTCATGGAATAATATCTCCACATTTGGTTATCTCTCTCTCTATCTCTTTCTCTCTAATCCCTTGCATTTCTTCCTATGTTCTATTCTTGGAGGCTTATATCCCCTCGAAGTGATCTACCATACAATCCCACACTCTTATTCTTAACATTGGTATCAGAGTTTTGTTGATCCCAATTCACCACCTTGACTGAAACACGATCCAATTCCTAAAACACTAAGAAAATCACCACGATGTCCAAGGTTTTGGACTGCCACAAACAAACCTTAAAGGAAATTCAGAAGCAATTACAAACCCTTAATTCGTTTATGCAGAGAATAGCTAAGAATGAAGAAAGGCATCTTAATTCTCCCATCAATGGAGCACGAGCTCTTCAAATTGGGAATGCCACCAACCCAGAATCTTCTTCAGTGGGTACCATCAAGAACTTAAAGTTGGACTTCCCTCAGTTTCATGGTGAAGATCCAACTAGTTGGATTTACAAGACCAATCAGTTCTTTTCATTCCATGGTACTCCAGAACACTAGAAGGTACTCATGGCTTCCTATCATCTTGATGGAGAAGCTCTCATCTGGTTCTAAGATGCTGAACAAACAGGTGGTTTTTCTAGTTGGGAGGTCTCTATCAGAGCCTTGTAAACTCGTTTTGGGACCTCGGCCTATGATGATCCAATGGAAGCACTCATAAGGCTGAAATAGATTAACTCTGTGGTTTCCTATAAAGGTAACTTTGAAATTCTTTCCAACAGAATTAAAGGGTTGTCTGAATCTCACAAACTTAGTTGTTTTTTTTTTAGTGGTCTTAAAAAAGAGATCAGATTACCTGTGAGGATATTAGTTCCTAAGTCTCTTAATGATGCATTTGGGTTAGCTAAGATTCAATAAGAGTTCTTAATCAATAATAGGAAGTCTTTTAAACATGTAACAGATGTTAGTAAACCTTCTATCTTAGGGTTACCTAGGTTGGAGGGTAGGAATGATTCTAAGGTTAAGCTTCCATTGCAAAAGTTAACTAATGCTTAAATGGAGGAGAGGAGAAAACAAGGCTTATGTTATAATTGTGATGAAAAATGGAATTTAGGACATAGGTGTAAAGGGGCAAAGCTGTTCTTATTGAAGGGTTGGGATGTGGATGTTGAGCATGGTTCTGGTGTTCAATTAGTAGAGTTGGAGGATGATGGGGTGGTGTTGGGACCTGAAGAACAGGTGCGAGTAGCTGACAATGTGGGTGCATCTGCTGAGATTACTATGTATGCTTTGGTGGGTAATACATCTGCTCAGACCATGAGGGTGAGGGGCAAAATCAAGAATCATGAGGTAGTGTCTCTCATTGATTCTGGGAGTACACACAACTTTTTGGATGCTGCTGAGTTGCATGCTCTAAAGTTACCATTAGATACTTCCCATATTTTAGAAGTTAAAGTGGCTGATGGCACCATTATCAAGACTTTAGGGGTTTGTCATGGAGTGACAGTCATTAAGGGTTTACATTTGTAGTGGATTTTAATGTATTGCATTTAGGGGGGTGTGCAGTGGTTCTTGGCACTCAGTGGCTGTGCACATTGGGTGCTATTGTATGGGATTTCAAGCTTTCGACTACGAGGTTTTGCTATTTGGGTAAAGAAGTGTTCTTGCAAGGTCTACACTTGTCACCTTCAATCTTTTCAGAGGCAGACAACTTGTTTTCCAATGGAGAAAAGAAGGGCTTGGTTCTCCATATTGCTGCTGTCACCAGTTCTGGTTCTTAGGATAAGCCTTTGCTGCCTGTTGCCTTGTCAGATCTTTTGGCTCAATTTTCCAAGGTGATTGAAGTTCCTACAAGATTACCTCCAATCCGTGGGCATAAGCATTAGATTGTGTTAAAAAGGCACCCCACTACTCTGTGAAAGACCCTATAGGTACCCCTATTTTCAAAAGTTTGAGATTGAGAAAATTGTTAAAGAATTGTTAAAACTTGGATCTATACAACCTAGCCAAAGTCCTTTTTCCTCACTTGTTTTACTTGTTAGAAAGGCTGATGGTAGTTGGAGGATGTACATTGATTATAGAGCACTCAACAAGGATAAATTTCCAATTCCTGTGGTGGATGAGTTGCTAGATGAACCTGCAGGTTCCACCATTTTTTCTAAGTTGGATTTGAGGTTACGGTATCACCAAATTTGTATGAAGCTTGAGGATGTTCCTAAAATAGCCTTTAGGACTCATGAGGGTCACTATGAGTTCCTTGTAATGCCGTTTGGGTTAACAAATGCTCCTTCAACATTTCAAGCCCTCATGAACGCTATTTTTAGACCTTATTTGAAGAAGTTTGTGTTGGTCTTCTTTGATGATATTCTGGTTTTCAGTTCCGTTTTTTCTGACCATCTTTCTCATTTGAAGATTATGTTAGAGGTCTTGCAGTCTCATCAGTTATATGCTAAGCAATCTAAATGTGTGTTTGGGTGTGCTGAGGTTGAGTATTTGGGCCATATCATCTCTGGGGATGGGGTGAAAGTTGATCCTAAGAAGACTTTAGCTATGCAACAATGGCCAATTCCTCAAAACGCTAAGGCTTTGAGAGGGTTTTTACGTTTTATAGCTTACTACAGGAAATTTATCAAGAGTTATGGGGCTATTGCCTACCCTTTGACTGACCTTCTCAAGAAGGATGGGTTTCTTTGGATAGACAAAGCTCTTCATGCTTTCAATGAGCTCAAGGATGCAGTAACTCAGCCTCTAGTGTTGGCTCTTCCAGACTTTTCAAAGCCATTCATCATTGAGTGTGATGCCTCAGGGTATGGGTTAGAGGCAGTTTTGATGCAAGAGCATAGGCCCATTGCTTATCATAGCCAGGCTTTGAAGGGTAAACATCTCCATCTGTCTACTTATGAGACTGAACTGTTTGCCTTGGCCACTATAGTCAAGAAATGGAGGCCTTACGTGTTGGGCAGGCCCTTCATTGTGAGAACTGATCATCAAAGTTTGAAGTTTTTATTGGAGCAAAGAATTGCCACACCAGCTCAGCAGAAGTGGTTGGCTAAGTTGCTTGGGTATGCCTTTATAGTGGAATACAAAAAAGGGTCTGAAAACAAAGTGGCAGATGCACTTTCAAGGAGGTCTGATTATATGACTATGTCTGGTCAGCATGATGAGTCTCTTAAGGCTAGCTGTTTTCTGCTTCTCTCAATGCCTGATCCTACTTGGTTGCATATCCTTAGAGATAGTTACTCTCAAGACCAGTTTATGCCACAATTGATTCAATCTATTCAAGCTGGTACTACTCCCATTGTATTCACTTGGCAAAATAACTTAGTCTTCTATAAGGGTAGATTCTTTTTGTGGCCTCAATGCCCTTTAAAGACTCAAGTGTTGCAGCTAGTTCACAGTAGTCCTATGGCTGGTCATTTAAGTTTCCTTAAGTCTTATTAGAGGGCTAAAAGGGAATTTTTTTGGCACAAAATGAAGGCATACATAAAAGCTTTTGTGAGGGAATGTGATGTGTGCCAAAGGATCAAGTCTGAGACATCTGCCCCAGCTAGTTTGCTTCAACCTTTGGAGATTCCTACCACTCCTTGGACAGATGTCAGCTTGGATTTTGTTCACGGTCTACCTAAGTCCCAAGGGTATGAGGTAATTTTGGTTGTGGTTGATAGATTGACCAAGTATTCTCATTTTATACCTATTTCACATCCTTATTCTGTAGCCAAGGTAGCTTCCTTGTACATGCATTATGTCTTTAAATTGCATGGGCTGCCAGCATCCATTGTGAGTGATAGGGATGCCACATTCACTTCACTATTTTGGTCTGAACTTTTTAGGCTGCAAGGGACTAATTTGGCCATGTCCACTGCTTACCATCCTCAAAGTGATGGTCAAACAGAAATTGTGAATAGGAGTTTGGAGCAATACCTAAGGGCCTTTACTAGTGACAGTCCATAAAAATGGGCTAAATGGTTGCCCTTAGCTGAATTTTGGTTTAATTCCAACTTTCATACCAGCTTGAAGCTCTCTCCTTTTGAAGCTTTATATGGTTTCCCACCTCCTGCACCGCAGTCCTTCGTGCCAGGAACTACTAGAGTGGTTGCTTTCGATGACCTATTGTGTCAAAGGGAAGCTGTCATAGTTACCCTTACAGCTGATTTAGCTGCTGCCCAACATGACAAATCCTTTGAGGTTAGGGATTGGGTCTATTTGAGGTTGCAGCCCTATAGACAGAGAACTTTGGCTTATAAGGGTAAGTGGAAGCTATCACCTAGGTTCTTTGGTCCTTTCCAAATGTTACAGAAGGTGGGGGCAGTCTCTTACAAGTTGGATTTACCTCTTGAAGCCAAGATCCATCCAGTTTTTCATGTATCATGTTTGAAGTTGAAGCTTGGCCAGAAGGTTCATCCCATTCGTACTTTGCCTCTAATAGATGTTGATGGTCAAGTATGTGTTGAACCAACAAGGTGTTGCAAACCAGGTCCAGATCACTGAGGTCTAGAGAGATTATTGAAGTCCCAGTTCAATGGTCTGGCTGTTCATCAGAGGATGCCACATGGGAGTCCCTACATCAGCTTCACTTGTCCTTCCCTCACCTTGTGGGCAAGGTGCTTTAAATAGGAGGGCGTCATGTTAGGCATCTCTCTTGTATAGTTGTAACTAGGTACAAGTGTGTGTGTGTGTGTGTGTGTGTGTGTGTGTGTGTGTGTTCCAGTGTAGGGGAATGCATGTACTGATGCAGGGAGGTGAGTGTACTACTGATGAGGTGTGCGTGTGTGGCTGCACTGCTTACCTAGAGGTAGTTAGTTAATTGATGTCAGTTGGGAATAGTTGGTTAGTTAGTTAGGGATTTGATGTATAAGTTGTGCATGGATAGTTACAGAAGGATTCATGGATTAATATCTCCAGATTTGGTTATCTCTCTCTCTCTATCTCTTTCTCTCTAATCCCTTGCATTTCTTCCTATGTTCTGTCTTGGAGGCTTGGAACCACTTGAAGTGATCTACCATACAATCCCACATTCTGATTCTTAACAATGTGTGTTGAGACCTAAACGATTTTTTTTTAAATTTTTTTTATTATTATTTTTATTTTTATTTTTATTCTTGTGCACCGATGAATTTTTTGTATGAGAATACTTCTTCGAGCTCTAGAGATTATGTGAATGGCTACTAGCATGGATGGAGCCATTCAATATTTTTTAAAAATAATATAATTATATAACTATATATTTATGTACTAATTTTAGCAACTTTGTTCAATAAAATTACATTTTGTCCCCCTTATTAATAATTATAAGAGAAATGTTGCAGCTACAAATTTTTTTACAACATTTTTACAGATTATTGAGGTAGAAAATTCTTACTTTTTTGCATTTGAGTCCATCACTTACATTACTTTTTTACTTACTAATAACCACCAATCATAACAACAATTTGTGAAAAAAATTGTAGATCTAGTATTTTTCACCTTTTAAAGTCCATAAAAAAAATTATAGATCTAAAATCTAATATATATATATATAAGCCCAAAATATTAGCCCAATAACAAAAATTACCGATAGGTGATAGCAAAGTTAAAAAAAATTTGAGACTAATCAGCCAATTTTACCAAAAACAAACAACTTAGCCCTTTAAAAAATTTTAAACAAAATAATTTTTTCCTTACCAATAAAAGACACGCTCTACGCACACATAAAAAAAATAATAATAAAAGAAAACCTTTGCTGGCTAAGCAACAGAGTCGAAGCCAAAGCCACCCTTGACTTCAAGTCCTGGCTACTAGTGATGCTATTGTTTAGGGATATCTCTCCCTTCAAATTAAGGCTAGCAATTTCACATTTGATTTGGGAATATGGCTTGGTTGTTTCCAACGGGTTGTTAGGTTCTAAGGAATTAGAAACTAATGTATTAGAACTTCATTTTGTAAGGTTGGCAAACCATGATCAAAACGGTTTTTAGTCATGTTTAAACTTGCTCAAAGTATGTGATTTTTATGTAAAGTTGGAATCGAGTTATTGCAAAAGTTACTGTGCAAATTTTCCTGGCTCGATCGATCGAGAATTAGACTCCACCGATCGAAAGTCGTGCAGATTATTTTTTTTTTGCAGAATTTTCAACTCAGCCCAAGCCCGGTTTGACGTGCAGGGTTTTATGTTTTACCCTAAGTATAAAAAGGAAAACCCTAGCCACGTTTTAGTAGAGTTCTTTATGATGTGTGTGTGAATCTTTTGTGAGATCTAGAGGTGTTTGCCTTTACATACACTTAGTGTTTCCAAACTCATGATTAATGTCAAGAGCTTGGTGATCATTCAGTTTCAGATTCAAGAACTTAAAGATATATAAGCGGGAGTGCTTGTGCTTGCTGTGAATTCAAGAAAGAAGTAGTTCGTGGACTCGAAGCTGTCACGTGGTCGTGGTAGTAAATTTCTTACTCTAGGTAGCAATAGGATGTTAGTGGTCTAAGTCGCTATTGTGTAAACTTCAATTCTTTCATAGTGAATTCTGTTTTACCTTGAGGATAGCTAGGTTAAATCCTCCCTAGGTTTTTTATCGGTTTAGTTTTCCTGAGTTATTATATCGTGTGTTCTTTACTTTTCACACTTTCCATGATATGATATATTTGTGTTAACCTAGAACTACTTAATTTACCTAAGTTAATCACTTGGCTAAATAACTAGGTTAATCTGTTTAGGTTTTAAGGGGTCTAAAAACGTACAAGTGGTATCAAAGCAGATAGCTCTTTTGTTTTAGATCTTTTGATCTAAGAATTGATCCTTAATCCCTGTTATCATGGATAATTTTAAGTGTCTTACTGTTTTTGATTGTGATGATTTGAATAAAAAAGACACTGTTGTTTCTGTTGATCTTATTGATGCTTGTGAAACTCTTCGTAAGGAAATATTGAAATATATGAAAATTGCTAAGAAATTCAAGGAAGTGTTAAAATTGACTAATCTTGAAAAAGAGGAATTGATTGTTAGATTAGATGAATCTAATAAGAAGAATGAAGTTTTGAGAAATCAAATTTCCTCTCAAGATGAGAAGATGAAAAGCTTGGAACAAAAGTTAGTTGAATCTAAAGCTAAAATTGAAAATTTGACTAGTACTAAGCCTGCTGTTGATAATAGAAGTGTTTTTGTTTCTCTTAAGCCTAAAACTGAGAAAGTTTATATCCTTCCTTTCAAGAGGAATAATAAAGGAAAGACTTATTTTTCCTGGTTAGACAAAGGTAAAAGTTCTGATGTAGATGCTGAAGTTTCTAAACCTAAGTTTAAACCTATTATTAGAGAGCATAAGAAATCTGTTTTTGTGCCTACTTGTCACCTTTGAGGTATTGTTGGTCATATTAGACCAAATTGTTCTTTGTTGAGGCAAAAAACAAAATCTGAGACAAGATTTGCTGTTAGAAATATTGATGTTCCTAAATTTGTTCCTGTTTGTCACTTTTGTGGTGTCTCCGGTCACATTCGGCCTAATTGTCATAAATTGAAATTTAAGCATTTTGCGTTTCAGTCTAGGAAATGTGATGATATTTCTCCTGCCATAAGTCCATATAAATTGTTTCATATTCGTTTGAAAAATTTGAGCTTGTTGGTTTGTGAAAGGAATTTGCAGGATTTCAATATTTCTCAGAAGATTGGTGTAATCCTTCAAATACACTCTGCTTTTCATGGATTTTCACCTACAAAGCCGAAGACTCGTGCTATATGGGTGAGAAAAAATTCTCTAAGGTGAGTGTTGTTTATTTGTCCTTGATTTAATTCTTTCAATTGTTTGTGGACATGTTTTGTTTTTGTTTTTGGTTGTTTTTTTTTTTTTTTGATTGTTTTTATTTAAAAAAAAATCCGAGAACATTGAAAAATTTCAAAAAGACAAAAATATTTTATTTTTCTTGAAGATTACATGAATTATGATATCTCTCTCTTGATTTAGAACATGTTTGATATTGTGGAGAAACATAAAAAGTATGTGTTCTATAAATGCTAAGCTATTTTTTGATTTTGTTTGAGTATGTACTAGTTTGTACATGTACTCAAGTGTTAATTAAGAAATTGATATTTCTTGTTTGTGTACCCTTTATAGCTTAGTTAAGCACTGTCACGCATTGCATTTGCATTTTTAATCATTTAGCATAATGTGTGCTTTTAGTTTTGGTCATAAAATTTTTTTTTAAACCAAAATTTTTTTTATGTTTTTTGTTTTATATATCTTGAATTTATAATTAAGGTTGGCCATATTATCTTTGCATAACATGTTTATGTACTTTGTTTAGCTTGGATGAGCTTATTTTATTGCATTTTACTAGTTTGAGCTTTGTAGTGCATGTTGTGTGGGAGTTGTTTATAGTTTTTGATCACATGATCTTAATCTTGAAGTCACAAGTCTTTAATTGTCGAACTTAATCTTATTGAAAAAGGCATAAATAACCATCTCACTACTGTTTATTAGCCAATCATGAACACCTTAGTGCATATTTTAAGATTTTGTGCTTGAGAAAGTGTAGCACATGCACAAAAAGAACATAAGGTGTAGCCTCGGTTTAAATGCTAAAATTGGTGTGTACATTATAATGTAAAACAAGAAACTTACATAATTGCAAGCTTTTATTCTAGGAGATGTGAGAGTTATATGATGTAACTTTTTAAGTGATAGTCTCTCTCAATTGCATGTGATGAATTGTGTAGAAATTGTGATTGCTTACTATTTACTTATCACCTCACATGTTTCTCAAGCTTTTGCTAGTTGCACACACTACACAAGTTACTCTTTGCTAAACTTTGTACATGTTATTGTGTGTGATTTTTTTGTGGCTATCCAAGATTAAAAGTTTCTTGATTTTAATGCAAAATGTGTTTTAATGGTTGAGTTTTGAGGACACATTGGTTGATAAACTTGTTTTTGAAAGATCTGGGTTGTATTCATGTGTTTTTGAAAAACTTTTAGTTTCATACTCATGCATTTCATTCATGAAATATGCTTTGAGGAGTTTCTGCATAAAATTGCTTTATTTTTCAAAAATTTAATTTTTTTTAGATTTTCGATCGATCGAATCTATCTCTCGACCGATCGAAATTGTGATTAAAATTTTGGTTTGAATCTGCTTTGCTCGATTGGTATTTGATTGATGCTCGACCGATCGAAACTGAAAAATTTTCAGTTTCTAAGTTTTTGACCAATTTTTTTTCATGCATCATTTATGTTTAGGATTCACATGAATTGCATTGTTTTCTGTATCCGTCTTGCAGTTTTGCAGTCATATCTCTCATTGTTTTCACACATAACATGCATACACTTTACTAAATTGAGTACTCAACTTGATTTAAAAATTGATTGATTAATTTTTGAGATCTTTGTACATTTTAGTATATGCTATTTTTTATGTGTGAACAGCAGAAACTATTTTTTTTTAAAATATGATGGATAATAATGTGCAAATATTTTCTCTACTCATGCAACTGTTTATGGGTCACATAGTGTCAAGTTTGCATTTTTTAGTTTTGTGTGTTTTTATTTATCCTCACCTCCTAAATTTTTCTCAAAACTTGTTTTGTTTTTCCTATTTTTATAGGGGGAGAAACTTGTTTTTAACCTTTGTTATTTATAGGGGGAGTTGCTTCTATTCTTTATAGAGCTGGATTCATTTGTTTCCTTAATTCTCTATTTCCTCTTGTTCTATGTTGAGTTGTTACTCTTTATTTGAGTTATCTTTGTCAATACGTGACAAAAAAGGGGAGTTTTAGATGATATGTGGGAATATGTGTGGAAAATACAAGAATATTTTGTTTAGGGGGAGTTGAAATTATTTTTGATGTATCTAACTTAGGGGGGGAGTTAGTTTGTATATTTGTTGTTTTACTGTTTTTCCTTTTCCACACATGCATTTATGTGTTTGTTAAGTGTTACAGGAATATACAGGTTGTTTTAGTCGAGCTGTTGTCTACACTTGCAACTGATGGATAGTAGTTAGGTTCAACTGTTTTCTGTTGGGCTATTTTTGTAATAGGCTGTTTTTGTAAACTTTGAGCATTGTGTTTAGTTTGTGTTTCATCACGGATTGCTAAAATGGGAGTTTGTTAGGTTCTAAGGAATTAGGAACTAATGTATTAGAACTTCATTTTGTAAGGTTGGCAAATCATGGTGAAAACGGTTTTTAGTCATGTTTAAACTTGCTCAATGTATGTGGTTTTTATGTAAAGTTGGAATCGAGTTACTGCAGAAGTTACTGTGCAAATTTTCCTGGCTCGATCAATCGAGAATTAGACTCAACTGATCGAAAGTCGTGTAGATTATTTTTTTTTTTTTGCAGAATTTCAAACTCAGCCCAAGCCCGGTTTAACGTGTAGGGTTTTTTGTTTTTCCCTAAGTATAAAAGGGAAAACCCTAGCCATGTTTTAATAGAGTTCTTTATGCAGTGTGTGTGAATCTTTTGTGAGATCTAAAGGTGTTTGCATTCATATACACTTCGGGTTTCTAAACTCAAGATTAATGTCAAGAGCTTGGTGATCATTCAGTTGCAGATTCAAGAACTTAAATATATACAAGCGAGAGTCCTTATGCTTGCTGTGAATTCAAGAAAGAAGTAGTTCGTGGACTCGGAGCTGTCACGTGGTCGTGGTAGTAAGTTTCCTACTCGAGTTGATCATCTTTAGAGGATCATTTGGATCGTTCATCACCTCGGTGACATGGTTAGATGATCTCTACTTAAGTCGATCATATTTAGAGGATCTCTTGGATCATTCGTCGCCTTGGTGACTTGGTTAGATGATATTTACTATTGTGATCATCTTGGGAGGATCACTTGGATCGTTCATCACTTTAGTGACTTGGTCTGGGATCATTCATCGCATTGGTGACTTGGTTAGATGATATCTACAATTGTGATCATCTTGGGAGGATCACTTGGATCGTTCATCACATTGGTGACTTGGTTAGAAGATCTCTACTTGAGTCAATCATCTTTGGAAGATCTCTTGGATCGTTTGTCACTTTGGTGACTTGGTTAGACGATCTATACTTAAGTCAATGATCTTTGGAGGATCTCTTGGATCGTTTGTCACCTTGGTGACTTGGTTCATTTGTCATCCTGTAGGTAGGAAGACTCAAATCTTTTACCAAGGCACTCGTGGGTGGCTTGGTTTGTCCATTCCCTCATAGGGAGGAAGACTTAGATCTTACACCAAGGCACTCATGGGTGGCTTGGTCATTCCTCCACTCGTCGGTAGGAAGGCTTATATTTTTTACCAAGGCACTTGTAGGTGGCTTGGTTCGTCCCTCCCCTCGTAGGTAGGAAGTCTTAGATTTTACCAAGGCACTCATGAGTGGCTTGGTTTGTCCCTCCACCTGTGGGTAGGAAGACTTAGATCTCTCACCAAGGCACTCGTGGGTGGCTTGGTTTGTCCCTCCATTCGTAGGATGATTCAAATTTTTTACCAAGGCATTCGTGGGTGGCTTGGTTTGTCCCTTCACTCATTGGTAGGATGATTTGGATTTTTTACCAAGGCACTTGTGGTTGGCTTGGTTTGTCCCTTCACCTATCGGTAGGAAGACTCATATTTTTTACTAAGGCACTCATGGGTGGCTTGGTTCATCCCTCCACCCATGAGTGGCTTGGTTCGTCCTTCTATCTGTCGATCAGAAAACTCAGATTTTTTACTAACGCACTCATTGGTGTCTTGGTTCGTCCCTCCACCCATTGGTAGGAAAACTCATGTTTTTTACTAAGGCATTGATGAGTGGCTTGGTTTGTCCCTCCACCCACCGGTAGGATGACTTAGATTTTTTACCAAGGCACTCATGAGTGGCTTGGTTCGTCCCTCCATCATCAGTAGGATGACTTAGATTTTTTACCAAGGCACTGGTGGGTGGCTTAGTTCGTCCCTCCATTCGTCGGTAGAAAGACTTAGATTTTTTACCAACACACTCGTGGGTAGTTTGATTCATTCTTTCACCCATAGTTGACTTTGGTCGTTGTCCTTCCCTCTTGGGGATGACTTTACTTTGGTTGTCTTCATTCCCTCTTAGGTAGGACTTTACTTTCGACCATCCACCCATAGGTGACTTTGGTCATCATCCTTCCCTCTTAGGTAGGACTTTACTTTGGACTATTCACCCGTAAGTGACTTTGGTTGTTGTCCTTCCCTCTTGGGGATGACTTTGCATTGGACCGTCCGCCCGTTGGTGACTTTGGTCGTCCGTCCACCCGTAAGCGACTTAGGTTGTTGTCCTTCCCTCTTAGGGATGACTTTATGCTGGACTATCCACCCATAGGCGACTTTTGGTCGTTCGTCCACCTGTAGGTGACTTTGGTCGTTGTCCTTCCCTTTTGGAGATGACTTTACGTTAGACCATCCTCCCATAGGCCACTTTGGTCATTGTCCTTCCCTTTTAGGGATGACTTTACATTAGACCGTCCACTCGTAGGAACCTTTGGTCATTCGTCCACCCGTAGGCAACTTAGGTCGTTGTCCTTCCCTCTTAGGGATGACTTTACATTGGACTGTCCACCTGTAGGCGACTTTTGGTTATTTTTCCACCTGTAGGTGACTTTGGTCATTGACCTTCCCTCTTAGGGATGACTTTACGTTAGACCGTCCTCCCATAGGTGACTTTGGTTGTTGTCCTTCCCTCTTGGGGATGACTTTACATTGGATTGTCCACCCATAGGCGACTTTTGGTCGTTCGTCCACCCGTAGGTGACTTTGGTTGTTGTCTTCCCTCTTGGGGATCACTTTACATTGGACCATCCTTCCATAGGCGACTTTGGTCATTTGTCCACCCGTAGGTAGGACTTAGCTTACTATGAGGATTTGGTGCCCGTTGGCATTTTAGAACGTCGATCAATCCTGTAAGGATGAGGATTAAGTGCATGTTGGCATCCTTGATCGTCGGTCCATCCCATAGGTCGGACTTAGTTTTGGATGAGGATTAGGTGCCTGCGAGTATCCTTGATCATTGGTCCATCCCATTAGTAGAAATTAGTTTTGGATAAGGGTAAGGTGCTCGTAGGCATCCTTAATAGTCGATCCATCTCATAGGTATGACTTTGTTTTGAATGAGGATCAAGTGCCATCGGCATCCTTGATTGTGGGTCCATCCCGTAGGTAGGACTTAGTTTTGGATGAGGATTAGGTGTCGTTGGCATCCTTGATCGTCAATATCCTTAGTTGTCAATCCATCCCGTAAGGATGAGGATTAGGTGCCCGTGGGCATCCTTGCTTGTCGATCCATCCCGTTAAGACGAGGATTAGGTGCCCGTTGGCATCCTTGGTCGTCGGTCCATCTCATAAGTAGGACTTAGTTTTGAACAAGGATCAGGTGCCCATAGGCATCCTTGATCGTTGGTCCATCCCGTAGGTAGGACTTAGTTTTGGATGAGGATCAGGTGCCCGTAGGCATCCTTGATCGTCGGTATCCTTAGTTGTCGATCCATCCCGTAAGGATGAGAATTAGGTGCCCATAGGCATCCTTGGTTGTCGATCCATCTCGTTGGGATGAGGATTAAGTGCCCGTCAGCATCCTTGGTCGTTGGTCCATCTCGCAGGTACCCTTTTTGTTGCAATCAATGATTATGTATGGTTCTTCCCAGTTGGGTCCTAACTTTCCTTGTGTGGGATCCTTTGCGGCCATGGTCACTTTCCTCAAAACAAGGTTTCCAATGCTAAACTGTCAAGGTTTGACCTTGGCATTATAGTGTTTAGCCATGCGATCTTGGTAACGGGCCATCCGTTGTTCAGCAGTCGCCTTGACCTCATCCAGCAAATCCAAGTGTAGGTGGATCCTTTTTTCGTTCTTCCCTTTGTAGTGTTTAGCCATGAGGTCTTGCTGAAGAGTTGGCACTTTTCGCATGCTTTTACGTAGGATTGGGCATCCTTCTACATGGTAGGCCAATAGTACCCTGCTCGTACGAGCTTGTGGACCAATGATAGTGCCCTGAGTGGCTTCCACATACCCTTTCATGGACTTCTCTCATGATGTAATCTGCTTTGTCGGGGATTAAATACCTTAGGTATGGTCGGGAGAAACCTCTCCCATTAGCACAAAGTGCAATGCCCAAACTTTCAACCTTCGGGACGCGTTGTGGTCCTCCAGAAGTGTCCCATTCTTAAGGTAGGAGGTGATCGGAATTGTCCAATCAATACCTACTGGTATCACTTGTATTTCCAATTCCTCAACGGTAGAGGAGTTTTGGAAGAAGGATAGTACCTGATGACCGGTAGTCATGTGTTCAACAAATGCGGCCTTAGCTAATCGATCAGCATGTTCATTTTCATCCCTTGGGACTTGTACAAATTCTACTGCAAAATTTGGATCTGCTCATCTCTTGACAAGGCTAAGGTACTTCTTCATCCACTCTCCTTTGGCTTCGTAGTCTTTATTGATATGCCCGATGACAACTTGGGAATCGTTATGGATGATGACCAATGAGGCCCCAGCTGCATTAGCTAAGTCGAGTCCCGTTAGTACAGCTTCGTACTTAGCTTCATTCTTGGTAGTTAGGAACTGGAGTTGGACAGCACACTCCCCTTCAGGAGATTGTAGGACTACTTCGATCCCTCCAGCATGTCTGTTTGATGATTAATCCGTTCAGACCTTCCATAGGGTTACTCCCTAGCCTTCCGCTTTGTTCGTTGTAAATTCTGCGACGAAGTCAGCTAATGCTTGGGCTGAAGGGTTTGTTCATTTGGACTATTATGGTGTGTGCTTTGAAGTATGACTTCAGCTTATAAAGCTTGTGGAGGGAGGGTGTCTTGATTGGGCTAGTCTCTTCATGAGGGAGGACTGTCCATACGAACCCATTCTTTCTTCGTTATTTTCTTTAGTTTCCCATTACACTAAGGTAGCTCGGTCCTTAAAAATGTCTGAGGTTAGGTCTAGTCACCTGGAGACGGGGTTAACCTCGCCTGATGATCGCGTGATTTCGGAGGCTACTTCTCTTTTAACCCCTTATAAAGCTTGGAACATCTCATGTTTCCTTACGGGAAAGGACGAGCAGCGAATCAGGGATAGGTTTCAATTCCCTAATTGGTAAAGATTAGGATCCCGAGTAACAAGGAGAGAGCTTGTCACTCCTATGTTGATGAAGTTTGTTTTTATGAGGCCGATTTTACTAGTGGTCTTTGTTTCCGTGTTCATCCCTTTGTTAGGGAACTTTTTTCTTATTTGCACCTTTCTCTGGCACAATTAGTGCCCAACTCTTGGCAGATCATCGTCTCTTGCATGGTGGTGTGGACGTCTGCCAATGATGGTGATGTCATTAGGAGGGATGAATTCCTTCATTTTCATCATCTGAAGAAATCAAACGACCCCGGCTATTATGAGTTTAAGCTATGGGATAGGGCTTTTAGGTTAATACTCAATTATTTATCATCTCTCCGAAATTAGAAGCCAAACTTCTTTTTTGTTTCTGGAAGTGGTTAGGAGTTCGTCCTTGGTAAGGACTTGGACAAAGCCCCCAAGTTTTTTTTGTAGTTGGGGAGTTCCTGTGTCTTTCTTGTCTTTCTGTTGTTTTTCTTTTCTTTTTATGAGTGACGATTGTATGTGACATACTTGTTTTTTTGTTTGCAGTTTCCCAGCGTCCTCTGGAAGAAGAGGTATCATCGTCGTGCTGAAAATGTAAAGGAATATTTGGAGTCTGTCAAGGATTTTGACGAGCTCGTCTACCCCCAATCTTTATTTCTTCATTTTTTTGGGTTCGGAACCATCTACTAGGGGTCAGAAGAACTTGGAAGTTGTGAAAAAGAGTAAGCGCTTCTTTTCCTTTATCGAAATCTTGAGCTTCTGTCTTCTTCTTTTCTTCTTTTATATATATATATATATATATATATATATTATTCTTCCTTTTAGGAATGATGACTAGGTTTAGTAAGCAGAAATTAGCTGAGGCCCAAGAGAAGAAGGCCAAGGGTGGCATCGTCAGTGGTCTTTTGTCCAAGAAACGTTCAAAAGCGGGTGACATTTCTAAGGAAGATCCTGTGATAACCCCTTCTCCTGCCCACTTGCCTGCCAAGCGCCCTGCCTGTCCCACTTCGTTTCTAGGGGTAATTGCCTCTGTTGGAGAGGAGGCTAGGAAGAAGAAGAATGTTAGTGGTAAATCTTTTCTTCCTACCTTCTGGGATGATGCTGACGCGGCTGCTCTGAAGGCCCATGAGGCACTTTTAGTGGATGACCTAAGGCCTTTGATGGCCAAGTCATCTAGCGAGGTGATGTTGTCTCATTTTTAAAAGCTTGTGCAGGTACTTGTTGTAGGTTGTATTTACTTCTTCTTTTCCTTTGCTTTATTTCTACTAAGGGAGATTTTTTTTTTTTTGTAGGCTTTGGGGGAGTCTTTGTTCGTCTCTAGAAAACTCTTGGACTTGGAGAAGAAGGTGGCCACGTCTGAGCCTATGATCAAATCTCTATCTGCTGAGAATGAGACGTTCAAGAAAAAAGTTGTCTTTCTCATTGTTGAAGTTGAAAATGACAAAGAACGTGTGGCGGTCTTGGAGAAAAGCCTACAAGTGGAGAAGGACTTCTACAAGCTGAAGGACAAGCAAATTGGTGACCTAGAGTTGAAACTGTAGAAAGTTGGGGCCACGCTAGTAAAGGAATTCAAAGACTCCGACGAGTATTTCAGTGAGTTGTGCAAGTACTACGTGGAAGGTTTTGACCTTCTCATGAAGTGGATGGTAAAGCATCACCCTGGCTTAGATCTCTTTGGCTTAGTTATGGACGATGTTGAGAAGGAGCTTATGTCTGATCGTTCTTCCGAGGCTACGTCGGAGAATGTGACGAAGGGAGCTACAGACGTTGCTGAAGTAATGGAAGAGGCCGTAATTACAACCCCTACAGACCCTGTGCCTGATGAGCAGTAATTTTTTTTTTTTTTATGTTTTTTTCTTTCTTTTCTTCCTTTTTCGTAAGGCAAGAACAATATTTCTCTTTGGGCTTGTCGTTTTAGGCAATTGAACAATTTCTTTGGGCCCGTTGTTTTGGGCAATTAAACAATGTATTTGACAATGATAGATAGGTGTAGGGGCCTCACACTTTTAGTTGCATCAAACAATTCCTTTTATGCTTATTTTGGTTTGGACAACCTTTTATGACGATGTGCTGTTACTTAGCTTGTATTTGAATAGCTCTTTATCTCTAGTTGTGTTGGAACAATCATGCTTGAACGACAATTCTGATTGTATTTGAACAACTTAGTATTTTAGCTGTGTTTGAATAGCTTTCTATTGAGTTATACTTGAATGACGACCTTAGTTATGTTTGAACAACTTAGTATCTTTTAGCTACGTTTAAACAGCTTCTTATTGAGTCATGTTTTAATGACGTCCTTAGTTGTGTTTGCACAACTTGGTATTTTTTTTTTTTGGTTGTGTTTGTATAGCTTCTTATTGAGTCATGTTTGGATGACGATCTTAGTTGTGTTTGAACAACTTAGTATTTTTTTAGCTATGTTTGAATAGCTTTTTGTTGAGTCATGTTTGAATGACGATCTCAGTTGTATTTGAACAACTTAGTATATTTTAGCTATGTTTGAATAGCTTTTTATTGAGTCATGTTTGAATGACGATCTTAGTTGTGTTTAAACAACTTAGTATCCTTTAGCTGTGTTTGAAAAGCTTTTATTGAGCCATGTTTAAATGATGATCTTAGTTGTGTTTGAACAACTTAGTATTTTTTAGCTGTGTTTGAACAACTTTTTATTGAGCCATGTTTAAATGATGATCTTAGTTGTGTTTGAACAACTTAGTATTTGAATGACGATGTTGCACTGTACTTGTGACTTAAAGTCGTGGTATTGGAGCATCTTTAGGTTAACCATTTTTGTTTTTTGTGTATTCGTGCTCGAATAACAATCATATTGGTTGTGTTTAAACAACTTTGATTTAGTTGACTTCTGTGGCTGTGTGTGAATAGCTCTTGATTTAGAATTTAAATGACGGAGGTCCTTGAGACGTCTCTCAAGGATGACTCTTAGGTGTTGCATATATTTTCGTTGACAAATAGCTCATTAATATTCATTGATAAATACGCATGGATAATGTTTTCATGTATTATTGATTTATGAATTACAAAATTAATAACTGCCGTACATACTAATATGAAGATTAGGCAACTTGAAATGTAAAGCATTCCTTACTGGTAGTATTTCTTCAAGTGTTCTATGTTCCATGGTCGAGGCAATCCTAGCTGTCTAGAGACTTCAGGTAGTAGGAGCCCTCTTTGGAATGACGGATTACTTTGAAGGGGCCTTCTCAGGTTGGTCCTAATTTTCCTTGGGATAGGTCCTTTGTTGCCTATGATACCTTTCTAAGGGTGAGGTCTCTTGTGTTGAACCTTCTTACCTTAACCTTTCTGTTATAGTATTTGACCATTGCTTCCTTGTGTTTGGCCATTTGCTTCATAGCTTCTTCTTTGACTTCATCAATTAGGTCCAGATTGCTGTTAAGCTCCTGCTGGTTCTTCTGGTTTTCATAAGTTTTGACTTGGAAGCTCGTTAGTCCCACTTCTACTGGTATGACGGCCTTAGTGCCAAATGTCAGTCTGAATAGTGTTTCCTCTGTTGGAACTTTTGTGGTCGTCTTATATGCCCAAAGGAAATTTTGTAGTTCTTCAGGCCATGCTCCTTTTGCCCTTTCAAGCCTAGTTTTGATAATTTTGAGCAAGCTTCTGTTCGTCACTTCTGTCTGGTCTTTGGCTTGAGGGTGTCATGGTGAAGAGTAGTGATTCTTGACTCCTAAGTCTTGACAAAATTTTTGAAACTTGGGATTGTCAAACTGCTTTCCATTTTCTAATATTATGACATTTGGGACTCCGAACCTGCAGATGATGTTTTTCCACACAAAGCTTGTTACTTTAGCCTCTGTTATCGTCATCACTAATTCCGCTTCTACCCACTTTGTGAAGTAATCGATTGCAACGATTAAAATCTGAGTTGCTTCTTCCCTAGAGGGAATAGACCCATAATATCAATTCCCCATTGGGCGAAGGGCCACAGTAAGGATATAGGTGTCATTGTCTCTCCTGGTCTTGTCTGGACATTTGCGAAGTGTTGACACTTATCGCATGCTCTAAAGATAGTGTATGTGTCTTTCTGTAGGGTTGGCCAGTAATATCCTACTCTAAGTGCCTTTTCTGCTAAGGATCTTGCCCCAGTGTGATTTCCACAGATTCCTTCATGTATCTTGTGAAGCACATAATTTGCTTCTTCTAAGCTGGCGCATCTTTGATATGGGAATGAGTATCCTCGTTTGTATAGCATGTCGTCAATAATGATGAAGCAAGCTGCTTTGATTTGTATCTTCCTTGCTTCCGTCTTATCTTCAGGGAGCCATCCTTCTTTCAAGTAATGGACGATGGGAGTCATCCACTCGTCTTGTTCTTTTATCTTCAATACTTGTTCACCTTCTATGCTTGGCTGCCCCCTTATCTCTATACATAGTTCGGAGGTTGCATAGTAGTCATCTGATAAGGCCAATCTAGCTAGGAAGTCAGCTTTTGCATTTTTGGCTCTTAGGATTTGCACGAAGTCTAAGCTGTCGAAATGCTGTGAGAGTCGTTGGACGATCTTCAAGTACTTCTGCATCCTTTCTTCTTTGACTTCATAATCTCCCTTCACTTGTCCTATTATTAGCTGAGAATCAGCTTGGATGATGAGACTCTTTACTCCAAGAGCTTTTGCTAGGCTTAGCCCTGTTAGCAATGTTTTGTACTCTGCCTCATTATTTATTGCTGGGAATTGCAATCTAATTGCATACATCAATGTTTCTTTTTTTGGGGAAACGAGCACCACTCCTGCTCCCCCCACTTTCTTCATGGCAGACCCATTTCTTTGAACCATCCATGTTTCCATAGAAGGTTCTTCTTCTTTATAGGGGTAAGTGAATTCTGCAATGAAGTCTGCTAGCACTTGGGCTTTAATTGCTGCTTGGGGCCGATATTCAATGTCAAATTGGCCCAATTCAATCGCCCATTGAATGAGTCGTCCTGCTGCATCTATCTTGTTCATCGTCTTTCTTATGGGCTGGTCTGTCATGACAACGATGGGGAGTGCTTAGAAATAAGGACGGAGTTTTCTAGGGGCAACCAATAATGCGAAAGCTATCTTTTCCATCCTTGGGTAACTTGCCTCTGCTTCTTAGAATGCTTGGCTGATATAATAGACCGGCTTCTGAACATTCCCTTCTTTTCTGATTTGCGCCGAACTTACTGCATTGGATACTGCTAAGTAAAGGTACAGCTTCTCTCCCATCACTGAGGGGCTTAACAAAGGTGGCTCTATCAAGTACTCTTTTATCTTGGTGAGGGCTTCCTCGCATTCGTCAATCCATTGAAAGGCTTTTTTCAACACCTTTAAGAATGGCATGCATTTGTCAGTTGCCCTAAAGATGAATCTATTTAGGGCTGCAACCTCTCCTGTCAAGCTCTGCACTTCTTTCACTGTTTTTGGTGATTTGACCTCGATTACAGCTTTTTCTTTGTTTGGATTTGCCTCTATGCCTTGTTCGGACATCATGAATCCCAAGAACTTACTTGAAGCAACAGCAAAAACACATTTTGCAGGGTCTAATTTCATATTGTACTAATGTAGTGTTGCTGAAGGTTTCTTTTAGATCGTCCAAGTGATTGACTTTGTCCTTGCTTTTCACTAGCATATCGTCTATGTACACCTCCATATTCCTTCCGATTTGGTGAGAGAACATGCGGTTCACTAATCTTTGGTATGTGGCTCCTGCATTCTTAATCCAAAGGGCATAACCTTGTAGCAATAAAATCCTTGGCTGGTTACAAACGAGGTCTTCTCTTGATCATCTTCATCCATAAGAATTTGGTTGTATCCAAAGAATGCGTCCATGAAACTTAAGAGTTTGTGTCCAGCAGTTGAGTCTACCAGTTGATCAATCCTCGGCAAGGGAAGCTATCTTTTGGGCAGGCTTTGTTCAAGTCTGTGAAGTCGATGCACATTCTCCATATGCCATTACTCTTCTTTACCATGACCACGTTTGCTAGCCAATCTAGATAGAAGACTTCCCTGATGAAATCATCTTCTAGTAGCTTCTCTACTTCTTTAGTTATAGCTTTGTTGCACTCTGGTGCAAATATTCTCTGCTTCTATTGTATGGGTTTGCATTCTAGGTTGACATTGAGACGATGTTGTATAATCTTCCTATCAATCCTTGGCATATCTTCGTGTTTCTAGGCGAAGACATCTTGGTTTGCCTTTAAGAAGGAAATCATCTTCTCTTTCTCTAAAGTTGGGGGTATTGTTCCAATCTTCAATACCTTCGTCGGATCGCCCAAGACGATCTCAACCTCTTGTGGTATTTTTGACAGTTTGGGAATGGGCCCTGGTTTATTGATCACCCATGTGTGGTTCTCTCTAGATGCTAGGGCAACTTGATAGCACTCTCTTGCTAGAACTTGGTCTCCTCTGATTTCTCCTATTCCATGGGCTGTTGGAAACTTCACCTTCAAGTAATATTTTGATTTCACTGCTCTTAGTCTGTTGAGTGCAGGTTTTCCTAAGATGATGTTGTATGTTGAAGGGCAGTCAACTATGAGGAAATCAATTTCCTTGGTGACTTGTGTTGGGTAAGTTCCTACGATCATAATTAGAGTGACGATGCCTTTAGGGACGATTCTATACCCTGTAAAGCTTACCAGAGGTGAGGTGAAAGGCCTGATCCTTTTCTTATCCAACTTCATCTACTGAAACGTGGGCAAATAGATGATATCTACTAAGCTTTCGCTGTCAATGAGCCCCTGGTAGATGTTGAACTCTTCTATTTTGAGCATGATTACTAGCAGATCGTCATGGGGTTGCCTGATATCGTGACCATCTCTCTTTGAGAAGACAATATCAGGCTCGTTATTCTTTGGCATCTTCATTGGAGGGGGCCGCGAATGGACGCTGTTTATTTCTCTCCCCTGTGCTTTTTTCAGGGACTTTAGCGTTCCACTTGCTGTTAGTCCTCCCGAGATCGTCTTTATTTCTCCTGTAAGGGGTTTGCTATCCCCTACCTCTGGAGTTCTGTCTTGGTCGTCCTTCCATTGGTATCTGTGGGTTTCCGTCTTTCTAACGTACTTCTGTAACTTCCCTTGTTGGATTAAAGTCTCCACCGAGTCTTTTTGTTAAGTTCTAAGACTTTAGGAACTAATGTATTAGAATTTCAATTTGTATATGTTGGCAAACCATGATCAAAACATTTAGTTTAGATTTAGACTATCCCAAAGTTTGGTTTAAATTAAGTTTGGAATCTAGTAATTGTAGGAAATTACTATTCAATTTCTGCAAGGCTCGATCGATCGAAAATTAGATTTGATCGATCGAAAGTCGCATATCAGCAAAAAAAGCAAACGTAAAAAGTCCATAACTTTTCCGTTTAAAGCCCAATCGCAATCCATTTTTTCCAGTATTTAAAGGACATCATAAGCTAACCTTAGGTAGGGTTTTTCAGAGTTTTTTAGAGAGATTAGAGTGCATCTTTTGTAGATCTAGGGTTTTGTACCCAAAAGCTCACTAAAGTCTTTTGATAGTTGTGTGTTGAATCTTGTGTGAGATCTAGAGGTGTTTACCTTCATACACACACATAGAGCTATCAAGTCAAGATTTGCATCAATAAATTGATGGTGGTTTCAATTGCTGCGTAAAGAACTTTAAGAAAATCCAAAAGCTTTGAGTGGAGTTTCAAAGTCACAAGTAAGAGAACTTGTGGTTGCTGAAGATCAAAGAAAAAAGTAGTCCGTGGACTCGGAGCTGTCACATGGTCGTGGTAGTAACTTTTCTAATCGAGGTAGCAATAGGGTGTTAGTGGTCTAAGTTCTATTGTAAACATTTCAATTCTTTCTTAGTGGATCTGTTTTTCCTTGTGGATAACTAGGTTAAATCCTTCTCAGGTTTTTTACCGGTTTAGTTTTCCTAGATTATCATATCGTGTGTTCTTTATATTCTTGCATTATTTACATGATATGATTTTATTGTGTTAACCAAGACCTGAATAATTTATCTAAGTAATCACTTGGCAAAATAATTAGGTTGAACAACTTGTGTTAAGGGGTCTAAAAACGTACACTTTCAAATGCCTACACTCATCGGTGCGATGCCCATGATCCTGGTGGAACCTATAGTACTTGCTCTTGTCTCTTCTTTCTACTGGAGTGCTAATTGGCTTCGGCCATTGTAGGGAGGGATCGTCTCTTATTTGCATAAGGACCTGCTCAATTGGCCTTATTAGAGGAGTGAAGTTAGTGAACTTGGGTTTCCTTTCTGGAAGTTCCTTCTTTTTCCCTATGGTCTACTTAACACTTTGTATCTCCTTCTTCTTATCGTGATTGCTGCTTGTTCCTTCTTCTTTCTTCCTTTTTCCTTTCATTTCATGTACTTCTGACCTTTATGGAGCAATTCTGCGATTGTTTTTGGTGGAGTTTTAGTGATTGAGAAGGAGAAATCTCCTGGCAACAACCTTGCTTGGAAGTTGTTAAGATAACTTGATCTTCAGCTTCATTTACCTACAGCAGCTCCTTATTGAATCGAGTGACGTATTGTCTTAGTGATTCTCCTTTTGCTTGTTGAATGTTGAGAAGATAGCCAGTTGGCTTTTTGTGTCTTTGCCCCCCAATGAAATGACGAACAAAACCCTTGCTGAGTTATTCAAAATCTGCAATAGTTCTTAGGGGTATCTTGCTAAACCATACCCTGGTTGCTCCTTTCAATGTTGTTGGGAATGCCCTACATATCACCTCGTTTAGGGTCATCTGCAATTGAATCATCATCTTGAATGATTCAATGTGATCCAAGGGATCCTTGGAACCGTCATATGACTCTAACTATGGGAGACGGAATTTTGGTGAGAGGGGATGGTTCAGTTCTTCATTAGTGAATGGTGGGTTCGTCCTTTGAATCTTCCCATCCAGATTCTCTCCACTTTTGTCCTTCATAGCACTTTTTAGTTCGTCCATCTCCTTCCTCATGTTATGAAGTTCATTCTCCACCCTGGTGGAATCTTTTCCTAAGGTCTTGTCTTGCCTGTTGGCTTGAGAGTTTGACTTTTCTTCATTTTGGTTTTCACCTGTTTGCGGACTTTCTACATTTTGGAATTCCATTGTCTTTCGCAGTTCTTCATTCGGGCGAGTCAGCTCTTCCACATTAGCCAAAAGGGCTTGGATTTGTTGTTGTTGCACAACATCTGGCTGAGGTGTGGTCTCTACTTCCATCTTGTACTTCGAGGAAGTCTTTTGTCACTAGGAAAGATGGATTGAATGATTAGTGTTCCCCACAGACAGCGCCAAACTGATGATGCAAAAAATCAACAGTTGAGCTCCTCATCATAGCGGATAGACGATGCTGTGAATGGGGTCGTCTCTGTTGATGGAAAACCTGCAAAATGAATTGGGTGGAAGAGTAACGCGTTAGCCAAACCGCCTCCAATGCTTAAGTCAGTAAGGGAGAAAAATTCTTTAGAGAAAAAGAGTGGAGATTGATTTCGTAGAGTATTTATGTGTACCTTTAACTTCTATTACCTTCTTTTTTATAGTTGTCTGCCTCATTAATGGGCAATGAATCACTGTATTTATGCTCAACGGCTAGTGCGTTACAAAATTTTTGTCTGAAGTTCATAGCTCGTTCTGTGATTGTTGCTCTGTCCGTTACGTTTCGTCATCAATGATCGTAATAAATGCGCAACGTCTTCTCTGGGTGAATGACGATCTTTGCGTAGTGACAACCATAAATTTCTGACTCATCATAGTTGATCATTGGATATAGTCAGTCCAGTAAGAAAGCTAAGTGCAAATTCAAAGTAAACTTTGTGAAATGCAAATTCTTAGCAAAGTATGACATTGCTATGCCGTTTCTGCATAGGTAGGATTGAGTATAGAGACCATCTTTGTTTCGATTGTTTTATCTCAATAAGGATTTGGATGCAGATTCTGACTAGTTGCCTTTATAAAAGGCACGTAGGATCTTGGAGTGACAAGGTTGATTAGGCCTTGAAAAAATTGAATAGGAAGAGTTTTTAGTTGTCTATATGCAAGCTGGCTCTTAGTGTTACTATCAGTAACATATGGCTTGATCTTAATTTTAAGTATATTTCAAGGTTAAGGATGAAGTAATAGTTAATAATGGTGTAAGAATGTTGTCAATTCGGTTTTAAATAGAACTTTGTGCTGTTTATGGAGGCTCCCTGTTTTTGTTTTGGATTCTTGTTAACTTTCTAGATTTGTTGAAAGATTTAGTGTGATCTAGGTGCTATTGCTTGTCTAGTGTTATATGTAACTGGTTTGTTGCTTGTTCTTTTTGCATCTGCTTTCTGCTGGTTTTTTTTATTGTATTATGTTTCTTATTAATGGAATCATTTGTAATCCTACCAACAAAAGGTGCCAAGCAATGTAGAATAAAGGAAAAGCAGCAAAACCTTAAAGCAAGCCTTCATACTATAAAGAGCAACACTTACATTCAACTTTGAGCACTGAATGGATTAGGAGGTGGCTGGAACAAATTGCAATAACTCAGGGACTCTTCCAAAGGTTGAATTGTGCAAGTTTGCAAGTCAGCTACATATATATTATGACCCTTTTCTTTCCCATTAAATTGACCTGGTTCAAACCTTGGCCTGCTAAAAACTATACAAATCCCCTTGCGGCCAGGAAGATGAGAAGCTAAGGCAGCAAACTTACTAGTATTATTCTCTGAACCCAAAAATAACACTAAATCCCCCAAGCTCCCCAAATTCACCCACTCCTGCCCATCTTCATCCATTACAAAAATTTAAAACAAATCAGCTAAATGTTGGGAATTGAGAAATGAAAGTGCTTTTCAGAACTTGAACAAATTCCATAGCAACAGAAAATTCGTATTTCAACCAGCAACAATCCATCAACCAATTCAATTAAGATTGACTGGTCCTAGTCATTAACGCGATTTCTCTCCCCAACCAAACTTACTTCTGAAATTGTTGGGTGAAGTGTGTTGGTGTTTCTGTTGTATCCCTTAACCACATAAAACCTCCCTAAAAAGGGAATCACAAAGCAGCTTCATTAAAGCAATATATCAACATTAGTCCATTATGAATTTGCTGCCCTATTTAAGTGTCCATCATTCTAATACAAAACAAAATCCTCACTTCTCGAACACATACTTATGAAAGCAACATCTTTGACAACCATGTTACTCTCACCATCATTCAGTGCTTCATCAGCAGAAACTGGTAAGTACTGAAGGACATATTCTTTACTCCATTCATGCACTTATTAGTTCGAAGAGTCCAATACTTTTTGAAAGGGAGCAGTTGTTAATTTGGAATTTGTAAGTGGATGGAGTAGGTGGTGTACACCATGTTCATCTTCCTTTACCTTCACAAACCATTGTTCTAGAGGAGCTGTTTTATCAGGAGTCCCAGGCAATTCAATAATATATATGATGTGTTCAAAAAGATATACATGATTAGTGACCAAGGTGTTATATGTGGGGATTTTTAAGACACAAGGTCTACATGGAAGAACTAAGGATCACCATGAATTGCAAACTGAATGAAAGCGGAGGAGATCAATGCGAGTTATGAGGCGCTCTGTGTTGTATATATAGGTATATACAAGAATAGGTTGTAATAATGATGTTTAAGTTTGGAGAATATGGTTTCATAAAGTGAAAATTCAAGTTTTGGAATTTTCTAAGTGAAAATTCGAAAATCAATATTTTTGATCGGTCGAAGCTTTGGCTCGATTGATCAAAATAGTAAGAAAAATAATCCTGGAGTTTCTGGATGGTTCAATCGCTATTCGATTCCTATTCGATAGATCGAAAAGAGCATTCGATCGATCGAAAGGACCTCTTGACCGATCAAAACTCGAAAACTAAATTTTTTGCAGAATTTTTCTAGTGACTGTTCGGAAAGGTTGAAGAGGTTTCAAGCCTTGTGAACAGTTTTATGAAACATTTTAACTCTCCATACATGCCTTTTAATGAAATATAATCCTATGGATATAAATAGAGGCTTATGTTCACTTAAAAAATAGTAAGTTAGAGAGAAACACAAGAAATCCTGTGGTCATTCTCTAAAGTTGCTATCTGTAGAACCCAACATCTTGGTTGTATCTTGGAGTGTGAGGGGCAAATATTGTCTAAGGAAAACGATATAATGCCTCCAAGTTATCTATTTTCTGTTTGTATTTTGTGTTAATCTTGTTCTTCCATTATTGCTTTGTGTAATATCCCTAACAGGCGGTTGGATTGTGGTGAATATGGGTTTAGTAAATCTGGGTTTGGGTTTTAGTTTGAATTTGGAGATTTTGGCTGAAATTTATGGAATTTATCTAATCTTTCTTGATTGATGGTATAACATTCACTATGATTGAAAGCCAAATAGAAGGTTAGAATTTAGAAACAATGTGATCTGTGTTGATTTGAAATTGTTGGACTAGATTAGTGCTTGATTATCATGAAATTGCAAGAAAAGAATTAGAATGAAATTCTATTTGGTTAGCAAGAAATTGCAAGAAACCAAATAATAATATTTAGAAAATAAAAATGAAATCTTGTTTGGATAAAAATATTGTAAGAATATTAAAAGAAAAAAAAATAACGAAAAGGAAAAAAATTGGTACAAAAAAAAATATATTATTAAGTGTTGATGTGGTATTTTTTTTTTTCCATTTAAGCACTGATGTTGCCATATCAACTGGTCAAATTTAGACACATTAGCATCTAAATAAATATTTTAATATTAGACATGCCAACTGTACAAACCGTTTGCCACGTAAGAATTTTCTGTTAGTGAGTCAACGGTAGGGACTAAATTGAGTGCAAGCTGAAAATAGCAGGGACCAAATTGAATGCTACTAAAATGTAGGAGCCAAATTGATTATGGTGTTGGGGTTTACGCCCTAAAATCCAATTTATTGGTATGTCATAAATAATTAAATTGTTTAATTATGTGAGACTATCTATAAATGAACTAATAAGACATTATCTTAGTCCATGAAATGCATCGTATGTGATTTATGTGAAAAGTCACAGAAGATATAAATCACAAGTTCTTTATAAATTCAGAATTTTAGTTTGTAGTCGATAATGAAATTGGGCATTTCATCTGCGAAGACTATAACATATCAGCTAAGATGATTTGTCTTAATCATGGAAGTTGAGACTTCTAGTTGATATGTTGATATGTTTTAAGAGTTAAGACACATTGAACTGGACCGCTGTGAGATTTATTATTCTCCTAACGACTGTCAGATGAATAATAAATCTTACGACTTCTATTTGCATCAATTCTAAATCCTGAGAGAATAATGAACCTGATCATGAGGTGTAGGTTACTTTGATATATCAGGAGTAAGATCTATAAGTCACGATCAAAACCTCAGTATGTTGAGCAGCCGCATTTAGTGTTGATGGAACATATATTCTCAAGATGGAATTCATAATATCTTAACGAAGATATAAAATATTCTTTTGAGATAAGTTTAATGGGTTTGGTTATTTAGAGTGTTGGGCCCAACCACTTTAGTAAGGATTACTAAAGTATATATTTATGGAATTGGATTTCATAAATATATGGTGAATAACATAAAGTATTAAACCGGGAACTCAAGAATTAAGATGTAGTAATCTTCAAAGTGGCAATCTATATTAATGACTTTGTATTACTATGAATATTTTAATGAAGGGGTTGCATGTATAATAAAGTCTTGAGATATAATTTATTAATAAGGCATAGAGTGCAATTATATTCATATAGTGATATTAAATATAATTAATGGTAACTTTGAACTTGTCAAGAGTTGACAGAAAAGCCCAAGGCCCATTAGAGCTAGAGTCTTATTTGTTCCTTTTTTATCCCACTCCAAGCCACACACTAGAGCCCAATTGGAATGGCCCAAAAAGCTAGTCCAATTAAATAATTAGTTATATTTGAGAGAAACATACAGAATTTTTAAGTGAGTTTTCTAAGTGGTTTTCATTAAGATCACATAAAAGAATGAAATAGTTTGTATGTGAGTGTTAGACACTTTCTTATTCTCTCCTTAGAAACTGATTGAGAGACCACACGTCTTGAGCGTTAAGTAGAATTGGAGTGAAGATTAAAAGTGTTCCCAAGTACTTCTAATCTTTTGGTTTTGAATTTCACCGCACCAAGGTACGCTTTCTTGTTCTTAAATTCTGAAACTTACATAGTACATGTTATCAATTGCGAATGAAGTAGATCCGTTAATTTTCCGCTGCTTATGTTTTGTATGTGATACAAAGATGAATTTTCCCAACATGTGGCCCCAAAATGTAGAGACTAAAATAGTGTTTTTGGAAGGAAAAAAAAAAGGTAATTATTTTATCATATACTTGCAATGCTAATTTGTCTGCTAGTAAGAGCATTCTCATCAAAGGTGGGATAAATGCTAAAAGCTATTTTTATCAAGAAAAGCACTAACAGAGCCCCTACCTCAATGGTGCTAAATTTTAAATTTTTTATCACCTTGCTACAATGGGATGTTATTACTAACATCCTACTCTAGCAAGTTGCTACTCATTTTTTATTATTTTTTATTCCCCTTCTCTTTCTCTCCCCTCAGATCTTACTCTCTGCTCTCTCTTAAAAAGAATAAAAAATGATAAATAAATAATATTTTAATGAAGTGGTAAAAAAATATAAGCTTTGATGTTAGGTGTATTGTAAAGTGATGTGTTAAATGTTATAAAGTTGGTTTTTTAGGTACTAAATGCTAATTTTTTTAAACTCTTGATGAGAATGCTCTGGGTCTTCAAAATAAAGGACGAAAATCAAAAAAAGAAAAAGAAAAGACACAGCGAAGTAGTGCCACACTGGTATTGAACAAAAAGCCTCAATAATATTAAGACAACCTTTTTTGTTATCATTTTTTTTTACAATATATTTTTCTATTATTCAGTGAATGTTTCTCGTATAGGTTTTCTTCTCCAAGTTGCCTGAACATGAAAGGCATTGGGATTCCTTCAACCTTCAAGGTGTAAGGTTGAATTTATTCAATCATGTGTTGGCTTTATTCCGTGCCAAATTTTCTTGTAATTTAGCAATTAGATACCCTGTATTTAGGTGGGAATAATGTAAGGGTTGTATGTGAGAGAGTGTGAAGAAACTCAAGTTGTGTGCATTCAAGAGGAGTCTCGCGACTGGATCTCGCGACTTACTTGTGACTAGTAAGTCGACAAAGTGCCACACGTGTGAAGCATGCAAGAAGCTGAAGGATCACAACAGCTAGAGCACTACAAGTCAAAAAGTACAGTCTAGCCTAACAGTTATCCCGCGACTCAATCTCGCGACTCATCCCACTCGTGAGACTGAGTTGCCAAAAAGCCTCGTTTTGCAAAAAACTGACTTTTCACATTCCTCATGTACACTACTATAAATACCCTTATACCCACGAAATACAGAAAGCTTTCAGAGAGAATTTTGAGAGAGAAACCCTAGAGAAAACTAAGATTGACTCATCCACAATCTTAGACATTTGATTCTCCAAATTCCTCTACTCTCACCCTCACCATTGACATATGCTTGAAAGGTACATTTGCCAAATCCTTATCTCACCATACCCATATCAGTGAGGAGGTATTTTGGTGCATAGGAAGCAGTTCAGAGATGACCAATTCACTTGGTTGATGCAACTAGATCCGAGAAGCTAAAGAAGACATGGTTAGACTTAACTTTGTTGGAGCAAGAAGCTTGGAGGGCTTAGGTGCATTGGGTAGATTAGGCTTGAAGGGTCTATTGCTATTCGTGTATCCCAACTTTATTCTTTAGTGGATCATTTGACCGCTTGGAGGGTGATGGAGAGGTTTTTTACCGAATTCTTCGGTTTCCTCTTCGATAACATGTGCTGGTGTTATCTTTATGTTTGCATCTCTCTAACCCTTACTCTCTACCTTTAATTGTTGCTGTGTTGTGATTAATTATGGTGTAGAGTTGTTTGCTTGTTTGGGTTTTTGCTTGTACCGATTATTCCGCACATCTATTGTTTGGGTATAAGCTTGTGTTGGTTTAAATTGAAATTGAGGGTCTAAACATTCATTTGTGTTTTACACACTAATTGAACTTTCACAAGGAATAGCCAATTATGATTAGATATAATTTGGAAAATATGGATAGAGAACTAAAAATAAAAATATATCATTCATTAATATTCATACAAGAATAAAGGTAGGAAGAGACATTTTAAAACCTAATCAATTACCCGTCGATGGTATGAAAACCATATTATAGGAGACACTCTTGATATTCTATCACAAATAATGATCTTTTTTTTTGGGCCATTATCATCATTGATACAAAAATGGTTGAACCCAAAAATCTCGTTGATAACTGGATAGCTCATCACAAAAATGAACAATTTCAGAAAAGAGGGATACACCATCACAATTGTTTTTTCCTCACAAAATTGCCTTTCTTATATTGATTTTTTTTTTTTTTTGGTTATACAAGATAAAAATTCTACTCTATCCTAATCTAAGTGTATATGTGTGTGAAACTCCCTTCTAGAGACTTGAACCCTGGCCTTTACCCTCCACACCTCATAGGCACTTATACTTGTGGAGTGACCATCGCACCAAGGGTGTATGGTGGTCTTTATATTGAAAATTGACTCGGAGCCCTTTAGATATTGAGTTTATATAGGCGTAAATATATAAATGCTTCCTACGGGGCACTTATTTTTAAGTATTATCAAATATATTCTTCATAATTATTAGTGTACGATGTGCACAACTCTTCTAGATATTATCATTCTTCCCATCTCTTGTGAACCCTCTTTTCTTTTTTTCTTTTTTTTTTTTTTTCTTTTTTTGGTAAGCAAACCCAACCAATCATGCAACAACTAATAAACATCCATATTTTCATTAATTCATGAAAATTTACAAAGATGTTACTAAGAAAATTTGCTAAATTTAGCTAAGACACAACTATTATTATTACATTTTGCAAATGCTCACAAATGTTTTCTTTTCTAAGCATATATACATAGAAGACAAGTAATCTTAATTACTTTCCAAATAAGGTGTTTCTAATGTTCTACAAAGATATTGCTAAAATCACTGGGTAAATTTAGCTATGACTCATCATCATGATTAAATTTTGGAGATTCTCAAAAATGTGTTCTTTCTTATTAAGCAAATGTGGAAGACAAGTAATCTTGATTTCCTTTTTAGATAAGGCCTTATGTGGGGTTTATCTCATGGATACATTCCTTAAGACATTGCTTGGAAGCATTGATAAGTTTTTAATACTTATGGATACATTCATAAATTAGTTGTAACAAAACCACTTGAAGCTTAAGTTTCGTTGGTCATCGAGGAAAACTTGATCAAAGATTTAATACTCTTTGGAAACACCTAACATTATTAGTTGCCAACCTTCTTTTCTGATGTCTATCTTGTTCTTTTTAGTGCTTTATATGTGAATTACCTCAACTAAACTGATTCAAATTTTCATATTGCTAAACTACACAGAAATGTAACTGAATTATGGGTGAGGAGAGGAAAGTATCTCTCCTTGCTAAAAATAATCATTTCAATTTTTAGCAGGGTAGGTCTAGTGGTTTTTGTATGCTTTTAAAAAATGGATTGGACTAGCTAGTTCAAATGATAACTGGACCCTAAATTGGTCCAATAAAAACCATTGGTTCAACTGGTAAAAACCGGGAACTGAACCATTTCCGGTTCTTAACCCTCCAATTTCATTAAAAGTCACGTGCAACTTACATGAGTATAAAATGCTAACGACGTCTACATAAGAAATGGTTAGCATTAAATGATTAATAAATAATAATTTATGTGGAGAGAGAGAGAGAGAGAGAGAGAGAGAGAGAGAGAGGAAACATTGATTAAACTCTTCAATAAGGATGGAAAAACGGAAATTCAATAAATGAGCTTTTTAGTGTGTTAGCAAGAGTTTCCATATCAAAATTACCTATTTATGAATACAAGTATTTTCACTTAGTTATACTGATTCCATATTTTTCTATTAAAAAGTTACATATCTTTCATTCTACAACTGAAGACGATTAACACTTGCTATCTGAAGAATTTCAAGAGTAAATGTTAATGGAAGGCTACAAAAAATTTGTTGTGAAGGCTTTTATGATCGTATTAATGGCATTCTTAGCTTTTATCGAAAGCACACAAGGGCAACCAATTTGTTGCTTTCGTGACGCTTGTTGCTGTCAAATTTGTAATCATCCTCCGCCCCACCATCATTGAAATTTGCAAAAACATATAAAATGTATGAGTGAAGTATGAATAACATATGAAATATATAAGTATAGTATTTTAACTTTGGTGTACGAGTATAGTACTCTCTCTCTCTCTCTCTCTCTCTCTCTCTCTCTCTCCATATAGCATAGGACAAACATAAAACACCACAATAGCTACAATTTTTGACATGACAAACTCCTCAAATGAGGAATTTTAGAACTTCAACTTAGCAAAAATAAAAATTGAGATTTAATGAAATTGAGTTTTCTTTTAAAGCGTGATGTTTTTTTTTTTTTCTTTTGTCATTTTATGGACTGTAGATCGATTGGAAGTTGCTTACGAATGAAAAACAATGACAGAGTTACACTATGCTCAGGGGACCATAGCTTTTGCTTAGACCAATAATTGTGTTTCTTCACAACTTTGTTCATACTAACAAAAAATGGTTCCAACTTCATATATTTGATAAATTGGGAAAAATAATTAAAAGAAGCTCCGTCAAACAAAATAAACAAAAGGTGCACTATTCATATATGATATTCATTTTCTTCTTTTAATTAGAATACTAATTTCAGTACTCAACTAGTACATGTAAAACAGAAGATATTTGGCTTTTTAATGACCTCTACAAATTATGACACTGCTTTGAAGGTTTTACAATTTTCACCTCAGCATTATTATTATTAATTAGTAAGTTGCTCGTGCGATGCACAATTAATTTTGTGATATTTTATGTAAGATAGTTTTGAAAATTGTACATATATTATAAAAAAGAAGAAGAAGAAGAGTAGACTAAATTAGAGTACTCAAGCCGAAATCATATCTAAGCCCTTAATTTAAAAAGAAAAAGGGGAAAAAAAAAATATTACCCGTAGGAGTTTTGGCAACTTAATGGTGGTGGGAGGTTAGTATGACAGAGGTGACGGCCCCTCAAATTCCTCTTTCTCTCTCTTACAAATATTTTGTCAATCTCAAATATTTTAATTTGGTAATAGTGAAACAATGTGTTTTATTTAACAATCCACAACATTTTTGTGTGTGTGTCTCTCTCTCCCTCCTCAATGCCTTATTTGATTAGTAATTACTAATATTTCCTTAATTATTATTATTTTTTGCTTTTGTTTTTAATACTAAAATAGTGGGTATGGTAAAAGATATGAAGAAGAGAGAAATGTGTGGTGTAAGCTCAAACAATTAATGATAGATTAATGAAACAACAGTAAAAATAAGTTAAAGTGAAATTTTGTGTAATATTAAAAAAAAAAACTAAATGAAAATAGGTAAATAAAAAAGGCTAAATGCAAAATTAGAGTGCATGAGATCTTTGCTTATATATATATATATATATATATATTTACATATATGTAGGGACACAGATTTGGCCTCTCGATCCCAACGACGGATAGACCAGCAGCCCAAAAGGCCCAAAACAATAGATTTGTAGAGAGTAGGTTGGGAAAACTGGGCTTGGGTGAGTCGGACAATAGATAGGATGGGTTAAGATTATAAGAAAAGGAAAATAGACTAGTTCAACTTCAAAAAATCGTCCTCGGCAAATGTCCGAGGGGACCAGCTCTTATATATTTCTTTCAAATATGATTACAAGTTTAACTATTGATTGCTACAGTGTTTTTCTCTTTCTTTCTCCTCTCCCTTTATGGAGGGGTTTTCACATTATATAATTCTTTTTGGACCATCTTGATCCTACATTTGTTGATCATCTGAGCCCTCATTTGAGTGCCCGTCCCATTAGACACCCTCTTAACTTTCTGTAAGTTGCAGTAGCCAAGGCCACACTATTCAGGGGTTTTCTCCACATAAATGCAGCTAGAAGAGTAGTTACAGTGCATTTAATGTGGTGATAGCAGCTTTTCCTTAGATATTTTTAGGGTTTCCTTCCTCTTGTATGTTCATGAGACACGTCTCTATAGTCAGGATTTCTGCAAAAATCACTTTCATGAGCTGAATACACCCTTGGGCTATACTCATCATATCTGAGGAGTATACATCCTTGGATCACTCCCACTCATCTCATATTTATTAAACTCCAACCTGAGATCCTTCGTAATTGTTTATCTCTCTTTGGACCTTTCACCATCCTCAGATAAAGCTCAAGGCCCAATATATGATTTTGTGCTCTTATTTCTACAATATATATATATATATATATATATAGATTTGGTTGAAAATCTATGTTATGAGAAATGTTGTATTAGGATAATAATTTTTAGTTGAATGTATAATTGATTTTTGTGGAAGAATTTGTGTACAAATTTTGGAATATTCTAGGTTTCTATTCTTTTGTTCTTGTTATTGAATATTATTGGTTTGTTGTTCTTGTGTGTTCATGACCAAGATGAACACAAATCTCAATAAATGTGTTTTTTGGTTCTCAATTTGTTTTTCTCATTTTTATTTGGTTAAAATTGATAATTTTTTTTAATTTAGAAAATTATGTGTAGCCGACGTGGAATTTTAAAAAATCAAATAAGTTATGCAAATAGTGCACTCCGTTTGCTACGTAAGACTTTTTTGTTAGTGGATTGATGGCAGAGACCAAAATGGAAACAATTTTATGATTTCAGGGATTAATGTAGGCTCAAAATCAATTTAGGGACTAGAATGAGAATTGGCCCAAAATGTAGAGACTAAAAGTGTATTTTCACCTAACTTCTTTGCTTATTCAACCCAATAAACCCAGAGTAACAGTGCATCTTCTCCACTTCTCATTCTCAAATTTCTCACTAGGACTTTTTTTTTTTTTTTTTTTGGTTGTTGTAGTTGTATTGGTATGTTTGTTCATTTCTTTCTTTCCATTTTTTTTTCCTTTTGAGGTTTTTAGGTGTGTATATTCTATAGAATACAGATTCATTTCGGTTTTAAGATTTTTTTTTTTTAAGTAAAAATCTCATGCCGATTTAATCTTAAATTTCATCCAGTATTTACCAAAACAGACCGATTCGAAGCCTATTTCGGCCCATTTCGGACTGAATCCGACCCTATTGTCGTGAATCAGACTGTATCAGTGGCTACACGCCTTGTCACTGTGAGTCAAACGCGGGTGCGGCACCCCTGGAGCTGCACCCGTGCTTTCCTATTCAAAACTCAATAATTTTGGTTACTATGATTTTAAGTAGTAGCAAATTCAGTGTTTAGGGTTGACACGACCTAGCGTTTCCAATTAAGACATTCAAGATTCAAATCTTCCCTCCCCAACTATTGAATTATCAAGAAAAAAAAAATTATAAGCAGATTCAGTGAGTTTTGGGCTCACATTGGAGTTGTTTTCCTTTTTTTTTTTAGGATCAATGTCTTGAATTCAAACCCTTGAGGTGGACGCGATGTTGGTTCATTCATGATGCCCATCGGTGCTATACGATCTCATTGTCATTTGACGTAAGGTTATCACTAAATCCACAAGAAGGCAAAGCCCATGGCCCCATATTGTTTGTGCCCTGTAGGTTCTTCAATGAGTATGGCCTACTATAAACAATTTCAAATTAGTCTTTATCAGTTCTCTATATCTCTCCTCTCACTCTCTTTTTAATTTATTTTCCCATTAAGGTATTTGAAGAGCTAATGTTTAATCTTTCTAGCCGTTAAGGTGTCCCTATAATACATTTTCAATGTACTTGGGTTGACTATGATTTTTTTAATAAAATTTTACCTTACCTATCAAAAATAAATAAATCTTTCTAGTTGTTAAGCGTGTGAAGACTTAATTTGGTGAATACAATAAACTGCCATAGCAGCTATAAAATCAACACCCTCCTACTTGTTATTTTATACCCACGTCAAGTCTTAACAATCAAGGATTGTCTTCATTTCAAATGGATCAATTATTTTATAGTCCAAATTAATATATCCTTTCCAACTTCTTTCACTTCTATTGCCCTCAACCATGGCGAAATGGTCCAATCTCCCAAAAGAACTCTTGCGCTTAATAGTAGAGTGTTGGGGAAATTACACAAAGCAATAATGGAAGAATATGATTAACACAAAAGAAAAACAAAAAATAGATAACTTGGAGACATTATATCATTTCTTGTATTTATCTCTAACTTACTATTTTGTGGAGAATGACTACAGGTTTTGTTGTGTTTCAAGTGAATATAAGCCTCTATTTATACTCATAGGGTTATATTTCATTAAAAGGCACATATGGAGAGTTAATATATTTCATAAAACCATTCACAAGGCTTGAAACCTCTTCAACCTTTTCGAACAGTCACCAGAAAAATTCTGCAGAAAATTTAGTATTCGAGTTTCAATCGGTCGAGAGGTCCTTTCAATTGATTAAATGCTCTTTGCGATCGATCGAATAGGAATCAAATAGCGATCGAACCATCTAGAAACTCCAAGATTATTTTTCTTACTATTTCGATCGATAGAGCCAAAGTTTCGACTGATTAAAAATACTGATTTTCGAATTTTCACTTAGAAAATTTCAGAATTTGAATTTTCACTTTATGAAACCATATTTTCTAAATTCAAATATCATTATTACAACCTATCCTTGTATATACCTATATAAACAACACCGCCCAACACCACAGATCCACCATGGAGCCCAGACTATGGCCACAGATCGACCGCAACTACTCTAATTCAGACTTCCTTGTCTCAAGCCTGACCCATAAGGATCCAGCCTCGCACCGTCACCACATTGCGTGTGAACTCTTTCTAGATGTTGTAATTGGCGAGAGTTCATACCGATTGCTTTCCAGTGAAGATTAAACGCTGTTGATTGGGGGGATGACTTCTTCATCTTGGATCTTGGCCTTCACATTGTCGATCGAATCGAGCTTTCCACCTCCAAATGGATGGTCTTTACCAGTTAGGACTTTCACAAAGATCAGCTTTAACAGAAAATGGATGGATCTATGTAAGAGAAAAAGTGAGAGATTTTGATCAAAGAAAGGTGGAAGAAGACGTAGTTGATTCAATGGAGATGAAAGGGACTGGCTTGGTGGACTTGGGTTTAGTTTGAATTTGGAATTTGGCTTCTTTGGCATGAGTAAGAGAGAATAAAAGATTAATCACTGAGATAGAAGAAAAAAAAAATCATACATGTTTTTAAGTTTTTGTGAAGCTGTGGGTTTCCAAAAGAAAAAGAAAAAAAAATTGGAAAAAAAAATATTATTAAAAGCTGATGTGGTATTTTTTTTTTTTTTTCCCCATTTAAAAACTGATGTGGCCATATCAACCACTCAAATTTAGACCGATCAGCATCTAATTTAATATTTTAATATTATGCATGCCAATTGTACAAACAGTTTGTCACATAGGCATTTTTTGTTAGTAAATTAACAGTAGGGACTAAATTAAGTGCAAGTTGAAAATAGCAGGGACCAAATTGACTGCTACCAAAATGTAGGGACCAAATTGATTGTGGCCCCAAAATATAAAGACCAAAATAATGTTTTCGCATTTTTTTTTTTTATAGACACACAATATAATTCAGACATATAGTGCCTAATCTATGATGATAGTTCTTATTATCAAGTTAAGACACCAATTGGTTTTTGGACAAAAGACTTCACTAGTTAAGATAACTAGAACCCACAAAATCTACCTACAATGGCATGGTATTTAATAGTTTTGCAAAGGTCCAATGGATGTGCAATAATCATGTATAGTTTCCATCTTTCACCGACCACGATGTGTTTTAATCAAATTTCTCGTCATAACAAGGGGCAATAAAATATTGTTCTATATCAAGAGATCTGGAGTTTAGACCTCGATTACACCATAAACTAATCGATATTTTGGCTTGATAATAAAGACCAATCATTATGAATAATAGGTTAAAAGGTAAGGTTGGGAATTGGAACGAAAGATAGAAGGAAGATTAGGAATCTCCGATTCTTTTATAGTACTCCTAGTCTTTGTTTGGTACGCATAAAGAATTACTAGTCTAATTAGCTACATTATTCAGGAATGGGCTTCTTCCTATATACTCTATTTGACTAAGTTCTCTTTTTTCTTTTTCCTAAAGAGAAAGATAGAGTTTTGTTTCAAGTAATTGGGTTCCAAAGCTATGCATCGGGTCCACTCAAAAGAGATAAAAATTGAAAATACAATAGTTGTTGACAAGAATTTTGTAGTTCAACAAACACTTCAAGGTGTTTCTAACGAAAATATCTAGGATTCTATTTCTCTTCTTAATTGTTGTGACTATTATATAGATGAAAAAAAAAACATTTTTTTTGATAATTTTTTGTTGTTTAACATTTTAACTATGGTTCTAACTACTTCATTTTTTTATAATTGGAATTCTCTTTGCGTACTATAATTAGCTACCAAAAGTCTAATTCATTTTATTATTATCATAATTGCCATAGAAGGAGGAACACTTCTCTAAATCCCTAAAACCTCTTCAGGTCTTAAAGTTTCTGTGGAAGCCACTTTACTTGTGGGTATGCAAGCCTGATTCAGTTTGCAGATGTGGGCCTTTTCGAGGATTTGAACAAGCTGATTTCAAGAAAATATTGCAATGAGTAGGGTGTTGCATTTTTTTTTTTTCTTTTAGCCATAGGCTCACAAATTTCTTTGGACAATTTATCTAAGTATCTTTACAATAGATTATTAAAGCTGATTTTGCTTTTGATTATGTAATTTGAGAGGGGGAGAAGTAATTGAAATAACAACAACATATACAACGGCACACAGCAAAAAAAAAAAAAAAAAAAAAAAAAAAAAACACTTGTCCATCTAAAATAGCATAAGCCTCACAATTTGCCGAGCCAATACCAAAAATCACCTACTTTAGTTCATGTAAAATGGCATTCTAGCTACTAAAACGGACTACTTTGCAAATATACAAGAGTACTGTTCATATACAATTTTTTTTTTTAAAATTTTTATATTATACATAAAGAGAGATAAAATAAACAAAAAATTTTGTATGAGCTGATGCCGAATGTTTGCGATGAAAATGCCAAGCCATAAACCCAAGGAAAATAGCGAAAAGTTACCTTCCATGCATATAACAATACAAAGAGCAAACACTTACTTCCAACTTTAAAGTCAAGCGGAAGAAGTACCCATGTCACCAGGAAACAACAACTTGGAAAAATCTGGGTAATTCTCCAGAGGTCCAGATCTACCACTTTCCAATTCAACTACATACGTATCATGACCATCCAGATTAAATTCTTTCCACCTTGGCTGAGTCACAACTATGCAATTCCCCTTGCAGCCTGGAAGCTCAGAAGCTAACACAGAAAACGAAGAATAAACACCCAAAAACAACACCCAATCCCCCAAGCTGTTGACCTTAACCCATTTATCCCCTTCTTTGTTCAACTTAGAGACCTCAAAATAATCAATACACAAACCCTTATAGCTCTCACTGCTACTGAATCCCTCAGCATTAGGAAAAGGAAGATATGCTTCAACCACCAACAATTCACCACCTGCTTCAACTAAGTACTTCATGAACGCATCAGATCCCAAATTAGTGACCACTTTTGAATCTAAAAATTGGTCAATACTAATTGTTCTTCCTTTGGTATCAACAGCATAGAACTTGCCCTTAAAGTGAGTCACTGCTGTGCATGATGACGTGGCAGGGTGGGACCCAATAGTGATCCATTGCTGGATTCTCGAATTGAAGAAAGCCAATCCTCCACCATCTCGATGTGGGGTCACCAATGCAAAATCATTGTTTTCTGGGCCCACACACATGAGAGCAACCTTGTCAACCTCGACAACTAGACGACATATCAAATTAGGTCCATGGACTCCATACGTTGCGGTACGATGAAGAACATGTTCTTGACACAACTCAAACACTTTAAACTCTCTCAAATCCAATAACAAGTTGTCGAATCCGACTACCTTGGAGCGTGAAAGTGGATCAAGCAAGTGCATTCGACCATGTTGGTCCTGGAAAACCTTGACCAACCAGCGTTTTGGGGGAGACCCTTGTTGTTGTGATTCGATGAGATAAACGGTGTGTTCGGATAGGTCGAGACTGAGGGTGAATTCGGAGTCGTCTGTGGTGAAAATTGGAGTGTGACGGTGTTGTTTGGGTGGAAGAGAAATAGAGGAGCGCCATGAAGAGCAAATGGAGCGGAGGCGGAGGAGATCGATGCGGGTCTCGAGGCGTTTGGCTATTAAGTGTAAGAGATCTCGGGGGAGCTGAGACCAATCCGCCATGGAAAATCACAAAACTCGGTGAAGGTTCACTAACAAAGCTATGAAATACAAAGTGTTGAAATGGGTCACTTATACTCACTTTTGTTAAGTGAGAAGGGTGGTCTTACAAGTTAGTACTATTAAGTCAAGGAAACCAATAAGTCCACTCTCACAACTTTTTCACAGTTATTCTAAATTTAAAAAAAGAAAAAGAAAAAGGAAGATATTGGAGATATATTTTTTGTGATTGGCTTAAATAAAAGTATTATTGTGGGTGTCATCAAGTCTTGCTATTCAAGTATACGTCTTGGGTCCAATGCACTGGACTAGATAAATATGATGCAGATATGCGTCTGAAAGTTATAACATATTCAAATCCTATTGAGATCAGTGCATATAATATTAAACTCATGCGTTGCTCATGGCTCAGGAGTACTGTATGTTCTTCTTTACGAGGTGATACAAGAAAAATGATGTTACTTCAATTATAATAAATCACATGAATAATTATAAAAAGTATTGTATTATATCCCTGATAGTATTACTCTAAGAAATATGCTAAAATTATTGATAATAAATATGATTGATGACACATCACAAACCTATATATAAATTATAATGAATATATATAATAAAATTGATACATCAATTTATAATTCTCATGTAACAAAATTTACCGAATTCATAGCATCATAGGCTAAAAATGAATATTCTAGATTTTGCACAAATATATAGACCACTTTACAGAACATCACATGCTTTTCAGCCATAACAAAAGTCTAAAGAGAAAACGAAGAAAAAAGGGCTTAACAAAAGATGCAATGAACATTAAAAAAAAAAAAAAAAAAAAAAAAAAAAAAAAAAAAAAAAGGAAATGAAAATCTGAGTACATATTTGTCGTATATAATTGTAGTATATGTGAAAAGAAGAGTCTCGAGCTGTGAGAAAGTGCTTGCACATGGGGTTCGAGTTGGCAAAGCTTTCTGAGGTGTTCTTACTTCCTAATGTGTACAACATGCTTTACACCTAGTCCCATTGCACTCACACCGCGCGCCCTTAGAAATTTAATTCAACTTTTTTAAAGATGTTAACTTTTTTAATAAAGAAAAAGACATACTAAGAAAAATTATTGAAATTGTGTTCCTTAGCTTCTAAGGGTGTAGACTTGTCAATATAAAATAGTAAACAACCAACTCGAACAAGAAAAGACTCATTTGAGCACATGGAGATTAAAGGCAGCTCATGGGCTGAGCTTGGGGATCTCACGTTTTGTAGGCTTGGGACAAAATTTTTGTAATCACAAATTCACAATGATCTTCTTCTTCTTTCTTTTTTTAGTAAAAAAATTCCAGTTAAACAAGAGAACGAAAAAATAAAGCCTTAAACAGAGCCATCCTAGAGGATGGCCTCCACTACCTCACTAGGAAAAGACTATGGCTAAATCCATCCATTAACATTACACTATTATCACAGTGAGATGCCCACATAAGAAAAATAGAGATGCAAATAAAAATATCCACAATATATATATATATATATATATAGAGAGAGAGAGAGAGAGAGAGAGAGAGAGAGAGGCAACATACAAAAAATGAAGCAAGTCAACTAAAAGTTAAAATACTATACTCATATATTTCATGTGTTATCCATACTTCACTCATACATTTTATATATTTTTGCAAATTTCAATAAGGGTGGGGGGGTGGAAACTGTGTACAAATTTGGCAACAACAAGCATCACGAAAGCAACAAATTGGTTGCCCTTGTGTGCTTCTGATAAAAGCTAAGAATGCCATTAATATGATCGTAAAAGCCTTAACAACAAATTGTTTGTAGCCTTCCATTAACACTTACTATTGAAATTCTTCAGATGGTAAGTGTTAATCGTCTTCAGTTATAGAATGAAAGATATGTAACTTTTTGATAGAAAAATATGGAATCGGCACAACTAATTGAAAATACTTGTGTTCATAAATAGGTGACATATTAAATTTGATATGGAAACTCTTGCGAACACACTAAAGAGCACATTTATTGAATTTCAGTTTTTCCACCCTTATTGAAGAGTTTAATGAATGTTTCCTCTCTCTCTCCACATAAATTGTTATTTATTAGTTAGTTAACGCTAACCATTTCTTATATAGATATCTAGCATTTTATACTCATGTAAGTTGCATGTGACTTTTAATTAAATTGGAGGATTAAGAACTGGAAAAGGGTTCAATTCTCGGTTTTTTCTAGTTGAACCAATGGTTTTTATTGGACCAGTTTAGGGTCCAATTATCATTTGAACTAGCTAGTCCAATCTAGTTTTTAAAAGCATACAATAAACCACTAGACCTACCCCACTAAAAATTGAAATGATTATATTCAGCAAGGAGAGATACTTTCCTATACTCACCCATAATTCAGTTATATTTCTATGTAGTTTAGCAATATGGAAATTTGGATTAGTTGAGTTGAGGAAGTTCACAAAAAAGCACTAAAGAGAACAATACAGGCATCAGAAAAGAAGGTTGGCAACTAATAATGTTAGGTGTTTCCAAAGAGTATTAAATCGTTGATCAAGAGTTCCTCGATGACCAACAGAATTCGTGCTTCAAATGCATTACAACAAAATGTATTTTCAATGATGAATTTTAGTGACGAAAATTTTTTTGTCACAAAAAAGTACCATATAGTGAAGAAATTTATATTTCATCGCTATTTATAAAAAAAAAAAAATCAGTAACATTTAGCGAAGTAAATTAGATTTCGTCGCTATATATTGTGCTGAATTAAAGGCGCCAAACGAAAGCATAGGCGGGAAACTAAATTCATCTATAGCGACGAATTTGTTTGTAGCTAAAAGTGTAAGTTTTTTGCGACAAAAACTTTCGTCGCTAAAGGTGTTGATGGTCACACTATTAGTGATGAAACCAATTTCATTGCTAAATGTGAGAAATAGCGACGAAAAGAAGTCATCGCTGAAACTAAGGTTGTATTTTTTGTAACGCTATCAGTGACGAAACCCGATTTCGTCGTTATAGGTATGCAACAGTGACAAATCCGATTTCGTCACTACAAAGTTGTACATATACCATCAGGTCTCTTATTTCTTTTCTTCTTCTTTTTTCCTCATTCCCACAAACCCATTACCCATCTCTTTCCCTCACTCTCTCCCTCACCTAGCCCGCCGACGAGCCCACCGCCGCCAACCCTCCCTCTCTCCTTTGCCCCTCCCTCTCTCCTCCACCACCACCCCTCCATTCTTTCCCCTTTCCCTCCCCCTTTTCCTCCACTACATCCCCTTTTCCTTCCCTCTATCTCCCCTTTTCCCTTACCTTCTCCTTCCACTGATTTGAACAATGTAAATTGTTATTTTTTATTTTTTTGTAAACTTTGGTTTGGATTTGTTTAAATGATATGGGTTTTGAGTAATTTTAAGATTTGTAAGTGTAAGTATGAATTTATAGTATTTAGTTACTTGTAATGGGTTTTGTGTTAGTGTTGAAATGGGTCACTTACTCGCTTTTGTTAGGTGAGAAGGGTGGTCTTATAAGTTAGAACTATTAAGTAAAGGAAACAAACAAGTCCACTCACACAAATTTTTCACAGTTATTCTAAATTAAAAAAAAAAAAAAAAAAAGAAAGGAGGAGGAAGATGTTGGAGATATATTTTTTGTGATTGGCTTAAATAAAAGTATTATTATGGGTGTCATCAAGTCTTGCTATTCAAGTATACGACTTGGTCCAATGCACTAGACTAGATAATTATGATGCGGATATGTATCTGAAAGGTATCATGGGTTCAAATCCTATCGAGATCAGTGCATAGTAATATTGAACTCATCCGTTGCTCAAGGATCAGGAATACTGTATGATCTTCTTTACAAGGCAAAAATGATGTTACTTTAATTATAATAAATCACATAAATGATTATGAAAAGTATTGTATTATATCCCTAATAGTATTACTCTAAGAAATATGCTAAAATTATTAGTAACTAGTTGCAGATCGGCGCATTGCGCGTCATAATTTTTTAAGTAAAATACTATTTTAGTCCCTAAACTTTATAAAGAGTTTTTTTTTTTTTTTTTTTAAAGTAGTTTTATCACATTTTTCATTATCTTGTCTATAACGTTTTTTTACCATTATCATATATTTATTAGTGGATAGTTTTTTTTTTTTTTTTTGAGAGAATTTCAACCTTTGGTGTCCGCTCTTGATAATAACTATTTATCATCAGACCAAGACACCACTGTGTAGCCATCTCTATTTTATTTCTTATTCCTCTTGACTACCTTTTTATTTTTCAAATAACGGTTATTAATTGATGTTTGATTTTATTTCTTCTTCTTTTTTTCCTTCATTTATTCGTTATTACTTTGTGTATTCCCTTGCTAGTTGTAAATTTTATGGTTATCAATAATTAATGAATATCATGGATGGCTTATATAGGTATAGATGTAGTTATGCTAGTGGTATATCAAAAGTTCTTTTTTTTTTTTTTTTTTCCTTTTGAATTTTCAAGGAAATATGAAAGACATTTCTCTAGTTTGATCTCAATCAATTAAGATATCCATAATATATTAATGGAAGTAATAATGAGCCTTAAATTTTCTTTTTAATGTATGAAGTGGTTAGGTTAGTGGTATGTCAAAGTTTTTATAAAAAAAAATTAAAAATAATTCAAAGGAAATGTAAAAGGCCTTTTTTTGAAAAATAAATTGTGACTTTTTGAATTGTAAAAATATAATTTTTTTAATTACCTTATTTATAGAATTCATTATTAAGTTATAAACATTTAAGTTAAAGTAGCTGAATATATAAATGCAAAATTATATGTAAAGTTACAATTGCACAATATAAATATGTATAGATAATTTTTTTTTTTTCATGAATCATTATTTCATTTTTTACTTATAAATATCTAAACTAAAGTTTTTTTTTTTTGAAAAAAATATATAAATTAAAATAGATGAATGGTAAAGGAAGGTAGGTTTGTGTTTAGCAATTTTTTAGTTTGTGCTACATAATTTAATAATATGGAGGATGCGACTGGATTTAAATATTGAATAAAATCATATGGGAAGAAAAAAGAGTAAAAATAAAATATATAACAATAAACATCAAATTATCCAAGTCATTCTATGTAATATAATAACATTATATTATTATATACTATATGTATAATGCAGTAGTATAATATTTAATCAAAGAGAATATAAAAGATAACAACTTAAAACGCAAAACTAAATCGCATCAACCCAAAGTAAAATTTTAATTAACACAAAAATTCATCAACCTAAATAATTGATGCAATAAAAAAATCAAACAAAAAATGAAAAACAAATTGAGAGAGAGAGAGAGAGAGAGAGAGAGAGAAGTAACATTTTTTGTGTGAGAAAACTATGCATAGAATGAAAAAGAAAACTTTAAATTTATAGTAAGTTGTTGAGAATAAGATGGATCAAAATAAAGGAAGATAAAAAAGTAGAGAAAGAATGATATTAAGGTAGAAAGTAGTGGGGAGATGAAGAGGTAAAAGGGAGAGAGAGTTTTTAAGAACTAATAATAAAAATAAAGGTTAAAAGATATTTTAATTTTTAAATAATGGAGTTTTTAAGTCACCTTAAATGGTAAATTGTTTTAAATATATATATATATATATATATATAAGAAAAATTGGAAACAAAAAATGATGACATGGCTGCAATGTAGTTCAATGTGAGCGTAATAACATTAAATGCTACGCTTCGACTTTTAGTAATATATACAGATATAGATGAATATGATTGATGACAAATCACAAACCTATATATAAATTATAATAAATATATATAATAAAATTTGATACATCAATTCATAATTCTCATTTAATAAAATTTGTGGTATTCATACCATCATAAGCTAAAAATGAATATTCTAGATTTTGCACAAATATATATACCACTTTACATAACATAACATGCTTTTCAGCCATAACAAAAGTCTAAAGAGAAAACGAAGAAAAGAAGGCTTAACAAAAGATGCAATGAACATTAAAAAAAGAAAAAGAAAATCTGAGTACATATTTGTCGTATAATATTGTAGTATATGTGAAAAGAAGAGTCTCGAGCCGTGAGAAAGTGAAGGTTACACATGGGGTTCGAGTTGGCAAAGCTTTCTGAGGTGTTCTTACTTCCTAATGTGTACAACATGCTTTACACCTAGTCCCATTGCACTCATACCGCCCCATCTTCTTTCTCCACCTTAGAAAATTTAATTCAACTTTTTTAAAGATGTTAACTTTTTTAATAAATAAAAAGACATATTATGAAAAATTATTAAAATTGTGTTCGTTCCTTAGCTTCTAAGGATGTAGACTTGTCAATATAAAATAGTAAACAACCAACTCGAACAAGAACTCATTTGAGCACATGGAGTTTAAAGGCAGCTCATGGGGCTGAGCTTGGAGATCTCACGTTTTGTAGGCTTGGGACAAAAATTTTGTAACCACAAATTCACAGTGATCTTCTTCTTCTTTCTTTTTTAGTAACAAAATTCCATTTAAACAAGAGAACGAAAAAATAAAGCCTTAAACAGAGCCATCCTAGAGGATGGCCTCCACTACCTCACTAGGAAAAGACTATGGCTAAATCCATCCATTAACATTACACTATTATCACAGTGAGATGCCCACATAAGAAAAATAGAGATGCAAATAAAAAAATCCACAAATATATATATATATATATAGAGAGAGAGAGAGAGAGAGAGAGAGAGAGAGAGAGAGGCAACATACAAAAAATGAAGCAAATCAACCAAAAGTTAAAATGCTATACTCATATATTTCATATGTTATTCATACTTCACTCATACATTTTATATGTTTTTGCAAATTTCAATGAGGGTGGCCGTGGTCTGGCCCATGCGGACAAATTTGGCAGCAACAAGCATCACGAAAGCAACAAATTGGTTGCCCTTGTGTGCTTCCGATAAAAGCTAAGAATGCCATTAATACGATCATAAAAGCCTTCACAACAAATTGTTTGTAGCCTTCCATTAACACTTACACTTGAAATTCTTCGGATAGCAAGTGTTAATCGTCTTCAAATGTAGAATGAATGATATGTAACTTTTAGATAGAAAAATATGGAATCGGCACAACTAATTGAAAATACTTGTGTTCATAAATGGTTGAAATATAAAATTTGATATGGAAACTCTTGCGAACACACTAAAGGGCTCATTTATTGAATTTCAGTTTTTCCACCCTTATTGAAGAGTTTAATGAACGTTTCCCGTTCTCTCTCCACATAAATTGTTATTTGTTAGTTAGTTAACGCTAACCATTTCTTATATAGAAGTTTTCAGCATTTTAAACTCATGTAAGTTGCATGTGACTTTTAATGAAATTGGAGGGTCAAGAAAAGGAAAAGGGTTCGGTTCCCAGTTTTTACCAGTTGAACCAATGGTTTTTATTGGACTGGTTTAGGGTCCAGTTATTATTTGAACTAGCTAATCCAATTCAGTTTTTAAAAGCATACAATAAACCACTAGACCTACCCTACTAAAAATTGAAATGATTATATTTAGCAAGGAGAGATAATTTCCTATCCTCACCCATAATTCAGATACATTTCCATGTAGTTTAGCAATATGGAAATTTGGATTAGTTGAGTTGAGGAAGTTCACATAAAAAGCACTAAAGAGAACAAGACAGGCATCAGAAAAGAAGGTTGGCAAATAATAATGTTAGGTGTTTCCAAAGAGTATTAAATCATTGATCAAGTGTTCCTTGATGACAAACGGAACTCGTGCTTCAAATGGTTTGGTTACAACTAATTTAGGAATGTATCCATAAGTATTAAAAACTTATCAATGCTTCCAAGCAATGTCTTAAGGAATGTATCCATGAGATAAAACCCGACAAAAGGCCTTATCTAAAAAGGAAATCAATATTACTTGTCTTCCACATTTGCTTAATAAGAAAGAACACATTTGTGAGCATCTCTAAGGCTCCGTTTGGGAGTTTATAAAGGAATGGAATAGAATGGAATAGAATGATCCTAAGGGAATGGAATGTATTTAAGTAAGGGAAATGAATGGAAAAGAATGGAATGAAATGAAATTAAGTAACCTTGATTGGATGTTTTAAAATGAAGGAATGGAAAGAAATGAAAATGAATAGAATGTAAGTAATCTTGTTTGGGAGTAACATGAAGGGAATGGAATGGAATCATTTTATGACAATATTACTATTAAACCCCTATTTTAAAATAAAAGGTTGAATATATAAGGGTATTTTGGGAGTTTTAGTAAAAATTTCATTAAACCTAAATCCATTCTCTCCCATTCCTTCCAATTTTGAGGGGAACAAAAATTTGAGGTTTTGAGAGAAAAGTGAGGAATGAGCATTCCCTCATAACCATTCCATTCCTTTCCACTTAAACTCCCAAACAAGGGAATGGACCTTCCATTCCCTCCATTAAAACTCCCAAACAAAAGGAGGGAAGAATATTCTAAAAATATTCTTTTTATTCCTTTCTATTCCATTCCCTCCTCCCATTTAATCATGATTATGAGTCATAGCTAAATTTACCTTGTGATTTTAGCAATATCTTTGTAGAAAATTAGAAATGCCTTATTTGAAAAGAAATTAAGATTACTTGTCTTCTATGTATGCTCAAAAAAGAAAATATTTGTGAGCATTTGCAAATTGTAATAATTAATAGTTGTGTCTTAGATAAATTTAGCAAATTTTCCTAGTAATATCTTTGTAAAATTTCAAGAATTAATGAAAATATGGATGTTTAATAGTTGTTGCATGATTGGTTGGGTTTGCTTACCAAAAAAAAAAAAAAAAGAGGGTTCACAAGAGATGGGAAGAATGATAATATCTAAAAGAGTTGTGCACATCGTACACTAATAATTATGAAGAATATATTTCATAATATTTAAAAATAGATGCCTTGTAGGAAGCATTTATATCTTTATGCCTATATAAACTCAATATCTAAAGGGCTCTAAGTCAATTTTCAATATAAGAAAAGCGATTTTGTGAGGATATAACAATTGTGATGGAGTATCTCTTTTTATTGAAAATGTTCATTTTTGTGATGAGCTATCCAGTTATCAACGAGATATTTGGGTTTAATAATCTTTGTGTCAATGATACTAATGGCCAAAAAAAAAAGAAAAAAAAAAAGATCATTATTCATGATAGAATATCAAGAGTGTCTCCTATAATATGGTTATCATACCATCAACGGGTAATTGATTATGTTTTAAAATGTCTCTTCTGGCCTTTATTCTCGTATGAAAATTACTGATTGATATATTTTTATTTTTAGTTCTTGATCCATACTTTCCAAATTATATCTAATCGTAATTGGTTATTCCTTGAAGGTTGGAGGAGCACCTATGCCTCTCATGTTCAGGCAACTTGGAGAAGAAAACCAGTACGAGAAACAATTGCTAATTAAATAATAGAAACAAATATTGTAATGAAAAAAAATGGGTTGTCTTAATATTATTGAGGCCTTTTGTTCAACACCAGTGTGGCACTACTTCGCTGGGTATTTTATTTTTCTTTTTCAGCTTTTCGTCCTTTATTATGAAGACTTTATTGGTGGACAAATTAGCATTTCAAGCATCTGATAAAATAATTACTTTTTTTTTTTATAGATACAAAATAGAATTCAGACCTATAATGTCTACTCTGTGATAATTGTTCTTATTATTAAGCTAAGACACTAGTTGATTTTTAGACAAAAAACTACACCAATTAAGCTAACTATGACTCACAAGTCCTACCTACTATATATGGCATGGTTTTAATAGTTTTGCAAAGGTCCAATAGATGTGCAATAATCGTGAATAATTTCCATCTTTCACCTATGTTGAGTTAAAATGAATTGACGCATTGCAAATTAATTAATTACCCAAGTTAATTAATTAGTCAAATTACATGCAATAGCGTGGTAGTTCAAACAAATCACCAAATAATTAAATTCAGCGGAAATTAAATTTGATATTGGTGATTTGTTTACGAATGGGGAAAACGACAAAGGCAAAACCTTACCGGGTTAATTTAAAGTCACCACTCCCGAGAATCCATTATTATTAATCACAAGCGATTACAAGTATAAGAAATCTTACCAAACCATTTAGCCTATTCCAAAATACCAACCTACAGTTGAATCCTTACCCCAATACCCAATTGGACTTGTATTGTAGCGGCAATCTCTCCGTTCAATGCATGAATCCCAGTACGTGACTAACCAATGATGCACAGATCTCAGTACGTGACTAACACACCAACTTGAGTAAGAAGAATGTTGGCTGCAAAGTTCTTCAGTTCATCAACATAAAAATCAGGAAGCTCCTTAGTCAGAAAATCCTTGGCACAAAGACGCAGTAGCTTTTACAGAAAAAATGATGAACTAGGTCACAATATGCTTGTATTCGCTTGGCATACACTTTGCATAGTCTGTGCATAATGCGACGGCCATTAAAATAAGCCTTATATATGTTTAGGGTTGTGAAAAAAGAAACCCTATGCAAATACATAAGCATATGCGTGTAATCAGGTTTGAAAAGTCTGATTTCGTAATTCTTGACAGATACAGTTTGTGTCGAGTTTTTGTTGAGTTTCAACATTAAATCTCGATAAAAAGAATTCTGTTGAGACTTCTGTCGAGCTTTAATGAACAACGCTTCCTTCACTTGTTTCTTGATTAGACTTGCATGGCTTCAATACTCAACTTGAACACTTGTTTTTTGAAGTACTAAACCCATCTTAAATCTACCTAATTATAAGTAAAGTGCGTTTTGTCAAATGATTTGCCAATTACATAAATATGTCCCTAACAACCTACCACAATGTGTTTTAATCAAATTTATTGTCATAACAAGGGGCAATGAAATATTGTTCTATATCATCCCAATTGTTTGTGTTTCACTTTATAAGTTATATTTTTCCAATTACAACTTGTCACGTATTATTATTCTTTTTTATATAAATAAAATCAACAATTTTTTTTTTAATTTAAAAAAGAAAAATCGGCAAGTGTTTTGTAACTCAATTAATTGGCACTTTCTTATGTATCCATGACATCAAGGTTCAAATTCCCCCTTCTCATCGTAATTAACTAACTAACTAAAATAAAAGGTGAAACATATTGCATTATCCAATTAGTGAAGTATAAAATGAAACAATAAGAGTGGGATAAATGGTTCTCATTCATCCTTGAGGATACTTATTTATCTCATGCTCTCAAGTCAATTTATAGTAAAATTTTTGTTACTTAAATTATTACAAAATTTGTTACACATGTTAACCTACTTTTAACAATTTTATCACAATTATTTTTTCTAGAATTCATTATTGTTCCACTTCGGTTCATTGTGGTTCACTTCAATCCATTGGGTCTACTATGATCCAATTTGGTCCTCGACATGTAAGGCCCATCTTGGGTGCCGAGTATTGAATTTGAAGCTAATTATTGGACCCAAACACTCTTGAAACTCCAGTCATATGACTGATATCTATTGCATGACAAGATAAAAGAAACATGAGATGGAGAAACAAAAATAGGAGCAGTAAATGAATTTAATTTCTCTGCTTTCTTTCTTTTGTTTTCCTGGTCTTTTTTGTTTTTTGGATAGGTAAGATAAAATTTCATTTAAAAAAGACTATTACAAGGAAAAAGAACATGAGGTAGCCAAGAAAGTACAGTAAAGACTCAAAACTATGTACAAGAATCTGTTTTCCTAGTCCTCTTCAACTGCAACAGCACATTATCAAAAACAAAATCAGCTATAATATTTTAACTGTACATCATTCAAAGAAATTCATAAGCCAAGCACGCCACATGGTGTAAGTGTCTCCCAATTTTTAATTAGGATCAGTATGTCATTAACATGGTTCAACTCTGTTGGTCAAGATACAATCTTTAGGAGTCATTATATACACACCCTTTTTTGCCTACTATACTACTCCATCTGCAATTGTGTCCCCCATAAAGCCATCCCAGCAAGATGTTTAGATCAAGTTCCTCTTCTTGCTTGAGCCACCAAGCACTTTCACTTCACTCTGCAAAGGAAAAGATATTTCCTTGCTTATGAATAAATTACTTGTTGAAATAACATATCCAAATCAAATCACACATTGAAATTCTGTATTTGTTACGACCATTGGAATTCAAAAACTCATCTAAGACAGCAACGGTCAGCCTCCCTCAAGAGACACATAAGAGAGGCTAAAATATATCAGTTTAATTAGAGTTCAAAAGTAAAAATAATTCTGCTGCAGCAGTTGCAGATTGGATATAAAGAACAGTAAATGCAAACTAGGATAATCAGATTGGCAGTATTTTCAATTTTATTCAGCTCTGTTATTTTCAAGTTGTTAATGCTTTCAAGCAAGGATAGTCTAGGTACTTTTTGGGAAATAGGTTAAATCTTGTGAGACCTAACAAAAACTTCTATACATCAGTAAGACCTAACAAAAACTTCTATGCACCAAGGGTTGGTCCACCTCTGATTTTATGTTTTAAATTCCACTTTCTGGCACCACTGACAACAATTAACTTAAGCTATTCAGGCTAAAAAATAATAGGCATGGAAATATCCTCAGCAATTTTTTCTTCAACCTCCTTCAACAATATTTGAAACGACTACAATTCTTCTCAACTATAAGTCACAGCTAGCTGATGGCAATGCTTATTTCGCAGAATCAAAAAGGACTGAGGATCTCTGTAGCCTCAAGAATAGCTACTCATGACACCTGTGCTTGGAAGCTGCCAATCAACTAGATAGTAGTCAACAAGGTCTTCTTGGTAAAATAATTCAGAAGAATGCAATATTTAACAAAAATATGTTGGAGAAACAACAATGGGAGCACTAAATGAATTAAATTTCTCTTATTTCTTTCTTTTGTTTTCCTGGTCTTCTTCCAACTGCAACAGCTCATTATCAAAAGCAAAAGCAGCTATAATATTTTAACTGTAACATTCAAAGAAATTCGTGAGCCAGGCGCACCACATGGTGTGAGTATCTTCCAAATTTGAACTCTGTTGGTCAAGATATCTTTAGGAGCCATTAGATTTGAGCTCTCTCTTGCCTACTACACTACTCCATCTGTGATTGTATTTCCCACAAAACCATCTCAGAAGATCAAGTTCCTCTTCTTGCTTGACCCACCAGGCACTTTCACTACAATCTGCAAAAGAAAAGATATTTACTTGCTTATGAATAAATTACTTGTTGAAATAACACATCCAAATCAAACCACACTTTGAAACTCTTTATTTGTTAAGACCGTTGGAATTCAAAAGCTCAGCTCAGACAGCAAGGGTCAGCCACACACAAGACACAGCATGACAGAGGCTAAAGTTTATCAGTTTAATTAGATTTCAGAAGTAAAAATAACACTGCAGCAGCAGTTGCAGATTCGACATAAACAGCAGTCGATGCAGACTAGGATAATCAATTGACAATATTTTCAATTTTATTCAGCTTTGTTATTTTCAAGTTGTATCCACAGTATATACTAAATTGGGAATTAAATGTTTTGTCTCCACAGCAATTACTAAACTGGGCATTGATTTTTTTTTTTTTTTTTTTTTGTGGGGGGGTTGTGTGGGGAGGGGGGGGGGGATATATTATTTCTGTATCAGCATGCACATATGCACTCAAGAACAACCATTTAATATATGCTGATGGCATATGGTGGTCCACTGAAAGGATCAAGCATTTCAAAAGTCACCAACAATTTAAAGGTCCTTGCTAGACAGGAACATGGAACATAATTTTGTCCAAGTTGCCTGGCTCAATATTATAATAACTTGGGAGTCTTAAGTAACTCTAACAAGTTTAATAACCAATTAAGGAAAAAATCATGCACTGATCAAACTCCTTCATGTCAAAGGCAAAACAAGTACAATGAAATTTTTGAACCCAAAATAGTCATGAGTTAAGAAGCATTAATGGCTCTAGATCATAACAGTTATCAAGCTATTTGGAAATTTACCTCATAGGGCCACAGAACCAAGAAAATAATCTTCACTTTACAAGCGCAGATCTTCGAATTCATTTTGCACCTGTTGCAGTCCCCAAATTAGCACTTCACACACCATGCTATAATGATAAGGGAATATTTATGAATGAGATAAGAAAAGAAAAAAAATCACATATATACTGTTTAAGGGCAATGTAACAAATAAAATCATGATTGTACACCAACTTATTAAATAAGCGGCCACTCAAAATTGTACAGCCCAACAGGAAATTCGCTGGATTTAAATGTAGCAAAAATCTTAATGAACAATTAACTAAAGTTCTTCAGGTTTAAAAATAATGGGCATAGAAATATCCTCTCAATGATTTTTTTCTTCAACCTCCACCAACCATATTTGAAACCATTACCATGGGTGTGGCCTATGGAGAAGCATTAATGACGGGTGGGAGAACTTTTCTAAGCATCTGTCCTTTGTAGTGGGCGAAGGCACTTGTATTCGTTTTTGGCTTGATAGGTGGATTGGTGATAATACTCTAAAAAATCTCTATCCTGAGCTCTATGTGTGTTCAGCGGTCAAGGATGCTTACATCTCTGAGGTCTTGCGGATTCCAGAAGGGGGTACTACTAGAGTGTGGAATTTAAGGTTTTATAGGGCTTTTGAAGATTGGGAGTTGGCTGGTTTTTATTCTTTGCTTCAGCTGATCCAAACTCGTATTCCTCGGGGTGAGAGGAGGGATACTCTTTGCTGGCGATTAAAAGGTGATGGCAATTTTGACACCAGGTCTTACTATCTTGCGATTCGGGGTGCTGCGAATTCTCTGTTTCCTTGGAAGGGGATTTGGAAACCTAAGATTCCTAAGCGCGTGACTTTCTTTTTGTGGACAGCTGCTCACGGTCGAATCCTCACATTGGATAATCTAATGATTAAGGGCCGCCCCTTGGCTAATTGGTGTTGTATGTGTTGTCGTGATGGGGAGTCGGTTGACCACCTTCTTCTTCATTGCCCCGTTACTCATTCCCTATGGTCTTCTATGCTTCAGGCTTTCAGTGTCCATTGGGTTATGCCAGGTTCAGTGGCAGGTTTGTTTTCTTGTTGGTATCAGTGGTTTGGGAAGCATAATTCGAACATTTGGAATTTGGTTCCTGGGTGTTTAATGTGAATTGTGTGGATGGAACGAAATCGTCGTTCTTTTGAGGACAAGGAGAAGACGTTGGATGAGTTAAAGGTTTTAAGTCATCGCAATCTTTTGGAGTGGTCTCGTTGTTGAGGTTTTACTGATTGTTCTTCTCTCTCTGAGTTTATGTCTTCTCTTAGCTTAGTTTCCTAATTTTCCGCTTTGTTTTCCTTCTTGTTGTTCATCATCATGAACTCCTTGTTCTTTTCTCTTTCCTTTTTTCATTAATAATATTTCTCTGATTACTTATCAAAAAAAAATAGACCTTATTCTATGCTCTAAGTGGAAGTATTGCAAACTAGCAAATGGCAATGCTTATTTCTCAGCATCAAAAGGGACTAGGATCTCTGGTGCCTCAAGAATAGCCGCTCATGACACCTGTGCTTGGAGGTTGCTAATCCACTAGATAATAGTCAACAAGGCCTTGCAGATCCTTGAATGGCAGATCTTCAAATCAAAAGGATCAGGAACACATGCATCAAATAAGTTTTCTTGGGGTTACAGTACTTGATCCTGGGACCAGAATTGAGGGACGACATCATCAATGTGCTCAATTACCTAAGGTATCTCTGGTACTGCACTATTTTACTGGAAGATCTTTCCCAAGTAAGAATCATTTACCTATAAATGTTTTCTCTCATGCATAATAAACACACCCATGTTCGGCTAGACGTGTACAACAAAGTCGAGTAATATATTCTTATTTTACTCGAATCTATTGACCATTTGCTTCTCAATTTCTCTGTGGCAACAGATATATGGTCCTTTGTTTTTCTCTTTGTTTGGGTTGGCCTGAGTGATGCCCAAATCTGTGATTAATCTATTGGAATGGTAGGAGGGTCGCTTTAAGCATGATAGAGGTGCCAAGGTGTGGCAAGCTATTCTTTTGGGCGTAATGTGGAATCTATGGTATGAGAGGAATAGACAGGTTTTTGACGGAGTTGAACTTCCCGCCTATGTAATCAAGGAGCATATTTTGTGGACTTTATTTGATTGGATGCAGGCTCTAGGTGGCATCCCTTCCATGTCTTTTGTTGATTCTCTTACCTTTTGTGTTGTATTCTTTTAGTAGGGCTAGTACGCACACTGTGTCTTTCCCTCTTTTTTCTGATAAAGTACTTATCAAAAAAAAAAAATCTTATTTTACTAGGCTTTGATGAGTATCTATAATTGACCCTGGTTACATGTTAAAATTCTCACAAAAAAGCCAATTCTCAAAAAGATAATCATTTGGGGAGAGTCATTATCTTGAAACAATAAAAAACAAAGTTTAACCTATGTAGCACTTTCATAGATTAGAACCAACAATTGTTCACTGCAAACAGACCTATTACTGTGAACCCCACCTTGAAGAAGGAAGAAGAGACTCAAGAAGCAACAGCAGCCCTGTTCCTTATATCATTTCCCTAACTACATTGATTAATAGAAGAGGTGAAAGTCACAAGGGCATTATCACAGCCCTCAAGGCTAGAGACAACAGTCACAAAGGGAAAGGGTCCTCTTTGAAGGGTGACATACTATTGTACTAGGGAAGGATTTTTGTGGGGCAAGACTCGGCTTTGAATTCAAAAGTAAATCCTGCAGCACATTCATGACAATCCTATTGCTGGACATTCAAGGTTTCAAAAGACTCTTCAAAGATTAAAGAGGGATTTCTATTGGAATGGAATAAAGCATGACATTAAACAACATTTGAGGGAATCTGATACTTGTCAAAGGTAAAAAATTGTGAACACAGCACCCATGGGGATGCCACAGGCCCACAGCCCTTGTCCAACCAGAGTGGCCTTGGGTGGATGTTCCCACGGACTTCATAGAAGGCCTACTAATGTCCTACAACTTTGATGTGACCTTTGTGATAGTTGGACAGGTTAACCAAGATGCCGACTCTTACCTCTCACACACCCTACACTGCTTCTAAGGTAGCCTTATTATCCATGCAAAATGACTTCAAATTGCATGGATTACCAAGATCCATAGTCAGTGAAAGGGATTCTAGTATTCTACCTTCATTGGAGTTGTTCAAGCTGCAGGGTGCTGTCATTGCAATGTCTACTGCCTATCATCCACAAACAGATGGGCAAACTGAAATAATTAACAAGGGACTGGAGGATTATCTAAGATGCTATGCTGGTGAACATCCCAAGCAATGGTCAACATGGCTCCCCTTTTCAGAGTTTTGGTACAACACCAACTTCCACGCTTCAACAAAGGCCAAGTTGTAGATGCACATTTGACAACCAGGGAGGCTATTCTCAATCATCTCTATTGTAATATTGTAGCAGCATAGGAGAGGATCAAATTACAAGTTGACAAGAAAAGAACAGATAGAGAGTGTTTTGTGGATGATTGGGTGTTCCTTAGGTTAGTGCCCTATAAGCATAAATCACTAGCAACTAGAAGTAATCTCAAGCTCTCTCCTACGTTCTTTAGACCTTTCAAAGTAATCCAAAAAGTAGGAGAAGTGCCTTATAAGCTGGACTTACCATTTCACTCCAAGCCTAAAGCTATTTTGCAAAGGAGAAAGAAGAAATTACGGGATCAGGCAGTCAGTGCAGTTTTGATCCAGTGGCAAGGCACTCAAGAAGAAGATGCAACTTAAAAAATTCATCGCAATGCTCAACAGCAATATCCTGACCTTGCGGGCAATGTGCTTTAAAAGAGGTAGTGTCATGAGCCTGGCATAAGCTCATGAGTAATCCATGTGCAACCTTGACTAGTGCACGATTAACTACTTGACAAGTGACTAGTCAGTTGATAAGCTGTTAAGTGATAGTTTAACCTATGCAACTAATAGTAAGTTAAGAAGTTAGAGGTTGTTAGGTCAGTTAGTTAGTCGTTCTTTAGCCTCAATTGGCCAATGCTTTGTATAAGCATTCCCTATAAATACCTGTAGCCTTTGTAAACTGCCATAATGTTGAATAATGCACATTCCTTTACTTTCTTTCTAGATTCTCTTCTCTCAATCTGTTTCTCTTATTATGACTACCTCAAAACTAGCCTTTTCATTTCTATTTCCTAACACTTTCCCACAAACACTTTGCATCCTAAACACTTAATCCCATTAAAGCTTTGCATGACTAATGGATTCACAAAATAAGCATGAAAATGAATACGAAAAGAGTACCATGTGAACCAAATTAAAGAAGTAAAGATTTCATTACACTTAGAAAAATACTTACTCCCAACGTTGTTGATGCAACCCAAGCAGGAGGAGGCCAAAACAGCTTCGAATATTCTGGATAATCCCCCAAAGGTTTAATACTTCCATTATCTAAATCACATACACCTATTTCCCTATTCCTGAAAACCTCATCACTGCTACCACCTTCTTCGCAGTTCCTATTGAAGTTACCCGTGAAAAATATGCAATTCCCTTTACAACCCGACAACACTGAAGCCGGGGCAGAAAATGTGCAATTGTCTCCCAAAAACAACACCCGATCCCCCAAACTCTTCACCTCCACCCACTTCTTCCCCTCCCAATCCAACCCGAAAACCTTAAACCTCACTGTCCTCTCCCCCATAATCCCATCTAAAAAAGCCTCATCAACATCCTCAGCACCACCATCCACGTCATCAAACACCGCACTCAAATACATATCAACCAACAACAATTGACCAACAGACTCAACCAAAAACTTCTTATCACCACCAAACACAGACCCTGCAACCAAACTCAAATTCGACGACAACCCAACAAGAACAGTCCTCCCAGTATTATCAACAGCATAAAACTCGCCTCTAAACAAAACAACATCATCGTATGGCGAAAGCATATCATCAACCAAAGGCATATCATCAATTATACACCAGATTTTATTCCCAGACTTGAACATAGCCAATTTCCCAGACACATGAATTGTAAGCAATGCAAAATCATCAGTTTCGTTTTCGGAACCTAAACGAATGTAAACAACCTTTTCCATGTACAAACTCGACACATCTCCTAAAGATGAGTTACCAAAAGGCTTAAAATTCATGTAATGGAGAACATATTCATGACCCAGTTCCAAAATTCTGAAATTCAACAAATTTATCACCTTTGGGGAATCCAAAGGCAGAGGCTTGATCTGGGTCCTCAAAAGTGGGTTTAGCAATTGCATTTGACTTGGGTGGTGCTCTTCGGTTTTGATGAGCCATGAATTGTTGTTATCGGTGGGGAGGGTGATGAGGAATATGGTGCGTTTGGATAGGTGGAAAGCGAAGGTGGATTGGTGGGTGGTGATGAATCCGTCGTTTGGGAGGAAAGGCAAGCGGCGGCGGCGGGGATGGTGGTCGGAAATGGAGGACCGCCATGAGGAGCAGACGGATCGTAAACGGAGTTTGTTGAGTTGGTAGAATGGGCTGTCGAGGTGTTTGGCGATTAAGTCTAGGAGGTCTTTGGGGAGTTGTGACCAATCTGCCATCGATGAGAGATGAGAGATGAGATGGGTGTTTGATTTTTTTGTTTGTTTTTGTTTTGTTTTCTTATTGTTTCTCGGGAAAGCGTGGGAAAATGGGAGTGAAACTGAAAGAAAATGTTTTCTCTTATCGGTGTATCTGTTATACTGTTACGGTAATGAGGGGGATAGTTGAGTACATGGATTGTTTTGATTTGGTTTGACTTGGCTTAAACTTGGAGACTCTGAGTGTTGTGTGTGGTACACGGTAAAGGAAAGTTTTATTAATTGGCAAGAAGACCCTCCAATCATCCATATATACATGATTGATTAAAATGTATTAAAAATAAATTACATCACTATTAAGTATGTAATATAATCGTGGGTATAAGAGATTGATATTTGAAACCCTCTTATAATAGAAAACAATTGGTGTCTTATCTTAATAATAAGAATAATAATCATAGACTGTATATCATAAGTTGAAATTTTATTATAACCCTAGGTGTCAATTCTGGAACTTAACATTGTGTTAGTTCTTAAACCAAAGTTGGCTCAACCAATTATTCTCACTGGAAGATGACGTAACTGCAATTGTGAAAAATGTTTGCATCCACTGATATGGAAAATCCACTTTTGTGTAAATGGGAAAAGTTATATATGTATATTAGACTACAACTATAAGTCATATGTAACAGCTCTATTGTAAAAGGTGGTTATGAGCATGTGAATCTACCTCTATGTGATAAAGAGGTTACATATAACTGATAGACCATGTACTTTCTTGTGCAAATGAGTGATAGGTTGAAAACTTCCATAAACTCTCCGATCGAATTTGAAATATTCCTTCATAAATCCTCATCCGTGTAAATGAGTGATAGCTTGAAAACTTGTATCTAGAAAGTGGCTTTATTTTGTATGTTTGAAGGTTAGGCTTGACCTTCAAAGTCCTTTAATATATACCAGATTTTTATCACATATGTATGAAGTATTAAGTACTAATAATCACCCTTAATCCTCCCACAAAAAAAAAATCACACTTTCCTTTATCCACAGACTTGTGAATTCAAATAAGAATAGGTTGTTTCCTATGTCTGTAATCTGTAGCCTTTTGCCAGCTTCAAGCCATTTTTAATGTGGATTTCAACATATCAATAAGTTTAGATTCAAACTTAGTGCCCTTAATTATCGTCCCTATTGTTTCTCGTCTTGTCAGATTTCAGCTTCTACAAACTCACCTTTCAAATTCCTGATATCCTTCTTGAATCCTCATACGTGTGAATGAGTGATAGGTTGAAAACTTTTATACTAGAAATGGCTTCATTTATTTGTATGTTCAAAGGTTGAACATGACCTTCGAACTCCTTTTATATAACCAAGTTTGTTTAAAACATAAAATCTTATTATATATTCCTTTTTTTAGGAACCTTATATTTGCACATTACGTTCAATTGCATTTTAAAATTATGTTTTTAAAATACAATTACAGTTAAAATTGTAAAATCGTATTTGTATCAACTGCATTTTAAAATTATGTTTCTAAAATACAATTTTAGTTAAAATTGTAAAATTGTATTTGTATTGACTGCATTTTAAAATTATGTTTCTAAAATACAATTTCAGTTAAAATTGTAAAATCGTATTTTTAAAATAGTTCCATATACTCTATCAGCTTGTTTCTCATCATGTCAGATATTAGTTTCCACAAACTCACCATTTGAATTCCTAATATCCTTCTTAAATCCTCATACGTGTGAACGAGTGATAGATTGAAATTTTTTATACTAGAAATGGCTTCATTTATTTGTATGTTCGAAGGTTGAACATGACCTTTGAACTCCTTTTATATAACCAAGTTTATTTAAAACATAAAATCTTAGTATATACTCCTTATTGCACATTACGTATCATTTGCATTTTAAAATTATGTTTTTAAAATACAATTTCAGTTAAAATTATAAAATTATATTTTTAAAACACGATTTCATTTAAAATTGTGAAATTGTATTTTATATCAGTTCCATAAAGAGTTTCTTTTTTTATGAACAAAAAATGAGTAAGGAGTCAACCAACGTGGCAACCCTATCTAGCGCGTGACCATAGTAGTATTTTACCCGTTGGATGCCTTGATCCGAAGCTCTACTGAGGTGCAGGAGTACCATAGTAAGCCATAACTTCTCAACCACACGAGAGGTGTTAGCGAATATTGAATTGCTGAGGGAGGATGCCCAAGTGCGTACGTAAAAAGTTCCTAATGTATATATATTACCCATAATATGAAAGTTTTTTTTTTGTTTTTGTTTTTGTTTTTTGTTTTTTGTTTTTGAGAAAGAAAAAGGGTGGCTCAAGTGTGAAATCCTGCCCAATGTCATTTTCCATCACTTTTTTCTAAGAAAAAAAGAAAAAAAAGAAAAAAAAAACCTTTATTAGCCAATACAGCAAATTAAGCCCGCGCCAAGTCCAAGTGCTGAGCCCTCTTCGCAAAACCTCTCTCACCTCACCTGTCCCTTTTGTTTCCCCTACTCCATAAACCCTTCTCTTCACAAACCCCACGCCTTTCACTCTCTCATTCACTCACTCAGTCATGGACAAAAACCAAAAGCCCAAACGCAAAGACTCCAAGACCTCGTCTCGCTCCAAGGTTTTCGGCGCCAGCTCGCTCCAAATCGGCGGCGACGACGGCGCCGTTTCGAACAGCTTGATCGGTTCAATCATCGAGAAAGGAATCTCCGATAACCCTCCGCCTCCCACTGCGCCTCCAAAGCTCTCCGTCCTCCCTTTCCCTGTCGCTCGCCACCGCTCCCACGGCCCGGTAATTTCGCCATTCTCTTCACTTTTACCCTACGTATTCATTCAGTGTCGCGTCATTTAAAATTTTGTTTCGGTGTAAAAACCAATGTTAATGGTGTTGCATTGAATGATAAGCTGATTTTAAATTACGCGGAAAACAAATTAATGCCTCACTATATAGAATTGTTGAAAATAAATGTGTGCTTGGTATCGCATTCTTTAAAATTTTATTCTAGTAAGGAAGGAATGATAATTGATTTTTAATTGAACGGTGAAATGCGAAAACTTTATTGTGAAATGGGACTTCTTGACTTGGAACTAGGGCAAAAGGAGAGTACATGGTACTACCTTAATGATAGCTGATTTTATATTATGCGGAAAACAAATTAATGCCGTACTATATAGAATTGTTGAAAAAAAAAATGTGTACTTGGTATCGCGATATTTAAAATTTTATTCTAGTAAGGAAGGAATGATAACTGATTTTTAAAAGAACGGTGAAATCTGAAAACTTTATTGTGAAATGGGACTTCTTGTGTTGGAATTAGGGCAAAATGAGTACATGGTGGTACTACCTTGAATGATAACTGATTTTGAATGACGCAGAAAACAAATTAAGGCCTTACTATATAGAATTGTAGAAATATGTGTACATGGTGTTGCGTTATTTAAACATTTTATTCTAGTAAGGAAGGAATGATAACTGATTTTTAAACGAATGTTGAAAAGTGAAAACTTTATTGTGAAATGGGACTTCTTGACTTGGAATTAGGGCAAAAGGAGTACATGGTACTACCTTGAATGATAGCTGATTTTTTAAATGACGTGGAAAACAAATTAAATCCTTACTGTTATATAGAATTGTAGAAAAATGTGTACATGGTATCGTGTTATTTAAAATTTTATTCTAGTAAGGAAGGAATGATAACTGATTTTTAAATGAATGGTGAAATGTGAAAACTTTATTTTGAAATGGGACTTCTTGACTTGGAATTAGGGCAAAAGGAGTACATGGCACTACTTTGAATGATAGCTGATTTTTTAAATGATGCGGAAAACAAATTAAAGCCCTACTATATAGAATTGTAGAAATATGTGTACATGGTATCGCGTTATTTAAAATTTTATTCTAGTAAGGAAGGAATGATAATTGATTTTTATATGATGGCGAAAAAAAAATGAAAGCTTTATTGTGAAATGGTACTTCTTTGTCTTGGAATTAGGGCAAAAGGAGTACATGGAAGTGCTGCCTTGAATGGTAACTGATTTTAAATGATGCGTATAACAAATTAAAGCCTTACTATGATATAGAATTGTAGAAAAATGTGTACATGGTATTGCGTTATTTAAAAAAACTATTCTAGTAAGGAACGAATGATAACTGATTTTTAAAGGAATGGTGAAAAAGTGAGAGCTTTATTGTGAAATGGGACTTCTTGTCTTGGAATTAGGGCAGAAGGAGTACATGGTAGTACTACCTTGAATGATAACTGATTTTATATGACGCGGAAAACAAAGGAATTGGGGCAAAACATGTATGTGGTATTGCGTTATTTAAAATCTTATTTTACCAAGTAGTGATAATTGATCTTCAAATACTGGTGAAAATTGAAAGCTTTTATTTTTTTGATAATGTAGGGCCCTTTGGACTCGCCTTTAGTTAGAAAAACCTATGGACAATTGATCCCACTTGCTAGAACCAGTTGCCGGGTAATCTAGGGGCTTTTACCCTTGACAGGCTAAGTAGTAAATGCAAATGCCGACGAGCAATGAAAAAATGAAAGCTTTTATTGTGAAACGGTACTTTGTCTCTTGGAAATAGAATAGAATTTGTGAAATTAAACTTCATTGTGTAGGGATGGAAGAAATAACTATTATCTTTGAGACCTAGAAAGATGGGGTTTTTTTAGTAAGTACTAGTTTGGTTGCTGATAAAATGTGGGAAATATATGGAATTAACTTTGGATTAGTTGATGAATATAGAAATTTGACTTAGCTGGGTTATTTTTAACTGGTAAGTTACATATAAACCCAATAGGTTTTGAACCACCTTGCTTTCCTTCAACTATTATGGGAGGAGCAAGTGCTATTTGAGCTAGGGCTCATTGGTTATTTTTTTAGGAAAAAAAAAAAAGTAAAATAGAAATGGAGCTCTAAACATTGACAAATTATTTCTGTTTATTTGTTCAGCTACTAAATTAAGAATTATGGTTGTAATGTGGTTCAAAGGTGTCTTTATGTGTCTTTTTATTTTATTCTGAGAATAAAGAATACCTTGATTTTATTTATTTGTTTTTGAGAATGACTGATGTTTAAATTTAATAACCAGCATTGGGGTCCAATAGGTAGCGTAAAGGCTGATAAAGATAGTGACAATACTGAGGATGAGGAGGAAGCTAAAAGTATAATGAACTTTGAGCCAATAGCGCCTTTTGCCAATCCAGTGCAGAGGAGGGAGAAAAAAGGATTGGATTTCAACAGCTGGAGGGAGATTGTCCTGGGCGATAATTTATCCATGGCCAATAAAGTGGAAGAAAATCTCTTATGCACTCAGAAAACTAAAAAAGATAGAAAAATGGACCTAGAACCAAATATACATGCCTGTGGGCATCAATATAAATCTGGTGAGGCCATGAGAAGTGTGTTGGAGGATGGATGTTTTAGTTCAGTTACTGACATGGAATTAGAGAACTTGAACCAACCAAATCTGAAGGAGAATGTTAAAGATGCCAGCCCAGTTGACTTCAAGGGCGAACAAGAATTTGTGTCCAAAAACAACCATATTAGTTTGGAGAGAACAGAATATGACAGTATTGGGTTTCCAGAGGTTCTAAGAAGGCGGGAGCAATCGACCACAGTATCTAATTCCAGGTCCAACAACTTTGGTAATGAACAAGAGTCCATGTCTCTTGAGAGTCAAATCGACGCTGAGAATCATGCCCGATTACAGGAAATGTCACCTGATGAGATCGCTCAAGCTCAGGCAGAGATAATGGAGAAGATGAACCCTGCAATTATAAATGCACTAAAAAAGAGGGGTCAAGACAAACTGAAAAGGCAGAGAGGCTTAAACTCAGAAGTAGGAACCAATAATGCCGGTATTGAGTTTCCAGAGGTTCTAAGAAGGCGAGAGCAATCAAACATAGTTTCTAGTTCCAAGTCCAACAACTTTGGTAATGAACAAGAGTCCACATCTCTTGAGAGTCAGATTGATGCTGAGAATTGTGCCCGATTACAGGAAATGTCACCTGATGAGATTGCTGAAGCACAGGCAGAGATAATGGAGAAAATGGACCCTGCAATTATAAAGGCACTAAAAAAGAGAGGTCAAGACAAACTGAAAATCCAGAATGTCTTAAGCTCAGAAGCAGGCACCAATGGTGAAGTGAGTAATCCCCAGAACAGGAATACCCAAGATGCAAAAGGTTTTGCACATTCTGACAGTGATTTCTCTAGTATGTTGACAACAAACACTAAAGATACACAAAGTAGGCAAGACAAAGGTGAAGTACAGAAGTTAGTAGGCACAACCAGTAGCAGGTTGTGGAGTGCCTGGAGTGAAAGAGTTGAGATTGTAAGGGACTTAAGATTTTCCTTGGAAGGGACTGTTATTGAGGATGATTTTATCCAGGTACCTGGGAGTGGTAAGGCCAACTACTTGTTACTGTTGTTTTACTTTTTAAATGATATCGTTGGCTTTTCATTGTTTATCCAACCATGTTATTTATCTCAAGTTCTGCAGATTGTTACCTCAGATGAGCAAGATTTAGTCATTAATGTTTCTTATTTGTTCTTAATGTTGGTTTCTTAAATTGGGCAAGCTTTTTTTATTGTCATCATGCAAACCATTACATGGTTAAAGATACTGCTTGATGCTTGGACACTAATGTTTAAGTAAATGGAATTTCCAATCATGATTTTAACTATTCTACTTATTCAAGTAGTAATGATCTTTTATTTCACTTTATTCTGTATTTCAAGGCTAAATGATTATACTTATATAAAAAAAATGATTATATTGACTATTTTCTCCCGTAGTATATATCTTATATAGTGAGTTTCCTTGATAAAACTTCCTTATTCGTAAAAAGAAAAAAAGGTTACTTATATTATATATAAAAAAAGGCGTAGTAATGAGATGTCTTGTAGCTTGATGATAGAAGCCATTTTAGGCATGAGCCTCTGGAAATATAGGCCAAGATTTTATCCATTTTTGAGGTGGGAAATGGCACTAGGATTCACAGTCAATTTTTGTATGATTGTTGGTGTGCGGTAAATATTTCCAAATTGCAGGGAATACAGAGGCAACAATGGTGTACTACTTGAATGTCTCAAATGGTAGTATCCAGTGGAATTCTTCTTTTATTCTGGCCGTTCAAGATTGGTAACTAGAGTCCATGGATTTTTTCTTGGAACAATTGTATACATCTTAGCTGTACTAAAAAAAAAAAAAAAAAAAAGGCTAGGAGCACAAGATGGTCTGGTCTTTTTCTAAAAGACAGGTGCTACGTCCACAACATTTCTACAATATTTTCACAACAAATCATAAGCGGTTAGTTGTTATTGGTTCAAATTTGAACCTAACACTAAGATTACTTTTTTGCCCTAATAATAACAACCAGTAACAACCTGCTATTTAGTATTTGTTGTAAAAATGTTATGGATATATCATTTCTCTTTCTAAAAACTAGGGATATAAAATAAATTATTAGTATATGGTGTGGAGAATGGGGTGACAAGCTATTTCTATGGAGAATTTATCCAAAAAAAAAAGACAAGCTATTTCTATGGAGAACTATTTGGTGGAGTATGGAGAACTATTTGGTGTGTCCAGCTCCACCTTGTGTTGCATATGTGTGTATATATATATATATATATATATATATATTTGTGGGGACAACAGTGAAAGGTATAATTTTAACATTGGATAAATTGAGGAAGAGGGGTTATACTTATTATAGATTGGTGTTGTATGTGAAAATCAGATAGGGGGTCCATAAGTTATCTATTTCTTTGTGTTGGGGTAGCCAGAAATTTATGGATATTTGTTTTTGTCTTTTAGGAGTGACTTGGGTAATGCTAAAATCGATGCCTCACTCCTTGACTTGTTGGAGAGGGGTTTTTGGCAACAAGACACCGGCCGAAATTTTGGTGGCCATTCCTTTATATCTGATGTGGAGTATATGGAGAGAGAATGGATATGCTTTTGAAGAAAGAGAACTCTTGGAAATTTGGAGATCCAACTAAAGGCTCAGCTTTTTGGGAACTCTTTATGAGTGGGAACAAGCTGCCCGGCTGTATTCTACTTCTGATTTTTTGATTTTTATTGACACTTGGAGCTTTAGATGCTCAACTTGGCTATTGTCTCTTTTAGGGTGTCCCATTGTATATCTCCCATGTAGTAGGACTATGCCTTAGGAAGCACAAGCATGGCAAAATGCTTAGCATGTCTGTATTGAACACAGTTGCCTAGATGTCTAGGGATTATTTTTTAAACAGGGTTAAGACTCGTCTGTGACACGGTTGTGGCATGACGATCAAAATAATTGCATTTATTTTTTATGGATATTTTGTATTTGTAAGCATATTTTATGTTAATTAGTGATAATACTTAATATAGAATAACTAAAAAAAATAGAGTAACTAAAGTTCAAAATAATAATTAGTGATAATAATTACAACTTGAAGTTTTAAATGTTTAACCCTATTGTCTATCGCCATTCAACTTTCTTTTGTATGAGATAGTTCGAAACGAAAAGCATTAACTAGTAACAAAATTTTTTTTTTTTTAATAATATGTTTTTATAGTTTTGTTTCTCTTTAAAAATCATTATTTTACCTATTAACAGAAATTTTTGTTTGACTTGATTTCTTAGTCAAAAAGTTTTCATGTTTTTTGACAATAAAATTCCTAGCGAACTAGTAATATTTTCTGTCTAGATAATGTGAAGTACAATAGTATTCGTTTGATTTAAGATCAAGGAATAACGCATGCCTCAATATGATATTGATCAATTTCTTCTTTATTTCTTTTGCTCTAGGTGATATTTCTGTTCAGAATAGGCATAGTGTTGATAACGTTTCAGAGCGGGACTTCCTGCGGACAGAGGGCGATCCTGGTGCATCAGGTTACACAATCAAAGAAGCTGTGGCACTCACTCGAAGTGTGGTCAGTTTATGCTATATCTTGTATCTTATTGTTTAATTGTTCTGATTGCATGATTTTTGAATGGTATTCTGTTTGATTTAGCTGTATTATAAATTTTGCTGATGTTTGAGCCAAGCAATGTAAGATATTTATGCTTTCCTGATATGTAATAAATTACTCACAAAAATGGTTTCCTAATGAAATATTTTTTTTTTCTTGTTCTCCTCTTCTATTCTTGTCTATGTTTGGCCATTTCAGATTCCAGGACAACGAGCCCTTGCTTTGCATCTGATCTTCTCAGTTCTTGATAAGGCGTTACATAATATTAATCAGAAGCCAGTTGGATCTACTTTGGGAGATGCTAACAAACTTGACAGATCTACTGACTGGGAGGCTATCTGGGCTTTTGCACTTGGCCCAGAACCTGAGCTTGTTTTATCACTGAGGTGAATACCATCTGAATGCTTATATTGCTGATTTCCACTGTTTTATCAGTGTCTGTTATTATACTATGCCTTTGGGAAGTTTACATTTATAATAATATTTTCAAGAGGCATAATATTATCTCTAGATTTCCACTAGTTTTCTTATAATTCATCAAATACATGCATTACAACTTATCCTGAATCTTTTGTCATATCCTGGATCACAAAAGGAAAGAAACCTAATCTAAATGAATCTTATATGCTATCATTAATTCATGAATATATAGTATTATTATTCTGGAAAAAAAAAACTACTCATCATGCTCTCTTTTGTTGCTTTATATTTATGTCCAAGTATATTTCATGTTTCTTTGTTGGTATACAATGGTTCTTATTTATGAAAATAGTGGGTTTCTAATTTTTTTTCCCTTCTATTTATTAATTTATAACCATATTTTGAGCCTTGGCTATAAATGTTGCAATTTAATTAATATATATTGTTTTTTAATTTATAGGATATCTCTTGATGATAACCATAACTCTGTAGTTCTAGCTTGTGCAAAAGTTATTCAATGTATATTAAGCTGTGATGTGAATGAGAACTTCTTTGAGATCTCGGAGGTACAATAATTTTTTTTTTTAACTTTCATTTAAATTTTTTTATTTTTTTATCAATATTATTCTAAGTTCAATTTAATGTATTCTGTTTCCAGAAAATATCGACTTATGAGAAGGAAATCTTTACTGCCCCTGTGTTCCGAAGTAAACCAGAGATTGATGTTGGTTTTCTACATGGTGGATTTTGGAAGTACAGTGCTAAGCCTTCTAATATTATTCCTGTTGAAGAGGATATGGGGGAAGATGAGTCTGAGGGGAAACATACAATTCAGGATGATCTTGTGGTTGCTGGACAGGATTTTGCTGCAGGTTTAGTCCGGATGGGAATCCTTCCAAGGCTTCGCTATCTATTGGAGGTAAAAGTGATAAAAGTAAAGATGTTTCTTATTGTCCCCTTACTTTTGTCAGCTATAATTAAACAGACCAAGGTCTCTGCTACTTGTCCTAGATTTATGAAAGAGAACCAGAAACTTCTTCTGAGTTATAAAAATCCTTCCTCCTCTGGCAGTCTTCATGTTTGTCTAGCTCATCTTTCCTCTATTGTCAAAATACTTAAGTGAGACCATGAGATAGTTGACATTGCTAAGTCAAATTTGAAAAGGATTTAATGAATATTGAAAAAATATCTTATTTTTCCCATAATGTGGTATTCAAATATGAATTCTGTGGTATAAAAATATGAATTCTGGGCATCTGGTGCCTGCTGGGCACAGAAACTCCATATGAACTAAACACAATGTCATTTATCAATTTATGTGTGCACTTGTGTGTTGGGTTTGTGTGCATGTATGTTGTGACACATGTTCATGAGTGAGCACACACACACACATGGTCATATACATGTGCATGTTGTCAATTTTTTATTGTTTTACTGTTCCCATGGTAGACAAAGGCAAGCCAGGTGCTCGCCTAGTCACCACTAACGCTCTAAGGTGAGGCACTCGCTTTTAGAGCCTAGGCAAGGACTGCCTTAAGCCATGAAAAAGGAACTAAGGCAAGAGCCTCAGTTATTTATTTATTTATTTTATTTCTATTATTATTTCTATTATTATTATTATTATTATTATTATTATTATTATTATTATTATTATTTTTTATTTTACTATTATAGAAGCTTGTTGTAAAACCTATTAATGGATTATTAATTTACAGAAGCTTGTAATGGTTGTTAGATTAATTAATTTATAGAAACTTCTTGTAGAACTTATTATTCGATTAATCAATTTATAGAAGTGACCGCATCAAGAAGCTTGTTGTAAAAATCTATTGTTAGAATAAGTAATAGAGCCTAAACCATGTTAAGCCTATTTTAATATCAATCAATAGACCTAATTTCTTCATGCAACATGTTTCAAAACACTTGATTATAATACACTAGGTAGTAGGTACATATGATTTAGAACCTATCTAAAAAGAAATAAAAAAAAAACAAAAACAAAAAGAATTTGGCACCTTGTTTTAATCAGGCAAGCACCTTTGTTTTGCCTCATGCCTCAGGCATACAAGGCCTAGGCACCTTAAGATCACCTTTCACCTTTGACTACCTTGACTGTCCCTTAAGGAGAATAATATAGTAACTTAGTTTATTCACAAGAAAGAAAATGTCTATCTCCTAATTGATTTTCATATTTAAATAAATAAGGGCAAACTTTTTTATTAGAGTATTCTGGTGTGAATGTGGTTGTAGTATTGATATTTGTCAAACACGCCAATCATCAAATAGATGTGCACAATAAAATCATGAAAAAAAAGGGTTCACTTGTTAGTTGATGATCTCAAGATTTTTAGGAAAAGGCATCATTTATGTTGTGGTGATTTTTTTGGCACGTTTCTTTTGAACTTCTCTATCATGCTTCATGTGACTGTAGGAATGGTTTTCCCACAATCTGAAGTGTTTAGTGTACTTCATGTTGTAGTTTCTAATAGGCTTTCATTTAAATGGTTTCAGACAGACCTTACAACAGCTTTAGAAGAATGCATAATCTCTATACTTGTTGGAATAGCAAGGCATTCGCCAGCAGGTGCAACTGCAATCATGAAATGCCAAAGGCTTGTTGAAACAGTTGTCCGCAGATTTACTATGAAAGATAACTTACAAATTCATCCTTCAAAAATAATTTCAGTTACTCTTTTGAAGGTAAGCAATTTTATTACTTTTTTTTATGAGAGTTGTTTTTATAGTGTTTCTTAGTAGATTGTGAGTGATCCTGTATTTATGCTAGATAAACTGATACTATTGTACTGTTTTTTCATATAAAAAACAAGGTTTTGGCTAGATGCAACAAGAAGACTTGTATTGAATTTTTAAAGAAAGGGACTTTCAGAACTATGACATGGCATTTGTATCAATGTGTTCCCTCCCTTGACCACTGGATAAAATCAGGAAGAGAAAACTGTAAACTCTCATCAGCTTTGATGGTTGAACAATTACGTTTTTGGAAGGTCTGCATTCAGTATGGATATTGTATATCATACTTTTCAGATATTTTCCCTGCCTTGTGCTTGTGGCTGAATCGACCTACAGTTGAAAAACTTATACAGAACAATGTTCTTACTGAATTTGCTTCCATCTCTAAGGAGGCATACCTTGTTCTTGAGGCTTTGGCTAGAAGACTTCCAAATCTCTTTTCTCAGGAGCGTGTTGGTGATGATACAGAGGTCTGGTCTTGGAGTTGTGTTGGTCCAATGGTTGATTTAGCAATGAAGTGGATGGCGTTGAATAGTGATCCACACATGTCTAAACTCTTTGAATGGCAAAAAGGATTAGGGAGGGACTTTATCACCCAAGATTTTTCTCTGACTCCCTTGTTGTGGGTGTATTCAGCTGTCATGAACATGATTTCGAGAGTGCTTGAAGGGGTGATACCAGAGGATAGGGTTAACCTGCAAGATGGAGTTGTGCCATGGCTGCCAGAGTTTGTTCCTAAGGTTGGACTCGAAATTGTCAAAAATGAAATTTTGAGCTTTTCAGGTGCCAATTGTTCAGAGCATCCTGCTAGCTCTTTCATTGAGGCACTTTGTTATTTGAGACAACAAAGTAACTATGATACATCATTGGCTTCTGTATGTTGCCTTAATGGAATTGTCCAAGTTGTTGTAAACATTGATAAGTTGATCCAGCTAGCCAAGAATAACATCCATGGTTCTTCCCAAGAATATAGCATCTCAAGAGAAGGGAAAACACTTGAGGATGGGATACTTAAGGGTTCTATGGTTGAATTGAGAAGTCTGTTGAATACTTTTATGAAGTTAGTTGCTTCAGAGTGGTACCTTGTTCAGTCCATTGAGATATTTGGCAGGGGAGGCCCTGCTCCAGGGTTGGGTGTCGGCTGGGGTGCCTCTGGTGGAGGATTTTGGTCTGCAGCTGTTTTGTTGACACAAATAGATGCAAGATTTCTCATATACTTGCTTGAAACTTTTCAGTTTGAGACTTCTACAGATACACCAACTGTTGAAGAAATGACCTTTAGTATGCAAAGGATCAATTCTGCCTTGCTTGTATGTTTGACTGCTGGCCCAAGGGATAGGGTTATTGTGGAAAAGGCATTAAATGCTTTATTCCATATCCCTGTTCTAAAGTTCATTGATCTCTGTACTCGACGTTTTCTCCACCTTGATAAGAGATTTAAACCATTTGTGTGGGAATATAAAGAAGAGGACTACCTGGTTATCAGTGAAACATTGGCTTCTCACTTCAAGAACAGATGGTTGTCTACAAAGAAAAAGTTAAAAGATGTGGGCCACAACAGTTCTGGAAATAAACCATTTAAAAAGGGTAGTGTTGGTCTGGATACCATATATGAGGACGTGGACACATCAAATAAGAATAATCCAGATTGTTCTTCATTAGTAGTAGAGTGGGCTCACCAGAGACTGCCACTTCCAATGCACTGGTTTCTTAGTCCAATCTCAACCATCTGTGATAGTAAGCATGCTGGCCTGCAAAAAGATAAGTCACAAAATCTTGTGCAGGACTCTAACAGTTTGTTTGAAGTTGCTAAAGGTGGACTTTTCTTTAATTTAGGCATTGAAGCAATTTCCACTTTCAATTCCACTGATGTCCCCTCTCCTGTTCAGAGCGTTCCATTAGTTTGGAAATTCCATTCTTTATCTGTAATCTTACTTGTTGGAATGGGTGTGCTTGAAGATGAAAAGAGCAGGGATGTTTATGAAGCTTTGCAAGATATCTATGGGCAACTTCTTGACAAAGCGAGGACCAGTATAAGCGTTGACGTCATTTTGGAGAGGAATGCAGATTTATTGCCAGAATCTAGGAATAAAAACAATTTTGAGGTCCTAATGTTTCAATCTGAGATTTTTGAGAGTTACTCAACCTTTATTGAAACTCTTGTGGAGCAGTTTTCTGCCATATCTTATGGTGATTTGATTTTTGCCCGGCAAGTAGCAGTTTATCTACACCGTCATGTTGAAGCTCCTGTACGACTTGCGGCCTGGAATATGCTATCTAATGCTCATGTTCTTGATCTTCTACCACCTCTTGAGAAATGCATTGCCCAGGCCAAAGGATACCTAGAACCTGTTGAGGTATGAATACCTAATTGTCAACTTGTTTAATTGGAAAACAGCTTCTCTTTCTCATTGCATGTATTTTTCTACTTTGAGCAGAAAAGCTTCTAAAATACATGATAAATTAATGTAAATGTCTTTAAAATTTTTAACTGGTTTCTTTACAGGACAATGCTGGTATTTTGGAGGCTTATTTGAAGTCATGGAATTCTGGTGCCCTTGACAGGGCTGCAACTCGAGGATCAGTTGCAAATACACTGGTTCTCCACCACCTTTCTTCTTTTATCTTTTACTCTTACACTGTTGATAAGTTATCTCTGCGCAACAAGCTTGTAAAATCTCTATTGCGAGACTACTCCCAGAAGCCGCACCATGAGGTACTTTTTTTTTTTTTTCCCTAATAAATCTGTCAAACCCCAGATGAGTCTGGTAAAATGAGTGTGTCAAACAAACTGAATGTATTTAGATAGAAGTGGAAATATTACATGTCAATGAACATAGAGAGGACAATTTCTAGAAAAGTACATGAGGGAAAGTTTTCTAATTGTTTATTGTGGAATGTTGTTACAGGGAATGATGTTGAATCTTATCCAATATAACAAACTAACCACATCTCAAATGCCTGACCAAAATGGTTCACCACTGGAGAGAAGCAGTATGGAGAAGAGGTTCGAGGTATTAACAGAAGCTTGTGAAGGAAATTCCTCTCTGTTGACTTTGGTGGACAAGCTAAAGTCCTTCAAAGAAATCTTGTAAATACATAGAACTTATATATATATTAGTGTATGTGCGAGAAAGATATGAAGTTGGGGGGACCAACTTAGTTAATTCACCACAATGTTCTGTAAATATGATCAGAGCAACAAGAAAAAGGAAAGATTGTCAATTTTGTTTTCTATATCTCTGACATGGGTATACTATCCTGCTTATTTTGTATGTTCTTCCTAAGAGTAAGATGCTAAAGCAGAGTTGCTAAGGGGAGAAACTGTCTTGGAAATGAAACCAGCATGTGTATGATATCTGGGCAAAAGCTTCAATGATGAATTATTCAGAAAAGTTGGAAACACCTTTTCCGCATTCGTGCTTTGTATCACCATCATTTCTACTTCATTTGATATATAACTAATAAGCACTTGTTTTTTAACTAGCCTCATTGCATGCGCTCCGCTCATGCATGAGGCTCCTTTTTTGGGTTTAATGTTGTAATTTTCCAATCATTCCAATTTAAGATTTATATGTTTGTCCACTAATATTATGCATTTGTAATCTTTTGATACAACCAAAAGTTTTCATGAGGCTAGTTCCAAAAAATAAAAACCAAAATAGCATTGAAATTAAAAAAAAAAAAAAAAAGAACAAATACACACGAACATATGATTTCAATGCTATTTTGGTGTTCAATTTTTGGAGCTAGTCTCATGAAACTTTTTGCTGTTCCAAAAAATTACAAATGCGTAATATTAGCAGATAAACATATCAATATTAAATTGGAATGATTGGAAAATTATAATACTAAACCCAAAAATAGAGCCTCATGCACGCGCAGAGCACGGGGAATTAGGCTAGTATATTTTTAAGTGGGAGTGTAAAATAAATAAGGTGTTGTAAAGGAAAATTACATTAGTAGGGTCTATTTAGTTGTTTACTTAGTTGCACTATATTTGTTAGTAGGCCAATTAAATAGGACTCTTCATGTCCATTTTTCCTTAATTTCAACACTATTGTTAGTATCCAAAATTAATTATGATATATTGCAAGAAACAATTAAGAACAAAAACATATTTTTAAAATATCTAACCCACTATTAACGTGTGCCAAAAAAGATTTGGAATAACTTTTGCACATGATCTTATCTTTTGCTTAATTACTTCATAGAAAAATGGTTTATTTTTCCTCTTTCCTTATCCATATAGCTCTTTTCGAGTTTGCAAGCATGCTACAACAATCTCTTTTATATTTCTCTCTTTTTTTGTATAATTTTTTTATTTTTAATATTCATAGTCAAGACTCAAGAGTACAACATCAGTTAGCAACTCTGCTAACATGGAAATGTATTTGAATATATCTACGCATTGAAAGTTGAGCCACAATGGAAGAAAGAACAGATCAAGTGCAACATAATCAAGCCTAGAAACCGAGGTACCATTGCTATCTGCTACTCCTAATAATTGCATATCTCTAATTTGATTAATGACTTCAGAGTAATGCTTCATTCTTGCAATGGCACCCAACAATTGATTAAATTCCACAATAGAAGGGAAAGGGTGCAAGTGAAGCACTGTATCAAGCAGAAAAAGAACAAACCTCTCAAAACCATCTTTAGCAACTATACCAGACGGATTTATGTTAAAAACTGTAGGTTGTTCCAAACGTAATTATTTAGGAATCACAAAAACTAACTGTAGGCATTATCAATAATAAAAAAAAAATCACAACTAAAATAGGAACTGAGATGCTTAAAACACATAACCAACCCAAATGGTCCCTCCAATAAGGGGTTTTTCCATCCTACAGAAAAACAATATGATACTCTTGAACATCTCATCCTGCCATCCTTATCTATAGATGATACTGCTAGTTGAATAGTAAAGATAATACTCTTTGCTATGTAACTCTCTCTCTCTCTCTCTCTCTCTCTCTCTCTCTCTCTCTCTCTCTCTCAATTCCACACCCTCGGATTATTTTTCACCCACCAAACAATCAAACCCACTAATCAAATCCAACCAAACCAAAAAAATTCTCTAAAAAAGAAACTGAACAAAACCTTTTTAGAGGGAAAACCTTTGGGCAAAGAGTTGTCGTATGGGTGGCTATATGGCCGTGGATTGCCATGGTTGTGGTTTGAAAGGAGAAATGAGGAGTAAACTTTTCTAGAAACCTTATTGATTGTGGCCTTGTGGATAAGATTGAGTTTTTATTTTTTGAGAGAGGTGGAAGTGGTAAGATTGAATAACCGGTTCTGTATGTTTTGAATTATACGTGTGTAGTTATTTATTTATTTTTTTGTGGAATTGTATTTTGATAGGAACCATGGGTTGTTTGGGTGTTTTAATCTTATTTTATAGGCATTATTTTTATAGGAGTTAAAAGATGTAGTTTTATCAAATTATACTTTAGTTTTGTCTCTACTTAAAACCTAGGAAAATAGGAGTATTTTTGAATCAAGAAAATGTCTATATCAAACAATGGAAACCCTTTAAATAGAAGTATAAATTATATATTTGATAATTTGATAAATGAGAGAGTACGATTCGAGTTCTAAATATTTCCTTTAGAAACACGAGTTATCAATTAAGCTATATGGCTAATGGCAAGAATTGGGTTATGTTAATTTCTAGAGAGTACAATGGGCCAGTAATGGGCTTGGGCACGAAATTCTAAAACTTATAGCAAGAATCCTAATCTCATGGTTTAAAATTTAAATCGTAGATGACATGGACATATAAAGAGTTGTTAACCAATTGAGCTATAAGAATTTTAGTATTATAAAAGTTAGGTTATTTTGTAGTGGTATTCTAGTTACGTAATATATTATAAATCTGTTTAAAAAATTGTATATACTACTTTCATGTTCGTGTGTTCTAATAAGTATTAATGTTTTCTCAAAAAAAAAAATTAGTAAGTTTATTTAAAAAAATCCTTCATTAAAAGCATGAGTATTATTTATTAAATGATAAATGAGTGGATGTACAAGAGAAGGATATTGAAGTTGGTTTTTTTTCTTTTAAAAAATAGTAAAGCTTTCTTGTATAGTAGCTTGTATCCACCAGCTTGTTAACAAATCCCGTATCAGGTAATGGCTTTTCCGTGTCAGTTTGTCTTTCTTTGGTTATGTCATAGGGGTATCATCTTTGGCAAAGTTAGTACATTCCAACTTTTTTCTCAGTATTTAAGGACCACTCTTGCACAGCCATAGATTACAAGAACACAAACAACTTCCAATCAAAAAACCAAGAAAGAACACAAACAACTTTGGCATTTTATTGAATCACCCGGGGTGGTATAAACCAGAGATTTCGAAGAAAAAAACAAAAAGAAAGAACAGGAAAAAAAGATGGCTCATGTAGGGAACAACTTGGGCGCCACTGTGAATGCTGGAAATATTGAGGAGGAGACGAGGGAATATTCATGGACTTGGAAAGAGACTTTGTGCTGCTGTTGTTTTTTTTCATTCATTTTTCTCGTGCCTTTTGTGCCAATAGTTGTACTATTGATTTCAAAGGCAAAGAAAGGGGAATTGGAATATCGCCCAATAGACTTTCATTTTGAGAATGAATACCCAACGGACTCTCATCCTCGCAAATTCAACGCGCTTGATATTGTGATGTCCACCATTATCGTGGTCCTCTATATTTTGGTAATTTGCTTCATTTTCTGTAGGCAAAGGAAGAACCTGAAGGCTGAACTTCTTGAAGAGGGAATTGTACATGCATCCGGTCGCCGCCCTCCTTTCACACAATAATTATCTTCTGCATATGACAGTGTTCGCTTCTCTCATAAACAAGTGATCTCTACACTGTATAGGGTTAATATGCTGTAAGAGTGAAGATACAACGTAAGGGTGAGTCTCATGCAAAAAATCTACCCTTATGTGAGAAGGAGATGTGTTTGTCAAGCTTAATTAATTGGCTTTTAACATAAAGTTGGTTTTTTTTTTTTTTTTTTTGGTGTGTGGTTTGGGATGAGTGAGTAGCCTAAGGCAAGGCAAAGGAGAAATTTGAATTAATGATAAGACAATTCTTTTATCTAAGTATATGTAGCTCCTTTCATAAAGTTAAATGTTTCTTCGGTTTTATTTATTTATTTATTTATTCTTCAAAGAGGATGGCATTTAAATTTTTCTATTTCTCTATGAACATTTGTACTATTTTATGTTATGAGTCATGAAAATTTGCATGATTCTTTTGTAAGAAATTTTTTCTTTTATTATTAGTAAGCTATAAGCATCTTAATTTAGGAATTTTCATACTCAACAACACTTGTATTCAAATTTCTACACCTGTTCTTTGCCATATTCTAGTTCCAATGTTGGTTGACGGGAAAATCATGTTATACACAGCCCTTGGTTAACTACATATGTCAAGAACCCTTACCAACTTATTTCTGAGAAGCCCCTTAAAAAAAACTTATTTCTGAGACTTTTTTTTTTTTTTTAAATTCATATACTCAAGAACATAAAAAACATAATTTTCTCCAAGCTGCTTCCTGAAATTGTGCAGGGAGGGAGAAACTATTACAACAAAAGATTTAACTACAAAAACCTAGCATCACTAATTAAGCTATAGATGTACCACTCAACTTCATTTGAAATTCTAGCGAGAGCATGAAAACAAACTTTCAAATTCCCTTTCAATACTACGTTTTGGAGGTTCTCATCGCAAGCAAAATATAAAGCCCAATTAATTGCAAGAGCTTCCGCGACATTGGGGTCATCGATATCAATAAGCCTAGCTCAAGCCAAAATTATATCACTTTTATTGCTCTTGGAGAAGGCTTATTCTATCTCTAAACTTCTTGTGGATGACCATTTCCCAATAGACTCTCCATGAGAGTAGTGTGCTCACGAAAATTTACCACCTTTGTCAATTTGATTATTAATTTTTTTTTTGACAGAAAAGCGGTAGAAGTATATTAATATAGAAAAAAAAATACGAAGTAAAAAACCAAAGGGATCTACCATACATAGAAGACGCCAAACATAGTGGCTGGCAGACCCAAAGAAGAAGTTACTAAACATGCAAAACAAACCAAACTACACACGAACGTGTTCATCGGTTGGGGAGACGCACAGATAGTCGCTGGTAATCATCCAGCAAGGATGTGGCTCCCTGAAGGATTGCAGTGGGGTGGGACTGTAAGCTCTCAAAGTGATATCTGTTCCTCGCATTCCACAAAGCCCAAGAAAGCATTGCCCAAGTTTCTAGTTCCTTCCTATCAAGTCGATCAACTAGGTGACGAACCAGGAGGTAGAAGTTCGAAGCATCAGCACTACATTTCTGCAACTTACCTCTGACTAGAGCCCAAACGTTCCGTGCTAGTGGGCACTCCCATAGAATATGGACTGTCGTTTCATCATGCTGGCCACAGATGGTGCATATCGGATCAACTTGGATTTTATGACGGAGAAGATTGGCTCTAGTTGGAAGGATATCGGAACAAACTCGCCATACAACATTTCGAACCTTTGGTGGAGTATTCAACGCCCAAAGCTTTGTCCACAACTTGCGACCTTGGCCAGCCAGGGAATGTTCACCTGCGGGAGGCTTGGCCATTCTAACTGCAACATGATATGCAGATTTGACAGTGAAGTTTCTGTGCTTAATTAGTCTCCATCCAACATAGCTTGTCTCGGCCTCCTGAGTTGTCCAATTTTATCCCAAGGACTGCATCTCTTGTGGAGGCAGTGAACACGAAATGGAGAAGAGCTCTATCCCACTGGCGAGTGCTCGAGTTAAAAAGACTACTCACCTTCAGAGATTGATCCGCTTCAGGTCGAAAGATGGGGGGTTGAGGAAGCCATTTGTGGCTAGCTACCCCCACAGTTTCACCATCACCTATTCGCCATGCAATTTGATTATTAAATTCACCTTGCTACCATTGTGTACACCAACTTGTTATTTCAAAGGCTCCATAATGTAGGATAAGTATTCCTAGATTTTCTTGAGAAGTTGGATACTCAGAAGTCAAGCTAGAGGGAGGTGTAATTAATTATTTTTGTTTGTTATCGCTTATTTTCATACTTAAGTTTAGTTATTTATTGAGCTATTTTATATATTTAGGGGATTCTCAAAAGAAAAAAAAACTATTTTATTTAGGGTAGTTTGATTTTTTATGATATGGTAAGAAATTTAAGACTAGTTTGCTCCTATAAATATGTACTTTTTAAGACTATTTTTTAGTAAACTGAAATGAAGTAGTACTTCTCTGAGAATTTTCTCGAATTTTTGGTGGATTCCAAGCTTATTATCTTGATTCGTCAATGATTTGTGAAGCTAGAATGAGATCTAGTCTGCTGCATTTGCTTCTCCAAATGGCGTCTAATGATGCGGGTAGTAACCCCTATCCAATAATTAAGATCCCTTGGAACTGGTGGCTCAAGAACTATTTTAATATCCTCAGAACATGTTATACCTAGGCGGATATTCCATCTACTCCCAAACCAAATGGCTTTAGTAATTGGGCAATAAGAGAAGATGTGCATTTGTGTCTATGTTGGACATATTTCAATAATTTACTTTGTGATTAAACAAAATGGAACAACGTACAGATCTAATTATAAATAATAACACAAAAATGACGTGATAGATAAAAGCAATAAATAGATAAAGCATATATAAAAAGAAATCTGCAATATAATTAAAAATTCACAGATCAAATGCATGAAGGATGAATGATACAGATCAAGTCTTGTGTTTGACACAATCTCCTTAAAGCAGATTTCGTCCCTTACACAATCTGTGATACTTTAAAACTCACGGACGTCTACCTCCCAGGATAACATGATCTACAGCACGAAGAAGAAGCACACTAGGTTCGTGCTTTGCGAACTACTTTATGTCTCTTTCTTTTTCTTTGACTCAAATGAATGCACAAAATATTTTCTCTATGGAAGAGTTTTCTCAAAAGTTATTTTTCATAAATGAAGGACTATGAATTTATACGTTACTGAACAGACATACTGTTTCATAAATAACTCCTATATATAGACTTACTGACTCAAAAAATAAAATAATAAACCTAACCCAATGTCCAACCCATGAGCATATAAACCCATATTTTCTTTCATTTCCTATGTGCGACTTAAGGATTCTCACCAACTTCAATATTATGTTCAAGTGGACACATTATAAGTCAATTTCTTATTCACTCTATACTATTTTTCCAACATATTATTCTCAATCTTTGTGCAAGTCTATCTTTTGCTGATAGTACACTACATCTATTCCTATTCTCCAAATTAACATCTTTAGCCCGCCATGTATTTGAGCTTGGATGATTCTTTGCTTCTAGCTTAGGTGGTACACTAACTTGACTGAGAATTTTCCTTTTTCATCCTTGATCCATATGACCATCTCCTATCTATCTGTTTGAGGCAGAGGAGTCAATACCGTATCGTACCGGCTGGTACATATCGTACCGGCTTCGTATCGGTACAAGTACACCTCTATTTCGTACCGAAAAAATACCGACCGTACCGGCCTCATACCGGCCATACCGGCTCGTACTGGCCGTACCGAACCGGAACACAAAATGCTGTTTTTTTTTTGTTTTGTTTGTAATTATGGCAATTTTTTAAGGGCCGGATGGTAATACTCATGTATATTATGGTCCAAAAGTAGATCCTTGTAATGGATGAGAGTAGATAATCCTATGTAGTTTGTGTTAACTTAATTATTTGTTTTCTTTGTATCCAATAAACAATTAAGTTTATTGTTTTTTATATTGTGTTTTTTTTTCTTTGTATGTAATGAACAATTGAAGTAATGTTTTATTGTAAACAGGAGGTAATGTTTTATGGAAAATAGAGATTTTGTGTGTGTGTATATATTAAATATATAAAATAGCGGTAAACCCGAAACGGTACACCGGTATTGACCGGTATCCGAAATATATCGTACCGGTGGCCAAACCGGTACAGCCTCTGGTACGGTATTGACTTCCTTGGTTTGAGGAGTGGTGATTCTTCTAATTGCTACTATCTGACTCATTATCAAACAACTACAGCAATATCTCTTGCTTCCAAGTTTTGTTGGTAGGATTGATTAATCAATCCACCATAAGAGGGGTTGTGAATAAGTGTGATGGGTGTCTCGGAGTGGGTTTCAAACCTTCAAGCCTTGGAAACCATGGATCTTCCCACACATTTATTGATCTTCCCTTGCCCACTTGAAGACAAGCACCCCTTCCAATTAGTTTCCTCTCTCTTCCTCAATGGCTTTCCACACCTGTGAAGCTTTGTGAAATTGTAAATTAGATGATGGCAACTGTACGTGGTATTTACCTAGGGAAAAATAGAAAAATAAATAAAACAAAAAAGGATGGAAAAGAAGAGATTTGGACAATAAGTTGGCTAATGACCAAGTTTTTATTTTATTTTATTTAAATAGATATGGACAATAAGTTGGCTAGCTAATGACCAAGTTTTTATTTTATTTTATTTAAATTATGCGATTATTGGAAGAGAAGAGATTTAAACCTTGAATTTCTTAATCCGTTGAAACACCAAGATTTATCAATTGAGTTACAAGAGTGCTCTTGGTAGCCAACGACCACTTGAAATGGAAATGTGGAAAGGACAATAGATGTTAAAAATCATGTTTTCATTTTCGGTTGGTGTTTATGCTCATTTGAATAATTTCTTGTTGTTTGGTGGGACTTTAAGCTTAGCAAATTTCTGAAACTTGTCATTTTATTATAGAGACTTTACAAATTGACATGATAATGAATGTAATTATACCATAAAATAATATAATAAGTAAAATTTTTAATAACTTTTTTTTTGTTTTTGTTTTTGTTTTGAGTTTGAAAGTTCACACATCAATTTGTAAGATTTATATAATAAAATTTACAGTATCGTTAATATAACTCTTTAGTATTTATATAGTGAAATAAATGAAAGTAGAAACAATAAAATTATCATTTAAAGCCAAGTTCTTATGTTATATATATCTACTAAATTTTGAATAGTCACCAGCCTATCATTTTAGGAATAATTTTTTAAAAATCTCATTTTAAGTATTCTACTTTTATGCTCCACTAATCACATTCACAAAATATATTTCTTCTTTCCTTATAAAATATCTAAAGTTTAAAATGAAAAAATAAAATTATTAGACACGCGACATACTATACAATGGAATATTTTTTACTTTTTATTTTGGGACCAAAATATTTATCATTTTTTCATTAAAAAAAAATTAACATTGTTTTTACATTATGTTGCAATCCAACATCCATTTCTTCTTTATTAATAGTAAGCTGTCTGATATAGCAGCTTGTATCCACACACATGTTAACAAATGCCGTATTAGGTAATGGCTTTTTCATGCCAGTTTATTTTTTTGGTTATATCATAGGGGTATATAATCTTTGGCACCGTCCCTTCATACCAACTTAGTTTTCAGTATTTAAGAACCATTCTTACGCAGTTATAGATCATTACAAGAACACACACAACTTTGGTATTGTATCTTACTTATTGAATTTGCCCTAGACAAATAAAAAAATGGAAAGAAATATGGGGGATATAGAGAACATGTTGGGCACCACTATCACTATGAATAATAATTAGGGCCGGCCATTTAAGAGGCCTAAAGCGAAATTTTCAAATGGGGCATTTATGTTATCATTGATATAATATTTAACTAGCATTTTATATAATAATTTTTTTAAATCCATTCTTTTTATTTTTTAATATGATTTTTTTTTAAGAAAATGCTAAAGTTATATCAAATTTTATTACAAACTGGTGTTGTAATAAATGTAATCAATGACATGAGGCTTACAAAAGTACTAGAAATATTATAAAATTTACAAAATGAGAATTACAAAAATATATCACCAATCACAAGTATTCATTCAAAAATGTATTCAATAGTTTGTTGGAATCCACCTATCATATTCATTGTCACATCAAATTATAAAAGTTATGTAGACCACTACGCACCCTTGGTGCAGTGATCACCATAAATATAAGTGTTTATGGGGTGTGGGGGGCAATTACCAAGATTTAAGTCTCTAGAAGAGAGTTTTGCACACATATACACTTAAATTAAACTAGAGTAGAATTTTTATCTTATATAAAAAAATAATAAAAAAATAAAAGTTATATAGTAAAATTTATAATATTTTTAACATTTTTTTATTTGAATTACTTGTGATTAGTAGCACACTTATTTGTAAGACCTATTTATTTAAATTTATCTTATCTCTATCTCTAGCATTACTTAATTCTTGGAGCCTTCTTAATAGTGAAAAAAAAATGTGAACTAAAATGTTTTAATATCTTCCAAAAATATTTTTATATATAAAAAAAAAAAAATTGCCCCCAAATTTGGGACCTTAGGCAATGACCTAATTAGTCTAAGCATAGGGCCGGCCCTGATAATAATGCTGCAATGGATGAGAGGAGGTCCAAAAGGAAATTTGCAGAATTTTGTGTCTGTTGGTGTATATTTATATTCATGTGTCCTGTTTGTGACAGCGCTAGTATCAGATATTAAAAATCGCAGATTGGTATTTGTTTGGTATATGTTTATATTCATCATTACCGTCATCTTTTGTTTGGTATTTGGCTTCGTTTGCTATAGTGATAGAAAGAAGAGACTTAAGGCTGCACTTCTTCAAGAAGGTGTCGTACGCACATCCAGTGGATCACATCCTCCTCTCGTATAATAATTGTCTTATGCATATGATACGCGTATTGTTTCTCTCGGAAACATATGGGCCTCTACAATCTATGGGATCAATATGCTGTAAGATAGATGATACATATAACATGTGGGTTTCTTCAAAGAGTTTCATACCAAAAAAATAAAAACCTATTACGTTGAAAGTATCAAACTCGATTAATTGGTTTTTTCTTTTATCATAAAGTCATGGTTTTTACTTTATTCTGTTTGGGATTAGTGAGTGGCTTAAGGCAAGGCAAAGAAGAAATTGGAATTAGTGATAAGGTATGCTAGCTCTTTTATGTATATGTACTACCTCTCGTTCAGTTAACGTTTTTATTTTTTTTTTGGGGGAAGAGGATGGTACGTGGAATTTTCTATTTCTCTATGAAATACGTGTAGAGTCATGGAAATTTGTAGAATTCTTTTGTAAGAAATGCTTATAGATTAAATAGTGCATATGTTATTTAAAAATATTTTTTTAATTTTTATTGTTATATATATAATTATGAAATATTTAATTAAATAAAAAGATTTAACTTACATAATTATAATATTGTTTTATATAACTGGAGAAAATGTTATTAAAAGGATTTTTTTTTTAAATATACCATAATCAGTTGATTTAGTTAAACATATCCAAGAATATTATAAAAAAATGTACACTTTGATTCCATGAAGAAAATCTGCATAACATGTTACATTAAGTTTAAACTATTATATAAATTTAGAGTTATAGAATTTTTTTTTCTTTCCAAATTATTAATCATATACTATATAATAAAAATTAGGCTTAGAGGCCATGGTTTTACCAAGTGGCTTTACCCAACTGCAGAATTTTTTTTTTTTAAGATTTTAAGAAAAAACAGATATACTTTTTCTTCCCGTATCATTTCAAAGTTGATAAAAATCTTAATTTAATTACAATTCAAATTCTGTCTTACACTCTGTTTGTTTCGATGGAAAACTGTGTAAAGTTAGTTTTCCGTGTTTTTCAGTGTTTGGTAGCATAAAAAATGACGAGTCAAAGGAAAACTATCTTTGGTCGATATAAAAAGTATGACTTATTTTTATAGATTGTTTTCTATTAAATTTGTTTTGGAAAACAATTCTATCTCACAACAAGCTAAATAAGGTAAGTTAGGAAGTTGCTTTTCAACTTATTTAAAATTGCTACCACACATTGAAAAATGAGATAGTTTTATAGAAAATGTTTCTTGAAAAACGACTCATTTTCTAGAAAACATCATTGTTCAAAACAGAGCATTAATTTGATTACAATCCAAATTCTTCATCTAATCATTTATAAAAGAAAATCTTAATTTAAAAAAAAAAACAGCAGCATACTAAATGTTTTTGACCAAATTGCATAAATATTTTTACATTAAAAAAAAGACAAAGTTTAGCTACAAAATTGGTTGTAACTTTATGTTACAACCTTACTTAATATCTTTTTATTAGAAGTCAATTTTGATAAGTCTATAATTAGAATACATCTTCTTCTTATATCTTCCGTGGTTGCAAAATTTCTATAAAATTAAAGATTGTCAAGGACGTTTTTGCAACAAGGGCAAAAAATGCAAGATTAGCCCAAATCTCCCATTGGGTTCTTTAAAAATGTTTGTTTGTGGAGAATCAATCCTAAAATTTCAAATGTATAATGAACAAAAGGCTAATGGTGTTTTAACAAGAGAGAAATCAAAATGTCATAACTAAAATACAAGAAAATGCAAAAAAAAAAAAAAAGTACACAAGTCCGAAACTTCTACCCGTAGTCAGCGATAAAAGGAAATTGAGAGAGGTTGTGAGGAAGAGAGGGAAGGTTTCCCTATACTCATATTTCCACCCTAAGCTTTAGAATTATGAGAATGATAACTGGTTGAATGAACTTTTACTCTAAAGTTTTAGCTATGTGGGTAAAACGTAGTTGGTTTATTTGTGAGTTGAAGAGATAATTTTATATAGAGTTTGGGGTGTTGTTAGCGACTGGGTTTTTTGTAGTAGAAGAGGCTTTTATCCCCCATGACACCAATTTGGTGTTTTGGCTTGGGTTGCTTTTGTTTAGGGAAGAGTTTGACGTACTTTTAACATGATTTGGAAAATGCTTGACTAAACCCTCATTGGCTTCCCTTTTTCAGTTGTTTCAGACCATTGGGAGCCTCACCTAAATGAGAGCTAGCAGTTGAAGTTGGCCAATGAGAGCCAACCATTTTTAAAGGAAAAAAAAGGTTGGGGCAAAAACTTTGGGCCACAGTCAGCCAGAGCATAAAAGCTGTTTTGAGGTGGAAATTTTAGATACAAAACCTCTTCCATGAGCTTGAGGTGCTACTAGTCTCCCTTGCCCATTTGGTAGCACACATGTGTTGGGCTCATGCAAAAGGTCCGAAAGGAACCAACCCATACCCTCCAAATCACACTTCCTCAATTTCTTCAATATGTCAAATGGGCTTAGGCCATGCTTAAAAGAATAAAAATATAATATTATATATGAATTGAGCTCATAATGAGGTTGGGCTTGATTGAGTAGAGCTTGTAGAAAATTGTGTCGCAAAAATGAATATCAACAAAGATTAATAGCTATGTCATTAATAAATTGTTTAAATTGTAAGTTTTTATAGTTTAAAATTATGCATAAAATATAAATTTATAGATCATATAGTAAATAATATCCAATTGACACAAAATTTGACATGTGTATTAAGAGTGTAAAGAACGTGCAATTCAATAGTTAGATTTTCAAACTATGTAGTAATATTTATTTTATTGAGTAAGGTTGTAGCCTAAGGCTACAACCTTACTCAATAATTTTGTAGCTAAACTTTGTCAAAAAAATAAAGATATAATTTTTCTTCTCCTATGCTATAATTTCTAAGTTGGAAAAAAAATCTTAATTTGATTATAATCCAAATTCTATCTTAATTTGATTACTATTCAAATTCTTCATCTAATCATTTATAATAAAAAAATCTTAATTAAAAAAAAATAGCAATATACAACACGTTTTAGATTTAGATTTAAAAAAAAATTCAAATCAAAGAGCCCAGAGATGAAAGTCATGAAACAACGGTTTACGCCTATTTAAACCAACCTTTCTTTCACTTCTTCCTCCCCCCTCTTCTTCAATCTTTCGCATTCTCTTTGCAATTCCTTTGTGTCTCTCATAATTACAGAGTTTTCCTCCTTTTCTTTCACTGCTCATTTCGAATCTGGTAAGTCCAATTCTTGCACTTTAGTCATTAGTCTCTAGCTTTTCAGTTTTTTATTTATTTATTTTTTCTGGATCATTGGAGTTTTTGAGTATTGCCTACTAATAGTCTAACATCAACTTACAATTTCTTATGAAAAAAATACGTTTAATTTTATTTTTTTATTTTTTAAAAACACCTCATGGATAGACACAAAATTAGGCAAATTACAGTAAACCCACCTGTGGTGTGACTTGTTTTCACCTTACTTATTTGTGGTTTAAAACTTAGTACTTTGCCCACCTGTATTTAGTTCTATTTAGCCTCTGTTACCCACCTTTGGCTTTTCCATTATAAAAAAACTTTTACAACCAAAATATAACATAACACAAATCAAAAGGCTAGTGTTAGAATTTCTTGAAAGAGCTTGGAGTGGGAAGTTGAAATTACTGTTTGAAAGATTTCCTTGGCATAGTAGAAAATGGCATACTTAGAGATGTTGCCGAAGGAAAATAAGTGGGAAAGAATGCTTAAAAAATTGAAAGAAACAAAAACACAAATGTCTTTAAAAACACTTGAAGCTACAATTCATTTGCAGAAGCATTTAGAAACATACATATTTCCTTGTCATGGAGAGGTCTGGGGGCAATAATTGGCTTCTCGATGCCCATGGCTTTCATTAAAATGTCCGGAAAAGATTGCTCTTCAGGGAAGGATCCATATATCACAGGATCAGCCATGATAAAAACATTGCCCGCATCCACATCAAGAGCTTTGTGCTTTACAATGCCGCTTGGATATGTCAAGTTAATAGCAATTTCCTAAGGACAACAAGATAGCCAATAAGATGATGACTAAATCTATCCAAAAATAATGTCGAGTTAATAACAATTTCCTAAGGACAACAAGAGGCCAAAATGGCAAAATACCCATTTTGCCCAAAACAAATAGCAAAATGCCCATGTTCTGAAACTATTTAGGGATATGCCCCTATTTTAAATTCGATTTTCTAAAAATCTAGTTTCAATGAAAAATTCGATTTAACGAAAATCAAGTTATAGGGAAAAAACTTGCTAAAACTTACATGGAACTAGAGTTCCATGTAAGTTTTTGCAAGTAACTCGATTTTCCTTAAATTGAGTTTTTCATTGTACCTCGATTTTTAAAAAATCAAATTTCAAAACAAGAGCATATCCCTAAATAGTTTTAAAACATGGGTATTTTGCTGAAACTTTTGGGCGAAAGGGGTATTTTGTCATTTTGGCCGACAACAAGATAGCCAATAAGATGATGACTAAATCTATCCCAAAATACTACGCCGTAGTTCCTTGTTGAATGCCCACTTAGAACCACAATTTCGAGATTAGAATTGGAATTATTAGCTAAAGGGACGTTTGAAAGAACGGGTAATAAAGCCTGTAAAATGATGGCATTCTCCAACCACAAACCCCTATACATAATTGGCTTCCCACAATGGCTATTACAGCATCTTCAAGCTCATAACCCATCTTGACACGCAAATTATCTTTGTGTAAGGCCATTACAGTGTCTGCTTCCCATGCTTTAGCAGAAGTATATGGAATTACAAAAAAGTTTCCAACATCAAAACCCTCCACCACCACCGAACGCCCACAGTCCACAACCTCCACAAACCATAAGCCACAACACCACCAAAATCAAATCAATCACCACTAGCAAACCAAAATCAGATCAAACCTACAACCCAAAAGCAAAAAAAAAAAAAAAAAAAAAAAAAAAAAAGTGTGTATATATATATAAATGAAACTCATCACAAAGTGGCCTAGTCCGATCGGCCTCCTCAACTCTAAGCATTGTTGGGTTTTCATTTGATCAGCCTCCTCAAGGCTGGGTTCACTGTGGTGCCAGATTGGTCTCCTCAACGCCATAGAGAGAGAAGAGATGAGAGAAAAAAAAAAAAAAAATCAGAGATCTGAGTTTGAGAGAGAGGCTAAAGCATATGAAAATTGATACCCAGCTTTATCTATTTAGTTTCTTTACAAAATTTCCTATTTGATCTTGTTTCTTTGTATATTTTTGTTTTTTTTTTTTGTTTTTGTTTTTTTTTTGTTTTTGTTTTTTTGTTTTTGTTTTTTTTTTTGTTTTTGTTTTTTTGTTTTTGGATGAGAGAGATATAAAATATAAGCAAAAAGACTTATTTATCCTTGTTTTTAACAGAGGTGGTTAATAGAGATCAAACAGAGCTAAACACAAGTGAACAAATTGTTAAGTTTTAAACCACGGGTAGGCAAAGTAAAAACGGGCCAAACTAGAAATGGGTTTACTATAATTTGCCCCACAAAATTATAATTATTCTTCTCAACTTTTTTCTATACATCTCTATCAATTTTTTAAATAAATACAAAAATTTAGTTGTTATTATTTTTTTGTTTTTCCTTCACTCTTTTTGCTAACATTGCACATATATCAGACTTTATTCTCTCAATTTCTTCTCCGTAATTGTTATTTTTTTAAATAGGAACTTCTCTGTAACTTTGAGTTTATGTGTTGATTTATATTTCTTTCTTTTTGATGCTTCATTTAAGTTACTTTTTTTTTATATATATTATATATATATATTTCTTTCTTTTCGATGCTTAATTCATCTAAGCTACTTATTATTTGATCTTTATTATATTTGTTTGGTTTGATCTTCTTGGGTAATTAAACAAGTTTAATCTTTCAATCTCTTTTTTATTTATGTGAAAAATTGCATAGCTTTAATATATATGTGTGTGTGTGCGCGCGCCCGCGTGCGTGTGTATATTTGGTAATAGGATCTGAACCCATGATCTTGGGGCAGCAAATGAACCAACTAGATTTGCTAAAGATGAACAATGTACACATATGGCTAGAGGATGTCTCCCCAATAATTTGAAACTAGGTTCTTGAATTAACATTTTTTTTGTATTTAATTTTCTTATTCTTTTTAAGGCATTGATTTTAATGCATGTTTTATGATAGAGTTTATGATAACTATTTTTTTTTGAGGGTTTGATATGGTATTTCACTGTGATTATTAATATGTATTTTAAGAGTTTTAATTGATAACATATATTCTTCCATGAATATATATTAAAGGGAAATTTTTGAGAAAAAAAAAAGTAAAAATGAAGAACCAAGCTGGTTAAATTTTTGAAGCCCACCTTGAAGAAGTAAAATTAGTAACTTTTTTGTTGGGTTAAGATAATTGAACATTTTTATTATTTTTTAAAAAAATTGAAAATTATATATAAGAAAAAAATATCTTATTCATGATAAAAACATATTTACTGTTATATATATAAGTAATAACATATTAAAAGAGTGCAATGAATATGTTTGTTTTTAAAATGCATAAGATGATTTATTCCTTTTTTTTTCATATATTATTTTTAACCAATATCATGAAACAAAATTTGTAAGCTTTGCTTCAAACTTACAGGAATTTGAATTTGTCATTAATTTTTTTTGCAAAATTTTTCATTATTAATTTTAAATGTTTAGTAATTTAGATTGTTCTTAATTATTGAATTGAGGTTTCCACTTAAATATTATTTCAATTATTATTTTGGATAATTTTTAATTATTAAATTCAAGTTTTTTCGATTTAAATTTACGTTGGTGATTAATTGAGCCTTAAAGCGCTCTCTCTCTCTCTCTCTCTCTCTCTCTCTCTCTCTCTCTCTCTCTCTCTCTCTCTCTCTCTCTCTATATATATATATATATATATATATTCATTTTATAATAACTTAGTTTCACACAATATGCATTAATTATATAACTTAAAAGTAAAATATTTATTTATTTTTATTATCTATTCTAATATCTAATTTTAAGTAAATTAATAAAAAAAAACTATTTACATATGAATTTTGATTAAGCCATGCATCAGACGAGCATAATGCTAGTCATCAATATATATATATATATATATATATAAGTAGAGACCTCATGTGGATAAGCAAGAAGTTTTGCCATGTTGCGCACTTTTTGAAAAGAGAATTAAAATACTCTTTAAGTCTTAAGCCACATCAGAGATAAGAACAAATTAAAAATAGGGACTTTCTGTTTCTTATGTTCAATGTTTCGAGACTTTTCCAGATTCTTTTTAAGACTCTTTGTTTTATTTGGTTAAATGTTTCAAGACTTTTTCAATTAAAAAAAAAAAGGAATCTACCATTTTCACCTCTTGCACTTCTACTCTTTTATATACACTAGCCCACGATCTTTAATTTCATCCTATCTCAAATACACCAACACCAAGAATGATATTACTTACCTTCAACCTCTCAATGGCACCTACCTAATGCCAACATTGTCATCCCATTTAATCGTAATCCGTATGAGTTGACTATGGCCAAGGAAGTGAGCATGTATTTTTATTGACTGACGATGACTTATGGTTTTGATTTTGAGGTCATACATTGTGGATTTTGTAAAACTATAATTGACTTTGGGTCTTAGGGTGTTTGTGATTTGTTGGGGGGAAGCAATAAATGTATTTTGTTTTAATACTAAAGAGAAATAGAAAAAAAAAAAAAACTTCTAATTGATAATAGATGAGATTAGTTTTTTTTTTTTTTTTTAATTCTATTTTAGAACTCATAATTAATATGTTTCTTTATAATTTTTTACTACCATTTAGTGCAATATTGGTATGAGCACAAGAACGAAAGTAAAAGCCAATGATGGTTTTAGAGTGTTTTTTGAGTTTTTTTTTTTTTTTTTGGATGTGGAAGCCTGCTTAAGGCAATTAAATTGGATAAATGGAAGTGTTTTTAGCCTATTTTCCTTTACTTTATCACATTCTCTATATTTTGGTATTTACAAATGATTTCTTTTCGTTGAGATAATGAAATGTGTGTTTGAGATTTGGGGCTCGATATTTTGTTGTGAAAATGGACTGTATTTGAGGAAATGTTTGAGAGTTTGCTTGAATTTCTATGATTTTAGGATATAGAAATATTTTATACTTTCAATTTTAATTTATAGATTTTAAAATCATTTAATCAGTTTAAAAAATAAAGTCTACAAATATTATAATATGTTAGTCTTTTAGAAATGTTGAAAAACTTGACTGTTCTATTCTCAGAAATCTAGATTAGTAAAGCAATTCGACTCAATATTCAAAAACCAATTCTATGACCAACAAAAATAAAAGTATAAAATATAAATTAAGAAAAAAGCCGAGGTTCAAAACATTCAACAATATTGTGAGAAAATCAATGGCGGCTCTAGGAATTTTTTTAAGGGTGGTCTTTATGAAACTTAAATTATACAAAATCTAATAAAAAGAGAATTTCATACATTGACAAAACACACACACACACACACACACACACACACACACACACACACACACACACCCACACACAAATACATAAAATCTTACAATTTCCTTCTACAAATTTTTTTATTTTGAAATCGTTACATGATAGTCTCATTATCAATGTTGCAAGTCACATCTCTTTAAAAATTTAGTTAAATAAAATTTTTCTAGGACTTTTTTATTTTATTTGTAAGGACCTAATATATTATTAAGGGGACCAAAGTTTAAGAACAAAATTTAGTTACAAACTTTTTTGTAGTCACTTTCACTAAATGAATTAACATTATTATGTATTCTGAAAATCTAATTGTAGGGATATTGGGCCCAGGAGTTTATCATCCCTTAATATATTAGGCCCGTAACCTAAGTCGAGGACGGGGGTTTGTCCGGAGGTGAGGAATCTTTGTCAGAGGAGGCTGTGTTAGTAAATAAAGAGGTTAGTTTTGGTCATAATGGCTCAACAGGGTAAGCCAAGGACAAACACCTCCTCGGCTAGCTAAAGCCAAGGTCCGGAGAGATAGCCTATTGACCCAAGTAACATTTCAGGAAATTTTGTTGGTACGGATAAGCATTGCTAAGACATTAGATTGGGAGAGGAGTCCTAAAATATCAAGGAGGGAGCTGCTGCCACCGCATTAAATGCTTTGCAGCTAACTCTCTGACTGCATTAATGTAGAAGTGATACCTGAACAGTGATGTTCAAACTTACAACTGCTATAAGTAGACTTTTAGGGAGGTGTTGATGGGACAAGTATTAACACAAGACACCAGGACTGCACGTGGAAGGTAGAGAAGAAAAGGAGAAGAGAGTATAAAAGAAAAGGAAGGCAGCAAGAGAAAGGGATAGAAAAACAAAGAAAAAAACACTGTAACAATCAAGAACCAGATTTGTAATCAAATCTAAGAGTGATATATAAGAACGGATCTCCTCGGACATTTGCCGAGGACGATCCTTTGTGTTTAAACCTGTCTATGATATTTTCCTTGTCATTTGCATCTATCTTATTCACTGTCCAACTCATCTTAGCCCAGTACTCGAACCCACTCTCTACAAATTCATTATTTTGGGCTTTTTGGGCCTACGTTCATCCATCGTCTGGGTTGGGGATCCAAATCTGGTCCTTACACTAATCAATGAATTGCATATTCTCTATATTCTTAAAACACGTTAAAATTTCATGTTAATCGGATGTTATTTGCCATTCAATCCATAAAATTATTTTTTATGTATAGTTTTAGACTACAAAAATTTGAAATTTAAATATTTGATTGATGACGTAGCTATTGATCTTTTATCTTCTTGAAATGTTGAATTACGAAGGATTTAAAAAGATAATGTAATAAAATGGTGAATTTGTTAAAATTCACGTTCAATAAAAAAAAAAAATATTGAATAGAGTTGTAGTCTTAATCTACAACCATGCTTGTTGCTAAATTTTGTCTAGAATTTTTTATATTGGGCCTAAAAAAAAAAAAATTACGATGGTCACAGTTTTTTTAAAGATAAAAAAATCATAAATTTTTAAAATTTATAAATAATAATTGCATTTTTTTCCAAGTCAGGGTGGTCCTGTGACCACCCTGAACATTGTGTAGAGTTGCTCTGGAGAAAATATAAATATTATACAACAAAATAAATTCATAAAAAGTCTTAAAAACATAAAATTATTTCAAATTAATTTGTAAAGAATTCGCGCATCGCACGAGACATTATCTAGTATAAGAATAATGACTATATCATTGAAACTTGAATGTAAAAGTAATCTTTGTAATATTTATTACTTTTATTGACATTAAGAAATGAGTGGTGATAGACATGATTTTAACTAAAATGTATAACTGTGTGTAACTCAATGTATGCAACAATAATTTACCCTTAAGAAATATACAAGTTCATACGGATCAACATTGTTTCTTTTTGACCTATCCTTCCTTACCACCTGTCCCTGTTACTGACTTACTGTAGAACCACTGCCACCACTTAATAGTATCATCGTATGCAAATACAAATATATTGCGTGAAAAGAAGAGGAAGGCAGTCGAAAAGGAAAAGGCAAAAGAAAAAGAAGAAATGAAAGTATAAAGAGAAAAGTCAAAAAGGAAAAAGAAAAAGAAAAAGAAAAAGAAGAAAAAGGACGTATAAAGAGAAAAGACCGAAGGAAACAAAAATGAGTGGGGTGGTCAAAAAAGAGAAAGGGAATTGTGTCCTACTTTCTTTAAGCTAAATTTATGGAAAAGTGCGAAACTGTATAGAAATTGAAATGTAAGCTACTCTCCAAGTCTACGTAGTCCATATAGTATTTCACACTTACCACATAATTCTTTCTTCCTTTTAGATCGCCTAACCGTCTATCCAAATCACAATGGCTTTTCTTACCCAGAAAGAAGACTCTTCCAGCTCTTTCATCACCTATTTGAATGGGTTTTTGCATTTGAACATAGCTATTCTTATAGCAGTCTTGTAAAGTTTTCTCTTTAAATTTTGCATATTTGTTTACATGGCATGCTTCCGTTGTTTACTAGGGATAGCTCGATCTGACATTTGAAGCAATGAGAAAATACAATCCTAACGTTAAGTTTTCAATGCAAAAGTCATGTATAGATGCAGTTCTATGGGAAGCTTGTAAGGAATGGAGTTGAGGTTATTGAACACTTGATCAACAAGAATTTATTACGATAATCTACATCTGACAGAACAGCTGCATAACAAAACATCAAAAATAAAAGAAAAAGAAAAATTGAAACAGAGTATTACACATCACACGTCTCATTGAAATTTTACCAAACAAATGACAAATAACAAAAAAATTGCTACACTCAATGACTCAGATTTTGGGACTGCGGAAGCTAGTGTTTCCTAACATGATGCCGGAGTCAATTGTCAACAAGACCCTTAATTTTAAGGCATTGATAGATTTGGACACAACTTGACTGAATCTAGAACATAATGAAACCATTTTTCCCATGAAAAAAAAAAAAAAATAGCATGTTCATACAAGCAGTGATTTACTACACTCTTTACAACTTACAAATTACCATAATACTCCGTTGTAGAAGTATTATAATATTATAAGGATCATGTTAACAGGTGCTTTTAAAGTTATTTTTAATAAACCATATTAGGAAAGTTTTAAAAATTACTTTTATGAGAAATAAAAAAAAAATATCAAAAAATTAATTGCTTTATCATTTTTTTATGAAATATTTTTAAATCATCTATAAAAAAAAATAATTTTTTTTTTTTAAAACCTATGTCAAGAAATTCTTTAACATTTCTCGAATTAATATGCAAACACACAACAGCAAATACCTTTAACCTAATTCAATTCGGCCAAATCAGTCATCATAATTGTATGTATAACATAATGACATTACCAACCAATATAGACTCAATTTTTTATTTTTTTCCTGGGTAGAAAGGCTCAAAGATTTCAATATATGCATTTCATAAAGACATAAAGTATAATTGATTGTTTATTGGGTTTGGGTCATACAGATTAATTCAATCAGGTCTGAAAAGTGAAATTCAGAGTATTTTACACCCGGCCCAGCGGATATTTCTTCGTGCTTTCCTGAAAGTTAATCAGAAAATGCACATCAGCTCAGCTTCCAGCTACACTCCAAAGTCCAAACGCCAAAGATAAAGTATTATTGGTTAGAATATAAAATATTATCTCTAAGTACTTTGTCTGCCAATATGTTTGTCCTAGTCTCCCAGATGTAATAAACTAACGAAATAGGTTCCACGGAAATGGATCAATGAGACCCGTCCAACACGTTTTAAACTTTTGGCCCACAATATTTATTTTATTATTTTGTTTTTTTTTTGGTGCTAAATTTTGGTACTGCAAAAGACGTAGAGGCTTACAACATTAGGAGGACTCGAACTTTCCTGGATCAAAGTAAGCGCATGTACCCAAAAAAATCACTTATTTTAGCCTGGCATTACAACAACTGAATTCAATTCATTGACTCTCTCATTCTCAGCCAATTCTCGTTCTTTCTCAAAAAACCATTGTGAAATATCTCTCATTTTTAATTTCTCATTCACTTCGCTTCTTAAACTCTTACAATTTTAATTTTGTCACATCTTTATTTTCTCTCTCCTCTCCTCTTCCTTTTAGATCGTCTCAACCGTCTGTATATCAAAATCACAATGGCTCTTTCGACCACCAAGGGAACCTCCTCTTCCTCTTTCACCCAACGATACATATATGATGTGTTCTTGAGTTTCAGAGGAGAAGATACCCGCAATGGTTTTACTAGCAATTTGAATGGTATTTTGTGTCATAATGGTATTAACACTTTCATGGATGATAGACTTCAAAGAGGAGAAAAAATTTCCGCTGAACTTCTTGAAGCTATAGAAAATTCAAAGATTTCGATAATTGTATTCTCTAAAAACTATGCATCTTCTACTTGGTGTTTGGATGAACTTGTCAAGATTCTTGAGTGTAAAAATAATGGCCAAGTGGTGTTCCCAGTTTTTTACAAGGTAGATCCATCAGATGTACGTAACCAAAAGGGAAATTTTGGAGAAGCACTCGCAAAGCATGAAAAAAAATTCAAGGATGATAAAGAGAAGGTGCAGAGATGGAGGGCAGCTCTAACTGAAGCCAGCAATATATCTGGTTGGCATTACAAAAATGAGTATGTGTTTAATCTCTAATTTGTTATCTCCAATTAATTTTATTGCTAAACAACAACTCCCAAGAAAACCCTTCTTATTTGCTTTTTTATTAAAAAAAGAAAAGAAAAGAAATTATAAAAAAAATTATATTTTGATCATATCTTTCATTAGTGAGTTAAATAGGATACAAGGTTCAAAGATAAGAAAGGGAAGAATATATGACATATAATCTTATCAATTAATTTGAAGCTTCTCTTATGTCATTTTAGAAAATTTCTTCTAAATTTTTTAATAAATACATTCAAGTGTTAGAAGTGGATATTCAATGAGTTTGTTCCTTTCCAAAGCAGATATTCCATGCATCTTTGTGCTAAAATCGATTTTCGACCTAAAAAATAAAAATGTTTGTAATGATAGTTCTCAAATCTATAAATTATGTGCCATTTAATTTAACTAACAAAATTTATGTTGTAGTTCACAAGCTAAACATTTTGAATTCAATTTAAGATCATATTTCTATTTTCTAACATGTTTCAAATGCTTTGTGATTGGCAGCCACCCTGAATTTATATTTATCAAAGAAATTTTTGAAGAGACCTTAAATGCTAAATTAAATCGTACAGAAGGATTTGTTGTTAAATACCCAGTTGGAATAGACTCTCGCATAGAGGAAATAAGTTGCCAATTAGATATTGATTCAAAAGATGTTCGCATGTTAGTGATCCATGGTCTACCTGGAATAGGTAAGACAACAATTGCAAAAGCTATTTTTAACTTATTTGCTTATCATTTTGAAGGAAGTAGCTTTCTAGAGGATGTTAGAGAAAAATCGAGAACAAATGATGGAATACTCCAACTACAACAGGAACTTTATTCTGAGATCTTGGGGGGAGGAAATTTGAAGGCACACAGTGTATTTAAAAGAATCAATGTGATAATGGAAATGTTTCACCACAAAAGAATTCTTTTAGTTCTTGATGATGTGGAAACATTAGTCCAAGTAGAAAATTTGCTTGGAAAATGTGATTGGTTTGCATCTGGAAGTAGAATCATTGTCACAACAAGAGAGGAAAAGGTGTTATCTACTCCTCAAGAAGATTGTCATCTAACTTACTATAACTACAAGGTTAAGGAATTAAATAAACAAGAATCTCGGGAACTCTTTTATCAACATGCATTCAAAAGAAACAAGCCTACGAAAGATTATTTGAAGCTCGTAGACCAATTTTTACATTATGCCAAAGGCCTTCCATTAGCTTTAAAAACAATAGGTGCTGATTTGTACAAGAGAAATATAGATTATTGGAAAAGTATATTAGAAAAGTATAAAATATTTCTAAATCCAAATATTCTACAAGTACTCAAAATAAGTTATGATGGATTAGACCCAACTCAACGAGATATTTTCCTTGATATTGCGTGTCTCTTCAAAGGATTTTGCAAGGAAGTTATTGTTGATATATTACAAAGTAGCTATTGCTATGACCCGTTATGCGATATTGAAAAACTTATCGATAAGTGCCTCATAGTTGTTGAAGATGGCAAATTATCAATGCATAGTTTGATACAACAAATGGGTTTTGAAATTGTTCGACAAGAATCAGAATTGTCCAAGAAACCTAAAAAGCTATTGTGCTATAAAGATGCTCTTGAAGTACTAATTGGAGATACGGTATAAGTAGTTCTAATTTATCGTTTCCCTTTTCTCACAATGCTAATATAGTTAATTTTTTAATTATTATCTTTGATTTTATCATTTTAATTTGAAGAAAATATAATTTTCTCGGCATTGATTTTGTTTAAGATTTAATAGTCATATATTCTTTTGTCTAATGTGATTCAAGTAATTTTTTTTTTTTTGGGTCTAATTAGGGATTAGATGAAATTCGAGGCATATCATTCTGCTTACCACAACCAAGCAACATGCAATTAAATCTTGAGAAGATGAAGGGCCTCAAATATTTGAAAATTCGTAATGTAATTTGTGAAGACCTTAAATCCCTTCCCAATGGGTTAAGGTTACTTGATTGTAGTGAATTTCCTTTATCATTCTTTCCATCCACCTTTGAACCTACAAAACTCGTTGTACTCAAAATGCGACGGAGCCACATTGAATTGGATGAGCATTTCGAGGTATGATCATTAGTATTTACAAATTCTTGTTAGATTTTTGTTAATGAGTACACTTAGGGAATAGGATAAGGTGAATTATTTTTTGTTATTAAAACAAAATCATGTATTTAATACTACATTAAATAATATTTCTATACATTTTCCCCACAAACAAAGTTAAGTTGTGCACAAATATTTTAAAAAATTTCGCACAACCATGATGAGTTTATGGGTGCAAATCAATGAACCATTTGACAAGCATTTTTTCCTTTTTAAAAAGAGTAGCACTACTGTTTGTGACTCTTACAAATTTTATTACATTAAGCATACAAACTGATGTGTCATTAGTGGGTTTCAATTAGCACAACTGGTAAAATTTCCGATAGTTAAATAAGAGATTTAGAGTTCAATCTCTGCTTACACCAAAAACTGATTGGTGTCTTGGCTTGATGATAAAGAGTTATTATTAGGAGTGAACGCTATAGGTTGAACATAAGAATTTACTCAAAAAAAAAAAAAAAAAAAAAACTAATGTGTCATTGATCATAAATAGACAATTTAAATATTCATTTATGGATTCCTTAAAAAAAATTATTTATGATGTGGTTGAAACTCACTAATCACATTCATTGCCACATAAATTTGTAAGTTTTATGTAGTAAAACTTATTATACCTTTAACATTTTTATTTCAAAAAAATGTATATATAATTCATTATTGATCATTTATTAGTTATTAATCTATTCTCTTAGCCTGTCATTTAAAGTTTGTTTTCTTCTTACTAATAAATTTCAAAAAAATTTCCTTTCTTCTACAGAGATGTCGGTTCAAAACATTGAAATATATGAATTTCTCACATTGTAAAAATATTACAAAGGTGCCTAACTTATCAGTGATTTCCCCAAACATAAAGCAGTTGAAGCTTAGAAAATGCATAAATTTAGTTGAGGTTCACCGGTCTGTTGGACTTCTTCAAGAGCTTGAAACCTGGGATCTCAGTTATTGCCATAATGTTAGAATTTTACCAAGATACCTCTGGTTTAGATCTCTTAGATGGTTTCGTCTTCATCGGTGTGGAAGTCTTATGCAAAGAATGGAAGGATTAGGGTTGCTTTCATCTATAGGAAAGCTCAGTAGCCTTGATGAGTTAACAATAAGTTTAAGACTCGTGATAGATTCAAGTAAGATCTATAATTTACGAAATCTTAGGTCGCTTATATTGTATGATTGTGAAAGTTTTCCAAAAGCCATGAATACTTTTGGTTGCTTCCCCAAATTACAATATTTAGGTTTCGTTAATAGCATCATTACTACCCTCCCTGAAATTGCAAGGATATGTCCGCAATTAAAGACCCTTAACATTCGTTGCTGCTGGAACCTTTGGGAAATTCCAAAGCTTCCACCTTGTATACAAGCTGTAAAGGCAAGAGGGTGCAATTCGTTTCATTCACGTTTTTTTTTTAGTCAGGTATCTCTAATTTATATAAAAAAGAAACAATTTTAGTTAACTCCCTTTACTAAATTTGCTAAACTGAAGTTTTGTAATTTTGTTAATTGTAAACAGTTTGGAGATGTGATAGGGCTTCCATGGTATTTAGCATGTGGATATTCTAATATGAGATCATTGCATCAAGAGTTTGGATATAAATTGGGCTTTGCTTCTGAGTGGCCTAGTTTTGACCTTGCACTTCGAGGAACTACAATTCCAGAGTGGCTCAACCATCAGAGTGATGGACGTTCCATATTATTCTCAATTGGTCAGAAATTTCCATCATTTGCTTTATGTGTTGCTTTTAACGTGAAACTCCTCAAGGTTAATGTGCCAATTCAAGGTGAAAGTTTTTCTTGTTCTATCTACTTGTTAATTAATGGTTTTGAAGAAAGGGTCGCAATAGGCAATTTTTCACTTGATTCATTAAATTTTATGTGGTTTCGTTATATAAGTGTTAGACAAAACTTATTGAAACACATAATTTTAGGCGATCGCAATGATGTTACTCTTCAGTGTAAAATTTTAAATCGCCATGGCAAAATAGCAAAAGTTACAATAAAAAGGTGGGGGGTCTATGTGGCATGCATGTGTCCCCTTGTAATTCTACTGTAGATAAGATATTAAAAGAATTATATTTGGATGAAGGATTAAAATTTTTTTTATCCAAAGTGGCTGTAGAGGTTCTTCCCTGCAAGTGAGAGATGGCCAGACGCTTTGAAACCCAAAATGCCTATTATTGCCTCTTTTGTAAAATAGCAGAAGATTCAGTCTTACATCTATTTCAAAGTTGTCCATATGCCAAAGGAATGTGGTATGGTGGTAGATGGGGTTTTCGGGTTGAAATAATCCAAGCTAAATCTGTAAAGGAGTTCATTGAACAAAAACTTGACCCCCCAAAGGAATTACTAGCAGAAAGAGTCACCAAAGATGAGTTCACAATGTATGCAATAATGGCGATGAAAATCCTTTGGGACGCATGGGAAAAAGCTTTGGTTTCATACTCTGAAGCAAGCATAAATCAGCTAGTCCATCATCTTAAAACACAGTATGAATCTAACTCGATATTACTTGGGACTACAAGGGAAACTGAAGAGAAAAACAAGGAAAGTGCTTGGACCAAACCACCTGATCAAGAGGGGAATCCTCTCAAAAAAAAAGAGAGAAAAAAAAGAAAAAGAAAAAGAGAGAGAGAGGGGAATGACAGAGCAATCAGACGTGGGATAAGTCTTTGCAGTAAGATAGGCAATGCCATTGGCAAATGAGGAGAGACTTGAACAAGTTGTGGTAAAGGGTGTAAAGGTAAGCACCCCAAGTATTTAATAAAATGTTACTATAGATATATATAATGGTAAAATACAGTACAGATTGCAAAATTGGATTGCTATTTCTTTTTATAGTCCAATGAATCTGTGCTAGTGATAATCTTTATATTGTTAGCTGATTTATCTTTTAAATTGCAGCTAACATCATCAACTTCATTGCAAATCCAGCTTGCAAGCTTGGCTAGGAATGGAAGAGCATAATGAAGGATATTTTGGCTTTGGCTTCTTTTTTCAGATAAAATGTAGTGCACAGCCTTATAAAATGGGCACTGGGGTCTAATGACTCTAGTCTATTGTTGCCTGTAAATGTTCCCCCAACAGTAAAGAAGGCCTTGGCTGAAGAAACGAGAACCTCTTCATTCAAATTCAAAGAAATATGACAAGGTACTATTATTAGTTTATTACATAGAAACTATTTTTCTATAATGTTTTTTAGTGTTAAGGAATGCCTCATTCTTTAGTTTTATTGATTTGGTTGCCTCATTGACTGCTTTGGCCACTTCTCTCACTATAAATTAACTACTCATTAATATGATTGGGTACGATTCAATTGGAAAGGACATTAATGCAAAGAAAAATCACAATTAATGAAAGAAATTAGTCTTTGCTTTTCATAGCTCATTGAATGTGTTTGTTAGTCCTTCTATTTCTCATATGGCATTTAATTTTCTTAAATTGACATAAATCAATTTCTAATGGGTCATACTCAAGGGGTCACTTATAGCTTGTAGCTGAATTAGAGTTATTCGATTATTTAAGCCAAAGTTACTTAAAAAATAAGGTAATGGTCTTTTGACCAAATTGTACCTCCTTCCACATCATTACAACGTCGAGTTGAGGTCTTGGTTTTAATTTTGTGCGAATATGGTAGTATTTTCTTTGAAAATATTATAATTTTTATAAAGAAAATTTCAGATTAGTAGAATATTGAAAAGAATGCTCAATTTTTAGAACTAAAATTTTGAAAACAAGCAGATAGAGGTTTGTTACCTCTCTCTCCTCTTTCTAACATGTTGTTCACACAGTCACGCATCTTGGTGGACCTGCATTCGTTTTCTGCTCTTCTTCAACATGTATGTTTGGATGGTTTATCAATTTATTAATACTTAGCACCATTTCTAAAAGGTCACTCAGATGCTAATGAGGTCTCTCTTGGAATCTTTGATCCTTTTGAAGGTGAGTGTTTAAATACAATTTGATGCTCCTAAGTTCACATTATATGTATACCAACTAAGTAATTGTTGGAAATATAGTTTTATTTTAATATGGGACTAGTCATGAGGTTACTCTAGGCCTAGCTTGGACTGTTTCAATTTTAGTTAGTATGACTTAAGGCCTTCTGTATTGTAGTTCTGTTAAAAATGACAATATATAAATAACATCAAATGAATTGATATTCCAGTTGGCCAAGTTTAGAATAAATTGTCTTATTGAATGAAATAGGATTTTTATGTTGTTCTTCTCATACAAATAATGGTTATTTCTCCTTGTGATCTTGAACATACCTCATGTTAGAGGCTAACTGAAACCTTTCTCCCGAATTGATAACCCTTAGCACTAAATTTAATATTCACTTCACCTAAAACAAAAATTCATATATTAAAAATGAATTGGAATTATTGGCTGAATCTTAGATACTTTTCTTTTGTGGGGGTGGGATTGGGGGATTATTGCATTGATTATCATTTACTATTTTAATAAGCAGAGCATCTAACCGCTTGCCAGAAACTGCACTACACTTGAAGAGCCAAACCAGTTGACCAAGACAACGCTGCAAGTCCAATGCAAGCACCCCATTGCCCCCAATCAGCCTCTCGGTTCTGACAATTGACAAACCAATTCTCTAAGCCCACCATCACTAGCTGAAAAACTATGGTAAACCTTAGAATTATTAAAAACATCATGTTCTTGAATAACCCCTAAATTTTTTCTTCTCCAGTTGCCTAGCTTCAAACTTATTGAAGACTTGACAGAGGAAAAGGTGTTGAAAATGAGGGTTTCTTTCACTATCTCACACACGCCAAAGATAGATCATGCCCTACATTGTAGCATCAGTAAAACTTCTATGGCTCTGGTTATAAATTGCTTTGATTGATGGCTTTACTATGAAGACATTTTGCGGTCATAGCTAAAGTTGATGCAAGGGTAGCAACTTTCACAGTGAGCTGGAACTGAATGAAATTTTGAATGTTCTTATATACACACCTTCTCCACCTCAAAACTGTCACTGCAGAAGAAAACAACCAGGATGACAGTGTTTGTGCTCTCCTTTGCCACTTCAATGCCTTCGATTCATGGAAAGCCCAATAATTTTCTTCTCTTAGTAAATACATGATTCATACCAGCAATTCTCTCTTTAGGTGAGTATTTTTTGAAAATTCCCCATTCTACTACAGCTTCATTATTCAAATCCTCATCAAGATTGGGAATCCCACATTCCAAAGCTATCACTCTTGTTGCATGTTCATTGTCACCGGCGATCATTTTGATGTTTACTCTAGAGAGTGCATAAAGTCTTCTTACTCTTCCTCTTTTCAAAATCCTCACTTCTATTTTTCTTTGAATTGAGGGCCTTGACTTAGATTATCTCAGAATTTTGCTTGATTTTATCAACATTGATACCTAAAATAATGTAGTAATTTTGATATTCGGCTCTCAAATCCTTCAATAGGTCATGCAGAAATCCTATTTGTAAATTGTACTAGCTGTGTTGAAACCAAAAACTTGTTGCTTAATAACAAGAACATTTTCTACTTTTTCTTAGGAAGTATATTTTCTCGTTGCTTCTTTACCAAGCCAAGATTCTGTTAGCGTCATCTCGTTAACTATTAAGTGCCTTCGAACCAAGGTGTAATCAGGCATCAAGCATTTCATAGAATATGCCACATGTAAGAGTAACTGTTAGAGGCAGACCTTCTAGAGTTGCCAACACCATAACTGTGACTGCCGCGACAATAAGGCATGATCAATCATCATGCACTATATCTCTAATACTTTGAGTTTTAAATATTTGTATGAGTATTAAGATTCAGAGTATTAGAGCAACAAATATTCTCTCATGTCAGCTCTTAAAGTTGCACGCTGTGGTTTGGTTATTTTTGAATGTTCAAATAGTGTGAAAAACACCTTGAACGTTTAGACCCCCAAATTATAAATTATCAATTCAAGCTTAATATCAAACAATGTATGTGCGGAAAATGAACATAAGCTAATAACATAATTGATAGACAATCTAAACCAAATAAAATCACATCCACAGCAGAAATTAAATGGCAAAAATTAAGGGAAGAGAGATGCAAACACAAGGACAATACAACGATGTGTTATTGAAGAGGAAACCGAAGCCCTCGGCGTAAAACCTCTTCGCCGCCTTCCAAGCGGTCAATAATTCACTATAGAATGAAGTTGGGATACATGAACAACAGAAGACCCTCTAAGACTAATCTACCCAGTGTAGCTAAGCCCTCCAAGCTTCTTGCTCCAACGAGGTTACGCTGAACCTTTGTCTTCTCTAGCTTACCGGATTCCGTTATAGCCTATAGCATCAACCAATATCAATTGGTCCATTCCGATCCACTTCCCAAAACAACAAAAAGCCTTCTCATAGATATGAGTATGGTAAGAAAAGGATTTGGCTAAAGAACCTCTCAAGGATATAACAATGGAGAGGATGAGAATTAAGGAATTTGAAGAGTCACTATATAAAGATTGTGAATGAGTCAATTTTGTTTTTCTCTAATGTTTCTCTCTCAAAATTCTCTCTAGAAGCTCTCTACATTTCGTGGGTATAAGGGGTATTTATACTGGTGTGTGTTTGGAATGCGAAGAGTCAGTTTTTCTAAAATAGAGTGGACTGGCGACTTGGCCTCGCGACTTGACTTAGTCGCGAGTACAAGCCGCAAGCTAACTGAATGGCCAGTCTAGAACTTTTGTGTTGTAGTGCTCCAGCTAGCATGACTGTTCAGCTCCTTTGCATGCTTCACTCGTGTGCAATTTTTGGCGACTTGCAAGCCGCGAGATCCAGTTGCGAGTTCCTTGCTGAGTGCGCAATCTTAAGCTTTTCTTCACACTCTCTCACACACTACCCTTACATGATTCCTACCTAAATACAGGGTTTCTAAATGCTGAATTACAAGAAAATCGGCACAGAATAAAGCCAACAAAATGGTTGATTAATTTCAACCTTACAATTTTAATTTTTGGTTCACTTTTTTTTTTAACATAATGTTTGTGTTTTCAACCAACATCAATGTAGTGGTTATCTTTAACATAATATTTTTTTCTTTAAATCAAGCTTCAGTATGACCAGGCTGCTTGTCTTGTGCTATTACTCTCAAGAAAGAGGTCACACCAGAGAATGATGCTTCCTATTGGTAGTTGAGGAAAGGTGATTGATTAATTTTTTTTTTCATGATTATGTTTCAACCTTCCATTCTTTTCATTGTAAATGCATACATATGTGAAATTTAGCATTCATAAATTATCACATTAGATGTTGATTTCGTTTATTCTTTTTTCCCCTTCTGTTACAACATCACCAGGGAGTATTCTTTGGCTTTGCCTTTTATGGAGACCACTTAAGAAGATTGGCATTTAATGTCTCTAGGAAGTTTTCTAAGTCCTACATGCAGCACATATAGTTGTGAGTCAATTTTTTGTCATTTACTTTCTGTTCAACTGTGTTTGCTATTTACAACTCTTTCCCTATATCAGACTGTGTTATCAATTTTATGAGTTATAAAGAGTACAAGGGAAATACACTTTATTTTAAATGCTTTATTTTCTTGTGATGAAATCCATCAATGTAGATTTTTAATTTATGAGGAATTTTTATATTGCAATCATAGGAATGGACCCTTTATACATGTGCCTGATGTTTTTACTTGCATTAAGAATCTTTATGCTTAAGAACCTCATCTTGTTTGCAGAAATGATGAATGCTCTTAACAAGTGAGTGAAAAGGCAAAGACCAAGTTGCAGTTTCAATACTCGATTTCCCTCACTCCAGCCTCCTAGTATTTGCTTAGGTCATTGAGGTATGTTCATAAGCACTACTTTCTATGTTACTTTGCTGCGGATATCTTGAATTAAACTATTGAAAACTCTATCAAAGTTTGATTAACCTTCTTGCAAATTGAACTAAAACTTACTTTGAGCTTTAGGTTGATAAAACAGTTGCCCAAAACAAGTCTTGTTAGAGGTGATTTGTGCACAAGTTATCATGTAACTATATGTGGCCTGGTCACGAGATTGTTACTGCATGGGCCAGGGCATGTAGCTATTTGTGCACAAATTAGTTCCCTTCACACCTAATTTTTATGAAAATTGTTTTTAATGTACAATGAGTGCTTTGTTTGTTTCTTGGACATATATACCTTAAAATTTTCTTTTATGGTGATGTGAATTGGGTTTGTTTCAGCTTGTGTTATTGAAGTTTTTGTTATGTTCTACATGCTTGGCTATTGTATGAGTAATAATAAGTTCACGGCCTTTGTGGTCATGTGGTACTTGTTTTTAGATCAAAACAGTTTATCAAGTAGAAATAGAGTTTTTTAGAGTAAAAGATAATTACCTTGTTGAGACTGTGTAGCTGTCTATGTCTGTTTAATTAAATAGTAGAGGACTTCATCAAATGCTTTGTCTTCATGAACAAAAGCAAATGTTTAATGAGGTCCTTGACAAGGTTATTTCTAGAGCACAATCTTAGAAAGCTAAATCCTATCCCAAGCTTCTAGAATTACTCTAGTTAAATCCGTCCTAGCATCTATTCCCACCTACACAACCTCTACCTTCTACCTTTCAAAAAACATTTGTTCCAAAATTGATTCTTGTCTTAGGAAATTTACTTGGGGTCACTCCGTGGACAAGAATTCTTTTTTCCGAATGTCTGGACCAAGGTTTGTAACCCCAAAGATTGTGGGGGGTTTGGGAATTAGAAAGTTGGAAGACACAAACATTGCCTTACTAGCCAAATTGGGATTGGCTATGGTCTCTAACCTTGATGTGAAATGGGTTCAAATCCTCAAAGCCAAATACCTTCAGAAAAAGTTTCCTTAAAGCACCATTGAGCTCTCTCTCCTCCTATTCATGGAAAGGCATCTACAAGTCTAAAGCTTTATTTAAAAAAGGGGCTTGCTTTCAAAACATGATTGGAAGCACCTCTGGAAACTAAAAATCCATAAGAGATTAAAACTAATGCTCTAAAAAATTGCATGGGATATCCTTCCTACCAAAAAATCACTCAATAGGAGGTGGCCACAAACAAACATGACATGTGTTCTATGCAGCCAAGATATGGAATTTGTAAATCATATCCTGGAATGCACGGACGCGGCGCGACGCGGCGACGCGTAGGGGACGCCGCTGCCCGCGCGTTGGTGCCGCGTCGGGCCACGTCTACCACGTGGTTTTTTTTTTTTTTTTTTGTGCCGACTCGCGTTGACTCGCCCCGACGTGGCTGAGACTCGGGCCGATTCGCCCGGAACCGGGCTAAATCGCGCCGACTCGGGCCGTTTCGGCCGATATCGGCGATACTAGCGAACCGCTGAAACAGCCGATTCCGGCCGAAACGGCAGATTCCGACTGAAACAGCCGATTCAGGCTGAAATTCAGCCCTCTCACTCAAGCATTCTCTCTCACACCCTACACTCCCCTCTCAATTCATACATTTATTTATATTTTTAATATATTATCTAGTATTGCTCTTAAATTTGGTATATGTTTATATAATGTGAAAAAATATGCTTAGCAATATATTAAAAATATAAATAAAAATATTTTTAATAATTTTTTAATCGCCGAGTCCCACCGCACCCACACCCACCTTTTTCAAAAATTGCCGAGTCCCGCACCCGCACCCGCACCCGAGTCCCGAAACGCACCCGTGCTTTATAGATCATATATTTGTCTCATGCCCTTATACATTTACCATTTCCATTTGGTCACTCTTTCCAGGGCCAATTCTCACTGCCTCTCTTGGAACTTTGTCTCCAAGTAACATTGTGAAATTTTTCATTTGTCCACAATGCCACCTGAAGATTCCCACAAATGAAGAACACAAGTTCACTCTCTTTGCCTCTATTCTATTTGATAAAATATGGAAAATTCGAAAGGAAGGTGCTGAAACGTTTAAGTGTACTTTGATCACATTTTGGCTTGGTCTCAATTATATCTCCCCCCCCCCCCCCCCCCCCCTTGTTATTTTGGAAGCCCCCTCACACTGGTCAGGTGAAAATTATTTTTGATGTTGCCATAAGACCCGTGCCTCTTTTATTGCAGCGGTTTGCCAAAATGAATTTGGTGAGGTTTTGTTTGCTCACTCGTCATAGTATGTTCCTGTATGATAATGCCTTCTCTAAGTAATTACTATGACCTGATTTAAAGGGCATTAATGCATATTTTATTAGGGGGAATTACTAGTGCACACCAGTTGTTACACACTATCGTACACATGCATTTTGAAGCAAAATCATGACTTGAAATTATTATTTTAGTCCACAAACTGAGTTCGAAATAGATACCGGCCTTTTAAAGAAATTTTATGTTAGGCCCTTTTTCAATCCACTAAAGAATGATCATGGAGTTCTTCTGATAAATTATATCACTTTGGTGATTTATGTTTTTGCATGATCTAATTTCATTTGCTATTATACGGGGAATGAATTTGTAAGAAAGAAAGACAACTTCATCTATCTATATATATAATGAGATTAAATTGGGTCAGGAGCTGGCGTAAAAGATGTGATTTACGCCAGCCAATCCTGACCTGACACATCAGCAAATAATAAAAAATCATTTTTTCTCTCTCTCTCCTCTTCCCATCTCCCTCACTTTTCCAGAAACAATGAAGGCTTGAAACAACGTTGACCCAAGCTTTGCACCCTTGTTCTGGATCTTAATTCTTAACAATGCTCATAAGGCTTGATAGTAGAATCACAGACATGGTACCAGCTATAGTTTTCATAGTGGCAGGACCTTTCCCAGTCTTCAGCTGATCCAAACTCTTTATCACAAGCTCTCTCAAAGGCCCAATCTTGACCAATAGAAGAAATGCCAAAACACCTTCAGCAAACAAAACCAAGAACAACTGAATCATTTCTCTCCTTCAACAAAGCAAGCCTTGATTTTTCTTTCTCTCCAATGCCAATTAATATTCACAAAAATTTATAAAAACCCACTTCACCAAAACAAGTTTTAAGCTTTAAAAAATGAGGTTTTTTCAAATCCATAGATCCACAGACCCATCATCAACAAAAAGCAAGAAACTTTCTTGCAGAGACCCATTTGCTCTTTCTAATTGGAACAAGAAAAACACACACCAGAACCATATCAGCAGTAAACAAATGCAAAAGCCTAATTTTCCTAAAATGGGTTGAGGAAATAAAGGAAACCCACTTCAAAAAACCTGGTTTTATCTTAAAACAATGAGGGTTTAACGCCACAGATCTGTGCATTTAGTCATATGTAGATAGAAAGAAAGAAAGAGCAGAGACCCATTTGTTCTTTTGATGGCTTTTTTGTGAAAATTGATTTGGTAATTTTGGCTTGGGGATTAACGGGGTTGTAAATAAGCCAATTGGTTTTTTCTCATTTGCTTTTTTCAGGCCAAAAGGTATTTAAAGGGGCCAAATAAAAAGAATGTAGAAACTGCTGGGTTGATTTTTTTTTTTTTCGGTGGATCTGAGTTTGTGGCATGGGTTTCTCACTGTATTTTTTTGAGAGTTTCATTGATGGATGGTTTGGGTGCGTGAACAGCACCTTTGCTGGGATTTTTTTATAAAATTTGCAGGCTTTCAGAGGAGAGGGAGATATGAAGAAAAGAGAGGCTGTGCTCCTTCAACATTGTTTCAAGCGTTCGGAAAAGTGAGAGAAATGGGAAGAGAAGAGAGGGAGAGAAAAAATATTTTTTATTATTCACTGACGTGTCAGATCAGGATTGACCGGCGCAAAGCCCACTTTTTACGCCAGCTCCTGACCTAATTTAATCTCATATATAATTAAAGTCCAAGCATGATGAAAATCCAATTAGTTCACAAATTGAATTTCAATTGTAGGCTAATTTTGAGCCATGTGTCATAAATATTTTCTTAATCTTGGTGCTCTGAAATAAATGTTTTTTTGGTAGAGCAGAAAATTATCTTGATTCTCTTGCATGCATCTAGGTGCCTTTTCCAATTCTTCTCTCCATCAAATCCTAATAAGCTCTTACATATTCTGCAGTTATAAATTCACCTATTATTATTTTGTGTTTGTAAATTTCTGAACTATTTCTCTTCCTTATCTCTCTCACCTCTTAAACGTATTTCTCCTCTATGGCATGCACACACAGTCTCACATAATATGAGTACCTATATAGTGCAAAAGGCCTCTCTCTTCTTGTAGAAATTTAGCTTTGCATTGATCCAAAATGTGAAAAACAATCACTATATTTACCCCAAAAATAAAACCCATTTCTATTTGTTTTTCTTCTTTTTGACTTTTTTTTTTTGATACGATTCAAAGGGAGAAAACAGGGAGTTTGTTACAAAGTAGCTGGTCTAGACCAGCATTGGTGAAATGGCATTGTAGTTGCTATATTAGCTACATAACAGACACAGTTTACAACAACTTTGGGAACAAAAAGCATCTTCAAAACGAAGCCATTTTGATGAAGGGAAGATAGATCAGCCATCATCGTCCTCTCCTGCCAGTTTGGGTTCCTTTCTTTGTTGACAGTTTGGACCAATCTTCTGCTATTGCTTAGGATCAGTACTTGATGAAAGCCAGCGTTCCTAGCTTTTATAAATGCCTCCACCACAGCTTCTTGAGATGCGCCACAAGCTGAGTTTGCTGCACTACTAGCTACACCACAAAACATAGTCTCCGCCTGCATATTCTTGGCCTTATAAGCATATGCACTCCTCCTTGCTCTCTTCCTCCTAACTCCAGAAATTTTGATCATTAGGTGCCAAGGCCCTGCTAGTGACTGAGTTCCTGAGATCATCTCCTTAGCATTCCTGTTGATGTCTGCATTTTTTGTCGGAGTTTCCTGGTACCTGCAAGAAAGGTTTTGAGCTGTTAGAATTATTTCCATGGGGTTAGGTTGTTTGCCTTCATGAACCAGAGTGTTACTTTGGTTCCAGATTCTCCAAAGTGTAGTGAAAATGGCTTGAAGATAAATCATTGACTCAGCCTCCAGTTATTTGTGTCTATCTAGTAAATTCCCAACCCATTGCTGCACCGAGACATTGGGTGGATCAGTGGTATGAACAGCTAACAGAGATCCATGCCAGCAAGCTCTAGCAAAAGGGCAAAACAGAAATAGGTGAGTTGCTTCATCTTCATTATTACACAGGGGTCAGGTGCTTTGGGTTGGTATTCCTCTATTTTTTAAACTTAAGAGAGTGGGGAGGCCATCATGCATAAGCTTCCGCATAAAGTTGCAGATTTTCAGGGGTGACTTTTACTTTCCAGATCAGATTCCAAACCCCCTATGGACATGATTCTGTCTCAAAGGATATGTGGAAAGGCAGTGAGAGTCCTGCAGAAGCAGCTCGTAGGCATTCTTTTTGGCAATTGTTTTCCTATGGCTGAGTCAATGACCGCACCAACTTGGACATCAAACAGTCTTCCATGACCGTGAGGTCCATTTCATGCATCTTCTTCTTCCCTTATTTTTTTTTCCTATGTCAACTGTTCTATTTGAAAATTGGCATTGGTTTGTCTTCTGAGTGATCATTCAGGAAATTCGTTGGGATTATTTTGTTTACAATTTTTATTTTTATTTTTTCTCTTTTGGAACTAACAACTGTTACAATTTTGAAATTAATAGCATTGACGATTGGTAGTTTCATTACATCTTATCAAGCCCTTAGATTAAATAGCATTGGCCTTTGGATTGACCTCTTAGAAATTCCCTGCAACTTGTCTGTCAAAACACTTGACTATGAGATTTTTGTGACATTAGGGCTTTGAAAGTGTATTTCTAGGATCCTTTGGCTATTGTGTTTGATGATGCCAGGAATCACCTCAGTAAGTTGCAAGGTCTTCATGCACTTTGGGCCAACCTACACAAGTAGAATGAACCTCAAAGGGAGGTACAAGCGTGGTACCGGCCAATGACCCTCCGATGATTAAGTTAGTATAGCTCACAACTCCAGAGTGCCAGAGTCGAAGTAAAAGCATGCGTACCTCATTTTCGGAGGGCGTGGAAGTATTTATAGTAGTAGTAGAGGCCCTTGACCGAGGCGTGCTAGAGAAGATACCACTTATACCGGAATTGCCCCTGAATAGTGTGGAGCGTAAGATACTTCTTGGGTAATCAAGCGTGTTGGAGAAGCCATCCCTATGGGAGTGATCGTGCTGCGCAAGACACCTGTCCAAATAGTAGCATACGCAACAAGACTCACGTTCTTAGGGAAGCGTACGTGGCAAGTTGGGCTGTGGTGAGCCATGCCTTCCCCCGTCGACGGTCCCTCCGTCACCATACGTAGGGGTTAGGTCGTCAGGGTCTAGTGTCTGTCACCATGCGTCGCACCGTCACCCTGCCAATGGTGCTGGCGTCTAGTAGGGGGTTTTCATACCCATCAGGTACCCCTTCAGCCCATCAGTCTGTGAACACAAAGGAGACGGACTAATGGGATGACGGTTCCAGCTCAATGAGAGTTGGACAGATAGGCTGTCATTCAGTAATTAATGCTGGGTAATTAATGCAGGGCACGTGTCGTCGACTCAATGTTTGCGTGCCAAAAACGAGGCGTCCCCTCGCCTTCCGTGCTATCCCTCATATATAAGCCTCCCTCTTTCTTCTTCATTTTTCACTTTTTATCGAAATCAAAAGATCAGAGCGCAGCCGTTCACTCAGTCAAGAAGAGAATTTAATCCGTCAACCTAGTCGTCTGTCACGTCCTCGCAACCGTCCGTGACACCCTTCAGCAACGAAAACAACTGGTAAGTATTTATTATCGTCTCGTTCACTTTTACCACCATCAGGTACCTCTTTAGGGCAGTTTGAACTTAGGGTTTTCCGTCGTATGTAGGTGTAGATGTCTAGCGCGTCTAGTAATCAATCTTTTGTCCGCGAGGGAGCGGGCTGCGATGAAGTTAATCCGTCGGGTCCAAAGGATCCTTCAAATTCAACTGAAGAGAGCTCGTCTGCCTCCTCCTCATCGAGTAGTGGCAGGACGGAGAGTAATCTTAGTGACGGACTAGGGGAGGGTGAACAACAAATCCAATCCGTCATAGGAAGTGACGGGATGAGGAAGTTCATCATGCTCTCGTTGTGGACGGTGAACGATTTTACATCCACCATAAAAGAGTCACACTTCAAAACCCTTAGGAGTAAGTACCAGATACCCGTCGACATACCCATCCGTCTACCCCACCCAGGAGAGAAGTGTTATTACCACGGGGTCAAGGGTGTCGGGATCTACGAGCAGATGCTCAAGGCGGGGTTGAGATTTCCCTTGACCTAGCTGCACCGTCATCTCCTTCATTACCTAGGATTGTCCGTCAACCAGGTTTCTCCGAATGCTTGGAGGGTTTTCCTTGGGGTGGAGGTCCTGTACGGATCAATGTCAAAGGGGAAGAAGAGGTTAACAGTGGAGGAATTCTTCCACTACTACCGTCCGGTAGAGATCGTAAAGTTAAGAAGGATGTACAGCTTCGTGGCAAGGAGCCCGTTGCTGAGGTTGGTGAGTGATACTCCAGATTCCAATAGGGACTGGAAGTCTAGATACTTCTTTATGGACGGGGATGAGTGGATGTGTCATCCAGGGGAGACCGAATTCATGCCCGTCGACACAACATGGGGTGTTTTGCCCTCGTCTGGTATGCTTTCATTCACACTTTTCTTTCCTTGTAAACACCGTCAATTTTTGACCGTCCACTTTTGCAGCCCAGGACCGTCCACAAGTTTCTCTCGAACAGTGGAGTTTTTTGGAGAAGATTTTCCAAAAAAGTGAGTTGTCGGAGAGATCTTGGGCCTCGTTGGTGACGTTGAAAAAAATTTGTTGGCATTGTGACGGGCCTGAACCGTCCGAGGAGGAACTGAAGTACGAGACGCAAGTCCGAACACGTAAGTCCGTTCCCTTGAATTTCAAGTTTCTCTCTTTTTTTTGTCATCAGCTCACGTACCGTCTACCCTTGCAGAAATGGACGAGGCAAAGAGGAGAGCCTTCATTAGGCAGCAAGCAGCCGCGAAAAAGAAAGAAGGCCAGGCAGCTGGGACGGACGGGCCCAAACAGCCCGTTGCAAAGAGAAAAACTGACCGGGAGGGGGACCGTCACCCCAAGAAGCCTAAGGTGACGGCAGAGACGGTGGTTGGCCCTGAGGCGGAGGTGAAGGTCCCTGTGAAGCATGGCCGAGGAAAGGGCCTCATGATGGGTGGCCCGGTGCCACCGTCGAGAAGCCACCCGTCCTCCTCAGCGAGGATTCCAAATATGCCCTAGAGAAGCTGACTTCAATATTGACGGCAGAGGACTACGAGGATATTGGAAATCATTCTACGGAGGCGATGGGTGAGACGGGCCTTTTCAACTTGGCCCAGGTAAGCAGCTTTCCGTCATCATCAATCTTTTTCAATACAAATTTATCTTCGCTCGTCATGTTAACTTGGTATTTTTGATTTCTAGGCCGTCGTCATGATGAAGGGCCTAATGGACTGTTGTGTCCATGAGAAGACGGCCATGAGCCGTCTACGGGCGAAGGCAACGGAGACGGAGGATGAGCTTCTGCAGTACAAGGCCTGGAGGGCGAAGATGGAGAAGAAGCTTTCCATGTCCGAGCAGGAGAGGGCTGAGCTGGAGAAGCAGATGGGTTTGCTGCAGAAGGTCCTTGCAGACAAGGAGGCGGAGATTTCATCCGTCAGGGACCAACTCCGTCAGGCTAGTGAGGACTCTATTAGAGAGTACCGCGACTCCGAAGCCTACCTGACGAAGTTGGGCAGCACCTTCACGGAAGGCTTCGATGATGCCCTTCGTCAAGTGAAGGCCTTGCACCCGGAGCTTGATTTCTCCAACGTCAGTATCAACGAGGCCCAGGCACAGACTTCCGTCCTCCCCGCCACCTCTGACAGTACGGAGCGTCTTTTTGACGAGGACCCAAATCTAAAGGGTGACGGCAAAGGGGACGACGAAGCGGAAACTGGCGCCCAGGTTCGAGCTCAGGACGACGAAGCCGATGTGAAAGTTGTTGATTCTCTCGTCCAGTGACCTTGTAGTTTTTGTAGAAATATCAATTCTCTGTCCGTCATAAACTGTTGCCTTTTAAGGCGTATCAATGTGTAAAAAAATTGTTACGAACAATGTTTCCTTGAAGGGCATTTTTATTAATGCACTTTTTATTTCATGCTTGCTCTTGTGTGTATAGCCTGTTTTTACTTTAACTTTGTGAATGATTTTCTTTGTATGCCTTTTGAGCTCTTGTGAGACCGTCAGCTTTATAAGCTGTTTGTTTTCAAGCATATTAGCTTTTAGGGCCATCTTTAGAATACCGTCGTCTTTTAGACTTAGATTTTTGGGTAATTGCCTTTTTAGGACAATGTGGTGGCTCTTTGGCCCGTCGTCTTTAGATACCGTTGTCTTTTAGGTTTAGGCTTTCATGCCTTGTAGATTCTTTTTAGATCGTTGGCTTCTAAGCCGTCAGCTTTTGAGCTTGACGTTTTTATGCCTTGTAGATACTTTTTAGACCGTTGGCTTATAAGCCGTCAGCTTTTGATGCTTTTATGCCTTGTAGGATGGAGCCGTCAGCTTTGACACCGTCAGCTTATGTGCTTGAACAGATTTTATGCTTAGACTTTTTAGAACGTTGGCTTATAAGCCGTCAGCTTTTGACGCTTTTATGCCTTGTAGGATGGAGCCGTCAGCTTTGACACCGTCAGCTTATGTGCTTGAACGGATTTTATGCTTAGGCTTTTTAGAACGTTGGCTTATAAGCCCCCAGCATTTTACGCTTTTATGCCTTGTAGGATGGAGCCGTCAGCTTTGACACCGTCAGCTTATGTGCTTGAACGGATTTTATGCTTAGGCTTTTTAGAAAGTTGGCTTATAAGCCGTCAGCTTTTGAGCTTGACGCTTTTATGCCTTGTAGATTGGAGCCGTCATCATTGACACCGTCAGCTTTTATGCTTGACCGGATTTTAAGCTAAGGCTTTTAGATCGTTGGTCTGGGCTCGTCGGTCTTTGTACCTTCGACCTTGGTACCTCGCAAGTTCTGATGTTTAACTCTAAACAATATATAGAAGAGACTTTGAATAAACCTGTGTCTTGCATAATTTTTTGAGAAGGGAAAACATGCCCTTTAAGTTCCAAAAATACAGCAAAGAAGATTACAGGTAGTGGGTTGCCATTTTACTGGTAGTACTTTCGTAGGTGCTCGGCATTCCACGGATGGTGTAGCTTCTGCCCTTCCAGTGTTTCCAAATGGTAGGTGCCCTTCCTTTGCCATGCTGTGAACCGGTAGGGCCCTTCCCAATTGGGGCCGAGCTTTCCTTGGGTGGGGTCTCTGGCGGCGCCCATGACCTTTCTTAGAACGAGGTCTCCGACCTGGAATTCCCTGTGTCTGACTCGGGGAGTTGTAGTGTTTAGCCATGCGATCTTGATACCGGGCTAGCCTTTGCTCTACTGCTGCTCTGTCTTCGTCGATCAAGTAGAGCTGTAGGCGTAAGGCCTCGTTGTTCCTGCCTTCGTCATGGGTGTTCACCCTATGGCTTGTGAGTCCTACTTCGGCTGGGATGACTGCCTCGCTTCCGTAGTTAAGCCTGAATGGTGTTTCTCCTGTAGGGGTCATTGCTGTCGTCCTGTATGCCCATAATACGCTTGGCAGTTCTTCGGGCTATATCCCCTTTGCCCCCTCGAGCCGAGTCTTGATAATCTTAAGAAAGGATCGGTTCGTTACTTCGACCTGACCGTTGACCTGTGGGTGGGCGGGGAGTAATGATTCTTTATTCCCAGCTGCGAGCAGAATTCTCGGAAGGGGCCGTTGTCAAATTGTTTCCAGTTGTCGGAGACTAGTACTCTCGGTATTCCGAACCGGCATATGATGGACTTCCAGACGAAGCCCCGTATGTTCTTCTCTGTAATAGTGGCCAGTGCTTCAGCTTCCACCCATTTCGTGAAGTAGTCTATGCCCACCACTAGGAACTTTAGTTGTCGCATAGCTGTTGGGAATGGGCCCATGATATCTAGCCTCCATTGAGCGAACGGCCACGGAGCCGTTATGGGGGTCAGCTCTTCGGGGGGCTGTCTGACGATGTTGCTGAACCTCTAGCACTTGTCGCAAGCTTTGACATACACCTGCGTGTCTTTTTGCATGGTCGGCTAGTAGTATCCTGCCCGGATCAGCTTATGCGCCAACGACCGCGACCCCGAATGATTTCCGCATATTCCTTCGTGTACTTCCCTCATGACATAGTCTGCTTCTTCGGAGCCCAAACACCTTAGATATGGGCGACAGAAGCCCCTTTTGTACAAGACGTCTCTTATCAGTACGAATTTTGCCGCTCGGGCCTTCAGTCTTCTTGCGGGTTCTCTTTCGTCTGGCAGAACGCCGTCTTTCAGGTAGGAAATTAAGGGTGTGGTCCAATCACTTTCGGAGCCTATTTCCTGCATATCGACAGAGTCAATTAGCGGAGAAACCTGCACAAAAGAGAGTACACCGTTGGTGGCGGCCCTATGCTCCGACGAGGCGGCCTTGGCAAGGCGGTCGGCTTGCTCGTTTTATTCTCTGGGGATTTGGATTACCTCTGCCTTTAGCTCGTCCATCCTTCCCTTTGCTTGATGGAGATATTTTTTCATTCTGTCGCTTCTGCACTCGTAGTCTCCATTTACTTGGTTGACGACGACCTGGAAGTCGCAGGAGACTATCACCCGGGCCGCTCTTGCTGCTTTGGCGAGGTCCAAGCCAGTTATCAAGGCTTCATACTCTGCCTCGTTGTTGGTGGTGGGGAAGTCCAGGCGGATCATACATTCGATTTGATCTCCCTCGGGGGAGTGAAGTACAACGCCTACTCCACCGGCCTGTCTTGTTGACTACCCATCTGTGTGTATATTCCACGGAGGGCTGTCACTTGCCCCCTGGTCATCTCCGCAGGTGAACTCGGCTATGAAGTCTGCAACTGCCTGCCCTTTGATGGCAGTGCGTGGGCTGTAGCGAATGTCGAACTCGGACAGCTCTATCACCCATAAGGCAAGGCGACCGGCAGCCTCGGGGTTGTGCATCGCCCGCCGTAGTGGCTTGTCGGTCAAAACGACTATCGTATGTGCTTGAAAGTACGGCTTAAGCTTTCGTGCTGCAGTGACCAAGGCAAAGGCGAGTTTCTCCATGGGTGGATACCTTCCTTCCGCTCCCTGAAATGCCCGGCTGGCGTAGTACACGGGCTTCTGGACTCCGTCTTCTTTTCTGATCAAGGCCGCGCTGACGGCTACCGGTGAGACAGCTAAGTAGAGGAAGAGTTCCTCCCCTGGCTGCGAAGGACTCAGCAATGGAGGCGAGGAGAGGTAGGACTTCAGATCTTGGAACGCCTTTTGGCATTCATCCGTCCACTCAAAGGCTTTCTTTAGCGTGCGGAAGAACGGAAGGCATTTGTCCGTTGCTCTTGAGATGAACCTATTCAGGGCGGCCACTTTCCCGTTCAAGCTTTGTACCTCTTTTGCACTCTTCGGGGGTGCCATCTCCATTATAGCTCGGATTTTGTCCGGGTTGGCCTCGATGCCTCTCTGAGACACCATGAAGCCGAGGAATTTTCTTGCAGTTACTCCGAACGCACATTTGGATGGGTTGAGCTTCATGTCGTAGGAGTGGAGGGTGCCGAACGTTTCTTCGAGATCCCTCAAGTGATCTTCTTTCTCTCTGCTTTTCACCAGCATGTCGTCGACGTACACTTGAACATTTCTTCCTATCTGGCTGGCAAACATCTTGTTCATGAGTCTTTGGTACGTGGCGCCCGCGTTCTTTAGTCCGAACGGCATTACCTTGTAGCAGAAGAGTCCCTGGCTGGTGACGAATGAGGTCTTTTCTTGATCGGCCTCGTCCATCCGGACTGGTTGTACCCTGAGAAGGTGTCCATGAAGCTCAGAAGCTGGTGCCGGGCCGTGGAGTCTACCAGTGTATCGACTCGAGGGAGGGGGTAACTGTCTTTGGGGCATGCCTTGTTCAGGTCCGTGAAGTCTACACATATCCGCCACTTCCCGCTGGCTTTTTTGACCATCACCACATTGGCCAACCAGTCGGGGTAGTATACTTCCCGGATGAAGCCTGCTTCTCTCAACTTTCCGACTTCTTCGGCTACCGCTCGATCTCGCTCAGGGGCGAACACCCTCTTCTTTTGTCGTATGGGCCGGTAAGTGGGCGACACGTTCATCTTGTGCACCATAACTGACGGGTCGATTCCCAGCATGTCCTCATGACTCTAGGCAAATACATCTTGGTTTTCTCTGAGGAAAGTCACGAGCGCCTGGCGAGCCGCAGGGCCGTTGACGGTACCGATCCTGGTGGTTCTGTCGGGCCTGGCCTCGTCGAATATTATTTCTTTGAGCTCCTCCACAGGTTCTGCTCCCGCTCTTTGTTCTATGTTCATTGTCTGTAGTTGGCTATTCATTTCTACCATCGCGATGTAGCATTCTCGCGCAGCCACCTGGTTTCCCCATAACTCCCCCACTCCGTGCTCTGTAGGAAATTTGACCTTTAAGGCGTAGGTGGAGGTTGCAGCCTTCCAGGCGTTGAGGGTGGGTCGTCCAATGATTGCGTTGTAGGCAGAGGAGCAATCAACGACGAGGAAGGTAACATCCCCAGTGACCTGCCGAGGGTACTCCCCGACGGTGACAGGCAATGTAATCGAGCCGAGGGGGTATACTTTTGTCCCCCCGAATCCGGTGAGCGGGGCCTTGGTAGGGACCAATCGTTCTTTGTCGATCCGCATCTGCTGGAACGCGGGGTAGTAGAGGATATCCGCGGAGCTTCCATTGTCGACTAAGACCCGGTATGTGTTATAGTCTCCTATCTGGATGTTGACGACAAGGGCGTCGTCGTGCGGGTGATGGAGGTGTTGGGCGTCCTCTTCTGTGAACTCCGTAGTGGGGCTGTTGATTCGCGGCTTCTTCTGGACAAAGCTCGCAGCCTGAACATTCTGAACTGCTCTGAGGTGGGATTTAAGAGCCTTCTTTGCCGAACCGGCGTCGGATGTACTTCCCACGATCATCCTTATGTCCCCTATAGGTGGTCTGGGACGCTCATTATCCCGGTGGGAGACTTGTTCCTGTCGAGGTGCTTCTGCCCTCTCTCTGCTGACGAACCTCTGCAGCTTCCCTTGCCTAATCAGGGCTTCAATCTGCTGCTTCAAGTCGTAGCAGTCGGCGGTATCGTGGCCGTGGTCTTGATGGAAGCGGCAATATTTGTCTTTGGGTCGTCTGTCCAAGTTCGATTTCAACTTTCCCGGAAACATCAAGGATCCGTTGTCCTTGATCTGCATTAGGACCTGATCGACTGGAGCCTTCAATGGGGTGTAGCTTGTGAATTTCCCGGCAGGGGGCTTTGGGCGTCTATTGTCTCGGCCTTCTCCTGTCCGAGGCGCCTTTCGCCCCTTATCTTGTCGGGTGTCTTCCTGTCTCTCCCTCTTCCTAGGGGGCTTCTCTTCCCGGGCCAGTAATGCATCTTCCGCATTCATGTACTTTGTTGCACTGTAAAACACATCCGACATTGTCTTCGGGTCATTTTTGTATAAAGAGAACAAGAATTTACCCTTCCGCAGCCCATTTGTGAATGCGGCCACTTGTATCTTGTCGTCTACTTCGTCAATCGACAGCGCCTCTTTGTTGAAACGGGCTATATAGGATCTCAGCGTCTCATCCTCCCTCTACTTAATGTTCATCAGGCACGCGGTGGATCTTTTGTGCCTGTGTCCCCCGATGAACTACGAGGCAAACTGAGCGCTCAGCTCTCTGAAGGTGCCGATAGAGCCGGGCGCCAATCTGCCGAACCAGGTCCTTGCGGAGCCTTTTAGCGTTGCTGGGAAGGACCGGCACATGATTTCGTCCAGTGCACCGTGTAGGTGCATCATCGTCTTGAAGGACTCCAAATGGTCCAGCGGATCCTTGGACCCGTCGTAGCTTTCTACCTGGGGCATGCGGAATTTTGGTGGCGTAGGGAACAGGATGACAGGTGTTGTAAACGGGGAGTCCGTGCGGTGGACGAGGTCGTCGAGGTCGCTGGATACTCGTCCTTTGAGGGCGTTCATCATGAAATCCGTGCGCTCCTTCATCACCTGCATCTCCGCGGCAATGTGAGACGGGATATTGCCCTCAGCCGACGGACGGTTCGTCTCCTGTCCTTCGGGTCGGCTCAAGGCATTGCTTCCCTCAGGGCCTTCACGGTTCCTCTCCTCGGCATTGCTCTCCTCCTGGTTCTCTCCTTGGTTGTCAAGCGTCGCATTCCTCCGTTGTAGCTGTTCTTCCAAGTCGTTGTTACGTTTTGTGAGGCGTTCCACCGCGGCTGCCAGAGTCTGGACCTGCCTCTCGAGTGCCGTGGTGCGTTGTTCATTGCCTTGATCGTTCATGGTTGTTGCCCTTGAACGTGTGAGAACCATGCAACTCTTTGTCCGAAAAGCACAAAACACGATCTACGTACGCGCTTCCCACAGACGGCGCCAAATGATGATGCCAGGAATCACCGCAGTAAGTTGCAAGGTCTTCACGCACTTCGGGCCAACCTGCACAAGTAGAATGAACCTCAAAGGGAGGTACCGGCGTAGTACCGTCCAATGACCCTCCGATGATTAAGTTAGTATAGCTCACAACTCCAGAGTGCCAGAGTCGGGGTAAAAGCATGCGTACCTCATTTTCGGAGGGCGTGGAAGTATTTATAGTAGTAGTAGAGGCCCTTGACCGAGGCGTGCTGGAGAAGATACCACTTATACCAGAATTGCCGCTGAATAGTGTGGAGCGTAAGATACCTCTTGGGTAATCAAGCGTGTTGGAGAAGCCATCCCTATGGGAGTGATCGTGCTGCACAAGACACCTGTCCAAATAGTAGTGTACGCAACAAGACTCACGTTCTTAGGGAAGCGTACGTGGTAAGTTGGGCTGTGGTGAGCCATGCCTTCCCCCGTCGACGGTCCCTCCGTCACCATACGTAGGGGTTAGGTTGTCAGGGTCTAGCGTCCGTCACCATGCGTCGCACCGTCACCCTGCCAATGGTGCTGGCGTCTAGTGGGGGGTTTTCATACCCATCAGTGTTTGTTATACTTGAGTTGTGAGGTTTGGATTGATGCTTTAGGAGACAAAGAAAACCTTAAATTTTCAATATGTTAGAACTCCATCTAATTTAAAATTGTTAAGTCCCTTTTAAGTCAAGTTTTTGTGTTTTAAGAATTTGCACAAGCAGTTGGTCTATTGAGAATTACATGAGTTATTATTGCTGGCTTTGACACAAACCTTACGAGAGAAAAATATCCATTGTATTATGTGGATAGATGACTTGATTCGAAAATTTGCAATTGGTTAATTCTAATACAAAATATCCTTTTTAGCTTATTGTATCAATTCCAATAAATCTTCATATTTTATTTATTTTTTCTTGCATTAGTTTTAACATAGCCAATAATATGTTATTGGGACAGTTGTTGAATCACTCCGCGGCATCCCTCATCAAGCAATAAATCCTAATGAAAGAAAGCAATAATTGATTTTCATGTTGTTCGAACCCATAACTTGCATTAACATCGAATACATCCGAGTCATGCAGCAGCCTTCCAGCCTCTGCTGTTTCAAGATGCTATTGTAAATGGGATAAAAGTTGCCACTGATACTGTTAGCGTGTATAGTGTTGTGGGCTTTAGGCCCAACTAGTTTACTTGTAGAGCACAATAGATTACTTGTACAGCACTCCTACTTGTACAGCACTCCTACTTGTACTACACTCATATGCCTCCTATATAAAGGCACACTCATTTATATTCTTTGATTGAGAAATACAATACAATTGTTCAGTATTTCTAACATGGTATCAGAGCCACCTTCCTGTGGCCATGGTTTTTTGTCCTTGCGGTATATTTAAGAGCAATCTTTGTCTTCGTTGGTGTTTTTTTTTTTCGCTGCGATCATCTTTTTTGGCTTCCTACTGCTGCCGTCAAAACTCTCCGGTATAGTCATGCCACCGTTAGAAGTCGCATCAACACTGCAAGACCATTGCCTTCCTCAAACTACCGTCACAGAGCCAAACTTCATTCAAGGGATCTTCTCAACCTTATCAAATATCAAGATTTCATCAAGCTTCCATCTTAAATTTGAGAGGGGGTGTTAGAGATATATTAGCCCAATAGCATAGACCTAAGCCTAATTCTACTTTGTGTGCAAGCCAAGTCTCCTACTTGTACTAGTAGTCTATTAGTCTAGGGTTTAATCTACTATATATACACATGTTATTATTTATTGTAATACAGGATTTGTACTACACTCTAATATATTATTGATATAGCCCTTTAGGATTTCCTTCGTGGATGTAAGCCATTAGGCTGAACCACGTAACCCTCGTGTGTTTTTGTGTTCTATACTTTATACTTTCGCTTCCGCATCTATACTAGCATATTCAACATGGTGTATCAATGCTAATATTTAGCAGTCTTGTCTTTATTGGTGTTACTCCATTCCCAACATTGCTTCCGCCATCACAGTAGCTGTCGCAACCTTTCGCCGTTGAACCTCCGACATCATCCAGTCGTCGTCCTTGGGTTCCGGACCCGTAGCCGCTGCCGTTGAGGAGTTTCAAACTGCGAAGACCACTGCCCATTGCGTCACCGCCGCAAATATTGCTTCAATTAAATTTCTGAAGGTACCACTGAGATCGTCTTGCGCCAATCTACAAATCCGTGGAAGCCTCAAAGCCATCTGAGATGTCACGCGCTCGCACACGCCACCCAAAAGTTCTGCTCTGTAGCTCACGCGCCTCACGCGCCACGTCTGCAAACCACGCGCCTTCACGCGCTCTCACGCGCTTCAAGTCACCTGCTGACGTCATCACACCACGTCATCTGCTGACGTCATTCTCCACTCATTTGCTGACGTCATCGTCGACCGTTAACCCGCGTTGACCGTTGACTTTTTCTGGGAGTTGACTTTTTTGCAGTCCAGGTGCTTCTTGCCTAGTTTTTCACGTAGATTTCATTTTTGCAGTCCATTTTTGCATATTTTGCTTCTAAATGAATAATAAGGACATGTTTTCTTCTTGTTGCAATAATCGTCGTCGACAATTTAGTAGACGTTTTTGCAATTTTTGCAAACGTCCTGGCCATGATATTGAGACTTGCTATCATCGCAACAAATCAGCTGTTTCAATTTCTGCTGCTACTATTGCTAACACTGAGAGTGTCCAACCAATGGCTCCCGTCATTGCACAGTCTCAATCTTCTGGATCCACTTTCACCATTTCCAGAGATGACCTTATAAACATCATCGCTAATGTCATTCGTATGGTTGGTAATGCATCTTTTTCCTCTTCACTCTCAGCTTTATCTGGTATGTCTCCTTCCTCTTGGCTTATGGATTCTGCTTGTTGCAATCACATAACACCTCACTCGTCCTTATTTTTTGAACTTCAACCTGCACCACACCCTCTTAATATTTGCATAGCAAATGGTTCCACAATGTCTGGTCATAATTTCGGTTCTGTTTCAACCTTTAACCTCTCAGTTCCTGGGGTTTTTAATGTTCCTGACCTTTCTTACAATTTATTTTCTGTTGGACAATTAGCTGAGTTGGGTTATCGCATTATCTTTGATTATTCTGGGTGTATTATGCAGGATCCGAGAACGGCACAGGAGCTTGGGACCGGTCCCAGAGATGGACGTATGTTTCTCGTGGACAACCTTCGTCTTCCACTTGTTGCTCCTATTTCTGTTGCTGCAGCTGCTGCAGTTTCTTCTATTCCTTCCCTTGCACTTTGGCATGCCTGACTTGGTCACGCATCCTCCTCTCGAGTACAACACTTGGCTTCTAGAGGTTTGTTAGGCTCAGTGTCCACAGAAAATTTGATTGTGTTTCATGTCAATTAGGAAAACAACCAGCTTTACCCTTCAATACTAGTGAATCAGTATCCACTGATATCTTTGACCTAATCCATTCTGATATTTGGGGACCTTCCTCTGTCTCTAGTATTGGTGGATCTTGATATTTTGTTGTCTTTGTTGATGATTATTCCCGTTATAGCTAGATTTTTCATATGAAACATCGTTCTGAATTATTGCAAGTATATTATAATTTTGCAAAAAAGGTTGAAACTCAATTTTCCAAATGTATCAAAATTTTTCGATCTGATAATGCTCTTGAGTACACTCAATATGCTTTCCAAGCTGTTTTGCATTCCTATGGCACTGTTCATCAACTAACTTGTCCAGGTACCTCTCAGCAAAATGGTAGAGCCGAACGAAAACTTCGTCATATTCTTGATACTGTTCGTGCTCTCCTTCTCTATGCCAAAGTTCCTGCTCTTTTTTGGGGCGAAGCTGCACTCCATGCTGTTCATGCTATTAATCGCATTCCCAGTCCTGTCATCCAAAATCAAACTCTATATGAGCGCCTTTTTGGGTCATCTCCAGATTATCATCACCTTCGCTCCTTCGGTTTCGTTCTTCTTCAGCCACATGAGCATAACAAACTTGAACCTAGGTCAAGGCTTTGTTGTTTTCTTGGCTATGGCGAAACTCAAAAGGGGTATCGGGGTTATGATCCTGTTTCTCATCGTCTTCGTGTCTCCCACAATGTTGTCTTTTGGGAACATCGCCTCTTTGTCGAGCTCTCTCACTTTCTTGCCTCCCTATCTTCCTCCTCTGTCTTAGATCTTTTTCCAGTTGAGGCACATATTCCTTCTGTAGCTGCTCCTGATCCTCCTGTAGTTGCTCCTGATTCTCATGTAGACTTCTTAGTCCAACCACCAGATATCATTGATCCCTTTTCTAGTTCTCCCTTTAATGAACAGGTGGAAGATGAACAGGTTGAAGACGAGCAACCCAACCCCAACCTTGAGCTTGGGTCCCCTTCTCCTGCTCCGCCTGAAGATCTTGCATAAGACATTCCACCTCGTCACTCAACTCGGGTAAGATCCAATCCTGCACATTTACTTGACTATCATTGTTACACTGCCCTTGCTACACTGCACGAGCCTCACACCTATCGTGAGGCTTCCACTGACCCTTTATGGCAGATTGCAATGAAAGAGGAACTTGATGCATTATCTAAAAACCATACTTGGGATTTGGTGACTCTCCCCCCTGGGAAATCTGTGGTTGGTTGTAAGTGGATCTACAAGATTAATACTCACTCTGATGGGTCCATTGAGCACTACAAAGCTCTTCTTGTTGCAAAAGACTTTACACAGGAGTATGGGATTGATTATGAAGAGACTTTTGCTTCGGTTGCACGTATCTCATCTATTCGTGCCCTCTTAGCTGTTGCTGCTGCCAGTAAATGAGACATTTTCCAGATGGATCTCAAAAATGCATTCCTTAATGGGGATTTAAGTGAAGAAGTTTATATGCAACCTCCTCCTGGTCTCTCTGTTGAATCAAATAAGGTTTGTCACCTTCGACGTGCACTTTATGGCCTTAAACAAGCTCCACGAGCTTGGTTTGCCAAATTCAGCTCTACCATCTCTCGCTTAGGTTACATGGCCAGTCATTATGATTCTGCCTTATTTCTTCGTCGCACTGACAAAGGAGCTATTCTACTTCTCCTGTATATGGATGATATGATCATATCTAGTGATGACCTCAGTGGCATTCAAGAACTCAAGGACTTCTCAGTCAGCAATTTGAGATGAAAGATCTTGGACATCTCAGCTACTTCTTGGGTCTTGAAATCACTCATTCTACAGATGGACTTTATATTACTCAAGCCAAGTATGCCTCTGAACTCTTGTCTCGAGCTGGACTCACTGATAGCAAGACTGTTGACACTCCAGTCGAGCTTAATGCGCATCTGACTCCCTCAGGAGGGAAACTATTGTCTAATCCCTCTCTTTACAGACGCTTGGTTGGCAGCCTAGTTTATCTCACTGTCACTCGTCCAGACATCTCCTATGCTGTTCACCAGGTGAGCCAGTATCTGTCTGCTCCTCGATTGACTCACTATGCTGCTGTTCTGCGCATTCTTCGATACTTAAAGGGCACTCTCTTCTATGGTCTTTTTTACTCTGCTCAGTCTCCTCTTATTCTCCATGCATTTTCTGATGCTGATTGGGCAGGAGATCCCACTGATCACAGGTCCACCACTGGTTATTGCTTTTTTCTTGGTTCTTCTCTAATTTCTTGGCGAAGCAAGAAACAAACTCATGTGGCCCGCTCCAGTACTGAAGCAGAATATCGTGCCCTTGCTGATACCACATCTGAGCTCCTTTGGCTACGATGGCTTCTTAAGGACTTAGGTGTGTCCACATCCTCTGCTACTCCTCTTTATTGTGACAACCAAAGTGCCATTCATATTGCTCACAATGCTATCTTCCATGAACGGACTAAACACATCGAGATTGATTGTCATTTTATCCGTTTTCATCTTGTCCATGGTGCTCTCCAGCTCTTCTCCGTCTCCTCCAAAGATCAACTTGCAGATATCTTCACTAAGTCACATCCTAAAGGACGCCTTCGTGATTTAGTTGACAACCTCAAGTTGGTCTCACATCCACCTTGAGTTTGAGGGGGGCTGTTAGCGTGTATAGTGTTGTGGGCTTTAGGCACAACTAGTTTACTTGTAGAGCACAATAGATTACTTGTACAGCACTCCTACTTGTACTACACTCATATGCCTCCTATATAAAGGCACACTCATGTATATTCTTTGATTGAGAAATACAATACAATTGTTCTGTATTTCTAACAGATATTATTTTTTTATTTTATTTTTTGGTTCTTATTTTGTTGGTAGGGTGATTGAAGTGACACGTGGTGGGTCCAAAATTTAATATTAAATTTAGTCTCTTAAGAGTTAAATGAGCTGTTACATATTAAAATTAGAATTAAATTCTAACCTTGCATACACTTCCTTATAATGCTTCTCAGATCCACTTGAATAAATTAATGAGCTGAATAAATCAATGACGCCAAAAGCAGGTAAAGGTTCTTATTACTTCCTCAAACTTATGAGATTCTTATTTTCCTTAAGACCCCTCATAAACTTAATAGTGGGTACATAATTTGCAATGCATGTAAGCATTCAAGAATTTCTTCAATTGTCGAATTTGAGAACTTTCCCATGGGTAGGGTGCATAACATAGTTGGTGAATGATAAGATGAATCCTCAAGAAAGTTCATTTATGTGGCTTATTTGTATTTGATGCAACTAGAAACCTTTTCTTTTCTTCTTTTTTGTAGAAACTGTATCTTCATATAATTAAGAACTTTAGTGGAATAATGGATATGATAAACAAGTTTGAAAAGCTGAGTTTCTTATATGAACGCATGGAATTCTCAGATTTTTAAATTATTCCCAATTTTATTTAATGGCATGTCATTTTATGTTCATGTGTTTCATATTTCATCCAATGATCGGTAAACAAGTTTAATGGGTAAAGATTTTTTAAGCGAGTAATCATTTTTGCTTATTCTAGAATTCCTAATACATGTAGAAAGGCCAGGAGGAAGAGAAATAAGAAGAATGGTGGGGGTGGTGGTAAAATCATGGTCCCCTGGTCCTATGCTAATGGAGTTTAAGAACATTCTTCAAACTTAGGTACTTCCTTTATTTTTCTCTTTTTAAAAATTTGGAATTCTGGAGGGTTTTGTGTGAATGTTGAAGTTGGAAAAGTGAGATAAATGGGTTCATTGAGATTTGAGGATCAGTTAAATGATGGAGCTTGCATATGTTCTTTTCAAGAGAGAATGTACTATCAATTTTTTGTTATTTTGATGTGCAAGTTATTTTCTTTTCTTGAATATAATTTTTTTGAAGTTCCTCACTTTTGATGACCAATTCATGGACATCTTTGGGCATAAGGCTCTTATTAGTAGTTGGAACTAAGTTTTGGATTTTGAAAATTTCCTCTTTATTTTTAAGTGAATATTCCCCATTGTGTTTTAAGCATTTGTAAAATAATGTAGAATAAAAATCAGTTAACATGACTTCTCACTACATAACTAATTCACCTACTAACTTGGCTCTCCATAATTTTATTTTCCACAAGTGAGAAGTGTTTTTATTATTTTTAGGAAAGCCATCATGTCATGTAAACCATATTGTTATGTATGTATTTTTCTTCTTTATTTGGTTATTAGAAAGGATTATAACAATGTCAAAGTCATTTTTGTATGGTGGTTCGTGACTTCATTCTCAACAATTTAGGTAACTAAAATACTATTACTTTATAACTAATGATGTATAAAACCTCGAGGATGAAACTGATTTTTTGTAATGCCTTATTTGCAAGTATAATCTCCCTTCCAGAATATCATGAAAAAAAAAGAGTGCCAAACAATTTTTTTTTTTTTTGGTTTTTGTTTTTGTTTTTGTTTTTGCTTGAAAGTGCCACATTGACATTATTAGAACTAGTAACGGTAATTAATGTGGCAGACCACCATACTGAATGACATTGGGTAAGTTTTCCTGATTCTTCTTATGACCCCAAATTTCTACAATAACTAATTGGTAGAATGAGTCTTCAAGGTTTTAATTTCTTTAAGGGGTAATCATTTTTATGCGTGCGATGATGTATTATACAAAATTTTCCCATGCATCACGAGTTAGTGACCATCCCTTGGAAATTGAGATCAAGGCACAGTATATGAGAAAATCGATGATATATTAAAGTCAAAACACAATAAAAAATAGTTAGTGACCATCCCTTGGAAATTGAGATCAAGGCACAGTATATGAGAAAATCGATGATATATTAAAGTCAAAACACAATAAAAAATTTAAATTAGCTTCGAGCATTTGTAACAGTGGAGCTAAATAGCTATATTGCTATTTTAGCTCCACTGATATAACAAAATCAGCACACAACAGTGGAGGCATAGTTAAATTTTTTAGCTAAAGTGCTACAGTGCACATTTATAAATAAACATGCACCGCAGCACAAAGCTAAAAAAAAAATTATTTTTTTATTGGTCTTCTCTCTCTTCACTCATTAAAAAAATAGATTTCATATTCTTTTTCTCTCTATCTCTCTCCGGCTTCTCCCTTTCTTCTTTCTTCCTCATTTTTTTTTCTCTCTAACTCACCGGCCACTGCCAGCTCCTTCGTCTCTCTCATCCCTCAGCGCCGGCCAGCTCCGTCACGCCGATCTGTTCCACCGACCGACCCCAAGCCCCATCGCCGATCTCCCCAAACCCCACGCCTTCGCCGGCCTCAATGTCACCGGCCCAGCCGACCCAAGCCCCAAGCCGCCGATCCTGTCTCCGTCCCACGCCGTCCAACGCCTCTGCCGATCTCAACATCACCGGCCCAAGCCGACCCGTGCCGCCGATCCACGTTGCTGATCTGTTCTCTCTTTTTTTTTTTTTTTTTTTTTTTTTTTTTTTTTTTTTTTTTTTTTTTTTCTGCTGTGGACCACTGGTGATGGTGGTGGCGGTGGTGGAGGTTGTGGGCGGGGTTGTGGTTGTGGCTGTGGGCGTGGCTGATGGTAGAGGTGGTGCCCCAAGCCGCCAATCTGTTTTTTTTTTTTTTTTTTTTTTCTGCTGTAGACCACCGGTGGTGGTGGTGGTGGCGGTTGTGGGCGTGGTTGTGGTTGTGGTTGTGGCTGTGGCTGTGGCCGTGGCTGATGGTAGAGGTGGTGCCCCAAGCCGCCGATCTGTTTTTTTTTTTTTTTTTTTTTGCTGTGGACCATCGGTGGTGGTGGTGGCTGATGGCAGAGGTGGTTGTTGTTGTTGGTGTGGTGTATATTTTTTAATAGTGAGATATTATTTTATTGTAGGGAGGTATTATTTTATTGTTGTGTTTATATTATTTTATTGTTGTGTTTATATTATTTTATTGTGTTAAAAGTTAAAATAGATCCACTGCTGTAGTACTTGTGTAGCTAAAATAGATAAAGTAACTTTTGGTGGAGCTAAATTGCTAAAAATTTAGCTCCACTGCTGTGGATGCTCTAACTGTGGTCTATAGTATCCATTTTAACTTTCTTAATTTTAATACCAAGTGACACATTTAAAATACTCAATAAGAAAGCTGAGATGACCATTTCATTATTATTCTTTGCTTGGCGACCATTTCATTATTACTATTATTGAATATTTTTGTGTGTAAGCATAAATGACCATTTCATTATTACCTCTTTTTCTTTTTTTGCTTCACGACCATTTCATTATTACTATTATCAAGTGTTTTTAGTTTTTTTTTTTAATTTTTATCTTTTAATTTTGATATATTATTATTTAGTAAGTTTTTTCAATTGGTCGCATTAATGTCAAGCTTATGATGAGCAGGTAATAAATACAAACAATTCAAGTCTAAATCTTGGCATCTTAGATAATTTTCTTTTAGCCTTTTTTGTTTTAGTTAGTTTTCCATACAAATTAGATTGTTTATAGTTTTGCTGTAATTTTTTCTCTTAACTAATGAGTATATTTTTTATATTGTTTCTATTCAGATACTTTGTACACGAAGATCCTGGACATAACAAATTGTAATAAGTTGAACGAACTGCACCTATCCTCATCCAATTTTGAAGATACTATTAGACCAACTTATTCTTTTATTTTGTGATGTGTCTAGTAGAATTTCACGGACAGTGATTGTGAATTGATATTATATATGTAATATTCAATTGTGATTTTCAAAATTATATACATAATAGCAGTGTAATGAGAAACTTGACGTAACTAATATCATGAAAGTTGTAAGAAAAAACTATTTTAATACCTCTAAATGTCCTAGCTAAACTAATGTTCTATATGTTTAATAACCATGCACAGATTACGTACTAGTTTTAGTAATGTGGATGGTGAGGTAGTGGGTTCAAGACCCACTAGGAGTGTCTGAAACTTGGTAACAAAGAAGATGATGTGTTTTTATATGTTTGAGTAAAAAGTGTAGTGGCAACATAAATTAATCCATATCCTAAAAGTTTTGCTAAATTACCACTTTCTCACAAATCAACAAGCTTAGCCTTCAACCTAAGATGAACGGATGTTGAATGTGCATACACTTAAGGCATAACACTCACATACTAGGCAACCAAATGGACTTTGCAACTAATACAGGCACAAACCAAACTAGAATGTTAGATTCTACCACAACTGAGAAATAAAATAGATAAGAGAAAAGTGGAGAATCATTCTAGATCAAAATAAATGAGAGAGGGTCCTTATGTACTGTTCTCACTCAATAACCAATTTTTGTAAACCCAACAATGTAATTCATGACATCAATTGTAGAAATTCCAGTCTAAATCGTCTCCTCTTGATAGGTTCTCTTACTAGGGTTGAAGAAAACGTTCACAACATCAATTATTGTTTTCAAATAAATTGTTCATGGTCCAAAGAAATAAAAAGAGTGGGATTGGGCCCCCCAAAAACGCCCAAGGCCTGCTCAACTTTGCTTAACAAGAAATCAGTGCTAATTGAATGAATTATGATTATTAAAAATTAAATAAAAAAAATTACTCACCCAGTGAAAATAAGTTGATGCCTATGATAATTCTTTAATTTATGCATATACATTCGGAATGCTAAAAGGCCTAGGCCCAGGTGCGTATAGCATGGCCCAGATTTTATGAGCTAGGGCTAAAAGGCCTACGCTCACTGAGTTTTTATTATATAAATCTTCCTATCTCTATCTTTTTTTCCTTCATTGAATCTCTCTTGGAATTTCTGTATCTTTTTCAACAATGGCTCCCGCTAAAGACGACGGGTTTAAGAAACTCGAATACCTATCACTCGTCTCCAAGGTCTGAAAGAGAATGGCACTGAGTTGCCCGATTACTTTTTCCGTACGCTTCTGACGATAATCCACGCCATTCTTCCTCCTCCGAAGCGGAAGCCGTAGAAGAAGGAAGGCGTTGACAAAGCTAAGTATAGTGCCCTTGCGATTGCACTATTGCAGATAGTAAAGAAAGGCATAGCAATCGTGAAGATAATAGTGATAATGTTGATAATGAAGCAGTTGATTGCTTCAGGCGTTTGTTATATCAAGAAGAAGAGGGGGTTGAAGTTGAAATTGAGATGAATGAGGATGAATCAGCGTTTCTACAAGGGCAGAGCAGGCATTCAATGGATATGTTACCTGTTAGAATTTGGAAGAATCCAGAAGGGTCTTTGAGTCGTGCAGCAAAGTTTCATTTGCGCTTACAAAGGAGCGTAGAGGAGTATGCGAACAGCAACATAGAATCATGCTTGACACCATTCCTGAGGATTTGAATCGTCTTTGGGAAGACTTTATGCTGGAGACGGGTGAGAGGCATCTAGCACATGAGATTAGAGGTGTTGGTTTATCATCGACATATGATACGCCGAAGTGGAAGAAGAATGCTTATGGACATGGACAATCACTTAGCTTTGGGCATAGGTCGAAGCTGTCCATTCAAGAACAGAGGCAGAGCTTGCCAATCTACAAATTAAAGAGGGAACCCATTCAGGCTATGCATGACAATCAGGTCCTAGTTGTAATTGGCAATACTGGTTCGGGTAAGACAACTCAGGTAACTCAATATCTAGCAGAAGCTGGATATACAGAAAAGGGTAAATTTTTTGACTGATGGTATGCTTCTTAGGGAAATTTTGATCGATGGTAACCTTTCCCAGTACTCTGTTATTATGCTCGATGAAGCACATGAGAGGACTATACGCACAAATGTTCTCTTGGGATTTCTCAAGCAACTAGTGAAACGAAGACCCGACCTTCGCCTGATTGTCACTTCTGCAACACTGGATGCAGAAAAGTTTTCAGGGTGTTTCTTTAACTGTAATATATTTAAAATTCCTGGTAGAACTTTTCCTGTAGAGATACTCTACTCCAAACAGCCGGAAAGTGATTACCTTGATGCATCCCTACTTACTGTGCTACACATCCATTTGACAGAACATGAAGGAGACATCCTTCTCTTCTTGACTGGTCAGGAGGAGATTGATTTTGCATGCCAGTCTCTTCATGAAAGGATGAAAGGGCTAGGTAAAAATGTTCTAGAATTGATTATTGTACCGGTTTATAAGTGAAATGCAGTCAAGGATATTTGAACCTGCACCTCCGGGGAAGAGGAAAGTGGTAGTTGCTACCAATATTGCCAAGGCATCTTTGACGATTGATGGAATATATTACATTATTGATCCTGGTTTTGCAATGCAGAATGTGTATAACCCGAAGCAAGGGCTTGATTCGTTTGTCATAACTCCTATTTCACAAGCTTCAGCCAAGCAGCGAGCTGGGTGTGCTAGGCATATGGGCCCTGGGAAATGTTATCTTCTCTACACTGAGAGTACATACCGCTATGAGATGTCCCCTACTTCAATTCCTGAAATACAGAGGATAAAGCTTGGGTTAAATACGCTTACCGTGAAAGCTATGGGGATAAATGATCTTCAGTCTTTTGATTTCATGGATTTACCTTCACCCCAAGTTCTCATTTCTGCCTTGGAACAGTTTTACAATCTAGGATCTCTTGATGAGGAAGGGTTTCTGACCAAATTGGGCCAGAAAATGGCTGAATTTCCTCTTGAGACACCATTATCTAAGATGCTGCTTGCCAGTGTGGACCTTGGATGCAGTGATGAGATTTTGACCATCATTGCAATGATTCAAACAGGGAATATCTTCTACAGGCCTAGAGAGAAACAAGCACAAGCTGATCAAAAGAAGGCCAAGTTTTTCCAGGCAGAGGAAGACCATCTAACATTACTTGTGGTTTATGAGGCTTGGAAAAGTAATAACTTTTCTAGGCCTTGGTATTTTAAGAACTTTGTTCGGTACAGATCATTGAGGAGGGCACATGATATGAGAAGAAAGCTACTAACCATCATGGACAAATATAAATTGAACGTAGTGACTGCAGGGAAAAATTTTACAAAGATCCGGAAGGCGAATACTACAGGGTTCTTTTTCCATGCATCTAGAAGGGACCCACAAGAGGGCTATAGGACCCTAGTAGAGAACCAACAATTCTATATACTTCCAGGCAGTACTCTTTTCCAGAGGCAACCTGACTGGGTCATCTACCATGAGCTGGTGATGACTACAAAGGAGTACACACGAGAGGTCACAGTTATAGATTGGCTCGTGGAACTGGCCTACATTTTTCAAGGTGGTAGATTCTACAAAGTTGAGCAAGCGAAAACGACAAGAAAGGATTGAGCCACTTCATGACAAACATCACGAGCCAAATTCTTGGCATTTGAGCAAACGCTGGGCTTGAGATGTCTCGATGTCATTCATTTTGATTATAGGTATTGCTATAAATCGGAATAGTGCTATTTGCATGGTTGTCCTCATTGTTTGATGTGATGCATTTGGGGGAGATAAATAACTATTTCAAATCTTAAACTATTCTTTTTTAAGACTCTTTTGGACTAGGTTGTAGTGCTAGGTTTTTGTTCTTTTGTTTTAGTTCATGGTTTAATGGACTTTTGTACGTTGTGTGCTTGATTTTAATGTAAAAGGGAGCTGCAAGTTCTATTTAGATTATTGTTACACTACATGAATTTTATTGTATTATTGTTACACTACATGAACTTCATTGTAAAAGGGAGCTGCTAGTTCTATTCAGATTTTAACTTCGTTAGTTCTACAAAATAATGTTGTGCATGCATCTAAGTACGCCTAACATAAAAATCAGGAAAAAAAAAAGGCCAATTCATTAGAAGTTATGGAGGAATCCTTTTATTGCTCTCCTGCATTTAGTCATCCAACTTGTTTAATGAGTTATCTTAGCTAGCACATATTTGTATGGCAAATATACCAAAAGATTTTCAGGAATCTCCATTGCTTGATCAAACCAGCCTAGGGACATATCTGAGCAAATATATCATTATGGGGAAGACCAGCAGCAGAGAAAAGCAGCCCTCTAGCAATGGAGTTGATGACATCAATTGTAGAAACCCCAGTTTGTATCATCTCCTCATGATAGGTTCTCTCACTAGGGCTGAAGAAAATGTTCATAGCTTCCATTATTGTTTTTGAAGAAAATGTTAATTACTAATTAAAAATCAGAAAATATCATACAACGGAACCCCACTTCAAAATAGAATGTAGTGTGAGGAAGACCAGCAGATTGTCCTCATATGCAAAAAAGATGTTCATAGCACAAAAATAATACAGCAATAACAAAGAAACTTCCGCTGCAATGATGCATGGCACACACTCCTCAATCAAAGGCTTTAAGCCTTAGTAGTGGAATTCAAAAAAGAAGTTGCACCATCTATACAACAACATTCCCAAGCATGACTCATGCATTTAGAACTGAGCTGCAGATTTAGCGTAATAGCTTCTCAAACTCTCAGCTAAAAAATATTCTCTAATACTTGGAAGCCATGTAAAATTTGCAAATATATTAAATATTTCTAAGTATTAGAACCACAAAGCTTCGTGCATCCTGACCCTGACCTTTATAAAAAAAAAAAAAAAAAAAAAATACAGGATATGGTACAGCCTCAGTGCAAATTAGTGGCGTAAATATTTTACATTACCTCATGAAGAGCATCATCATAAGAACTCATATCCGTAAGTATGACAAGAACATGCTTCCCAATTCAAAAGCCAAATATTCAGCAATAGTAAGAACTATACGAGGAGTGATAATACATTCAATTGTAGGGTCATTTGCCTGTAAAAGAGCACATCAGAGGACACATTTTATGAATGCAATTCAGACACTATTACTGAACTTCTAACAGTAATAGGTATATCACAATATGGTCCATATGCAGATTTCAAATTATACCAGGTTCAGAAAGAGCGTCACACTCTCCATAGAGCCATTTTCCTCGAAATCATGTGTGAAAAACTGTGTAGTCTCCATATTTACAACCATAGCTACAAATACAATGGCAAAATTGTCCTCTTCTGCATTCTGTAAATTAATAAAGTAGGTCAGCATAATCACTTAAAAGTTAGGGGGGATGAAGACAACAACAAGAAGATAAGAGACAGTAACAAAAGTGGTGATGTATTGTAAGAAATAATTAACTCAGTTAATTCTAAGGAAAAGGAAACAACTGGATCAGGAAGTAAAAGAAATTGAGATTCCTATTTACTAGGAAGGTATATAATTCTAGCACTACATGAATTTCATTGTAAAAGGGAGCTGCTAGTTCTATTCAGATATTTACTCCATTAGTTCAATAAATAATGTTGTGCATTCATCTAAGTATGCTTAACATAAAAATCAGAAAAAAAGGACGATTCATTAGAAGTTATAGGAGAATCCTTTTATTGCTATCTAGCATTCAGTCATCCAACTTGTTTAATACTCAGATATACGTCAAAAAGATTTTCAGGACTCCAATCGCTTGACCAACCAAGCTGGCTACATATCTGAGCAGATATTTCATTATGGGGAAAACTAGCCGCAGAGAAAAGTGGAATCTTTTGTCCTCTATCAATGGAATTGATGACAACAATTGTAGAAATCCCTGTCTGTATCATCTCCTCATATTAGGTTCTGTCACTAGGGTTGAAGAAAACGTTCATGATATCCATTATTGTTTTTGAAGAAAATGTTCACGGTCCAAAGAAATAAAAAGAGTGGGATTGAATTGTATAATTCATTGAAATAATCTATCATAGATGTCCTGTTGCTTTTAGCCTAACACAAAAACAAAAGTTTCTAATTCAATATGAAACTTCTAGCTAACTGCACATACATCAGCTTGGTCTTGAATTTTTTAGTGTCCTCTCTAATTAAGTCATTTCACCTGATAAATAATTCCAGATTCAAAACTTTCTTTTATATTGGTAAGATAGATGCGAACTTATTGGGCTTAACTCAAACTTACAATCTCACCCTTCATTCCATTAATGTGGGAAGAGGAACTGCCATTTAAGCTCAAGCTCATCAGCAACTCTATATTCAAACAAGATCGAAGAATGGTTGAGGTGAAACTTAAAGATGATCGTGATAAAACTTAAAGCTAAAGCTCCAAGTTTCCAGACACAAGTGAACTAATACATTAACAAGGTAAAAACTGTAAACAAATAGGAGCCTTCAGTAGATTTATCCTCAAAAGCAAACAAAAGCTGCTCCACCTTTGACACTAAAAGAAACAAAACTTTTACAAAGAGAACCATATGCCATAGGCATGGGAAGCTAAATTTTTTCCACTAAGACACTCAAATTTTTTAAAACAACTAAAGAGATAAACATTGAAAATCTTAACAAAAAAGCCCTCTCTACCACCATAAACAACCCAGAGAGCAAAGTTGAATCCCTACCGTGACAGCAGGACTCACCTCCACATAAACAAATTTTAGCATCCACATTATATAACAGGTTGGTGAATACAGCAAGCACTATAAATTCTATGCATTTTTTTCCAAAGAAAATACAAGTAGAGACAGAGACAGAGATAGACAAAGACACAGAGTTTTTCACCACAAATATTTATAATCTTGAATCCATTAAAGTTTCAATTGAAAAATACAAAGGATAATGGCATCCCCATAATCTATTGCTTCCTGCAATTTAAGAAAGAGACTTTAAAAATATAAATGTCATTAGTAAAATGCAATTTGACAATTCGGAGAGCTCTTTGGGAACTCCCTTAACTCCTTATGAACACAATGCTTCTCCTTTGAGCCTAGACTATCAATAATGACAGTCATTGTCTCTAACGCTCTTGCCGCCTTCAAGATTTGTCTAACAAGTTTCATCTAGTACTTAAACCCCACAAATCCTTTATAATGACAATTTGTAAGGTGTTATGATAGAGTATAGACATTCAGAAATATCTACTGCCTCCTCCTCCAAGCAACCATCAGGTTTATGACCACAACTACTTAGATGCTTCAATTCGAAGGCAAGCATTTTTAACTTTGGAGCCTGACAAAGCAAGAAACGTACCACATGCGACCTACGACAACCAGGTTGTGTGTATGTGTGTGTGTGTGTTTTTTTTCCTCTAAATGCTAGCAATTGGCAAACGACATTTAAGAAACAACATCATTCAGAGCAACAAATTCCGGAATGCTCCGACCTGGAAGACCACTATACCTGCAAAACTGTATGTCTATATTAAGCTTACAAAGCTCTTAAGGCTATGCTATGCCTTGAGAAATGATATCTCCACAATATTTTTACAACAAATTCTAAGTGACAGGTTATTACTGGTTTTTATTGTATGGGCGAAAAAGTAATCTTAGTGTTAGGTTCAAATTTGAACTAATAATAACTAACCACTATGATTTGTTGTAAAAATGTTGTGGACGTAGCACCTCTCTCATTGAGAAATGATATGTCCTTTGTGTTGTGGACGAAGCACCTATTGCCTTTTATGTTTTTGATATGTTATTGCTATTGGTATTAATTTTCTTTTTATTATGTTTAATTTGACTCAATTAAATTAATAAAATACTTTGTTTTATTTATTATCAAGATGTACTCACCAATCTAAAAAAAAATATTTATTTTGTAAATATTAGGCTAAAATATAAAACTCACTTTTTAAGTTTCATCAGAATTCATTTCAGTTTTATAATTTTGTTTTTGTTCATTTTAGTCATTTATATTTCAAGTTAATTCAACCAAAGTCTCTCCATTAATTTTGGTTAAAAAATTTGAAAAATATTTTTCAATCATTAATTCAGCTGGGATCCTTCCTACCACCTATAGCAAGAACATCAAAAGAAAGCTAAACCACAATTTAATCCACTTGTTGGTCATTTTAATTAGCTCCTTCTGACATTTCTTGACAATTTAATTCATTATACCTACTTCATTAGAAGAACAACACACTTTCACTAAGTTACCATTAACATTGTCAACAATAATCTCCTACTAATAAAAAATGGTAACCCAAAAACGAAAACAAAAATTACAAGATAAAATACTTTGGAGCAAGATCTAATAGAAGGGATGAAGCACATGAGGTTAACTAAGGAAGAAGAAGTCCATATCTCAGTTTCAGGGGAAAGCAGATCTGAGCTATTGGAGGAATGCTCTCTTAGTCTGATGGGGCGTTTGCTAACAGACAGGAAGCAGAACAAGAGAGCTTTGAAGAATACACTATGCTTGGCATGGAAAGTGGGCCCAGATCTAAGGATTGTAGAGGTTGGAAACGACATCTACCAATTCAAGTTTTCAAATGAGCACCAACTGAAATGGGTGGAATCAAACAACCCATGGAATTTTAAAAATAATCTCCTTTTACTTCAAAGATGGAAAAGAGGAATGACTGCAAATAATGTCATCTTCACCCACTCACCTTTCTGGATATAGGTTTGGGGTCTTCCTTTTGATATGATGTCTGAGAAAACTGGAAAAGATTTAGGGAATAGTATTGGAAAGTTCGTGATAGCAAATTCTAGATCATGGTCTTCGTACCAAGAAAAATATAGGAGAATTCGGTTTGAGATTCCTCTGAATAAACCGCTAAGGCGGTGTGGTGTGGTGTGGTGGCTAGTCCGGAGGGAGAGGTGCATCGGATATTTTTCTGATATGAAAGGCTACCCATATTCTGTTTTCTATGTGGGATATTGGGTCATGATGATCACCACTGTCAATTAGGGGTGAATAATACAGGTGAATCCCAGCAATATGGGGAATGGCTAAGAGCTCAAGGGGGAAATAAAGGAGGCAGCTTGAAGAATGGCCCAACAAAAACTTCTACAATGCTAAATGATCACCAAGATTCAGAGGAAAGAGGGCAAAATGCGGTGCTAAGGATGGAGATAAGCAGGAGGCAAGAAGGGATGGGGCAAAACCAAGAAGCGGGAATCTATCTTGGACAGAGAAATGATGATGTAAGTCTGGCCAATGTGACAGCTGATGGAGATAGAAGCTTCTTAGAGAAGAATTTTCAAATTCAAATTCAAAGCCAAAGAAACAAAGAAGATACAGATAGATAAGAAAGTGTGGGTACCCATGATAGAAAAGAAAAGGAAGGATGGAGGGAATGATGTGTTTTTGAAGATTATGAAAGGTCAGCAAATAGCAACTATTGGGACCCACAAGTGGCCAAAAGGGCCGAATAGCAAAAGGAGAGCCAAGAGGTGACAAGCCCAAGGAAAACACAAAATGGGCCTGATGAAGGAGCTGAAATAATCAAAGAGAAGGAAAAGGCCCAAGCTAAAAAGGGCAGGTTGAAGAAATTGGCCAGAGAACAACAACAAAACAATGTAGAAGAGATGGACACGATTGGCAGTGTGGTGGGAACGAAGCAAAGATTGTTGGGAGAGGAGAATAAAGAAGATGGTGGCAAGAAAAGATTTTATGGAGGTTAGTTGTTTTCATCTGATTCAATGGCGGTGGCTGCAAGGCAGCACCGCTGAGAGCCATGAATTCTCTAAGTTGGAACTATTGGGGAATTGGGAACCCCTGGATAGTTCGAGCACTGCACAACCTTGTGCAGCAATATAATCCCAATACAGTCTTCTTAATGGAGATGAAAGTAGGTGCTAAAAGAATGGTGAAGGTAAAGGAAAGAATTGGTTTGCCAAATGGTCTAACAATCCCAAGTGAAGGTAGAAGTGGGGGAATGGACCTTCTATGGGTCAGGGATTTAGATGTTGAAATCAAAAGCTTTTCAAGATACCACATTGATGCAATTGTAATAGATCTGTTTGTTACTGCTGCTGCTGTTCCTTCTCCTTCTTCTTCGAGTGATTCAGACATTCGACGGTTGTTGGACATTGTCATGACCGTTCAGGCGGCTCATGGTCAATTGTTGGTGGACATGCTTGATGAGCTTCGTGCTTTGTGAGCAAATCTGGAGCATCTTCGACGTTCACCTTCGCCACCTCCTTTTGATGATGAGTGAGTGCCCTTTGGCAATTCGTCACAAAAAGAGGGAGTACATTGAAGTTGTAGTAAAGGCGTTTTTGTTGGTAGGGGGAGATTTTTGATGTTTTGGAGCTGTGGAGCTTTAGATTTTATTATAGATTCTTCTTTATGTATTTATTTATTTTGGCTCAAGATATTTTTGTTAGTTCGTTTAGACCCCTGTAAACTAAATTGTTTAACCTAATTAATTAACCAAGTGAATAACTTAGGTTTATTATTCAGATCTAGGTTAAAACAAAACAATCATATCAAGTAAAGCAGCGGAAAAATAAAGAACACAATGATATGATGACCTAGGAAACCAAACCGGTAAAAAACCAGGGGAGGATTTAACCTAGCTATCCTCAAGGTAAAACTGAATCCATTATGAAAGAATCGAAGTTTACACAATAAGACTTAGACCACTAACATCCTATTGCTACCTGCCTGTAGGAAACTTACTACCACGACCACGTGACAGCTCCGAGATCCACGGACTCCTTCTTTCCTTGAATTCTTCAGCAATTCACAAGCACACCTGCTTATATTTCTTGAAGCTCTTCGATTCTGCAACTGTATGATTACCAACCTCTTGACATGAATCTTGAGTTTGGAAACCCTAAGTGTATGTGAAGGCAAACACCTCTAGATCTCACAATGAGATTCACAAACACAGCAAAACAGAACTCTGAAAACGTGGCTAGGGTTTTCCCTTATATACTTAGGGCAAAACATAAAACCCTATACATTAAATGGGCTTGGGCTGAGTTGGAAAATTCTGCAGAAAAAAAGTTCTGCCCGATTTTCGATCGGTCGAGTCTAATTCTCGATCGATCGAGTCTGGCAGAAAGTGAACAGTAATTCTGCAAAACAACTCGATTCCAACTTTACATAAAAAGCCATACTTTGAGCAAGTCTAACACAAGACCTAAAGAATGTTTTGATCATGGTTTGCCAACATTACAAATTGAAGTTCTAATACATTAGTTCCTAATTCTTAGAACCTAACAATTTTGTTTGGGTTGTCTTTGATAGGGGGAGATACATTAATTTGTATATGTTTCTTGTTTTACATTGATTATTGATTTATATTTATGAGGTTATTCATAATATATGTCTTTATTTTGTGTTATGTAAAATTAAGAAGTTATTTTCTATGTTATTTGTATTTCCCACACATGTGTTTATGTGTTTGTTAAGTGTTATAGGAATATACAAGTTGATTCAGTCATGCTGTTGTCTACAATTGCAACTGATGGATAGTAGTTAGGTTGAATTTGTTATATTATATTATGGGTTATTTTTGTGTAAACTTTGAGCATTTTGTTAAGTTTGTGTTTTGTCATGGATTTTCAAAGGGGGAGTTTGTTAGGTTATAAGGTAGTAGGAACTAATGTATTAGAACTTCAATTTGTAAGGTTGGCAAACCATGATCAAAACATTTTAGTCGTGTTTAGACTTGCTCAAAGTATATGTGTTTATATAAAGTTGGAATCAAGTTACGGCATGATTTACTGTGTAAATCTGCCTGGTTCGATCGATCGAGAATTGGACTCAACTGATCGAAAGTTGTGCAGATTGTTTTTCTGCAGAATTCTCCAACTCAGCCTAAGCCCGTTTGACGTGTAGGGTTTTATGTTTTGCCCTAAGTATAAAAGGGAAAACCCTAGCCACGTTTTAGGGTTGCTCTTTATGCTGTGTGTGTGAATCTTTTGTGAGATCTAAAGGTGTTTGCCTTCACATACGCTTAGGGTTTCCAATCTCAAGATTGATGTCAAGAGTTTGGTGATCACTCAATTGCTGATTCAAGAACTTAAAGAAAACACAAGCGGGAGTGCTTGTGTTTGCTGTGAATTCAAGAAAGAAGTAGTCCATGGACTCGGAGCCGTCACGTGGTCATGGTAATAAGTTTTCTACTCGAGGTAGCAATATGATGTTAGTGGTCTAAGTCGTTATTGTAAAACTTCAATTCTTTCATAGTGAATTCTGTTTTACCTTGAGGATAGCTAGGTTAAATCCTCCCCAGGTTTTTTACTAGTTTGGTTTTCCTAGATCATCATATTATTGTGTTCTTTATATTTCCGCTGCTTTGCATGATATGATATATTGTGTTAACTTGGACTTCATAATTTACCTAAGTTAATTACTTGACTAAATAACTAGGTTAATCTGGTTGTGTTTTTAAGGGGTCTAAAACCGTATAGCCTCCTCAACTCTGAGCATTGTTGGGTTTTCATTTGATTAGCCTCCTCAGGTTGGGTTAGATGGGTTTTCACTGTGGTGCCAGATTGGTCTCCTCAACGCCATAGAGAGAGAAGAGATGAGAGAAAAAAAAAAAAAAATCAGAGATCTGAGTTTGAGAGAGAGGATAAAGCATATGAAAATTGATACCCAGCTCTATCTATTTAGTTTCTTTACAAAATTCCCTATTTGATCTTGTTCCTTTGTATATATTTTTTTTGTTTTTTGTTTTTTTATATTTTTGGATGAGAGAGATATAAAATATAAGCAAATAAGCAAAAAGACTTATTTATCCATGTTTTTAACAGTGGTGGTTAATAGAGACCAAACAGAGCTAAACACAAGTGAACGAATTGAAAAGTTTTAAACCACGGGTAGGCAAAGTGAAAACAGGTCAAATCACAAATGGGTTTACTATAATTTTCCCCACAAAGTTATAATTATTCTTCTTAACTTTTTTCTATACATCTCTATCAATTTTTTAGACAAATACAAAAATTTAGTTGTTGTTATGTTTTTTTTTTCCTTCACTCTTTTTGCTAATATTGCACATATATCAGACTTTATTCTCTCAATTTCTTCTTCGTAATTGTTATTTTTTACATAGGAACTTCTCTGTAACTTTGAGTTTATGTGTTGATTTATATTTCTTTCTTTTTGATGCTTCATTTAAGTTACTTTATATATATATATATATATATATATATATATATTTCCTTCTTTTCGATGCTTCATTTAAGTTACTTATTATTTGATCTTTATTATATTTGTTTGGTTTGATCTTCTTGGGTAATTAAACAAGTTTAATCTTTCAACCTATTTTTTATTTATATGAAAAATTGTATAGCTTTAATATATATATATATATATATATGTGTGTGTGTGTGTGTGTGTGTGTGTGTGTGTGTGTGTGTGTGTGTGTGTGTGTGTGTGCGCGCGCGCGCGCGTAATAGGATCTTAACCCATGATCTTGGGGCAGCAAATGAACCAACTAGATTTGCTAAAGATGAATCAATGTACACATATGGCAAGAGGATGTCTCCCCAATAATTTGAAACTAGGTTCTTGAATTAACATTTTTTTTTGTATTAATTTTCTTATTCTTTGTAAGACATTGATTTTAATGCATTTTTTATGATAGAGTTTATGATAACTATTTTGTTTTTCTAAGGGTTTGATATGGTATTTCGCTGTGATTATTAATATGTATTTTAAGAGTTTTAATTGATAACATATATTCTTCCATGAATATATATTAAAGGGAAATTTTTGAGAAAAAAAAAAGTAAAATTGAAGAACCAAGTTGGTTGATTTTTTGAAGCCTGCCTTGAGGAAGTAAAATTATTAACTTTTTTGTTGGGTTAAGATAATTGAACATTTTTATTATTTTTTAAAAAAATTGAAAATTATATATAAGAAAAAAATATCTTATTCATGATAAAAACATACTTATTGTTATATATATAAGTAATAACTTATTAAAAGAGTGCAATGAATATGTTTGTTTTTAAAATGCATGAAATGATTTATTCCTTTTTTTTCTTCATATATTATTTTTTACCAAATGAAACAAAATTTGTAAGCTTTGCTTCAAACTTACAGGAATTTGAATTTGTCATTAATTTTTTTTGCAAAATTTTTCATTATTAATTTTAAAATGTTTAGTAATTTAGATTGTTCTTAATTATTGAATTGAGGTTTCCACTTAAATATGATTTCAATTATTATCTTGGATAATTTTTAATTATTAAATTCAATTTTTTTCGAATTAAATATACGTTGGTGATTAATTGAGCCTTAAAGCGCTCTCTCTCTCTCTCTCTCTCTCTCTCTCTCTCTCTCTCTCTCTCTCTCTCTCTCTCTCTCTCTCTCTCTATGTATATATATACATATATTCATTTTATAATAACTTAGTTTCACACAATATGTATTAATTATATAACTTAAAAGTAAAATATTTATTTATTTTTATTTTCTATTCTAATATCTAATTTTAAGTAAATTAATTAAAAAAAAAAACTACTTACATATGAATTTTGATTAAGCCATGCATCGGACGAGCATAATGCTAGTCATCAATGTGTGTGTGTGTGTGTGTGTGTGTATATATATATATAAGCAGATACCTCATGTGGGTAAGCATGAAGTTTTGCCATGTTGCGCACTTTTTGAAAAGAGAATTAAGTCTTAAGCCACATAAGAGATAAGAACAAATTAAAAAAATATAGACTTTCTGTTTCTTATGTTCAATGTTTCGAGACTTTTCTAGATTCTTTGTAAGACTCTTTGTTTTATTTGGTTAAATGTTTCAATACTTTTTCAATTAAAAAAACAAGGAATCTTCCCTTTTCACCTCTTGCACTTCTACTCTTTTATATACACTAGCCCACAATCCTTAATTTCGTCCTATCTCAAGTACACCAACACCAAGAATGATATCAATTACCTTCAACCTTTCAAAGGCACCTGCCTAATGCCAACATTGTCATCCCATTTAATTGTAATCCGTATGAGTTGACTATGGCCAAGGAAGTGAGCATGTATTTTTTATTGATTGATGATGACTCATGGTTTTGATTTTGAGGTCATACATTGTGGGTTTTGTAAAAGTTGTAATTGACTTTGGGTCCTATGGTGTTTGTGATTTGTTGTGGGGAAGTCACAAATGTATTTTTTTTTTTTTTTTGATACTAAAGAGAACTAGAAAAAAAAAAAAAAAAAAACCTTCTACTTGATAATAGATGAGATTAGTTTTTTTTTTTAATTTTATTTTAGAACTCATAATTAATGTGTTTCTTTATAATTTTTTACTACTATTTAGTGCAATATTGGTATGAGCACAAGAATGAAAGTAAAAGCCAATGATGATTTTAGAGTGTTTTTTGAGTTTTTTTTTTTTTTTTTTTTGGGATGTGCAAGCCTGCTTAAGGCAATTAAATTGGATAAATGGAAGTGTTTTTAGCCTATTTTCCTTTACTTTATCACATTCTCTATATGTTGGTATTTACAAATGATTTCTTTTCATTGAGATAATGAAATGTGTGCTTGAGATTTGGGGCTCAATATTTTGTTGTGAAAATGGAGTGTATTTGAGGAAATGTTTGAGAGTTTGCTTGAATTTCTATGATTTTAGGATATAGAAATATTTTATACTTTCAATTTTAATTTATAGATTTTAAAATCATTTTATCAGTTTAAAAAATAAAGTCTACAAATATTATAATATGTTAGTCTTCTAGAAATGTTGAAAAACTTGACTATTCTATTCTCAGAAATCTAGATTAGTAAAGCAATGCCACTCATTATTCAAAAACCAATTCTATGACCAACAAAAAAAAGAGTATAGAATAGAAATTAAGAAAAAAGCCGAGGTTCAAAACATTCAACAATATTGTGAGAAAATCAATGGTGGCTCTAGGAATTTTTTTAAGGGTGGTCTTTAAAAAACTTAAGTTATACAAAATCTAATAAAAAAATAATTTCATACATTGACAAAACACACACACACACACACACACACAAATACATAAAATCTTACAATTTCCTTCTACAAATTTTTTTATTTTGAAATCGTTACATGATAGTCTCATTATTAATGTTGCAAGTCACATCTCTTTAAAATTTTAGTTAAATAAAAATTTTCTAGGACTTTTATTTTTATTTGTAAGGACCTAATATATTATTAAGGGGACCAAAGTTCAAGAACAAAATTTAGTTACAAACTTATGAATTAAAATTATTATATATTCTGAAAATCTAATTGTAGGGATATTGGGTCCAGGAGTTCATCATCCCTTTATATATTGGGCCCGTAACCCAAGCTGAGGACGGGGGTTTGTCTAGGGGTGATGAATCTTTGTCAGAGGAGGCTGTGTTAGTAAATAAAGAGGTTAGTTTTGGTTATAATGACTCAACAGGGTAAGCCAAGGACAAACACCTCCTCGGCTAGCTGAAGCTGAGGTTCGGAGAGGTAGCCTATTGACCTAGGTAACGTTCCAGGAAGTTCTATTGGTACGGATGAGCATTGCTAAGACATTAGACAGGGAGGACTCCTAAAATATCTAAGGAGAGAGCTACTGCCACCGCATTAAATGATCTGCAGCTAACTCTCTGGCCGCATTAATGTGGAAGTGATACCTGAATAGTGATGTTTAGACTTACAGCTACTATAAGTAGACTTTTAGAGAGGTGTTGATGGGACAAGTATCAACACAAGACACCTGGACTGCACGTAGAAGGTAGAGAAGGAAGGGAGAAGAGAGTATAAAAGAAAAGGAAGGCAACAAGAGAAAGGGATCGAAAAACAAAGAAAGAAACACTGTAGCAATCAAGAACCACATTTGTAATCAAATCTAAGAGAAATATATAAGAATAGATCTCCTCGGACATTTGCCAAGGACGATCCTCTGTGTTTAAACCTGTCTATGATCTTTTCCTTGTCATTTGAATCCATCTTATTCATTGTCCAATTCGTCTTAGCCCAGTACTCCAACCCACTCTCTACAAATTCATTGTTTTGGGCTTTTTGGGCCTAGGTTCATCCATTGTTTGGGCCAGGGATCCAAATCTGGTCCTTACACTAATCAATGAATTGCATGTTCTCTATATTCTTAAAACAAGTTAAAATTTCATGCTAATCGGATGTTATTTGCCATTCGATCCATAAAATTATTTTTTATGTATAATTTTAGACTACAAAAATTTGAAATTTAAATATATGATTGACGACGTAGTTATTAATCTTTTATCTTCTTGAAATGTTGCAATTACGAAGGATTTAAAAAGAAAATGCAATCAAACGGTGAATTTGTTAAAATTCACGTTCAATAAAAAAAAATATTGAATAGAGTTGTAGCCTTAATCTACAACCATGCTTGTTTCCAAATTTTCTCTAGAATTTTTTATATTGGGCCTAAAAAAATAATTTACGGTGGTTACAAAGTTTTTTTAAAGATAAGAAAATCATAAATTTTTAAAATTTATAAATAATAATTGCATTTTTTTCCAAGTTAGGTTGAACTCTATGTAGAGCTGCCCCGGAGAAAATATAAATATTATACAACAAAATAAATTTATAATTAGTCTTAAAAACATAAAATTATTTCAAATTAATTTGTAAAGAATCCACGCATTGCATGAGACATTATCTAGTGTAAGTATAATGACTATATCATTGAAACTTGAGTTTAAAAGTAATCTTTGTAATATTTATTACTTTTATTGACATTAAAAAAATGAGTGGTGATAGACATGATTTTAACTAAAATGTATAGCGGTGTGTAACTGTGTATGCAATAATAATTTGCCCTTAAGAAATATACATGTTCATATGGATCAACATTGTTTCTTTTTGACCTATCCTTCCTTACCACTTGTCCCTGTTACTGACTTACGGTAGAACCTAGGGGTGTAATCGGTTCGGTTCGGTCGGTTTGAAGTGTGATTTTTCCACCGAACCGAAATTTCGGTTTTACCAAATTTGGCACCGACACCGAACTGAGAGGGAGGAACACCGACACCGAACTGACTGGATTTCAATCCGTTCGGTTCGGTCGGTTTTCGGTTGCTTCCAATTTCTTAGAACCAAACAGATCAAAGACAAAAAGGAAAAAGAAGAAGCATATTTCTCTTTACTTTCCCATATTTTCTCAGCACCCAAACACCAAGCAAAAAAAGAAAAAGAAAAATCAAAATCATGTATATAATCAGAAAACATACCAAAATAAGAAAAATATATATATTTCGTTTGCTTTCCCACGTTTTCTGACCACCCAAACACCTAGCACCAAGCACCAAGCACCAAGCAAGTAGCAAACATAAAAAAAAAAAAAAAAAAAGAAGAGAACGGAGAAGAAGAACTGAAGCAGCGTGATAGATATTAGATACGTATTTTTTTGGATAAATTTTCTAACCATCCAAACAAGAGGGACTGTGGGGAGGCCGGCGTGGGGAGCGGCGGCAGAGGCAGAGACCGTGAGAGAGGACTGAAGAGCGGAGGTGCTACTGTATGTGGAGGCGAGGTTGACGGTGCGGACTGCGGAGGAAGATAATGGAATAAAATGCACACCGTGAGAGAGAGCAAAAAATGGTGAAAGACAAAAAAAATGGTGGAGTGGGCGGCTGGAATGAAAAGGCCAGAGGGTTAGAACTTAAAAATATAGGATGCTAGGGTTTTGTGTTTTAATGGTTTTAAAAAATTAAAAACCTCAAAAACGTATGGGCGAAGGCTTGAACAAGAGACCACTTGATTATTAAAGCCACATCATACCACTAAGCTGCAAGCTCCAACATGACAAAGTCTTACATAAATATATATATTATATATCGGTTCGGTTCGGTCGGTTCAGTGCTTTAAAATTTGCCACCGAAAACCGAACCGAAATTTTCGATTTTATTATATAAAAAACCGAAACCGAACCGAACTGAAACCAAACCGAAATTTTTGCATCGGTTCGGTCGGTTTGAAGCGGTTTTTTCGGTTCGTCGGTTTTTTGCACACCCCTAGTAGAACCACTGCCACCACTTAACAGTATCATCGTATGCAAATACAAATATATTGCGTGAAAAGAAGAGGAAGGCAGGCAAAATTGCAAAAAAGAAGAAGAAGAAGAAGAAATGAAAGTACAAAGAGAAAAGTCAAAAAGGAGTACAAGGAGAAAATTCAAAAAGGAAAAGGAAAAAGAAAAAAAAAAAAAAAAGAAGAAAAAGAAAAAGAAGAAAATGGAGTATAGAGAGAAAAGACCGAAGGAAACAAAAATGAGTGGGTGGTCAAAAAAGAGAAAGGAAATTGTGTCCTACTTTCTTTAAGCTAAATTTATGGAAAAGTGCGAAAGTGAATCGAAATTGAAATGTAAGCTACTCTCCAAGTCTCCGTAGTCCATATAGTATTTCACACTTACCACATATTTCTTTCTTCCTTTTAGATCGCCGAACCGTCTATCCAAATCACAGTGGCATTTCTTACCCAAAAAGAAGACTCTTCCTTTTCCATCACATATCTGAATGGGTTTTTGCATTTGAACATAGCTATTCTTATAGCAATCTTGTAAAGTTTTCTCTTTAAATGTTGCATATTTGTTTACATGGCATGCTTCCGTTGTTTACTAGGGAAAGCTCGATCTGACATTTGAAGCAATGAGAAAATACAATCCTAACATTACGTTTTCAATGCGAAAGTCATGTATAGATGCAGTTCTACGGGAAGCTTGTAATAAATGGAGTTTAGGTTATTGAACATGATGATGCCGAAAATCACCCTCAGTGAGTCGTAGGGTCTTTGTGCGTTCCAGGTAGACCTGCACGAGTAGAAAGAACCTCAAAGGAAAGTACCGGTGTGGTACCGGCCAATAACCCTCCGACGGTCAAGTTAGTATTGCTCACAACTCCAGAGTGCTAGAGTCGGGGTAGAAACATGCGTACCTTTGTTCATGAGGGTCGGGGGTATTTATAATGGTGTAGAATCGGGACCTTGGCGTGTCCGAGGAGGTAACCTCTGATCGGAGCCATTCCCTATTGCGTGGTCTTTACGGAATCCTTTCCTCACCGGAGCCATTCCCTATTGCGTGGAGTGCAAGATATCTAACTCGGCGCCTGGCGTGCATGACGAGACATGTCGATCCGGTTAGCTCCGTCCCGTCACCCATTCACCCCGTCAGTGTGTGGATGGCGGCGTTGAGGCAGTCTGGAGAGACGGTCGGGGACTAGAGAAACGGGGCCGTCACCCCTACAGTGCCGTCACCTAGGCGAAGGGTGACGGCACCTTCACTTGGTACTTTCCCCATCAGTTGCCCCCTACTCCTTAATCCCGTCGGTCGCGCCTGACGGATTGGGGAGTACAGGGTGTGGCGGACAGGGCATTAATGGCTAGTCATCTCGAGCAGACCTAATGTCGGGACACGTGTCGTGGAGGGACTGGAAGGCAGCTGGACGGGAAGGTCGCTTCGTCTTCCGCGCTCCAAGCTTCCTATATATACATCTCCGTTTTCCCTCATTTCTCTTCTTTTATTCTGATTTCGCTGGCAAGAGAGAAACCGTCACCTCGAGGAGATCACGATTGCCTTCTGGTTCTCGCTTGCTGCCTGACACCGTCAGCTTCCCTTGCACTTCTTCCGTTACTTGGTGAGTTAATCCCCCCATTCTTTCTTTTTCTTTTTTTTTTTTTATTTCTTCGATCTAGCTACATATCGGGCTTTTAGGTTTTTGGGAAGGCCGTCACTCAGGCTCTTAGATCGACCCCGTCGCTTGTAGGTAGTAAGATGCCTGAGGAGACGTCGAGCGAACAGTCGTCAGTCCGCGACGGGGCGGGCTACGACGAAGTTTATCAACAGGGCCACGAGTCAGGAGATGACTCTTCCTTGTCGTCAGAGGATGAATCGTTGATTCAGTCGTGCGACGAGGAAGGAGGGGGCGACGACGGAGTAATAAGGAAAGGCGGAGATGACGACGCAAGGGAGAGTGGGAGTAATAGGGGCTCGTCAGGAGATGAAAACTCGGAGAGCACGTCGGGAGGCTCGGGGGACGACCGTCCGTTCATCCTTCCCAAGGAATGGACGGTTAATCACTTTCTTCCTTCGATGACGGACAAGGTTTTCAACTTGCTGCGGGCCCATTACCAAATCCCGGACGATATTCCGATCCGTCTCCCCTTGGAGAAGGAGAGGTGTTACTCTGGGAAGACCGCGGACGTCGGCATGTATGACGCCATGTTCGCGGCAGGATTGAGGCTGCCTCTGACGGCGCTCCACCGTCAGCTGGCAAACTACCTCGGAGTATCCGTCAGCCAGATTGCCCCCAACCCCTGGAGGGTGTTCATTGGCTCCGAGATACTGTGGGGGAGTCTAAGTGGCGGGCACCGTCAGCTAACCCTCGACGAGTTCTTTTAGTGTTACCGTCCACACCAAATTGCCTCGTCTAAGGGGATTTACCATTTTTCTGCGAGGAAGAAAGAGTTGCGGTTAGTGTCAGACATGCCCGACTCCAACAGGAAATGGAAGGGCAGGTACTTTTTTGTAGAGGGGACCAATTGGGTATGCCGTCAGGAAGAGTGGGGGTCAATTCCTCAGGGCTTTGACAACACCTGGGCTCACGTCAGGGAATCAGGTCGTCATCATCAGCCTTGCGTGTAAGTTTACTTGTGCCAAGGTTCTAACCCGTTCGTTCTCCTTTTCTTTTTCAGCTTTCTCCCGTCCGGCGGTCACAGGGGAGCAGAAAGCCTTCATTCTCAAGGTGACGGGGATACCCTTAGAGGAAAGGAAGTGTCGTGACCTGATTACGCCCGACGCCCTCTACGCCTTCTGTGGGGGACCTGAGCCAACGGAAGAGGCACGCCGTTTGGACAATTTATCCCGTCAACGTAAGTATGACCGATTCATCCTCTCCGTCACTTTCACTTGCATTTTTTCATTGTGTCCTCGTCTTGCAGAGATGGAATCAGCCAAGTTGAGGGCTCAAATCCGGGCTGCCGCCGCCCATAAGAGGGAGGAGGGAAAAGGCAAGGAGGGAGTGTCGGCGTCCATTCCGAAGGGCGTGCCGAAGAGGAAGAATGACAGGGCTGAAGACCGCCCGTCAAAGAAAGTGGCGGTCGCCCCTGGGGACCACTCCTCGAAGCTCCCGTCACCCAAGCACGGGGTCGGCAAGGGATTGATGTCGGCGTGAGGTCCCGTCATCCCAGAGGAGGGGCGTTGCATCCTTACCCACAAGGGGTATGCCTTGGAGCAGTTGGACTCCATACTCGGGAAGGAGGAGGCTGATTCCTGCGCCAATCAGTCTGTGCAGGAGCTAGGAGACTCGGGCCTCTTCGATCTTGCCAGGGTATGCGCCTTCTTTATTATTTGTGCCGTCATCTTTTTATATCTCTATGCTGACGAAAATTCTGTGTCACAGGCCGTGGTCCGCATGAGGGCCATTCAGGTCAAGGGGTCAAAGAACGAGGAACTTCTGGCCCGTCAGAAGAAGCGCATTGCCAATCTGACCGAAGGGCTTGAACAGTACAAGGATGCATCCCGTACCCTGAATGGGGAGATCAAAGAGCTGAAAGAGAAGCTCGAGGAGGGGACCCGTCAGGCCGAGCAGGAGCGAGAAGCTAGGGTGACGGTTGAGAAGGAGCTGACATCTCTCTTAGGGCAGGTGGAGACGGCAAAAAGTGACGCCGTGGCGGAATTCAAGACATCCCAGGCGTTCATCGATTCCTGTGCCGTGTACTATGGTGACGGATTTGAGGACTGCCTTAAACAGGTAAAGTCTCTCTTCCCGCACCTCGACTTGTCACGGGTTTCGATGGATGACCCTGTGCCGTCGACGCCTATGGTCGACACCGTCTTCGTGGAGGATGACGACCTCGGCGAGTCTGAGATCCCTACCAGGGGTGACGGTGTCGTCCTTGCCCAGCCTGCCCTGGACAAGTCTGCAGCCTCGACAGTTCAGTCAACCGATCCTTCCAGTCCTGAGGGGTTTCCTGCCAACGAGGCCCAAGATCCCAAGGGTGACGAGGCTGAACCGGATGTCCCCGTTGCTTGATCATTGTAGAATTTTCCTTTTCCTTTTTGTACTTGGTGCCCCGTCATTTTGAGGGCTTTTGTATGAACAAAATCTTTGTAATTTACTGATCTTATTTATATAATTTGCAATACGTTGCTTTTATTGACTACGTATGACTTTCTTCTTCTCGTTTCACGGTGGCCCTACTTGGGACTTAATGCTTCTTTTCTCCTTCTCTCTTTTTTTTTACCGTCACGACCTTCCAACGGGGTCGTCAGCTTTGGATCATGCCTTGAGAATATTTTAGGATGTGATTGCTAATTTTTGCATATGACGAGCTCGCGCCTTGTTAAATTAGGGTAGAATTCTTTTAGAGCCGTCACCTTAAGAACCGTCAGCTTGAAGGCTTGACCTGTTTTCGCATTTGGAATATAGGCTCTTTTAGGATAGCGCCGTCGTTTTGGGGACTTTTATTCTGACGCTTGACGGGCATTCATGCCTTGTAGATTTTGGATTGGCTTTTGAGCTGTCAGCTTGGGCGCTGGATGCTCTTATGCCTTGTAGATTTTAGGCTGGCTTTTGAGCCGTCGGCTTGGGTGCCTGACGCTCTTACGCCTTGTAGATTTTAGGCTGGCTTTTGAGCCGTCGGCTTGGGTGCCTGACGCTCTTACGCCTTGTAGGTTTTAGGTTGGCTTTTGAGCCGTCAGCTTGGGCGCTGGACGCTCTTATGCCTTGTAGATATTAGGTTGGCTTTTGAGCCGTCAGCTTGGGTGCCTGACGCTCTTACGCCTTGTAGATTTTAGGTTGGCTTTCGAGCCGTCAGCTTGGGCGCTGGACGCTCTTATGCCTTGTAGATATTAGGCTGGCTTTTGAGCCGTCAGCTTGGGTGCCTGACGCTCTTACGCCTTGTAGATTTTAGGTTGGCTTTCGTATTCCTGTTTTAAGATCCAAGCACAATACAAGAGAGATTGAATAAACTTCTGAACCTTGTATCAATTTTAAGAAGGGAAAAAGGTGCCCATTGGGCCCTTGAGATACACTTGGGCAAATACAAGTAAGAGCTGTCGCTCTTTTCTTATTGGTAGTACTTTCGTAGGTGCTCGGCGTTCCATGGATGGGGTAGTGTCTGTCCTTCCAGCGTTTCCAAGTGGTAGGTGCCTCTTCGATGCCACGACGTGACTCGGTAGGGTCCTTCCCAGTTGGGGCCGAGCTTTCCTTGGGCAGGGTCTCTGGCAGTGCCCATGACTCTTCTAAGAACAAGGTCTCCGACTCGGAAGTCCCTGTGCTTGACCCGGGAGTTGTAGTGCTTGGCCATGCGATCTTGGTACCGTGCGAGTCTTTGTTCAGCTACTGCTCTGTTTTCGTCAATTAGGTCCAGCCATAGGCGCAATGCCTCATCATTCCTGCCTTCGTCGTAAGCGTTCACCCGGTAGGTCGAAAGTCCTACTTCGGCCGGGATGACTGCTTCGCTTCTGTAGGTTAGCCGGAATGGGGTTTCTCCTGTTGGGGTCCTTGCCGTCGTCCTGTACGCCCAAAGTACGCTGGGTAGCTCCTCGGGCCATATCCCCTTTGCCCCCTCGAGCCGAGTCTTGATAATCTTCAGCAAGGATCGGTTCGTCACTTCGACTTGGCCGTTGGCTTGGGGGTGGGCGGGGGAGGAGTAGTGGTTTTTTATCCCCAGCTGCGAGCAGAACTCCCGGAAGGGGCCGTTGTCGAATTGTTTGCCGTTGTCCGAGACTAGGACCCTAGGGATCCCGAATCTGCATATGATGGATTTCCAGACGAAGTTCCGCACGTTCTTTTCAGTGATGGTGGCCAGGGCCTCAGCTTCTACCCACTTTGTGAAATAATCTATGCCTACTACCACGAATTTCAGCTGCCGCATAGCCGTCGGAAATGGACCCATAATGTCTAGTCCCCATTGAGCAAAAGGCCACGGGGCTGTCATGGGAGTTAGCTTTGCGGGCGGCTGTCGGGCAACGTTGCTGAACCTTTGGCATTTGTCGCAAGCTTTGACGTAGGCTTGGGCATCTTCCTGCATGGTAGGCCAGTAGTACCCTGTCCGAATCAACTTATGTGTCAGTGATCAAGATCCCGAGTAATTTCCACAAACTTCCTCGTGGACTTCCCTCATGACATAGTTAGCTTCTCCCGGGCTCAGACACCTCAAGTATGGGCGAGAGAAGGCCCTCTTGTACAGGACGCCCTCCATTAGCACGAACCTTGCGGCTCGGACCTTCAGCCTTCTGGCGGCTTCCTTTTCGTCTGGCAAAGCGCCGTCCTTCAGGTAGGAGACTAGCGGCGTGGTCCAGTCACCTTCGGATCCTATTTCGTGCACACTGATAAGCTCTATTAGTGGCGTCATTTGCACAAAGGAAAGCACATTGTCGGGGGGGGCCATGTGTTCGGAAGAAGCGGCTTTGGCAAGACGGTCGGCTTGCTCATTCTCTTCTCTGGGTATTTGGATCACTTCGGCCCTTAGCTCATCCACTCTTCTCTTCGCTTGATCTAAATATCTTCTCATTCTGTCGCCTCTACACTCGTATTCTCCGCTTACTTGGTTAACGACGACTTGGGAGTCGCAGTAAGCTACCACTTCGGTGGCCCCTGCCGCTTTAGCGAGGTTGATCCCAGCTATTAATGCTTCATATTCCGCCTCATTATTAGTGGTGGGAAAATCTAGGCGGATCATGCATTCGATCTGATCTCCCTCGGGGGAGCGAAGTACGATACCTATCCCCCCGGCCTGTCTGGTCGACGATCCGTCCGAGTGGAAAGTCCATGAATGGTGTTCGTCTACCCCCTGGTCCTCGCCGCTAGTGAACTCGGCGATAAAGTCAGCGACAGCCTGCCCCTTCATGGCGGTGCGCGGGCGGTACCTGATGTCGAACTCGGTCAACTCGATCGCCCATAAGGCCAGGCGACCTGCCGCTTCGGGGTTGTGCATTGCCCGCCGCAAGGGTTTGTTAGTTAGGACGACTATCGTATGAGCTTGAAAATACGGTTTCAGCTTGCGGGCTGCAGTGATTAGGGCGAAGGCGAGCTTCTTCATAGGTGAGTATCTTCCTTCCGCTCCGCGGAACGCCCGGCTGGCGTAGTACACAGGCTTCTGGACCCGGTCTTCTTCTCTGACCAAGGCCGCACTGACTGCCGCCGGGGAGACGGCCAGGTATAGGAAGAGATCTTCCCCTGGTTGCGAGGGGCTTAGTAGCGGGGGTGAGGAGAGGTAAGCCTTTAGTTCCTCGAATGCCCTTTGGCACTCGCTCGTCCACTCGAAAGACCTCCTCAGTGTGCGGAAAAAGGGTAGGCACTTATCTGTCGCCCTTGATACAAACCGGTTCAGGGCGGCTACTTTCCCATTCAAGCTTTGCACCTCCTTTGCGCTCTTCGGGGGCGCCATTTCCACTATGGCCCGAATCTTGTCAGGGTTGGCCTCGATACCCCTTTGGGACACCATGAAGCCTAGGAACTTTCCCGCCGCCACTCCAAATGCACATTTTGCCGGATTGAGCTTCATGTTGTAGGAGCGAAGCGTGTCGAATGTCTCTTTTAGATCCCCTAGGTGGTCTTCCCTCCTTCTGCTTTTTACCAACATGTCGTCGACGTATACTTGAACGTTCCTTCCTATCTGGTCGGCGAACATTTTGTTCATGAGTCTCTGATATGTGGCACCCGCATTTTTCAGTCCGAATGGCATTACCTCGTAGCAGAAAAGGCCCTGGCTTGTGACAAACGAGGTCTTCTCCTGATCAGCCACGTCCATCCGGATTTGATTGTAACCTGAGAAGGCGTCCATGAAGCTCAGAAGCTGGTGTTGGGCTGTGGAGTCCACCAGTGTGTCGACTCGCGGGAGGGGGTAACTATCCTTGGGGCACGCCTTGTTCAGGTCTGTGAAGTCCACACACATGCGCCACCTCCCGCTAGCCTTCTTGACCATCACCACGTTGGCCAACCAATCTGGGTAGTACACTTCTCGGATAAAATCCACTTCTCGTAGCTTGCCGACTTCTTCTGCCACCGCCCGGTCCCGTTCCGGGGCGAACACCCGCTTCTTCTGGCGGACGGGCCGGAAAGTGGGCGACACATTCAGCTTATGCACCATGACTGAAGGGTCGATTCCTGGCATGTCTTCGTGACTCCAGGCGAACACATCCTGGTTCTTTCGGAGAAAAGTCACGAGCTCCTGGCGAGCCGAAGGGCTGGCGAGAGCGCCGATTCTGGCGGTTCTGTCCGGTCTGGACTCGTCAAGTGCTATCTCCTCTAGCTCTTCGGCAGGTTCTGCCCCCACCCGCTGCTCTATGTTCATTGCCGGCAGGTGGCTGTCTGCCTCTACCATCGCTACGTAGCACTCTCGCGCGGCGACTTGGTCTCCCCATAACTCCCCCACCCCGCTCTCGGTGGGGAACTTGACCATCAGGTGGTAGGTCGACGTCACAGCCTTCCAAGCGTTAAGGGTGGGCTGCCCTATGATAGCATTGTAGGCGGACGAACAGTCGACGACGAGGAAGGTGACGTCTCTAGTGACCTGCCGAGGATACTCTCCAATCGTGACCGGTAAGGTGATGGCACCGAGGGGGTGAACTCTCGTCCCTCCAAACCCAATGAGCGGAACGTTGGTGGGGACCAGGCGTTCCTTGCCGATCCGCATCTGTTGGAACGCCGGGTAATAGAGGATGTCCGCAGAACTACCATTGTCGATCAGGACCCTGTATGTGTTATAGTCTCCCAGCTGGATTTTGACGACAAGGGCATCATCATGCGGATGATGGAGACGTTGGGCGTCTTTTTCTGTGAACTCAATGGTGGGGCTGCTGACACGCGACTTCTTCTGAGTGTCGCCCGCCGCCTGGACGTTTTGTACTGCCCTGAGATAGGCTTTCCGAGCTTTCTTCGTCGATCCGACGGTCGCCGAGCTCCCGATGATCATCCTTATATCTCCTATGGGCGGTCGAGGGCGCTCATTGTCCCGACGGGGGGCCGGTTCCTGGCAAGGCGCTTCTGTCCTCTCTCGGCTGACGAACCTTTGCAACTTCCCCTGTCTGATCATGGCATCAATCTGCTGCTTCAAGTCGTAACAATCGGCGGTGTCGTGGCCGTGGTCTCGGTGGAAGCGGCAGTATTTGTCTTTGGGTCGTCTATCAGGATTCCCCTTCATTTTTCCTGGAAACGTCAGGGACCCCTCGTCTTTGATTTCCATCAGGACTTGGTCGACCGGGGCCGTCAGCGGGGTGAAGCTTGTGAACTTACCGGCAGGGGGTTGCGGTCGCCTGCTGTCTCGGCCCTCCGTCCGAGGTTTCTTTCGCCTCTTATCCTGTTTGACGTCCTCGTGCCTTTCCCGCCTTTTGGGAGGTCTCTCCTTCCGAGCCTGTAATGCGTCTTCCGCATTCATATACTTCGTTGCCCTGTAAAATACCTTCGACATCGTCTTCGGGTCATTCTTGTATAGAGAGAACAAGAATTTGCCCTCCTTCAGTCCATTGGTGAATGCGGCGACCTGTATCTTATCGTCCGCTCCATTGATCGAAAGTGCCTCTCTGTTGAAGCGGGCTATATAGGACCTGAGTGTCTCGTCCTCCCGCTGTCTGATGTTCATCAAGCACGCGGTGGACTTCTTGTACCTATGTCCTTCGATGAAGTGCGTAGCGAACTGAGCACTCAGCTCCCTGAAGGTACCGATAGAGCCGGGGATCAGCCTGTCGAACCAAGTCCTTGCCGCCCCCTTTAGCGTCGCCGGGAATGCCCGGCACATAATTTCGTCCGGCACGCCATGCAGGTGCATCAGCGTCTTGAAGGACTCCAGGTGGTCTAGTGGATCTTTAGATCCATCATAGCTTTCTATCTGGGGCATGCGGAACTTCGGCGGCGTTGGGAACATGACGACGTGTGTGGTGAAGGGAGAGTCTGTACGGTGGACGAGGTCGTCGAGGTCACTGGACACTCGTCCCTTGAGGGCGTTCATCATAAAGTCCATACGCTGCCTCATCAACCGCAACTCCTCGGTAGTGCTGGGCGGATCATTGTTAGATGCCGACGGACGGTTCGTCCCCTGCCCTTCGGGTTGGGTCAATGCGTTGCTCCCTTCCGGGCTTCCATGGCCTCTCTCCCGAGCGCTGTCTTCCTCATTCTCTCCATGGTTGCCAGCCGTCGCGTCCCTTCGCAATAGTTGTTCTTCCAAGTCATTGTTGCGCTTTGTGAGGCGCTCCACCGCGGCCGCCAGAGTCTGGACTTGTCTCTCGAGGGCCGTGGTGCGTTGTCTGTTATCTTGATCGTTCATGGTGGTGACCCTCGAACGCGTGAGTACCATACAACTCTTCGTCCGGAAAGCACAGAACACAGCCTAAAGTACGTGCACACTTCCCACAGACGGCGCCAACTGATGATGCCGAAAATCACCCTCAGTGAGTCGTAGGGTCTTCGTGCGTTCCAGGTAGACCTGCACGAGTAGAAAGAACCTTAAAGGGAAGTACCGGTGTGGTACCGGCCAATAACCCTCCGACGGTCAAGTTAGTATTGCTCACAACTCCAGAGTGCTAGAGTCGGGGTAGAAACATGCGTACCTTTGTTCATGAGGGTCGGGGGTATTTTATAGTGGTGTAGAATCGGGACCTTGGCGTGTCCGAGGAGGTAACCTCTGATCGGAGCCATTCCCTATTGCGTGGTCTTTACGGAATCCTTTCCTCACCGGAGCCATTCCCTATTGCGTGGAGTGCAAGATATCTAACTCGGCGCCTGGCGTGCATGACGAGACATGTCGGTCCGGTTAGCTCCGTCCCGTCACCCATTCACCCCGTCGGTGTGTGGATGGCGGCGTTGAGGCAGTCTGGAGAGACGGTCGGGGACTAGAGAAACGGGGCCGTCACCCCTACAGTGCCGTCACCTAGGCGAAGGGTGACGGCACCTTCACTTGGTATTTTCCCCATCAGAACACTTGATCAACAAGAATCTATTATGATAATCTACATATGACAGAACAACTACATAACAGAACATCAAAAATAAAAGAAAAAGAAAAATTAAAACAGAGTATTACACATCACACGTCTCATTGAAATTTTACCAAATTTTACCAAACAAATGGTTGCAAATAATAAAAAAATTGCTACACTTAATGACTCAGATTTTGGGATTGCCGAAACTAGTGTTTCTTAACATGATACTGGAGTCGAATTGTCAACAAGACCCTTAATTTTTAAGGCATTGATAAATTTGGACACAACTTGACTAAATCTATGAACATCGTGAAACCATTTTTCCCATTAAAAAAAAAAAAATTAGCATGTTCATACAGTGATTTACTACACTCTTTACAACTTAGAAATTACCATAGTACCCCATTGTAGAAGTATCACAATATTATAAAGATTATGTTAATGAGTGCTCTTAGAATATTATAAAGATTATGTTAATGGGTGCTTTTTAAGTTATTTTTAATAAATTATATTAGAAAATTTTTAAACATTACTTATGAGAAATATAAAAAAATAATAAAAAAATTAATTGTTTTATTATTTTTTCATAAAATATTTTTAAATCATATCAAGAAAAAAAAAATTTAAAAATAGTTCTTAAACCATTCTTTAACATTTCTCGTATTAATATACAAACACACAACTGCAAATACCTTTAACGGAATTCAATTGGGCCAAATCCAGTCATCATAACAGTCTGTATAACATAATGATATCACCAACCAATATAGACTCAACGTTTTTTTTTTTCCTTTTCGGGCGGAAAGGCTCAAAGATTTCAATATATGCATTTCGTAAAGACAAAGTATAATCGATTGTTTATTGGGTCATACAGATAACTTCAACCAGGTCTGAAAGTGAAATGCACAGTATTTTACACCCGGCCCAGCGGATATTTCTTCGTACTTTACTGAAAGTTAATCAGAAAATGCACATCAACTTCCAGCTACACTCCAAAGTCCAAAAGCCGAAGATAAAATATTAATGGTTAGAATAAAAAATATTATCTCTAACTACTTTGTCCACCAATATGTTAAGCTCTTCCAAATATAATAAATTAATTTATTATTTAAAATTTATTGTAAAAATATTATGAATATTACATTTTTTTTTTTATAAATTGATGATGAAAATTAGGTAAAGTAAAAGGATATTGTAAAACTATGTATTTTTATGTTGTTGGGAAGGGGGGGGGGGGTAAAAACTTAAAATGAAGCGAGTTTTTTGTAAAAAAAAATAAAAATACGTTAGTTTTTTCTTTTGTTGGTGAAAAAAAAAAAAAAAAAAATCTGTAACAAAACTATGGAAATAAATAAGGATGCTGCTTCCAACGTGCATTACGTGCTGTCGGAGGAGGAAGAAAAGTGATTTCCTGTTTCTAATTTTTTTAATAAACGATTCGCTGTTTCTATCTTTTGAGAAACTTAAAATATTGTTTCATTTGTTTGTACTGCATTGCGCGTGGTCAGAAAATTATTATTTGTAGTCTTTACTTTCCAAGCGTGGCACCGCTAGTGCTAGATTGAATAATTGCAGTTGCACCAAGAAAGTTTAGAAGCCAGAAGGATATACTATATGCCTACTTTTCTCTCTTTCCTACTCTTTTCCTCACCCTTATCAATCTTCTGCTCATACATCCCAATGGCTTTCACAGCTAGCGAACCTGCCTCAGCCTTTTGCTAAAAAAAACTTTGTTTAGTAATGTGCTAAAATATATCAACTGAAGAGCTAAAAAAAAAAAAAAAAAGCTTATAAATTTGTCCCAAACACACAAATATAAAGAACTAATTTGGTAATTAAATCCAACTTAGTCCTTAAATACAATTAGGCCAGCTCATCATTTTTTAAAACAATATTTAAGAACTAATTTGATATAAAACTTCAAATTAATTAATTTAAAAAAATTTTGAACCTAATTGGCATTAAATTCAAACATCCAATTATTTTCATGGAATTTATCCGATTTCTGATAAATAATAATGGCATTGGGCGAAAAGTAAACAAAACTTTAGAGGAATTTGTTATGTCATTTTCTCACTTTTTTTTATCTTCTTGAACAACTAAAGACGCGCGAGATTTCTACCAAGTTGGTGGAAATTTCGTGGAAACAGCATAACTATTGGCTCGAACAATTTGGTTCTTCTGTTTTGTTTGTTTTTGTTTTTGTTTTTTTGTTTTTTTCTGTGGGTAGAAAGGCTCAAAGATTTCAATGTATGCATGTCATAAAGTATAATTGATTGTTTATTGGGTCATACAGGTAAATTCAACAAGCTCTGAAAGTGAAATGCAGAGTATTTTACACCCGGCCCAGCGGATTATTTCTTTGTACTTTCCTGAAAGTTAATCAGAAAATGCACATCAGCTTCCAGCTACACTCCAACGTCCAAACGCCAAAGATAAAATATTATTGGTTAGAATATAAAATCTTATCTCTAACAACTTTGTCGGCCAATATGTTTGTCTCCCAGATATAATAAACTAACGAAATAGTTCCATGAACGAAAGCAATGGATCATTGAGACCCGTCCAACACGTTTTAAATTTTTGGTCCACAATATTTTTTTTTATTATTCTTTTTTTTTTTGTTGCTAAATTTTGGTACTGCAAAAGACGTATAGGCCCATAACATTAGGAGCACTCGAACTTTCCTGAATCAAAGTAAGCGCATGTACCCAAAAATTTTTAGCCTGGCATTACAACAACTAAATTCAATTCATTGACTCTCTCATTCTCAGCCAATTCTCGTTCTTTCTCAAAAAACCATTGTGAAATATCTCTCATTTTTAATTTCTCATTCACTTCGCTTCTTAAACTCTTACAATTTTAATTTCGTCACATCTTTATTTTCTTTCTCCTCTCCTCTTTCTCTTAGATCTTCTCAACCGTCTATATATCAAAATCACAATGGCTCCTTTGACCACCAAGGGAACCTCCTCGTCCTCTTTCACCCAACTATACAAATATGATGTGTTCTTGAGTTTCAGAGGAGAAGATACCCGCAATGGTTTTACCAGCAATTTGAATGGTATTCTGTGTCATAATGGTATTAACACTTTCATGGATAATAGACTACAAAGAGGAGAAAAAATTTCTACTGAACTTCTTGAAGTTATAGAAAGTTCAAAGATTTCGATAATTGTATTCTCTAAAAACTATGCATTTTCCACTTGGTGTTTGGATGAACTTGTCAAGATTCTTGAGTGTAAAAATAATGGCCAAGTGGTGTTCCCGGTTTTTTACAAGGTGGATCCATCAGATGTACGTAACCAAAAGGGAAATTTTGGAGAAGCACTCGCAAAGCATGAACAAAAATTCAAGGATGATAAAGAGAAGGTGCAAAGATGGAGGGCAGCCCTAAATGAAGCCAGCAATATATCTGGTTGGCATTACAAAAATGAGTATGTGTTTAATCTCTAATTTGTTATCTCCAATTCATTTTATTGCTAAACAACAACTCCCAAAAAAAGAAAAACAAAAGAAAAGAAATTATAAAAAATTTATATTTTGATCATATCTTTCATTAGTGAGTTAAATAGGATACAAGGTTCAAAGATAAGAAAGGGAAAAATATATGACATATAATCTTATCAATTAATTTGAAGCTTCTCTTATGTCATGTTTAGAAAATTTCCCCTAAATTTTTTAATAAATACATTCAAGTGTTAGAAGTGGATATTCAATGAGTTTGTTCCTTTCCAAAGCAGATGTTCCATGCATCTTTGTGCTAAAATCGATTTTTGACCTAAAAAAGAAAAATGTTTGTAATGGTAGTTCTCAAATCTATAAATTATGTGCCATTTAATTTAACTAACAAAATTTATGTTGTAGTTCACAAGCTAAACATTTTAAATTCAATTTAAGATCATATTTCTATTTTCTAACATGTTTCAAATGCTTTGTGATTGGCAGCCACCCTCAATTTAAATTTATTAAAGAAATTTTTGAAGAGACCTTAATTGCTAAATTAAATCGTACACAAGGATTTGTTGTTAAATACCCAGTTGGAATAGACTCTCGCATAGAGGAAATAAGTTGCCAATTGGATATTGAGTCAAAAGATGTTCGCATGTTAGTGATCCATGGTCTTCCTGGAATAGGTAAGACAACAATTGCAAAAGCTATTTTTAACTTAATTGCATATCATTTTGAAGGAAGTAGCTTTCTAGAGGATGTTAGAGAAAAATCGAGAACAAATGATGGAATACTCCAACTACAACAGGTACTTTATTCTGAGATCTTGGGGGGAGCAAATTTGAAGGTGCACAGTGTATTTAAAAGAATCAATGTGATAATGGAAATGCTTCACCACAAAAGAATTCTTTTAATTCTTGATGATGTGGAAACATTAGTCCAAGTAGAAAATTTGCTTGGAAAATGTGATTGGTTTGCATCTGGAAGTAGAATCATTGTCACAACAAGAGAGGAAAATGTGTTATCTACTCTTCAAGAAGATTGTCATCTAACTTACTATAACTACAAGGTTAAGGAATTAAATAAACATGAATCTCGGGAACTCTTTAATCAACATGCATTCAAAAGAAACAAGCCTACGAAAGATTATTTGGAGCTCGTAGACCAATTTTTATATTATGCCAATGGCCTTCCATTAGCTTTAGAAACAATAGGTGCTGATTTGTACAAGAGAAATATACATTATTGGAAAAGTATATTAGAAAAGTATAAAATATTTCCAAATCCAAATATTCTACAAGTACTCAAAATAAGTTACGATGGATTAGACCCAACTCAACGAGATATTTTCCTTGATATTGCATGTCTCTTCAAAGGATATTGCAAGGAAGTTATTGTTGATATATTACAAAGTAGCTATTGCTATGACCCGTTATGCGATATTGAAAAACTTATCGATAAGTGCCTCATAGTTGTTGAAGATGGCAAATTATCAATGCATAATTTGATACAACAAATGGGTATTGAAATTGTTCGACAAGAATCAGAATTGTCCAAGAAACCTAAAAAGCTATTGTGTTATGAAGATGCTTCTGAAGTACTAATTGGAGATACGGTATAAGTAGTTCTAATTTATCGTTTCCCTTTTCTCACAGTGCTAATATAGTTAATTTTTTTTATTATTTTCTTTGATTTTATCATTTTACTATCTCCGTCCCACTTTTTTTTTGTCCTATTTGAAAAGTCAAATTTTTTAAGGAAACATCATTTATTGTCTTGTTTACTTTTTAAAAATGTATAAGTTTCCAAAACTACCTTTAAAAAAATTTATCAAAAAATTGAATTAGTAAATTAATAGGGGTATAATAAGAACATTAGTAAATTAATGACTTTTATTTTTAGAAACAGAAAAATATTTTGGGACATCTCAAAATGGAATAGAGGATAAAAAAAGTGGGACGGATGGAGTAATTTTGAAGAAAATATAAGTTTCTCAGCACTAATTTTGTTTAAGATTTAATAGTCATAAATTCTTTTGAATAATGTGATTCAAGTATTTTTTTTTTTTTGGGTCTAATTAGGGATTAGATGAAATTCGAGGCATGTCATTGTGCTTACCACAACAAAGGAACGTGAAATTGAATATTGAGAAGATGAAGGGTCTCAAATATTTGAAAATTCATAATGCAATTTATGAAGACCTTAAATCCCTTCCCAATGGGTTAAGGTTACTTGATTGCAGTGAATTTCCTTTATCATTCTTTCCATCCAACTTTGAACCTACAAAGCTCGTTGTACTCAAAATGCGACGGAGTCGCATTAAATTGGATGAGCATTTCGAGGTATGATCATTAGTATTTACAAATTCTTATTAGGTTTTTGTTAATGAGTACACTTAGGGAATGAGATAAGGTGAATTATTTTTTGTTATTAAAACAAAATCATGATTTTTTTTTTGAAACCAAATCATGCATTTTATACTACATTAAATAATATTTCTATACGTTTTCCCCCACAAACAAAGTTAAGTTGTGCACAAATATTTAAAAAATTTGGCACAACCATGATGAGTTTATGGGTGCAAATCCATGAACCATTTGACAAGGTATTTTCCTTTTTAAAAAGAGTGGCACTACTGTCTATGACTCCTACAAATTTTATTACATTAAGCATACAAATTGATGTGTCATTAGTGAATTTCAGTTAGCTCAACTGATAAAGTCTTCGATAATTGACTAAAAAATATGGGGTTCAATTTTAGTCTACACAAAAAACTGATTGGTGTCTTGGCTTGATGATAAAAAGCTATCATTAGGAGCAGACATCATAAGTTAAAAATAAGAATTTACTAAAAAAAAAAAAAAAAAAAACTGACGTGTCATCAGTGGCGACTCCAAGAATTTTGTCCAGGGTGTTCCTATTTCACTTTGAAAAATTTTCGAGTCATTTCGGTCTATTTCGGGTGTTTCAGGATGTTTCAATAAATACCGGCCAAAATTCAAGATTTGATCGGTAAGAAGTTTGTGCTTAAAAAAAAAAAAAGTTCTTAAAACCAAAACAAATTTGCATTCTGTATACCAAAAAACCTCAAAAAGAAAAAAAAAAGAAATGAAAAAATAAATGAACAATGTGGTTTATATACTAATTAATTGGGTGCCTTTTTTTAACAATGTGTTTTTTTTTTTTTAAACAAGTGATACTGCTATTTTTAATTGTCAGCTGATGTTAGATTTTTGCATTAAGGACACTATTTGCCAGAAAATAAAAAAGGTGTCAATATTTGCTTGGGTGCCCATTTAGAGCATCTCCAGCAGGCTATTTAAATTTTTATACTGTTTGGAGCATGAACAATTCATTTTACCTTTTGTCTACTTACTTTTTTATATACACTTTCCAACAAACTCTCTATCATTTTTTCTATCCCATTTTAATATTATTTCTTCATTCTTTCTTTCTTTAATATTTCTTTTTCAATCTTCTTTCATTCATCTAATTTTAATGAGAAGTGCTACGTCCTTAATATTTACAATATTTTCACAAAAAATCATATGTGGTAAGTTATTACTTATTTTAATTTGAACACATCACTTAAATATTTTTTTTTTCATCAGTATTAGTTAGTAACAACCCATTACTTTAGATTTATTATAAAAATATTGTGAAAATATTGTTGTGACATTTCTCAATTTTCATTTTATTTTTCTCTTACCTTTTCATCAACACGCTCCTTTTCTTTTTTCTTTTTTTCTTCTTTTTTTCTCCTCCACATCTTTCCTTATCTCTATCTTCACTTTTCTTTTGTTCTCCTCCACATCTTTCCTTTTTTTTCTTTTCTTTCTCTTCATCTACTCCACTGGTGCTCTCTTCATTTGTCTTTTTTCTTTTCTTCTCTTCGTCTACTCTAGAGCATTTTCTAGCAAGGGACTAGGCTTAAAGAGTTAGAAATTATGTACTAAGTGAACTTCCACTCTACTGAAGTGGAGATTGGCGTTTTACAAGTTTTTTTTTTTTTTTTTGGTTTGATTAGTTTTATTTTATTGTTTAGATTTCATTAGACTTATGAGAAAGACTGTTTTTGAGTTTCAAATCTTTCGATTGGGTTTTGTGTTTTTGTTTTGATTGTCGTATGTTTTAGTTTGTAACCGTTGCACAATTTTTTTATTTTTATTTTTTTAGATTTTAGTTCAAAATTTGTTTGGCATACAAATTTTGAGGGTGTTCCTAAATTTGCTTGAGGGTGTTCTTTCTTTCTTTTTTTTTTTTTAAGGTAAACAAATAAAAAAATTTAAATTATTATATATAAAATTTTTTTTTTCAAGTCAGGGTATTCCCAAGAACACCCTGACCTCAACGTGGCGTCGCCACTGCATGTCATTAATCATAAATAGACAATTTAAATATTTAAATATTCATTTATGGATTCTTTAAAAAAAAAATCATTTATGATGTGGTTGAAACTTACCAATCACATTTATTGCCACATAAATTTGTAAGTTTTATGTATAAAAACTTATTATACCTTTAACATTTTTATTTCAAAAAAATGTATATATAATTCATTATTGATCATTTATTAGTTATTAATCTATGCTCTTAGCCTATCATTTTAAAGTTTGTTTTCTTCTTACTAATAAATTTCAAAAAAATTTCCTTTCTTCTACAGAGATGTCGGTTCGAATCATTGAAATATATGGATTTCTCATGTTGTAAAAATATTACAAAGGTGCCTAACTTATCAGTGATTTCCCCAAACATAAAGCAGTTAAACCTTAGTCAATGCATAAATTTAGTTGAGGTTCACAAATCTGTTGGACTTCTTCGAGAGCTTGTTACTTGGGATCTCAGTTTTTGCCTAAATCTTAGAATTTTACCAACAAACCTCCAGTTAAGATCTCTTAGATGCTTTCGTCTATATTGGTGTGGAAGTCTTATGCAAGGAATGGGAAGATTAAGGTTGCTTTCAGCTATGAGACATCTCAGTAGCCTTCAGGAGTTAACAATAAGTTTAAAAAATGTGGAAGATTCAAGTAAGATCTGTAATTTACAAAATCTTAGGTCGCTTATATTGTATGATTGTGAAAGTTTTCCAAAAGCCATGAATACTTCTGGTCGCTTCCCCAAATTACAATATTTAGGTTTCTTTATCAGCCACATTACAACCCTCCCTGAATTTGCATGGATATGTCCGCAATTAAAGACCCTTAACATTCGCTACTGCTGGAACCTTCGGGAAATTCCAAGGCTTCCACATTGTATACAAGCTGTAGATGCAAGATGGTGCAATTCGTTGAATTATCGTTCATTTTTGTATCGGGTATCTCTAATTTATATAAAAAAGAAAAAATTTTAGTTAACTCCCCTTACTAAATTTGCTAAACTGAAGTTTTGTAATTTTGTTATTTGCAAACAGTTTGGAGATGAGATAAGGCTTGCACAGAATTTAGCATGTGGTTATTATAATATGAGATCATCGCCTCAAGAGTTTGGATCTAAATTGGGCTTTGTTTCTAAGTGGCCTAGTTATAACCTTACAATTCCAGGAATAACTACAATTCCAGAATGGCTCAACCATCAGAGTGATGGACATTCCATATTATTCTCAGTTGGTCAGAAATTTCCATCATTTGCTTTATCTGTTGCTTTTAACGTGAAACTCCTTAATGTGCCAATTCGAGGTGAAAGGTTTTCTTGTTCTATCTACTTGTTCATTAATGGTTTTGAAGAGAGGCTTGCAAGATGCGATTTTTCACTTGATTCATTAAATTATATGTGGTTTCTTTATATAAATGTTAGACACAACTTATTGAAACGCATAATTTTGGGCGATCGCAATGATGTTACTCTTCGGTGTAAAATTTTAAATAACCATGGGAAAACAGCAGAAGTTACAATAAAAAGGTGGGGGGTCTATGTGGCATGCATATGTTCCCCTTGGAATTCTACTGTAGATAAGATATTAAAAGAATTATCTTTGGATGAAGGATTAAAATTTTTTTTATACAAAGTGGCTACAAAGGTTCTTCCCTGCAAGCGAGGGATGCTCAGATGCTTTGAAACCCAAAATGCCTATTATTGCCCCCTTTGTAAAATAGCAGAAGATTCAGACTTACATCTATTTCAAAGTTGTCAATATGCCAAAGGAATGTGGTATGGTGGTAGATGGGGTTTTCGCATTGAAATAATCCAAGCAAAATCTATAAAAGAGTTCATTGAACAAATACTTGACCCTCCAAAGGAATTACTAGCAGAAAGAATCACCAAAGATGAATTCAGACTGTATGCAATAATGGTGATGAAAATCCTTTGGGATGCACGGGAAAATGCTTTGGTTTCATCCTCTGAAGCAAGCATAAATCAGCTAGCCCATCATCTTAATACACAGTATGACTACTTGATATCACTTGGGACTACAAGGGGAACTGAAGAGCAAAACAGGGAAAGTGCTTGGACCAAACCACCTGATCAAGAGGGGAATCCTCTCAAAAAAAGAAAAAGAAAAACAGAGAAAGAAAAGAGAGAGAGAGAGGGGAATGACAGGACAATCAAACGTCGGAAAAGTCTTTGCAGTAAGATGGGCAATGCCATTGGCAAATGAGGAGAGACTTGAACGAGTTGTGGTAAAGGGTATAAAGGTAAGCACTCCAAGTATTTAATAAAATGTTACTATGGATATATATAGTGGTAAAATACAGTACAGATTGCAAAATTGGATTGCTGTCTCTCTTCTTGTTTTATAGTCCAATGAATCTGTGCTAGAGATAATCTTTATATTGTTAGCTGGTTGTTGAGGATTTATCTTTTAAATTCAAGCTAACATCATCGACTTCATTGCAAATCCAGCTTGCAAGCTTGGCTGGGAATGGAAGAGCATAATGAAGGATATTTTAGCTTTGGCTTCTTTTTTCAGATAAAAATGTAGTGCACAGCCTTATAAAATGGGCACTGGGGTCTAATGACTCTAGTCTATTGTTGCCTGTAAATGTTCCCCCAGCAGTAAAGAAGGCCTTGGCCGAAGAAACGAGAACCTCTTCATTCAGATTCAAAGAAATATGACAAGGTACTATTATTAGTTTATTACATAGAAACTATTTTTCTATAATGTTTTTTAGTGTTAAGGAATGCCTCATTCTTAGTTTATTGATTTGGTTGCCTCGTTGACTGCTTTTGCCACTTCTCTCAATATAAATTAACTACTCATTAATACGATTGGGTACCATTCAATTGGAAACGACATTAATGTAAAGAAAAATAAAAATTAATGAAAGAAATTAGTCTTTGCTTTTCATAGCTCACTGAATGTGTTTGTTATTCTTTCTATTTATCACATGGCATTTAATTTTCTTAAATTGACATAAATCAATTTCTAATGGGTCATATACTCAAGGGGTCACTTATAGCTTGTAGCTGAATTAGAGTGATTAGATTATTTAAGCCAAAGTTACTTAAAAAATAAGGTAATGGTCTTTTGAGCAAATTGTACCTCCTTCCACATCATTACAACGTGGACTTGAGGTCTTGGTTTTAATTTTGTGTGAATATGGAAGTATTTTCTTTGAAAATATTATAATTTTTATAAAGAAAATTTCAAATTAGTAGAATATTGAAAAGAAAGCTCAATTTTTAGAACTAAAATATTGAAAACAAGCAGATAGAAGTTTGTTACCTCTCTCTCCTCTTTCTAATATGTTGCTCGCACAGTCACACATCCTGGTGGACCTGCATTCGTGTTCTGCTCTTCTTCAACATGTATGTTTGGACTATGGTTTATCAATATATTAATACTTAGCACCAGTTCTGAAAGGTCACTTAGATGCTAATGAGGTCTCTCTTGGAATCTTTGATCCTTTTGAAGGTGAGTGTTTAAATAAAATTTGATGCTCCTAAGTTCACATTATACGTATACCAGCTAAATAATTGTTGGAAATATAATTTGATTTTAATATGGGAGTAGTCATGAGGTTACTCTAGGCCTAGTTTGGACTGTTTTAATTTTAGTTAGTATGACTTAAGGACTTCTGTATTGTAGTTTTGTTAAAAATGACAATATATAAATAAGATCTAATGAATTGATATTCCAGTTGGCCAAGTTTAGAATAAATTGTCTTATTGAATGAAATATGATTTTTATGTTGTTCTTCTTATACAAATAATGGTTATTTCTCCTTGTGATCTTGAACATACCTCATGTTAGAGGCTATGGAACCTTTCTCCTGAATTGATATCCCTTAGCACTAAATTTAATATGCACTTCACCTAAAACAAAAATTCACATATTAAAAATGAATTGGAATTATTGGCTGAATCTTAGATACTTTTCTTTTGGGGGGGTCGGGTTGGGGGATTATTGCATTGATTATCATTTACTTGTTCAGGAAGCAGAGCATCTAACCGCTTGCCTGAAACTGCACTACACTTGAAGAGCCAAACCAGTTGACCAAGACAAAGCTGCAAGTCCAATGCAAGCACCCCATTGCCCCCAATCAGCCTCTCGGTACTGACAATTGACAAATCACTTCTCTAAGCCCACCATCACTAGCTAAAAAACTATGGTAAACCTTAGAATTATTAAAAACATCTTGTTCTTGAATAACCCCTAAATTTGTTCTTCTCTAGTTGCCTAGCGTCAAACTTATCGAAGACTTGACAGAGGAAAAAGTATTGAAAATGAGGGTTTCTTTCACTATCTCACACATGCCAAAGATAGATCATGCCCTACATTGTAGCATCGGTAAGACTTCTATGGCTCTGGTTATAAATTGCTTTGATTGATGGCTTTACTATGAAGACATTGTGCAGCCATAACTAAAGTTGATGCAAGGGCAGCAACTTTCTTAGTGAAGCTAGAACTGAATGAAATTTTGAATGTTCTTATATACATACCTTCTCCACCTCAAAACAGTCACCGCAGAAGTAAACAACCAGGATGATAGTATTTGTGCTCTCCTTTGCCACTTCTATGCCTTCAATTCCCATGGAAAGCCCTATAATTTTCTTCTCATAGAATAAATACATGATTCAGGTGAGTATTTTTTGAAAATTCCCCATTCTACTACAGCTTCATTATTCAAATCCTCATCAAGATTGGGAATCCCACATTCCAAAGCTATCACTCTTGCTGCATGTTCATTGTCACAGGTGATCATTTTGATGTTTACTCTAGAGAGTGTATAAAGTCTTTTTACTCTTCCTCTTTTCGAAATCCTCACTTCTATTTTTCTTGAATTGAGGGCCTTGACTTAGATTATCTTAGAATTCTGCTTGATTTTATCGATATTGATACCTAAATCAAAGATAGCCCAATAATGTAGTACTTTTGCTGTATGACTCCCAAATCCTTCAATAGGTCATGCAGAAATCCTGTTTGTAAATTGTACTAGCTGTGTTGAAACCAAAAACTTGTTGCCTAATAACAAGAACATTTTCTACTTTTTCTTAGGAAGTACATTTTCTCTTTGCTTCTTTACCAAGCCAAGATTCTGTTAGCGTCATCTCATTAACTGTCAAGTGCTTGTTTTGTTAGTGAAGATTCCCTTTTTTTTTTTTTGGGCTGAGTCCATTGTGTAACAAGAAGAAGGTTCTCGAACCAAGGTGTAATCAGGCATCAAGCACTTTATAGAATATGCTACATGTAAGAGTAACGGATAGAGGCAGACCTTCCAGAGTTGCCACCACCATAACTGTGATTGCCGTGGCAAAAAGGCATGATCAATCATCATACACTATATCTCTAATATGTTGAGTTTTAAATATTTGTATTAGTATTAAGATTTAGAGTATTAGAGCAACAAATGTTCTCTCATGTCAACTCTTAAAGTTGCATACTGTGGTTTTGTTATTTTAATTTTCTGTTCACTTTTTATTTTTTAAACATAATGTCTGTGTTTCAACCAACATCAATGTAGTGGTTATCTTTAACATAATATTTTTTCTTTAAACCAAGCTTCAGTATGTCCAGGCTGCTTGTCTTATGCTATTACTCTCAAGAAAGAGGCCACACCAGAGAATGATGCTTCCTATTAGTAGTTGAGGAAATGAGATTGGTTAAATTCATTTTTTTTCATGATTATGTTTCAATCTTCCATTCTTTTCATTGTAAATGCATACATATGTGAAATTTAGCATGCATAAATTATCATATTAGATGTTGATTTCGTTTATTCTTTTTTCCCCTGCTGTTACAACATCACCAGGGAGTATTCTTTGGCTTTGCCTTTTATGGAGACCACTTAAGAAGATTGGCTTTAATGTCTCTAGGAATATTTCTAAGTCCTACATTCAACACATATAGTTATGAGTCAATTTTTTGTCATTTACTTTCTGTTCAGCTGTGTTTGCTATTTACAACTCTTTCCCTATATTAGATTATGATATCATCTTTATGAGTTATAAAGAATACAAGGGCAATACACTTTATTTTAAATGCTTTATTTTCTTGTGATGAAATCCATCAATGTAGAAGATATTTAATTTGTGGAGAATTTTTATATTGCAATCATAGGAATGGACCCTTTATACATGTGCTTGATGTTTTTACTTGCATTAAGAATCTTTATGCTTAAGAACCTGTGATCTTGTTTGCAGAAATGATGAATGCTCTTAACAAGTGAGTGAAAAAGCAAAGACCAAGTTGCAATTTCAATACCCGATTGCCCTCACTCTAGCCGACTAGTATTTGCTTAGGTCATTGAGGTATGTTCATAAGCATTAATTTGTGTGTTACTCTACTGCGGATATCTTGAATTAAACTATTGAAAACTCTATCAAAGTTTGATTAACCTTCTTGCAAATTGAACTAAAACTTACTTTGAGCTTTAGGTTGAAAAAACAGTCACCCAAAACAAGCCCTGTCAGAGCTGATTTGTGCACAAGTTAACTTGTAACTATATGTGGCCTGGTCACGAGATTGTTACTGCATGGGTCAAGGCATGTATAGCTTAGTGGGGGCTAGGTCACCCAAAATTAAAGGCATTAACTTATAAATTAGTACACTTGGCCCACAACTTTTCATAGTCACCTTGTCACCAAATCAATCAACTTCTTTTTCTCTACATTGGAATATGATCATACATTCTTAAATACTCTCTCCTTAGTTAGCCACCTTGTTTAGGCCAATTTTATGTATATTGCTTCTCTTCAATGAACACACTTTTTTTCCCTTATAATATAACCTAGGGTCTTTTTTTTAAGGGGACAATAACATATTTAGTTGAAGGAAAATATATGTATATTTCAAATAAGGTATGGCTAAAAATAAAATTTTAGCCATAATTTTCCTGGTGTACCTTTGATGTTACCTTAATTTCATTAAAACCTCTTGCTTTCAAATGGGATTAAGTGGTTTTGATATCTGAAAAAGTGGAGGAATTGGGGCATACAGTACAAAGGTTTATCTCCTCTCTCTCTCTCTCTCTCTCTCTCTCTCTCTCTCTCTCTCTCTCTCTCTCTCTATATATATATATATATACATATATTAAAAAAATCAATCCCATGGCAGGCAACAGCCACCCTGCCCTCCCTTTGCTTTGCATTTGATCATGGTTTGCTTTAATTCGTACTGGTACTGCCCTGCCACATCAGTTGAGATATTAGGAGGGGACATGTGAATTTGTAATTTTTTTTAGTATCCTACTTAGGAAGAAATAAATCTTCATCTTCCTTTTGTGTTATTGTTGTTCTCTTGCCAGAGTTACCATTATACTTGGATGTACTATAACTTAAGCATTGTTGCAAAACCTTGGGAACTGAGTATTCTGATAATTTCTTTTGTGTTTTTCTCCTTATTGAGGCAAAAAAATTAAAGTCTGGTTTGTTGATGATCGATCATCTTTCTATACCAATTATCCAACTGATGAAAAGATGGCATACAATTTCTTTCTGTAAAATCTTTATAAAAAAAAGTACTCCCTCTGTCCCAATTTGTTTGTCTTGTGCCAATAGATCAGCTATGGCTTGACTCTTTACTACCTTGGGTGTCCTTGCCTTCAAGTCGTATTGGGATAATTGTAACAGCCATTGGGATATCTTGCCAGAGAGAATGGGCTACTGCAGCAAGGCTTTTATAGCATGAGACTTGGTCATCAGCCACACTTCATAGGCTAAGAAATAATGTCGTAGCCTTTGGGAGGCGTACACAATGGCCAAACATGCCCTTTCCGCCCTTGGGTAACGAGTTTCTGCATCTTTCAAGGCACGACTAATGTAGTACACTGGTTGTTCATTGCCATTCATATCTTTTTGGGCAATCAATGCGCCCACAGCGTATTGGTTGGTGGCTAGGTATAACAACAGTGGCTTCCTACGGACTGGGGCTTGCACGGTGGGAAGGTTCATCATGATCTCCTGTAGCCTTTGGAAGGCTGCTTGTTGTGCGTTACCCCATTCAAAGTTTTGCCCTTTTTTGAGCAGCCTGCCGAAAGCAGAGGTAATAAATGCCAATCCCGGGATGAACCTTCTAATATACGAGACTTTCCCAAGGAAGCTCTTTAATTCTTTAACCGTGGTTGGCGGTCTCATGGTTGCTATGGCCGTAGCTGTGGTTGGGTCCACACTTATTCCTTTACTATGGACTAGAAAGCCTAGAAATTTCTCAGAGGACACTCCAAACGCACACTTGAGAGGGTTCATCCTTAGCTTGAAAGCCCTGCACCTTTCGAATACCTTCCTTAGTACCTGGACATGCTCCTCTCGTCTTCTTGACTTCACAACTATATCATCCACATAGTCTTCTAATTCCCGGTGCATCATGTCATGGAATATGGCCGTCATTGTCCGCTGATAAGTTGCACCTGCGTTCTTTAACCCAAATGGCATTACTGTGTAGTAGAAGTTGCCTATGGTTGTTCTGAAAGCAGTCTTTTCTGCATCCTTTGGCGCCATTCTAATTTGATTATATCCACTGAACCCATCCATGAAAGAGAACATGGCACTTCCTGCCGCAGAATCTATCAACAGATCCATATTTGGTAGCGGGAATTCGTCCTTTGGGCATGCTCTGTTGAGATTTCTGAAATCTACACAGCATCTTATCTGCCCATTCTTCTTCTTTACAGGCACAATGTTAGACAACCAACGAGGATGCTGAATGGGTTTGATGAATTTTGCAGCTAGTAGTTTCTGTACTTCTTTGGTTATCTGCTCTTCTATCTCGGTGTGGAATACTCTGGCAGGCTGAATCACCTGTTTAGTCCCTGGGTCCACGTTTAGTGTGTGTACTACTAGCCCAGGGTCCAATCCAGGCATTTCATTGTAGTCCCATGCGAAAATATCTCTATATTCTTTTAACAGCATTATTAGTTCCATTTTTTCTTTTTCTGACAACTTCGATTTGATTGAAATCGGCTTTGGCTTCTGCGAATTAACTTCCAAGTTCACTTCCTCTAACTTTTCTTCTGCTGTAACCTGCGGGTCTTTTTCTGTCGCTACTCCTTCATCGCTATCTTTTTTCTCTAATCTTTCTTGAACATTGCAACACACTAGGCTTTTGTGCTACCATCCCTGTCTGGGGCCCGCATATGCTTCATTTGTGGGCCCCGAGTACCTTCATAATCGGTACACAATCCTGCCGTCAGGGCCTCGAATCCTGACACATTGGGGCGCATCGTCCGCCTCTGTGGCAGGCGTTTCTCTCCTCTTCCTTTTTCGAGACAAAAGCTTTCTTAGGTCAGGTTCTGGATCGTCCCGTATATCCTCCCATTTGGGAACAAAGGTGCCTCGCGACTTTGACACTAGGCTCTCCCCTGACGGCGCCCACTGGTTGTAGAATATGGTTTCCACCAAATGGGCCTCTGCTTGCTCAAACGGTGATGGGTTGGCTGCTATTCGTACTATCCTGCCATTTAGCATTCCCTTCACACATTGGTGATAGGTGGATGGGACTAGCTTGTGCTTATGCAGCCATGGTCGTCCCAATAGCACATGATACGAGACCTCTATTTTTACCACGTGGAACCGGGTTAACGAAGCTATGGGACCTACTTTTAGCCACAACTAGATATGGCCTGCGGTGTATTCTCCGCTTCCTCCAAACCTAGTTACTTCCATTGGGCATCCCTGGATCATTTTTTCTGAAATTCCTGCTGCTTGCAGGGTGGCTAATGGAATCAGATTTACCGAAGCGCCCGTGTCTACCAGGGCCCTTTTGATAGGAATCTGATTTATCGATGCGGCCAGATAAAGGGGTCTTCTGTGGTCAGGACTTCCTACCTCCATGTCTTCATTACTTAAAGTGATTTCATTTGATTCTTGTAAGAAAGCTCTGTCGTCTGTAACTTCTGCGGTTAAGCATTCTATCCCCGCTCCAGAGGCAATGCTGACTAGGGCCTCTGTAGCCACTTTTCGCTCGTTTGCTGTGAGGCCTAATTGATCGAACAGGTTTTTGAACTTGGAGCTTTTATGCAGGGTGCTAATTGCTGCGGTAGGCAAGTTTGGGTTCTCCTCTTCGTCCTCCCCGGGATCCGCACAGATTACTATTGCTGCTACACCCTTCCCTTTATGATTCGGGAGTGGGTTTCTTTGAACTTCTAGTTGTGTTAACTCCAGGGTTCCTTCTCTGATCCTACGGTGTACTAGTCTGCGGAGTGCCCAACATTCTGCAGTAGGGTGTTGCACGTAGTTGTGCAGTCGGCAGAAGCGTGGGTTCCTTCGCTCTTCCTCTGTGGGCTCTCTGGAGACTTGGTTGGGCTTAAAGACTCCATCAACTATCCATCTGTCCAGGAGCACATCTAACTCCTTTGGGGTGCATGGTATTGGTGGGGGAGTATCACGCTCCTTCCCATCTGGCTTCCTCTTTCTTTCGCCTGCAGAAGCTGTCATGGCTTGCGGGGCGTTCCTTTTGTCAGGAGCTGGCTTTACTGATTGAGCAGTCCTCCTAGCCTTTTGCAATAGTTGCGCAAACTGTGAAATCTCCAAGTTTTCTAGGACAGCCCGGTATTCTCTGATCATATTCGTCATGCACATCTCCACTAATGCCTTCTCCTCACAGTGATCATAGTAGTCAAGTGCTATATCTCTAAACCTTTTGATATACTCCATCAAATCCTCGCCACTCCTTTGCTTGGTAGCTTGCAAAGTCGCAAGCGTCACCGTTTCTTCCCCATGGAAATACTTAGTGCAAAATACATCCACCATGTCATCCCAAGTTGGGATTGACCCGGGCTTAAACCGGTATACCAAGTGTAGGCTCGATCACATAACGACTTGGAAAACTCCCGAAGGCATAGGTCTTCATCCGCCGCGTAAGGTCCGAAAGTGTCAATAAACTTGCTTACATGTTCAACGGCACTCCCTTTCTTGCCATCGTATTGTGCAAAGGTTCGTGGTTCATACCTCTTCGGGTATGGCTTGCTGAGTACTCTCAGCGGGTAAGGCGGTCTTTGTGCATAAAACCTTTCTTTTGGCACTCTGGCTCTTTCACGTTCCAAGAGAGCAGCTACTTCTGCCATTGTAATGTAGTGTTGCCCTGTGTTCTGTGGGGCACTCCCAGCGGGTGTTTCTTCTTTGTCTGCCGCATGCTCTGGGTTATGTTGGCTTCCTTTTTCTTTTGTCTTGTCTGTCTTCAGTTGACGGATTTCTTCCATCATTTGTTGCTGTGAATGTTGGAGCGCCTGTAGTACTTCCACGAAGGTATTGACGTCGCCGTTGGGATTCTTGGCCTGCGGTTGAGGCCCAGCCCCCATTCCCGTAGCACCCTCCACCTGGTTAGACTGACGCTGGTGAGGCGTTGTTGGTCTGGATTCTGCTTGAGAAGGCACGACGCTCATGTTTTGCGTTGCCCTAGATTTCGGCGGCATTTGCTTGCGAGGAATCTCTGTCCCTGTCTATTTCCCAACTCCCCAACGGAGTCTCCAATTTTTGTAAGGGGGGTTTTGGGCTATCTTTTGTTGGTAATGGGCTGGATTATCTCATCCTGCCATAATGAGCCCGATATGTTCTGGATTGGAAAGTCGGGACCGGCCTAGTTGCATCTCACCTTGGCCCGGCTTATGCGCAAGCTATGCCTTAGCCTGACACAACTTATGTCGTGTAGTTGTGGCAAGTGAATCCTTTCTAAACAGTTGCCACAGGCAAGTACATTATGAATATAAGGAAAGAAACACGTTCGCCAGACTTTGAATGAATGGATATCGGGATGAACAAATAAAGGTAACAATAAAGATAGACTTAAAAGGAATGCATACAAAGAAGAAAAAAGAGTAAGAAATATCGGCAAGCTGGTGAGTCTGCCGTAATGTGTTGGAGGAATCTAAGCCAAAAAGGAAACAACACTTCTTCAATGCGACTAATTTCTCTAAGGGGAAATTAATGGCTTTGAAGAAATGGTCCTAGATGACCTTTGTTCCGAATGTGAGTAAATAGAGAATGTGGTTTCTCGAGAGGGAGAGAGGAGTTAACAACCCACTTTGATGCATGCCCGTTTTCTTATTCCTTTCACTCTGTTTTCTTTCTTTCTTACTTTGTTTTTCTTTCTTTCTTACTCTGTTTTACTTTCTTTTCCTCGATGCTTTCCTTACTTCCTCCCCCTCCTTGTTTCGTGCACAGGGAGCACTCTTATATAGTGTTTTCCGGTGCATTATTTTTACTTTTTTACCCCCGTAACTGTCTTTGTCTGATGCGTGTACTCGCCTGACCATTACTGGTTGGTCAGGCACCCGGCCAGCGCCACTTTCCTACGCTGGCCGCGGCGCACTACATCTCCAAACAAAGACAAGGGTGTTTTGTTTGTTAGCTTGCCGTGGCATTCTCACCTGTCACGGCAGAGTACTCTTTCCCTCTCATGGCATGCACCAAAAGGCTCCAACTCAGCTTTGCCATTTTCGGGTGCTATGTCATCCCAGCAGGACACTCACCCGAAAGTGGCCTGAGTGGAAGCCTCGAAATGGGTTCTTCCCTCTCCCTTCCGCCAAACCACACCCTCTTTACCTCTGACCCATAGCCCACCTTCACCTGTATTGGCTGGGTATAGGCTGGTGAAAACTGAGCCTTGCGAGTGCTCTCTTTTCCCACGTCCGTCCAAAGTTCGTCTGCTTCTTTGTGGCGTGGGTTATCTCTTTACTGGTCTTCTATCTGTGGTTTGGGCTCGCCCTTGGTTGTGGGCCTTCGCATATTTCCTCTTTCATGGCCTTTCCATTTTTTTTCCTGCCGTGCCATTTTGATGAGACCGCTGTACAACAGAATTGGGTCTTTTTGGGTTCATTGCTTTCTCCATTTTTCTTAATGGTTTAGTAAGCTCACTGGACTTTCATTGCCATGTATGTCCGCGGGCTCCCATGTCCCACTCATCCTTCTTTGGGGCGTCCTTGGCCCCTTACAACTTCGTGCTTTCCATGGGCCTTTATTACCTCGTTGGGCTTCCGCGGCTCAACTATTTTTCATTTCCTTTAGAGCGCATAGACTTTCTATGGCTCTACATACTCGCTTTACTTTGGGCCTGCCACAATGGGTGTGGTCCATACTCACTTTTCTACATCCGCGGCCCATGGTTTGCTATTTCTATCTTTCCGGGCCTTTTCAGGTCCATTTATCTCTTCAAAACCCGTTTGTTTGCTCTACGGACCTATTTCTGCCGCTCAGGTTTAGTTGGGCTTTTCCATTTATTCGTTGATTATTTCTTTCTGATGTTATGGGCTTACTCCCTTTGCTGGGCTTTAAAAAAAATGAGCCTCAACAGTATGGAAATTGGTCTTTGTACCAATGGCTTCTCCTTTCCCTCTCATAAACAAGGGGAAGATGTTGAAGTTGTGGGTTTAATCTGAAATGTGTAAATGATTAGTATTTACCAATCAAAACTGCAATGTGATCGCTGAATTCTGTTTGTGAAACAAGGGATGGAGAAACTAATATAGGGGGCTCTGTGTTTTGATGGCTCTCTCTTATGATGTTTAGCTTTGGAGTGACACTGTTCAGGAAGAGTCATAGTATGCACACCTTCAACGCTTTAATACAGATGTAAACTTGAAATCTTACATAAGATACAACTATCTCTCCTCGGCCACTCTAGAGCCTTGAATTCCTATAACCCAATACCTAATGGTTTTAGGGAAGGAACATAATTGGCGTGACTTTTGACTGAAACAATATGGCTTTTTCTGCTTCAAGCATGTACCCATCATAGCCTTGTCTAAAATGTAGGATCTTGTCATCGACATTTGCTCTTCAGGCAAATAATTTTGAACATTACAATGTCCACTTCTGCTTCACCTACTAAATCCTTGTTTGGCTTGAGGTTTCAGACTCTGCACTAACCTATCGCTTTGGAGTCGTTGTCTCTAGTGATCATCTTAACATTTGACTTTGGCAATTATGCCCTACTGTTCACACAAACCATTTATTATGTCTTAGTCTATGTTGTTTCTGCTGTTCTAGCACTGGTTGAGATCATTCAACACCGTTAGCCTTGATAGCCTGAATAAGATCAGAGGGTTTTCTTCAAGGTTAGCATGAACCTTCTCCTTCTCCTCCTGTATTGTTGGACAGAGCTGTTGTATTCCAAACTCATATCTGCTGTACCACAATGATTGCAAAAATATACCTCTTAACTATCTTTCTTTGGACATAATATTTCAAATATATTCCTAGTATTTTCCGTGAAAGAGAGATAGTATATTCCATTTCGCACTTAATGCTACCTTGTTGTGCTTGGTTGGGTGCTTAGTTACTAGAATATTCTAGCTGTTGATGACATGATTAACTTTCCTATACTGCATTGGCAGGTCTGAAGGGAAGTTTTGTGGCTCAACTGTACTCTATGGCATGCATTGGGTGTGTTACGATCTGTCCTGGTATTGCATTCTATAACTATATTTTCTAAATCAGCCAATTCTAAATGCAAAGAAAAGTTTTACTGCACTTCTTCTAAACTGAAAACTTCAACTTCTGGTGTGCTTGTTGCATATTTTAAGTACACTTGTCGTAGATCCCGCGCGTTGCGTGTGAAAATATTTATAGGGTGCTCTCATTAAATTTATTTTTGCAGTTTGAATTAATTTAATAAATAGTAATGTTTTTCATAACAATATTTTCATTTGTGATAGTGACAGTCACAAATGTAATATATAATTTTTGTCATACCAAAATGAAAACAATACATTTTTTTCTCAAGAATTCAAAAAGTTGAAAAAATATTAATTTTTTAATAAAAAGTATTTATAACATTTTTTGTATCATTAAAAAGTAACTAAAATTTGGAAATTATATTTTAGTATTAAAAAAACTTAGCAAATTAACCCAATTTTTCTACCATACAATCGAAAACACCAAGAAACATATCAAAAAAATTTATAAAATTAAACAATTAATATGCTACATTGACTGCTGCCAAAATTGTTAAAGATGTACAATCCGATGATAATAATATGCCAATCCAAATGCATCACAAACACCATCAAACTACTAAACAGAAAATATCGAAGAGGAAACAAGAAGAACTTATTATTAAGATTTTTATGATATAATGTTTATGTTAAGTTGATTTATGCATCTATTTTAGAATTGTAATAACCTACTATTATATTTTTATTGTGTTTTTTAGATACCATACTTATAAATGAACAAATTTTACATTTTTTTTTTTATTGAAGATAGAAATTATATTCGAATTTAATCTAAAGTGCATATATGTGTGCACTACAATTGATTTACAAGGTTTTTTTATTTTGGAAAAAGTTTTTCTCCAAATTAATTTGAAGAGAAACCTATTAAATTCCTCCTATATCTTTTTATTAGGTGAATTTTGAATATTTAATCGTTGGATTACATATTTTTATTATATTATCTATATTTGCAAAATTTCAAGAAGATAAATTTCAATTGTCATTAATCAAATGTATAAATTTTAAGTTTTTGTGGTCTAAAATTATGCATAAAAATAAGTTTATTGATTGAATACTAAATAATATCTGATTTGAATGAAATTTAACATGCATATTAAAAATATAAAGAACATGTAATCTAAAGGTTATATTTTCAAAATCCATATCCAATAAAAAGATATATGAAAAGTTTGTAGGGTTTCTCTCTAGACTAGTTTAGAGAGAAATCTTCTTCATTTTATTTTTTTATTTTGGAACCAAAATATTTAACATTGTTTTTACATTATGTATCCAATCGGTCATCCATTTCTTTCTTTATTAATAGTAAGCTTTCTTTTTATCAAAAAAAAAAAAAAAAAGGGTAAGCTTTCTGTTTATAAAAAATAAAAATAAAATAAAATAGTAAGCTTTCTGATGTAGCAGCTTGCATCCGCACACAATAGTTAACAAATGCCGTATTAAGGTAATGGCCTCAGTCGGTTTATTTTTTTGGTTATATCATAGGGTTATAATCTTTGGCCACGTCCCTTCATATATACCAACTTATTTTTTAACATTTAAGAACCATTCTTACACAGTTATAGATCATTGCAAGAACACATACAACTTTGGTTTGTATCTTATTTACTGAATTTACCCTAGACAAAGAAAAAATGTATAGAAATATGGGGGATATAGAGAACAGGTTGGGCAACACTATCACTATGAATAATGCTGCAATGGATGAGAGGAGGTCCAAATGGAAATTTGCAGAATTTTGTGTCTGTTGGTGTTTATTTATATTCATTCTTGTCCTGTTTGTGGCAGCGATTGTATCAGTTATTAAAAACCCAATGAAAGGAGTGAAAATGTACCCAAAACCACTTTACCCATACCCAATGGACCCTCATTCTGAAGAACATGACCCAAAGGAGGACTCTTGGGGTGGAACTAGGGTTCAAACTTAAGAGGGGGGCCGAAGTTCTTTATTCAAAAATTTTAAAAAATTCGAATATCATTACTAGAGGTTGAAAATGTTGCATTATTAGCATTAATTTATTAATTATTATTTGTATTTGTATTTTTTTAATCAATAATAGGATTTTTTCATTTATAGTTTTGTAAGTTAATTGGCACATCTTAACATTTTCAATGTTAAGCTAATGTGTGGATGGAGCGATTAATATGTGGCATGGGAGTTGTTTCTATGGTTATGAGGGTGTTGTCATTTGAGAGGGGCATAGAGCTCTCAAGTGAGAGGAAAAAATTGGGTAAAAGTTATTGAGTTTTTGTAATTTGTCTAAAGATTTTTCTTATTATCCAGATATGTACATTTTTTTTTTTATAGATTTTTCTTGTTATCTATTTGTTAGATTTCTTAGGTCAATTTTGTAAAATTTTTTTAGAAAAAGGCCAAATATATAAATTTCAGAGTTAAAATTAAAATTCTTTTTGTTAATATGCACGCTGATATATATCCCCTCAGCCTTGAATAGTTCCGTCACTGAGGACTCTCTCCTTCTCGCAGATTGGGATTTGACACCGAGAGTGTTGTGACGTGCATCGTTATCGTTGTCGGCTTTGGTTTGGTATTTGGCTTCGTTTCCTATAGTGATAGAAAGAAGAGACTGAAGTCTGCCCTTCTTCAAGAAGGCGTCGTCCGCACATCACATCCAGTGGATCACATCATTCTCTCGTACAATAGTTATTTTATGCATATTATAAACATATTGTTTCTCTCAAAAACATTTGGGACTCTACAATCTATGAGATCAATATGCTATCAGAGAGATGATGCATATAACATGTGGGTTTTGATCTAAGAGTTTCATACAAAAAATACCTATTACGTTATAAGGAGACTTGTTTATCAAGCTTGATTATTAATTGGTTTATTTATTTATTTATTTTATTAACATAAAGTTGGTTTTTACTTTATTCTGTTTGGGATTAGTGAGTGGCTTAAGGCAAAGCAAAGGAGAAATAGGAATTAGTGATAATGTATGCTCTTTTATGTATATGAACTACCTCACATACATGGACGGAACCAAGATTTGTAACTGGGGTGAGAGGGGGGGGGGGGGGGGGGGGGCAAAGGTTAAAACAAAAAAAAAATTATGAAAATAAAAACTAACATCTATTTCATATTCAACAAAATACTACATACAAAATAAGTATTTCTTAAACATTTCATATTATAAAACACATTAACAAAGTATAACATACAAAATAAGTGTTTCTTATTTTGTGCACAATTTTTGTTTAGTTTATATTTATTTTTTTTATTTTGTTTTTATAGTTAAAGGGGGTATGAATTTTATTTATGTATTTCTTTTCTTGTAGGTCAATATTTAAATATTTTAGAAGAAGAGAGACATATATATATATATATATATATAAGGGAAATCTTAATTTTTTTTATACTAGTTTTTTTTTTTAAATGGGGGGGGGGGGGGAGAATGGCCCCCCTTTGCCCTAGTGCAAGGTTTTGAAACCCGGACCGGACTGTACGGTCCGAACGGAAAAACCTCGAACCGCTCATTTTTGCGGTTCTTTTAGCCTCAAGAATCGCTCAATGGGAAAAAAACAGGGACCCGTGTGAACCACGGTCGGACCTCACGATTTTGAGAACCGTGAACGGTTCTCGCGGTTCTCATAGGTCCCTTTAAAAAAAAAAAAAAAGCCTTAAACGGCACCATACCGAAATATTTACCATTTTTGGTCGGAAAAAAGATATCCACTGGTAAAGAATTTGAATAAAAGTAAAAAGAAATTAGAAAACGTCTGATCTGACCTAGAAAACGTCTGATCTTTGTTTCAGTCTCTTTGCTTCACTCTCAAAAAAAGTCTCACATAATCCAAACACAAAACACAAAACAAAATCCAATTCTTACAATAAAGTTGAATCAGAACAAGCAAATATGAAAAAAAAAGAAAAAAAAAAAGAAAAGAAAGAAGAACAAGCTGATTTGACCCAGTCTGGTGGTAGGGAGGAGGACGAACGGTGGTGGGGCAGCAGACGAGGTAGTGCTGCATGGTGAACGCCAATCTCCACCGGCTTTGTCCTTTCGGCGACCTCGATCTTTGCTGGCCTTCGATTTGTGCACCTCGATCTCCACCGGCACTTCAGATTCTTTCCTCTCTCCCTCTCTCCTCTCTTTTCTCTGATGTGAATATGTGAATGTGATAACTATGAAGTAAATGTGAGGTTGAGAGTTGAGTAATAAATTGGGTCCGTATGAAAATGTGTGGTGGTCTTTATCCCTTAGTTTTTTTTTTAATGTAATCGTGTGGGTGTTTTTTTTTTTATTCAAACGTGTGGTATTTAATATTAAGAAATGACTATTAAAAAATGCTATCACAATATTTTTATAATAAATTTTAAGTAATAGATTGTTATTAGCTAATATTGATGAGTAAAAAAATAATTTCAGTGATAGGTTCAAATTAGAACTAGTAATACCTTTTAACATAAGATTTTGATGTGATTCTTGTGAAAATATTGTGAAAAATATTTGGATATAACATAACAATTCTTTCTTCATCTGCTTTTGCTTGTATTGCTTTTTTATCTCTTCCTCTAATTTCATTTACTTTTGTTTCTAGTGCTTTTTCAAGTTTGTGAATGTGAGCTAGACAGTTGGTCACGTGGGCATTGGAAAGTGGAAATTGGAAAGACAATCTGATACTTTTAATTTTCTTTTTATAAAAAAATGGTTATTATTATTATTGGATAGATATTTCATATTTGGGCTATAGATGGATATATTAGACATAGTTAAAATATGGATTTATACTTAATTTGACTATTTTAGTTAATTTTTCTATTTTTTACTAATTTAATATTTTTATATATATTTTTAAATAATTATTAAATTAATTATGACATCATCACGGTTCGACCCCGGTTCGACTTCGGTTCAACCTCAAAAACCTTGAACCTCTCTCTTTTACAGTTCAATGAACAGTCCGGGTCTGAAAACCTTGCCCTAGTGTAGGTCCGCCCTTGCTCACATAAAGTTAACGTTTTCTTTTTTCTCTTCTTTTTTGAAGATGCTATGTGGAATTTTTAATTGCCTGTGAAATACGTGTAGAGTCAAGGAAATTTGTAGGATTCTTTTGTAAGAAATGTTTTCTTTTATTTTTAGAAAGTTGTAAGCATCTTAATTAGGAATTTTCATATACAATTGTAAACAAATTTCCATACATGTTCTTTACCAAATTCCAGTTTCGATTTTTATTAATTATATACATCAAAGGTCCTTACCAACTTATTTCTAAGATTATGTTGGTGTTTGTACTTTCATTTGAATCATTTCTTACTGTTTGGTGGGATTTTAAGCTTGCAAATTGCTAAAACTCTTCATTTTTATTACAAAAGTTAATAAATTGACTTGGGGATAAATGTGATTGATAACATATAACAATAATATATATATATATATATATACACACACACTAACCTCTTATCATTCAAAGATTTGTTTTTAATTAAAAAGTAATTTGTGTTTCTATAGTGTATTGGTTGTTCTTTCTTTGCAAAATGAATGTTTGAATATACACCGGTTCCAATATAGAAGACTGTTTCAAGTTTGAACACCTAAAAAGAGTTAGAGGAAATATTTTTTTTTAGAATTATAAACTTGTATAAAATAGAGACACACATACAAACATGCAAGGAGGAAAACATAAAAAAAAAAAAAATGAATACTATGAAAATTATCTCTGCTTATGTCTTAATGAAAAAGAGAGGGAGGGGGGAGGACATATATTTATGTTTTTTTTTTTTTTTGGAAATTGGCTTGTCATTTAGAAAAAAAATAAAAATATATGGTAGTGTCTAAATTTAAGGATAAAGAAGTTATAGTAGTAGTTTTATAGTAGGATTTTTTTTTTTAAAATTTCAAAATATAGAAGAAGAGATTGGGAAAAGGAAGAAGAAGAAAGCATGATATAAGAGTAAGGAAACAGTAAATAAAAGGGGGACAAAAGAAACAGATAAGTCATGATAAAGGAAAAAAGTGTGAGGCCAATTTTTAGTAATGGGTGGAATATGGGAGAGTTGAATTTGAAAATCAATGGAAGAGTGGTCTTATTTTGTAAGCCATGTTTTACGTGAGAGTTAGAAATGTTTTTTTTTTTTTTTTTTGGGTTATCCTCCAATTTTGTCTATGTTTAAACGTTGGGTACAGAGATATTTTTGAACATCAAAATGGTGATTTCAAATAGGAGAAACCCCATAAATAATAGTATAGATAAATAACTTTTATTATAAAAAATTTACAAGTTGACATAATAATTAATGTAATTGATACCATATAATAATATAATAAATAAAATTTTTAATCACTTTTTTGTTTTGTGTTTGAAAGTTCACATGTCAACTTGTATGGTTTATAAAATAAAATTTATAGTATCATTTTTTTTTTTTGATAAATAAGACAAATTTGTAGTATCAATAATATTACTCTTTAGTTTATACGGTAAAATAAAGAAAGCGGAAACAATAAATTATCGTTTAAAGCCAGGTTCTCATATTATATACCAACTAAGTTTTGAGTAGTCACAGGGCCTATCACTTTCGGTATAAAAATTCTTCTATCTCATTTTAAGTGTTCCGCTAATTCTTTTATGCCCCACTAATCATAACTTGCAACATATTTGTTATTCTTTTCATATAAAATATCTAAAGTTTAAAATGAAAAATAAAAAAAGAGAAAAAAAAGTATGAGACACACACGACAAACTACAATTGATCTACAAGGTTTTTTTTTTTTTTTTTGGAAAAAGATTTTCTCCAAAATAATTTGAAGAAAAACTCTTCAAACTCCTCATATATCTATTTATTATATGTAAATATTGAAAATCTAACGCTGAGTTGCATATTCTTATTATATTCCCATATTTGCAAAGAGAGAAACCTTCATTTAAATTTTTTTTTATTTTTTTTTATTTTTATTTTGGGTCCAACATATTTAACATTGTTTTTACACTATGTTATATACCAACTAAGTTTTGAGTAGTCATAGGGCCTATCACTTTAGGTATAAAAATTCTTCTATCTCATTTTAAGTGTTCCACTTTTATACCCCACTAATCACAACTTACAACATATTTTTTATTCTTTCCATATAAAATATCTAGGGTTTAAAATGAAAAATAAAAAAAGAAAAAAAAAGAAAAAAAAGTATGAGACACTACAATTGATCTACAAGGTTTTTTTATTTTTTTATTAATATTTTGGAAAATGTTTTTTTCCAAACTAATTTGGAGAAAAATCTTTCAAACTCTTCATATATCTCTTTATTATATGTAAATTTTAAAAATCTAACCGTTGAGTTGCATATTCTTGTTATATTCTCCATACTTGCAAAGAGTGAAACCTTCTTCGTTTTATTTTTTATTTTGGGTCCAACATATTTAAAATTGTTTTTACATTATGTATAGAAACCAACATCCGTTTCTTTCTTTATTAATAGTAACCTTTCTGTTTATATAAATAAAAAATAAAATAGTAAGCTTTCTGATATAGCAGCTTTGTATCCACACACATATTAACAAATACCGTATTCGGTAATGGCTTTTCCGTGTCTGTTTATTTTTTTGGTTATATCATAGGGGTATAATCTTTGGCCACGTCCCTTCATACCAACTTATTTTTCAGTATTTAAGAACCATTCTTACACAGTTATAGATCATTACAAGAACACATACAACTTTGGTATTGTATCTTATTTGTTGATTAATTTTCCCTAGACAAAGAAAAAAAGGAAAGAAATATGGGGGATATAGAGAACAGGTTGGGAACCACTATCACTATGAATAATAATGCTGCAATGGATGAGAGGAGGTCCAAATGGAAATTTGCAGACTTTTGTGCCTGTTGGTGTATATTTATAATCATTATTGTCCTAATTGTGGTAGCGCTTGTAGCAGAAGTTAAAAACACAGATCCAGAGGACCCTGATTCTGAAGAACATGACCCGATGAAGGATTCTGATAATCGTAAAGGAGACACAGTGACTTTTGTGATGTACATCATTCTCATTGTCCTCGTTGGTTTGGTATTTGGCTTCAAATCCTACTGTGATAGAAAGAAGAGACTGAAGGCTGAGCTTCTTAAAGAAGGCATCCTACGCACATCAGGTGGATCCCACCCTCCTCTTGTGCACTAATTATTATGAATTGTTTCTCTTGGAAACATGTGTGGGGCTCTACAATCTATGGTATCAATATGCTGTCATAGAGATGATGCATATAACATTTGGGTTTCATGCGAGAGTTTCATACAAAAACGTTCAAGGAGATGTGTTTTTCAAGCTTGATTAATTGGTTTTTTCTTTTTATTTATTTATCATGAAGTTGGTTTTTACTTTTTTATTCTGCTTGGGATTAGTGGCTTAAGGCAAGGCAAAGAAGAAATTTGAATTAGTGATAAGGTATACTCTTTTTTGTATATGCACTACTTCTCATAAAGTTAACGTTTTATCGTTTCTTTTTGTTATTCGAAGAGGATGGCATGTGGAATTTTCTATTTGTCTATGAAATACTAGTAGAGAATGGAAATTTGTAAGATTCTTTTGTAAGAAATGTTTCTTTTATTGTTAGTAAGTTGTAAGCATCTTAATTAGGATTTTTCATACATACAACCCTTGTAAACAAATTTCCACACATGTTCTTTGCCAAATTGTAGCTTCGATTTTTGTTAATTATATATATCAAAGGCCCTTACCAACTTATTTCTAAGATTCTGTTGGTGTTTGTGCTTTCATTTGAATCCTTTCTTACTGTTTGGTGGGATTTTAAGCTTAGGGAATTGACACAAAACTCATCAATTTTATTACAAAAGTTTATAATCTACATTAGCCACTAAGCACGTGCATAAGACTTTTCTATTTTTTTGAGTAAAAGTTAATAATTTGCATTTATTATAATTTAAAAATATGTTTTTTTTTTAATTTTTCAAATAAATAAAAAGGATAAACTTTAGAGATAAGTAGTAACTATAATTGGGGAAAAAATTCCTAAATTTTAAGAGTTTTCTTTTTGAATTCAAAATAAAATTTATTATTTGACATTTATGACCCTATTTCTAAATAAAGTTACCCTTTATTAATGATAGTATTTTTGAACCATATAAAAGTCCCGTTGAAAGAGTAGAATCCTCTTATATATAATATAGATGACAATAAATGTAATTTATAATATATAAATAATTTTTTTAGTTATTTTTGTTTTTGTTTTATGCATATAAGTTCACGCATCAACTTGTAAAGTTTATATAACAAAATTTATAGTATTACTCCCTCTTTATTTTATATAGTAAAAGTAATGAGAGTGGAAGCAATAAATTACCCAGCAAACTACACGTTTTAAGCCATGTTCTTATTTTATATTAGCTTCATCACATGTGCTTCGCACGTGCAACAAGTCTCTTTTTTCATTTTGAGTTTAATGTCGTAATTTTTCAATTTGAATTTGTCTATATTATTAGTGAGGTTATACAAGAAGAGATTTTTAAGAAGTTATAATTTAGGATTTTGAAAATGAGTAAAATGTTGGGTTTAGTATGTGCTAATTTTAAGGAAAAAATGTATCAAATGTGTGTGAGATATATTTAATTAGAGAGTATATGCTAATTTTTAGGGAAAAAAGTTTCTTTGATATATTTTTTTTTTTTGAGTGAATAGGAATAAGGACTATCTAAACTTTGTTCTTATCTAATAAGATTAGAAGTATTTTTGACATTATTTTGAAGTCATAACTCATAACTTTTTGAATCCTCTTAATATGTATAGAGATACTAACTAACTTTTGAGTAGCCATGGGCCATGGCCTTTCACTTTAGGAATAAAACTATTCTGTTTTGAGTATTCTATTTTATATTCCACTAATCATAACTTGCAACATACTTTTCCTTCTTTCTATTTTTATAAAATACCCAAAATTTAAAATGATGTATATTAATAATTTGCAAGTTTTTTTTTTTTTTTTTTTTTTTTGGTTGGGTGGGTTTTGGACCAAATATTAATATTGTTTTATATATTACTAGCCTCATCACGATGAGGCTTTTTTTGTTTTGTTTAGTATACGTGCGATTAGAAATTAAAGAAACCGAAAATTAAAAAAAAAACAGAAAAATTAAATAAAAGAAACCAGTGAATCTTGATAAAGTAGTAGTAGTAATAATAATAATAAATTAGAACGTTTGAGGGAAATATCAAAGTGGACTGAGAAGGTTTTTTTGTTTAATTTTAATTTTTGGATAAGTTTGTTTTGAAAACATAAATTAGTAGGATGATGTCCTATTTGGAGTTGAAGATATATTTTTACGAGGTTGTCATCAAGTTTTATCTCTGTTAAATGTAAGGTCTAATGATATTTCTGAACTATATAAAAGTACAGTACAAAGAGGGGGAATCCTTTTATAGATAGTATAGATGTATTCAATTGAAAATTTCTGGATAACTCTTGCACAATTCTGGATTAGAGGAACATAGACAACGTTTGCATCTTATATATTTTATTTACTGAATTAGACCCCACAAAGGAAAAGGAAAAAAAAAAAAAAAAGATAGCTGATATATATAGAGAACAGGTTGGCCACCATCACTTTGCCTGCTGCTGGTTTTTTTTTTTTTTTTTTTTTAATTTACAATATTTATTGTTCTCCTATTCTTTGGAACGATCTTAGCTTCTTAAAAATCAATGAAAAAAGTGTCAGAGAAACGGTACCCAAACCCAAAGGACTTTCATTTTGACAATCTCGACCCCAAGAATTTTGTGTTGTACATTATTCTCAGTGTCCTCTTTGGTTTGGTATATTGCTTGATTTCCGATAGCTATAGGGAACGAAAGAAGCAACTAAAGACCATCTTTCTCGAAGATGGAGTTGTACGTTATTATGATGTTCTTTCGTATAATAATTATTTTATACATATGACATATGCACTCTCTTAATATGTTGTAAAAGAGATGATATGTCTAAAAATAAAAGAAAAATGTTAGTTACAAACTATTTTAAAAATTGCTAATGTGATAAACTTCAAAAAATTGCTAATGTGATAAATGTTTATTGGTAGGTAAAAAAGTGATATTAGTAGTATATTCAGATGAGAATTAGTAGGAATTTGTTATAACAATAATTTGTGAAAATGTTATAAAATAGTTTGTAACTATAACATTACTAAAAATAAAAATATAAAACAATACCGGATAAGTTTCGGTTAGAAAATATAACATTACTAAAAATAAAAATATAAAACAATACCAGATAAGTTTCAGTTAGAACAGCAGTTTAAAACCCTTTTTGGAAACACTTTTTCGAAAACAACCCCCAAAATCGGTGACAGAAGAAAACTGAAAACTGAAAACATGGAACGATAAACGGTGCTTTCTATTATTTAAAAAAAAAAACAAAAAAACAAAAAACAAAAAAGAAAAAGAAAAAGAAAAAGAAAAAAAGTAAAGCTTTCTATCCACATTTCACACGTCTTGTTAACAAGCTGCCGTTTTAGGTCATGTATATTCTGTGTGTCAGTTTTTGTTTGGTTTAGTCAAAGCCTAACCATCGTAGACCACGTCTCCGAACATACCAAAAATTTCTCAGTATTTTTCTACCACTCTTGCACAGTTCAAGATTACAAGAACTCAGTCAACTTTAGTATTTAATTCTATTAATTTGTTGATTTAGCCTGGGTGGTTAAAAAAAAAAAAAAAAGGAAGAAACCAAAGAAAGTAGACAAAACTTAAGAAAAATGATGGAGGAGGATATAGAGAACAAGTTGTCACAAGCTGAACATGATGAAATGGAGGAGAGGAGGAACCATTGGAAATGGGCAGACATTGCTTGCGGCACTTTTATTGTTATATTTGTTGTTTTTCTATTCCTTGGAACGATTTTCGTTATTGGAAAAACACTGGCTGTCACGTCATCAGCTGATCATCGGAACGAAAAGGACAATGATATGCGCAATATCGACATCAAGGCTTTTGTGATTTCCATCGTTTTCTTCGGCCTTTTTGGTGTGATTTATTGCTTGTTGGGAAAGAATAAAGAACATCGAGGAAATCTTTGAAGACATTCTTGTATATGCATCCAGTCTCTCACATGATAGTATCGATCTCATATATGTAGTATGTGTGTGTAGTCTCTTTTGTAAATACGTGGACTCCACATTCTATGAGATCAATAGGTTGTGAGAGAGATGGTCCATTTATGACATGCATCTTCTTCTTTCATATAAACCCTACCTTTAAGTGAGAAGAGATGTCAAGTTTAAGCAATTAGGTTTTATCATTGACTTATTTTTTTAAGAATATTTCCTCCATTGGGATAAGTAAGTGGCCTAAGGCAAGGCAAATAAAAGGAGAAATTTGAATTAATAATAAGACATTGTCTTTTATCTAGGTATATGTACTATCTCTTTTTAATGTTTCATTGTTCTTATTTATTTCTTTTTCAAAGAGGATTTTCCATAAAATACTTGTAGAGTCATGGAAATTTGAAAGATTCTTTTGTAAAAAAAAAATTCTTTTATTATTAGTAAGCTGTAAGCATCTTAATTTAGGCTTTTTCATACACAAAAATGCTCACACATGTTTGTCAGAATCCAATTTCAATTTTGGTGATTTCTGAGATTATTTTTAAGACCACTGTTAAGAGCATCCACCAACAAACTTCACATAATCAGATACATTTTGCGAAAATGTAAATTACACTATGGTAGCTGTGGTATTTACGTAGGGAAAAATTAGAAAAAGAAAAGAAAAGAAAAAAAGGATGGTAGATATGGACAATGGGTTGGCCAATGACCACTTGAAATGGAGTGGAAGGACATAGATGTGGAAACCATGCTTTCATCTTCTCTTAGTGTTTGTACTATCATTTGAATCATTTGTTACTGTTTGGTGGGTTTTTAGCTAATTAGCAAATTCTCAAAACTATGATCAAATTGTTATTATAAAAATTTTATAAATTGACATGATAATGAATGTGATAAATCAATTATCAATATATATATATATATATCGCATAGTATTTATTGTTGTTACGCTATTGTTGAACCACATCAACAACTGCATCATCTACTTATTTTCAACATTCTCTCTCTTACTTTTAACTCTCTTTTTTTTCTTATTAATTTTCCAACTTATTGCTATACTTTTTCTAACCTTTACCTTCATTTTTATATTTTCATCTCTCCACTACTGTCTATCTTAATATCACTTTTCTTCTATTTCTTTATCTTTCTATATATATATATTGTTTTTCTTATTTCCCTCCTCTTACAATAAATTTACAATTCTCTTTCTCATTCTATACATATTTTTCCCACATACAAAAAGGTTATTTCTCTCTCTCTCCCTCTCCTTTTCATTTTTGGATGATTTTTTATTATTTTTCTTGCATTGCTACTTTAGGTTGATGAATTTTTGTATTATTTGACACTCTACTTTGGGTTGATGCGATTAAGTTTTGTGTTTTTAAGTTGTTATCTTTTTTATTCTCTTTGATTTCATAGATGTTATCATTTTGTATTATAAAGATAGTATATAAGAATATAATTTTATTTAATAACATAACATAATGACTTGGATAATTTGGTATTTATTACTATATTTTTTATTTTTACTTTTTTTTTCTTTCCATATTATTTTCAATAAATTTCTTATTATTCTCTCTCACACTCTCTCTTGAAAAAGTGTTATTTTCTTTCCCTTGATTTTTATTTTTTCTTACAATTCTACTTTATATTGATGAATCAATTTAATGTTTAAAATTTTATTTTGGGTTCATACGTTTTGGTGTTATATGTTTTAGTTCTCCATCACAAGTAGTCTCCCTCTCCCTATAATAAAATTTAGAGAGTAGATTATACATATTTAGTATAAGTTTGATATGAGTAGTTTTGATAATCTCTTTTAAGAGAATGAATAATTTAATTTTAAATAAAAATTATACTATAACACACACACGCACACACACACACACATTGCTTAAATGTATAATCAACCTCATGTAATTTATTTAAAATTAATGACGTTAAAACAAATAAATAACTATCGTAAAGTTTAGAAATGCTACGTTAATGTGGCTCACTTCAATTTATGACAATTAAATTTGTGACAATTATTATTTTTTTTTAACGTCATAAATTTATTAGACTTTATTTGTATAAATTTAGTAGACTTTAAGAGCCACATTAACGTTAATGTATACTTTATGAGCTACGTATACAAATTTATGCTAAGTTTATAAATGTTACATTAACGTGGCTCACTTAAATTTAGTATACAAATTTAATAGAATTTATATTAGGAAAGATTTTCACTTAAATTTAGTCGTACTAAAGTGGAGTGAAATACAACGTTAATGTGGCTCAATAAAAGTGTAGTAACAATAAATGTTATGCTTAATATTTTAGATATTATGAATTTAATATTTATATATGTTTTAATAAATTTTAATTTAGAATAAGTGTTTTCAACCCGATCATGTGTTTTCTCATTATGTAAGTGCACAAAAATAGGTTGAAGTAGACCAAAATGGACCGAAGTAGTCCAAATGGACCAAGTTGGACCAAATCAAACAAAGTGTATCAAATACATAGAATAGGACCGAATAGGAACAATGTGGACCAAATAGGACCAAAGTGGACAGAATAAGAAAGAATGAACATAATGGACCGAATGGGACCAAATTAGACTAAAGTGGACATTTTAGACCGAAGTGGACTAACTATGACCACTTTCGGCTTTGTGACTCTCTGTCACTCTGCGTTTATGACTCTTTCTCTTGTATTATATATATATATATATATATATAGAGAGAGAGAGAGAGAGAGAGAGAGAGAGAGAGAGAGAGAGAGAGAGAGAGAGAGAGAGAGTTTGTAGAGATTAGTTTTTTCTTTGTTGACTGGTAGTTGGGCATAATAGGGACAACAGACAAGTGACTAAAAAAAAAAAAGTAAAGTTAAGAAAAGTTTTTGTTTGTAGTGCAGAAAGCGGAATAAATTTATAGTGTCGGTAGTGAGATTCATTGGGTTAGTGGGTTAGTGTCAGAAAGATGGAGGCAATACAAAGACATAAATAAAGGCAGACCAAAGAAAAAAAGAAAAAAAAAACAAATCTTATAATATAGAAAATTGTCACACAAATTTAAGAAAATAACAATGATTCTTATATGATTCTTATTTTATTTGTAGATCATGAAAAAATCAACTACAATGCTTGATTTTTTCAAAAGAAAAGGTTCAAATTCTTCCGAAGTCAACGTGGGATTGCCAACAACTAATGTTGCTATTCCAATTCTAGAAAATGTGGACATTCCAATTTTAGAAAATATGCATTCCCCAATTTCGGAAAATGTCAATGTTCCAATCTTAAGAAATATTCATTCCCCAATTCCAAAAAATGCCGATATCCCAATTCCGGAAAAAAACCATATCTCTCGAACACAATTTCAAAAAGTTGATCTTGATTCTTTGGATTATGATCCCTGAACACGCAAACAAATATGGGAATATCATGTTAATCAATGTGATGAAATTCGACGGGCTTACATTAAAAATGCTTCGCATCAACCTCCTCTAAAGACATACAAAAAAAGTGGAAAGCACAATCGTAACTTTCAAGTTTCTTTGTTTGAATATAATTCAAAATGGCTTGAATATTCTCCTATGAAAGATGCAGCATATTGTCTACCTTGCTTTGTTTTTTATAATCCAAATGGGGCTGTGGGACAAAATACATTCACTATTGGTGGATTTAGAAATTGGAAAAAAATTGGGGGCAAAAATTGTTATTTTCAAGGTCGTATAGGAAAAGATCCTAACTCAGCACATAGAGTTGTCGAGCAAATGTGTAAGAATTTGATGACCCAATGGCAGCATTTACAAAGAGTAGTTGATCATTTCACTATTGAATAAATTGCAAATAATCGGTTGCAACTGAAGGCCTCAGTTTTTATTGTCCGACATCTTGCCTTTCAAGCTATAGCTTTTAGAGGTTGAGATGAAAGTTTTAGTTCATTAAATCGTGGAAACTTTCTTGAATCATTGGGTATTGTGATTTTTTGGAATGAGAAGGTTGCTGAAATAATAGAAAAAGCTCCCAAAGATGCAATCTACACATCACCTAAGATTCAAAAGGAAATTCTACATGTTTTCTTAGCCAAAGTGAAGAAGGCCATTCGAGAAGAAATTGGTGATGCAAAGTTTTGCATAATGGTTGATGAAGCTCATGATGAGTCCATGAAAGAGCAAATGGTTGTTGTTTTTAGATATGTTAATGCAGAAGGCTTTGTGAAAAAACCTTTTTTGGGGCTTATTCATATTGTTAACATTGCGTCTTTGACTCTAAAGAAGGGGATATATTCTTTGTTATCTCGACATTGCTTAGATATACAAAATATTCAAGGGATGGAGCAAGCAACATGTGAGGTATGTGGAATGGATTACAAGCTTTGATTTTGAATGATTGTCCATATGCTTACTACATTCATTATTTTGCACATCGCTTACAATTGGCATTAGTAAAAGCATCAAAACAAGTTGTCCCCATTAGTGGGTTTTTTCTTAAATTGTTTTTTCTAATTAAAATAGTTAATGCTTCATGCAAGCGTAATGAGCAATTGAAAATTGGAAATGCTAATGAAATAGAACGTTTGATTGATCTTGAAGAGCTTGAGATTGGAAGTGGATTTAATCAAATTTGCACTTTACAACGACTTGTAAAAACACGTTGGTGTTCATATTTTAGATCAGTTTCTAGCTTATTAAGGATGTTTACTTCAACTGTTGAAATTTTACTAAATATAATTGATGATGCAATTGATGGAGAACATCAGGCAGAAGCAGAGTCAGTTTATGATAGTTTAACTTCATTTGAATTTGTCTTCATCTTGCATCTTGAGAAGGAAACTATGGAGATCACCGATAAACTTTGTCAAGCTTTGCAAAGCCAATCTCAAGACATTTAAATGCCATGCATTTAGTTTTATCTACTAAAGCACTTATCCAAAAATTTAGAGATGATGGATGGGATGACTTACTCACTACTGTGATATCATTTTGCAAGAAGCATTGTTTTGATGTCCTAGATATGAATGCTTGTTATCTTGCGAGACAAGGTCGAGCTTGTAATCAGTAAGATAACGTTACAATTAAGCATCATTATTGAGTAAATATTTTTTATGCTGCAATAGATTCTTAACTACAGGAACTAAATCATCGGTTTAATGAAGATGCAATGGAGTTACTTAGGCTTATCTCAGCTTTAGAACCTCGAGAGGCATTAAAATCTTTCAGAAGTAGTGATCTTTGTTTATTGGTAAAGAATTTCTATCTACAAGATTTTACAGATTATGACAAACAAGTGTTGGAGAAGGAGCTTTATCATTTTGAGCAAAATGTAGTCCAAGATCCAGAGTTTAAAAAATTGAAAGTTTATCTAAGTTGTGTCAATGGTTAATGAGAACTAGAAATTCAAAACATTACAAACTTGTTTATAGAATGGTGAGACTTATGTTTACTCTTCCAGATTCTACTATTACTACAAAGCGAGCATTTTCAGCTATGAAAGTTATCAAAACTAACCTTCGAAGAAAAATGGAAAATGATTTTTTGATAGACTCTTTGATGTTATATATTGAAAAGGATATAGCTTCAACATTTAGTTTAGATTCAATGGTAGATGATTTTGAAGATTTGAAAGAGCGTCGAAGTTCCCTTTTCATAGATGATTGTATTAAGAAATAATAGTGTTTCGTGTTTCATGTCTTTTTTTTTTTTGGAGATGATTGTATCTTAATATATTAAGAAACAATAATTTTTGGGTATTTGTTTTGGTTGATAATTTATTAATACTATATGAAAGCATATTTGAATTTTTTTTTTCACTTATCTCCACCTCCCCCCCCCCCCCCCCCTCTTAGCTTGAAATTTTGGGTCCGTCCTTGATTAAGCATGCCAACAATGCAAATCTTTTGCCATGGAGGTATTTTCCGTTAGTGACTTAATGGTAAGGACTAAATTGATTGCAGGTTGAAAATAATATGGACCAAATTGACTGCTATCAAAATATAAGGATCAAATTGACTAGGATTCCAAAATGTAAGGACTAAAATAGTGTTTTTGACTATAATATATATATATATATATATATATATATAAAAGCAGAGATCTCATGCGAGAAAGCATGAGGTTTTGCCATGTGGTGCACATTATGAAGATAATTGAAATACTCTTAAATCACATCAGAGATAAGAACAAATTTAAAAATAGGGACTCTTTATTTCCTTTGGTTCAATGTTTCAAGACTACTTTTTGTTACATTTTTTATTTAATGTTTTAAAACTACTATTTGTTTTATTTGGTTTAATATTTTAAGACTTTTCATCTCTCTCACACACAAAACTCTTTGCATTTCCATTCACTCTTTTAACTTCTACTCTTTTATATACACATGCTCACAGCCCTTCATACCATCTCATCTTAAATACACTCAGACAAAAAACGATGTCATTTATATCTTAAACCTTTCAACGACACCTACATAATTCTAACATTGTAGTTCCATTTGATTCTAACCTAAATGAGTAGGCAATGACCAAGAAAGGAGGCTTGCATTTTTTATTCAGTAACAGTAACTTATGGTTTTGATTTTGAAGTAAGACATTGTGGATTTTGTGAAGGTTGTAATTCGCTTTGAGTCTTTGAGTGTTTGGGATTTCGGTTTGAGAAAGTCATAAATGTATTTTGTTTTAGAACTAAAGAAAAAGAAACATTCTATTTTTTTTTTTTAAGAAACAAACTATAAAATGCGCACACACACACACACAAACATTCTAATTGATTATTTATGAAGTTAGCTATTTTTATTTATTTATTTTGTGTTAGAACTCATAATTTGTAGGTTTCATTGTAGGTTTTTTTTATTGCTACTTTATGTGGTATGAACCATAGTGATAAAAATAAACTTCAATGATGATTTCAAAGTATTTTTCACTTTTTTTTTATTATGTTTATGGAAATCCAACTATTTTTTTTTTTTGATAATTGGATGTGTTTTTAGCTAATTTTTCTTTGTTTAATTACATTTTTTTTTCTTTTTATGTTGATACTTTCAAACAATTTCCTTAATTTCATTGTGATAATGAATTGAGTATTTAAGATTCAGGTCTCCATATTTGGTTATGAGAATAGAGTGGTTAAGGAAGTGTTTGGGAGGTTTTTCTTAAGTTTATGTAATTTAGTATTTTATCCTTTAACTTCTTATTTGAAGATCTCAAAATCATTTAATCAGTTTTTTTTTTTTTGGGATAAATATAAAATCTGATTTTAATCAGTTTAAAAAATAAAATCTACTTTTAATGGTAAATATTATAATATGTTATAGTCTTATAGTGTTATACAATTAAAAAAAAAAGAATTAAAAAGTTTTTCTCTAATTTTATGATTTTTTTTAGAATACTCTTTTCTTGAATATCATTCAAAAAATTTTTTGGATCGCCTAGTATCTCACCAAAAAAATCAAGTTTTAAAGTATTTAACAATATTGTGGTCAAATATAAATATTATATAACAAAATAAGTATTATATGTAAGTTTTAATATACACAAAAATGATTTTAAATGAAATTGTAAAGTAGTCCACGGATCGCACGGGACATCATCTAGTATCATATAATAATAGGTTAATTGCAATTTATCTTTACGTGGTTAGGCCTATTTTAATAGTGACAAACCGTGAATGCCAACAGAAAATACTCTCTACAAGTTTTTTGTGATTAATGTGCTTCTTTCCATAACTCTCCATAATGATAAGATGATACGAAGGCTAGAATACCAAGTTTCTAATGTTTCACTCACTTTAGATAAAAATGTCACTCACTAAATTACTTACACCAGAAATACTAAGGGATTGCCAATTTAAGGAATCCTGGTCCTAAATATTTGGTTAATTATGTGATCAGAAGGCTTGAATACTGATCAGAGAAGGCTAAAATACAAGTTTTTTTTTTTATCATTATTATTATTATTATTATTATTATTATTATTATAGAGTTTCAACCTATGACATTCGCTATTGGTAATAGCTTTTTATTATCAGAGCAAGACACCAATCAATTTTTGGTGTAGACAGTAATTGAACTCTAAATCTCTTATTCAATTATTAAAGACTTTATCAATTGTACTAATTAGAACCCACAAAATACTAAATTTTCTAATGGCATAGACATGTAGAACGGGCTACTTGCTATAATGTTGCTATTGTGTCCTGTTTTAGGAGAATAATTGCTCAATTTTATAATTTAAGGATATATAAGTGAGAAATCACCTCATAATTACAAAAAATAACTTACCCAAATTTAATGCATTAACACATCAAATTGTAAGGTTTATACAATAAAATGATGAAAGCTAAAGCAATAAATGACTTGGCAAGCTATGCGTTTTAAGTCATGTTCTCATTTTATATACCAACTTTTGAGTAGGAGTGACAAAATTTGACACGACCTACAAATCGGACACGACTAACCTGTTTATAAATAAGTTATGGGTTGATGCTATACGGGTTCAGGTTATATTCGGGTTGACATGACTAACCCATTTAATAAACAGGTTGTATTCATGTTTAATATGCGAACCCGTTTGATTCGTTTAGTTTATAAAACTATTAGTTATTTTGATATTATTGCTTAATTAATGGTTGTTTGAATATGTTTATTACTATATTTATAGTTGTAATTATATTTTAATTTTAGATATATGGGAATTGATAAAAATTATATAGGTTTGGTATGACTTATTAATCAAATAGATTATTAAATGGGTCATTTGTATGGATCTTTACATGACTTGTCAATTAAACGACTTAAATGAGTTAGGTTGGGTCGACCTGTTTAATATATAGGTTGTGTTCGGGTTGAGGATTCCTGACACGTTTACTAAATAGGTCGGGTTTGGGTTAACCCATATAGCCGAATACCCATGACTTGATACGAACCCGACTCGCGAACACAAATAGCCATCCCTACTTTTGAGCAACCAATGGCCTTTTCACTTTAGGAATAAAAATCTTTTGTCCCAATTTAGGCCAAAATGGCCAATGGCAAAATATGTATGGATCTGCCACTATTTGCGAAATAATTAAGGATCTACTACTTTTTTAAAACTTGAGTTTGTCAAACTCAAGTTTCACAAACTCGAGTTCTTTGGAAAAATTTTGATGGGACTTGAGTTCTGTATAAAATAACACAACAAATTTGAAAGCTATTTTTTCAAAGAGCTCGAGTTTCTAAAACTCGAGTTCCTCGGCAAACTTGAGTTTTACAAACTCAAGTTTCAAAAAAGTGGTAGATTGTTAAATATTTCACAAACAGTGGTATATTGCTAACCAAACAGTGATGTAGGGCCATTTTGGCCCCAATTTGGGCCCAATGATTCAATATGAGCCTATCTAGCATATTACCATAAAATGAAAAAAAGAGAAATCTAATATCATGACCAGAGAATAGGATCCTTTAGAATTCTCCGGAAATTATTTAAAAATACATTTGACTAACACATATTTAGCATCGACAGTTAAAATCATTGACTAATACTATTTTAATTATTGATAATGTGACAAAATCTAAAACATACATTTGACAAATGAATGGTTAAGATTTTAATAATTTTATTGTTAATTTATCTGGAGAATCTCAGATCATCATAACCAAAAGAAGAAAAGAAGAAGAAGAAGAAGATATGGCGGACTTGGAGAATAGGCTGGCTCCGATGAATGGAGAGAGGAACGTGAGGAAGATCAATTATTGTGTAATTTGTGCTTGCCCCATATCTTCTTGTTGTATTTTCTTTCTTGTATTGCTTGAAGGAATTCGATTCCCTATTTATTCAATGCCAGATTACCGTATCGTGAATTTTGTAATCTACATCATTTCATTTCTAGCTTCATTACTCCTGGTTATAACAAGCTTCATTGATTGCTATAAAGAAATACGAAAGAATGGAAAGGTCGTGCCTCTCGAGACTGAACTCCCTGCACTACCCATGGTTTAGTTTGTGATCTTTTTCTCTTTTATAATAAGGTTGGGATCACTGTCTCATTGTAATTTTTTTTTTCTAGGTAACTAGTGGGGGAGGGGGGAGTTGAATTCGAACCCTAGACATTATTGGGCGTCACAGAGGGTGTCTGTACCATTGGACTATCACTAGACCTTGTCTCATTGTAAAGTTAGTCGTAAATTGCAAATTGAGAAATCAATACTGTTCCATTTTCCCCCAGCTTTCTTGTTTGAATAAATTCAATCATGATGCTTTTAGTTGTATAGGCTATAGGCTTATGATGTGAAAGCTGTTAGTTCATTTGGGCAATTCTCCATAGATTTAATAGTTGAATATAGCTTTTGCAAATCCAAAACTTGCAAATTAATAAGAGCATCATTTCAGAAGATGGTTGTTTGAAGGGGAGCTTAGGAAATGAAACAGATAGAATCAAATGCCAAAAATTGTTGGTTAACTAAAAATATAGATTTTCCAAGTTAGATTTTTTTTGTGCAGAGTTGTTGAAACAGACATAATGATGTACCATTCCTTGAATTATGAGTGATTCTAGTTCCTCCAGTGTGAAGTCTGCGTGCACAAATTCCATCAAGCATGGAATAGGCATTCAATTACTCCTTTGCTTCATTGCTTGTTTACTATATACCCACTTCTGAACATCAGGTAATAGTCCCACATCGACTAGAAGATCAACCTCAAAATGAAATGAAGACTGCATATAAGTGATATGACTAAGAGAAACAATATGGAGCCACGCAGTGAGCACAAAGCGAACTATTCTTTCGCCTTTTACTAAAGAATACCGTGTGCTCGCTGCTCAAAATGGCATACATCAATTTTTGAGGGGTTGATTTCAATAGAATCCAACCCCCACAAAACTAGTTAAACTTGTGACACAAATAATCACAATTTATGTGCTAATTTACACATATTAAAAGGTAAAAAAACTTATTGGTAAAGTCTTTGATCAATCTCTGCCTATATAAAAAACTTATTAGTGTTTTGGTTGGTCTGATGTTAAAAATTATCATCAGAAACAGATGTTATAGGTTAAAATTCTCAAAAAAAAAAAAAAGTAAAAAAAGTTTTTAAAAGTCCACATTTTATAATTTACACATCACACATTTTGAAAGGTGAAAAAAAAGTGTACATTTAAAACATAAAAGTGAATGTTAAAAAGTGAATGTATAAAAGTGGATGTAAGAGAATAAAAGTCCAAAGTTGTCAATTACAATCAGAGCACAAATGGAATGTATAAACATTAAAGTCAATGTTAAAAAGTGAATGCATAAAAGTGGACGTGAGAGAATAAAAGTCTAAAGTTGTCAATTACAAACAGAGCACAAATGGAATGTATAAAAGTGGATATAAGAGAATAAAAATCCAAAATTGTCCATAACAAATAGAGCACAAATGGCTGATTTGCTGACTATTCATGAATAGTTTGTTATATTGTACATGTGTACTCAATGTTCAAAGCCTACTTATATCAATTACATTACAAAATGGACATTGTCAATTGTCAGTTGTCAAAGCCTACTACTATAACTTGATAAAATTTGTATTATCCAAAATATCATTAATCTTATAGAAGGTTAACAGTGATGTATCAATAACAACAGTTTGTAAGAATAATGTAATCAAAATTTGTAGAAAATCAAGTCAACACAGGTGATCATTCGGTTACATTTGACCACTCTCATTAAAGAAACCATGACAAAGAAACTCAAGATGGATCACTATCTATAACATATCCCTATTTCTCATTTTATCCAATCCTTATTTTACGTCTCTAGTTTGTTTTTGCGAAATAATTGGACAATAGTCTATTTTTAATTTAATAAAAGCCTTGAATTAAGGTGGAGAAACAACCTGCAGTCTTTTCCTTGAATAATTATATTTCAATAATCTTACCACATAATGGACATGGTTTTTTTTAGTTGAACAAGGCTCTAAGTAATTATATTTCAATAATCTTGCCACATAATGGCCATGGATTCTTGAATTGAACAAGGCATATATTTTCAAAGGGGATGGTACTAAAATTACCTTCATTTTACCATTAAGATTTTTTTTTTCCTATATATGATATTGTACAGAGCATGATATCATTCAAGATTTTAAATTTGATGTTGCACTAAGTCTCTCAATTAAAAAAAAAAAAAAAAAAAAAGGAAGTCAGTAGGTTGGCATATTTCAGGGGGTCATTTTTCTTGTATAGTTGTATACTGTGACTATTTTAAGACCACTCTTTAGAGCATTGCTAACCAAATTCCCATATAGTCAAAATGCTTCTCTGGCAATTACAAATTAGAAGATAAGCATCTCTGGTATTCAGCTATGGAAAACTATAAGAAAGAAAGAAAAAAAAAAAAAAAAAGATAGGCAGACATGGACAATAGGTTGGGTGAGATGGAGGAAAGGAAGCCAAGTGCTTGTGTGATGTATGCTGTCCTATTTTTTTTCTATTTGTGCTATCTTTTCATAACGCTTATCGCCATTTTAACTTATATGCGCTCTGTGAAAGTGTCTGCGGACAAGAAGCAAGGGACTCGTATAAGCTATAAAGTAGCAATTGTCATGTGCGTCATTGCATTTTCCTCTTTGTTCCTCTTGGGTTCGGCATGCTGCGTGGCTCTCTTTAGGGAAATTAAGCAGGGTCAGAAGATTGTGCCTGTTGATGTTGAAGAACCCACACCCGTGGTTCAGTAACTCCAACCATGAAGAAGGTATCTTATGCATCGGATCGGATAAATAATGTAGGTTCCACATGATCGAAGAACGCGATTATGGAATCCATACTCTGAAAGAGGGATCATGTATATATCTGATAGTGTGTTGGTGTAGTTAACTCTTTTGACTGAACTCCCGGCACCCTTGGTTTAGTTTGTGATCTTTTCCTCTTTTATAATAAGGTTGGGATCACTGTCTCTCTTTTTTTTGCTACGTAAACTAGTGGGGGAGGGGTGAGTTGGATTCGAACCCTAGACATTGGTGTCTGTGCCATTGGGCTATCACTAAATCTTGTCTCATTGTAAAGTCAATCGTACTTTGCACATTGAGAAATCAATACAGTTCCATTTTCCCTACCTTTCCTGTATATGCAATAGGCTTATGATGTGAAAGCTGTTAGTTCATTCCGGTAATTCTCCGTGGATGAAAAAGTTAAATGTAGTTTTTGCGAATCCAGAATTTTCAAATTAAGAGCGTCATTTCAGAAGATGGTTGTTTGAAGGGGTGCTTAAGAAATGAAACAGATAGAATATAGATTTTCCAAATAGATTATTGTTGTGCAGAGTTGCTGAAACAGACATAATGATGCACCATTCTTTGTATTAAGAGTGATTCTAGTTCCTCTAGTATGATGACTGTGTGCACAAATTCCATCAATCGTGGAATTGGTGTTCAATTACTCGTTTGCTTCATTGCTTGTTTAACCCACTGCTGAACACAAGGTAATAGCCCCACATCGATTAGAAGATCAACCCCAAAATGAAATGAAGACTGCTTATAAGTTGCAATGACTAATAGAAACAACATATGGAGCCATGCAGTGAGCACAGAGCGAACTATTCTTTCGCCTTTTACTAAAGAATACCGTGTGCTTGCTGCTCAAAATGGCATACACCAATTTTTTGAGGTGTTGATTTCAATAGAATCCAACCCCCACAAAACTAGTCAAAGTTGTCTGCAAATTGTTCTCTTATACTAGTTTATAGCCACTATTTTATGCAAATATTGACTGTTTTTTTTTTAGAGGAAGATAAGTGACAAAAATATTCACAATTAATGTTTAATTTACACGTTACACATTTCAAAAGGCAAAAAAAGGAAAAAGAAAAAAAAAAGTCCGCATCTAAAACATAAATGTGAATGTATAAAAGTGGATTTGAGAGAATAAAAGTCCAAAGTTTCCAATAACAAACAAAGCACGAATGACTAATTTGCTAAGTATTAATTCTTGTATGATCTGTCATATTGTGATGTGTGCAGGATGCTTAAAGCCTACTTATATCAATTATATTACAAAATGAGCTTTGTCAAAGCCTACTACTATAATGTGATAAAATTGTTATTATTTAGATCATAATCTTATAAAAGTTTAACAGCGATGCAACAATAATATCAATTTATAAGGATCATGTAATCAAAATTTGTATAAAATCAAGTAAACATGGGAAATCATTCGGTTAATTACATTTGATTATTCTCGCTCAAGAGACTAGGACAAAGAAACTATTTTATTTTAATGCAATAACAGCCATGAATTTGAGGTGGAGAAACAACGTGCAGCTTGCTCCTGAGTAATTATATTTCAATAATCTTTCCACATAATGGGCATGGGTTTTTGAATTGAACAAGGCTCTATATTTTCAAAGGGGATGGTACTTTTGGAATATATATATATATATATATATATATTCTTTTCACATATCTAAAGGATACTAAAATCTTCTTCATTTTACGATTAAGATTTCATTTTCTATATCTGATATTATAGTGTACGAAGTCATTTAAAATTTTAAATATGATGTCGCACTGGGCCACTCAATTTAAATATAAACAAATATATAAAACAGCAAATCAAGTAGTTGGCATATTTCAGGGTTGTTTTTTACTTGTATAGTTGTATCCTGTGACTATTTTAAGACCACTCTTTAGAGTATTGCTAACCAAATTCCCATATAGTCGAAAATGCTTCTCTGGCAATTACAAATTAGAAGATAGGCAGCAGTAGTATTCTGCTGCCATGGAAATTTAAGAAAGAAAAGGCGGAGAAAAAAATAAAGAAGAAGAAAGGCAGACATGGACAATAGGATGGGCGAGGTGGAGGAGAGGAGGCCAAATGCTTGTGCAATGTACATTATCCTGTTTTTTTTCTATTTGTGCTATCTTTTCATAACGTTTATTGCCGTTTTCGCTTATATGCGTTCCATGAAAGTGTCTGTTAAAAAGAAGCAAGAGAGTAGTGTAAGCTTTGACATAGGGATTTTCATGTGTATTATTGCATTTGGCTCTTTGTTCCTCTTGGCTTTGGCATGCTGCGTAGCTTTCTCTAGGGAAATTAAGAAGAGTCAGAAGATTGTGCCTATCGAGATTGAAGAACCTGCACCCGTGGTTCAGTAACTCCAACCATGAAGAAGGTGTCTTATGTATCGGATAAATTATGTAGCTTCCACATGGTTGAGGAACGTGATTATGGGGTCCATACACTTAAAGAGGGATCCAACCATGAAGAAGGTATCTTATGCATATATCCAATAGTGTGTTAGTGAAATTAAGAATCAGTTGTATCTTATGCATATATCCAATGTTACTAATCCTGCAGCTCAAATTTGTTCCATCGATCTTCTCTCCCAGCCTCAGGTTGTATATAAATACGAGGCAAGCTATGTAATTCGTTGATTGAGAATAATACAACCTGTTTTCTTTGTTAAATTCACTTCTCTTCCTTGTTTTTTCACTCTTCTTTTTCGAGCTTCCTCATGTTGCACCATTCTTGTTAACTACTTTTTAGTATCAATATTTCTTGTCCATTTTGGATTATCTGACTCTGTATGCACAAATTCAATCAAGCATACCGTATGTTTATATTATGACCTAATTTATGCTGAATATGACTTAATCCCACATTGTCCAGAAGATAAAGCAAATAATGGAGGACTCTACCCTAATGGTTAAATTCATGGAGCCGTGTGGTGAGCACAAAGCGAACTATTCTTTCGCCTTTTACTAAAGAATACCGTGTAATCACCACTTATTGCGGCATATATTAATTTTTGGAGGGTTTACCTAAAACCCTTACCAAGTTTAGTTAAAGTTATTATTACATGATAATGCTTACAAAATTAAGGTTAATATGGCCTCAATATTTTGTTTGGTAATTAATGCGTAATTGAACAATATCTAAGTCACAATTTTAGTTTTAGAAACTAGTACACAACTTTGTATGTAATAGCGTGTGTGTGCACTACTTTGTTAGTAATGGCTCGACTGTGCACTAGTCATTTCCCATGTAATTAAACATTTAAACCCCATTTTTAAAACTTCTTGTACGTCAATCTTTGTGTTACTTTGTCGGCCACCAAAGAAGCTTGGAATCAACTACATGTTTTGCTTGGTTACTTTGTTGCTTTGAAATGAGGTAAAGAAAGCTATTAATTAAATAGAAGCTAAGAAATTGAGTGGTTTGTACTCTCTTTCTCTCTCTCTCTCTCTCTCTCTCTCTCTCTCTCTCTCTCTCTCTCTCTCTCTCAATGTATTACGTAATAATGAACAGAGTACTTGGATAATTTGAAGCAGGTGAACGGCCGATTAAGGAGAGACTTGATAGTGGAGTAAGGAGGTTTAATTATCACTTGGATTAAAGAGAGCTGTAGATCAAAGCCTACATGTAGAGGCAATGATGCTTTTGAAAATTACAAAGTGAAAAGTGGGAAGCAAAAAATATTGTCCTAATTGCTAAATCTAAGATTTATGATGAATTAAATAGCAAATTGGGGACAAGTGATGGAGAAAATAATTACTTATAAACATCTTAAGATAAGGGAAATGGAAACAATAGACTTAGAATGATGTAACATGCATTTAAGATGAAGATCAAAGAGTATTTATAAATAAGAGCAGATTAAAGAACGATGAAAAATTCATATATTTTGATAAAATATTGAATAGAAGTGACACAAAATATTGGAGTGAATAGGATAACCAATTGAGGACAAAAACTATAGGTTTGTTTAAAAATTCTGGATGACCAAGGTAAAGGACACATTGATAGGATGAAAATGGTAAAAGCTATGGAATCAGATGAAATCTCTATCGAAGTCATGAACTTCAAGTTAAAAATTTCGCAAAATGCTTTAGAATCTAAAGACTTGGTTAAAGATTGAAACATAGTACATGGAATGTAAATTCAATAAAAGTAGATACAAAGACGAAAGGGTTGTAAAACTTGATGGTCAAAAGATACCAAATAAGCATGAGATTTTTTGTTATCTCAAATCAATAATTCATAAGATAGAGATATTGAAAGAGTATAAGAATCATAAGATAAGAGTGGTGTTTATGAAATTGAGAAGTTCAACAGGAGTATCCTAAGATTGTAAAAACCTATTAAGTTAAATAAAAATTTTATTAGACTGTTGTGCTAGCAACTATGCTTTATGGTACTGAATGTGGAATATTTATAAAATGAGTGTAGATAAAATGAAAATGCTAAGAATATTAGAAATACAAGGAAAAATAAGATTTGAAACAATAAATTTCTCTTAAAGACAAGGGTGGTCCCTATCAATTAAAACTAAGAGAGAATCAGGTGAGATAACTTGGTGGTCATGATCAAGGAGAACAAATATTAATGCACGGACAAAATGGGCAAATGCCATTTTCAAGCAAAGAAAGCAGCATTTTCTCCCTTTCCCAAACTAATTAGGGAAATGCCCCTATTTTGAAAATCGATTTTTTAAAAATCGAGTTAAGCCCTATAGTGGCGTTTTTAAGGAGCCTATAGTGACGTTTTCAGGACATATAGTGACGTTTTGTAACTCGACCTCTACGAAGTCGAGTTATAGGCAAAAAATGAAAAAAATTGCCTATAACTCGACTTCATAGAGGTCGAGTTACAAAACGTCACTATATGTCATGAAAACGTCATTATAGACTCCTTAAAACACCACTATAGGGCTTAAATTTTTTTTTTTTAAAACTCGATTTTGAGAAAATCGAGTTTCAAAAGAGGGGCATTTTCTTAATTAGTTTGAGAATGAGGGCAAAATGCTACTTTCTTTGCTTGAAAAGGGCATTTGCCCATTTTTTCCATTAATGCACTAGTGAAAAAGAATGAATTGATTCAAGTTAACCACAAAAGGTAGAGGAAGACAAAATTAACGAAAAAAGAATTAGTAAGAAATGACATATCAATTGAGGAAGTAACATATTGTATGACGTCAAATAGAATAGAATGACGAAAAATAATACATATAGTTATCCCTGACTAGTCTGTTCAGAATCATAACCCACTTAAAATTTTGGGACCAAATCTTGGTTGTTGTTGTTGTTGAGTTGATAGTATTTCTTTTGCAAATGGTTTAAGGGTCTGATGAGATTTCATCCTTTCCCTAATTGGAATATAATTCTCTTCATTTTATGGTCATACTTATATTTGTTACAACTAACATATTATAGTGTCATGTCATTTACAATTTTAAATGATGTAAGCACTTGATGTACCTTTAAGTTTGTAATATTTTATTTGGACCATGAATAGATCCATGAATAGTTCCGTTTCGATGAGGTTGGTTCAATTCAAACCCTCTATCCGTTTTTTTTTTCCAAAGCAAAAGTTTATTTTTATTATTAGCAAGCATACAAATATAGGAGATCTACACGCTTATAAACAAACCCTAAAGTCAGGTTGTTGCCATATTCCAAGGTCGTTTTAGTTTAAGGTTATGCAGATTTGCCAAGTCTTTACTAGCTTATGTCTGTGACAGATTTGAGACCACTCTTTAGAACATTTCGTAACCAATTTCACATACTCACATGCTTGGGCAATTATAAATTAGAAGTTATGTAGCAATTATGTGGTATTCGAAAATTAAGAAAGAAAAAAAAGAAAAGAGACAATATATGTTGGCCACCACGAATGTTGAGATGGACGAGGGGAAGCAGAATACTTGTGCAATATATGTTGTAATTTTGGGTATCTATTTGTTCTATATTTTCTTACTGTTTGTTGCGATTCACATGTACATTAACTCATTGAAAGACGAGGCGAAAAAGAAGCTGGGGAGCCATGTATTCGATATCGTAGGGCTTGTCATATGCATCTTTCCAATTGTCACATTAGCTCTCTTTGGTTTGACAACCTGCGAGGTTATCTTTAAGGATATAGATCGGTGTCGAAAGGTTGTGCCCGTTGAGATTGAAAACCTGCTTCTACGGTTTAGCTCCACCAATCATGGAGGCCGGAGTTATTTCATGCATGCATTGAACAACATAGAATGATATACATATATTGAATGTATGAAATAATTACAACTAGTCGCTAACTTGTGCTATGTACAGGAACTTACCTATTTGTAAGGTAGATTAAAATAATTTTATAAAATCTTAAATTGATTAAGAAATTACATGATTTTCTCTTGTATAATTTCAATTTGTGTTACAAATTGATGAAGAAACCATTACTTGAACGTGTAATGGCTTACAAAAATTTGTTAAACAATTTCAAATACTGCAAAAAAATAACTCAAATCAAACACTCCTTGTTAAGTTTAGATTAAGCAAAATAATTTTGTTTAAAAAAGATGATGAGTTTGAGTTTAAATTGGACTTGTTAGATAGAGTTTCACTCCTTATTAAATTTGGATTAAACTAAATAATTTTTTTAAAAAAAATGAGTTTGGGTTTAAGTTGGACTTGTTGGAGAGATAAAGTTTCACTCCTTGTTAAGTTTGGATTAAACAAAATAATTTTATTTAAATAAAATGATAATTTTATTTAAATATTGTGCTGACGTGAAAAATTGTAAGAAAACTTCAGAGGTTTCGGTTATATATATATATATATATATATATATATATATATATATGACACAATTATGAATTAAGGGGCCGCCAATTTTTTGTTTTTGTTTTTGAGAAGATAGTATTTCAAACCTTGTCATCTGTATTTTGATAATTGCTCTTTAATATCAAGTTAAGACATTAATTATTTTTTTTTTTTTTTGTGTAGGTAAAAATTGAATATCAAATCTCATATTCAGTGATAAGAGACTTCACATGTTAAACTAACTAGAATCCAGACGTACTATCAAGTTAGTCAGGTAGTGTGTTTGTAGTTTAACAATAATTTGCAACTGAAGTAACAAAGTTGAATTAGTAGAGTTTGTTTCATCTTCTCTCACAACCTTAGGTTGTGTAGAAATACAGGGTAAGAAGCTATGTAATTCATTGACAGAGAATAATACAAGTTTTCTTTCCTGAATTCATTTTTCCTTCTTTTTCGTACTTTTCTCTTTCGATCTCTCTCTTCCCTTTAACCAAAATGCTTGGAAATTTACAATTCATTTTCCTACAATGGATTAAAAAATGAAAACACTTTTGATAGATCCTAGAATAAAAAATATATAACTAATAAAATCAATATTTTAAAAAATCCACTATATATACATGAACACTTTTCAATATCATGGTTAATTAAACTAAGAATTGAAAATTTGTCACCACCAAAATATATTCCAAGGATGTAAAATCTTTATAATATAAATGTTTCTTGTCCCATTTCGTTTATTTAACTCGGTATGCTTAAATTTCATTAAAAAGATCATACCAGAGGTTATACTTTATAACTTCTGGTTCATTCCTAATGCAGAATATAAAGTCTTCCCACATTGGCTAATAGAGAAAACTCAAAATGCTTTACCAAAATGGTTAAACTCAAAGAGCCGTGTGGTGAGCACAAAGCGAACTATTCTTTCGCCTTTTACTAAAGAATACTGTGTACTTGCCACCACTTATTCTGCAGCATACATCAATTTTTGTAGGGGTTGAGTTAAAACCCTTACCAAGTTGTTGTTGTTGTTGTTTTTTTTTTTATTATTTATTTTATTATTTTTTATTTTTTTTAAATGACATATACACACATACACACATTTATATTCTCTCTATAATCCAATGATCATCTGGGAGCGTTTAGTTCGCCGTAAAATGCCCATAATATGATGCACATAACATTAATGAAATCCCGTAGCAAAGAAATTAGTATTGACATTTTTGTAATTAATTCGAAAGAAATCTAGCACCAATAATATCTACATAGACCATTTGTAATTAACCCTATTGGTAATTAAACTTGGGATGTTACCAGTTTTCCAAGTTTCCTTTTATAGGTTCTCATTTTCCTTTATAGGAGAATGACAATATCGAAGAACCACAAGATTCTAACAATTGCAAATGATTTTCTTAAAATGTATAGTATAGACCTAGCCCAAATCTGCGCCTAGCAAAGGACCTCCCAAAAAAAAAAAAAAAAACAAAAAAAAAAAAAAACAAAACAAAAAAACCTAAATATAAGATTCTATGGTGAAATATACCAACATAATTTGTTTTGTTTTTTTTTTTTTTTTAAATGAAATTATTTGTTCATTTTCATTTCTTCGTAGAGCCCACTAAAACATAAATCTTATTGGGCTCATTTCATGGGTTACTAAAGCTTATTTACCATGAAAGACCTTTTATTCCCACCACCTGATGAATATTAGGGGTTTTTTTTTAATTACTATTCTATAATTCTTACCACTGGAATTAGAATTATATTACCGCATTAGACATATGGAATAAGCCTTTATATAGATTATAGAGGCCAGTTAATCTAGCAACTACAGTTGCAAATATAATAGTGTAATACAAGGATATAGAATAAGAGAAAGCTTTAGTGAGGTAAAAAAAAAGTGAAAAGCTTCTATTATATAGTATTTATAGATTAGACTTTAGGTGCCAATTGTAATATGCAAAAAAAATTCCAATTATGACAAAATTAATTAGTTAGAACTTAGAACCATAGTTAAGTGTTAGAGCCATAGTTAAGTGTTAAACAACAATGAATTATCCCAAAAAATATATGTAAATAATTCTTTCCATCTATGTAATAGTCACAACATGAGAAAAAGATACTTGAATCCTATATATTTTCATTAGAAACACCTCGAGGTGCTTGTTGAAATACAAAATTATTGCCAACAACAATTGTATTTTCAATTTCTTATTTCTTTTGAATGGACCCAATGCATAACTTTATAACCCAATTAGTTGAAACAAAACTCTATCTTTCTCTTAAAAAAAAAAAAAAAAAAAAAAAAAAAAAAAAAAAAACAGAACTTTGTCAAATAGAGTATGTAGGAAGCAGCCCATTCCTGAATAATGTAGCTAACTAGCCTACTACGTTAAGGCCCAAGGATTCTTTACAAAGACCAAATTAAGACTAGGAGTACTATAAAGGAATTGGAGATTCCTAATCTCCTCTATCTCTTGTTCCAATTCCCACCCCTACCTTTTAGTCATTATTACTCATGATGATTGCTCTTTATCATCGTGTCAAGATATTAATTGGTTTTTGGTCTAAACGAGATATAAATCTTAGATCCCTTGTTTAATGAAAGATTTTACTAGTTGAACAAACTAGAACTTATTTTTTATGGCTCTTTTCTACGTCAAAAGAATTTACAATGTCAGAGTTATAGAGCCCAAAAGATGAACGAAACATACCAAAATGTAAACAATAAAATTTCTTTTTCAAGAATTCAGAATGCAAGTTAATGCATATATTCATTTTTAATGAAAGTTATTTATAACATTTTGTATAACATTAAAAAGTATATAAAATTTGAAAATTATTATTTTAGTTAAAAAGAATCAAATCCTATTTTTTCTACCCTACAATTCAAAACACCAAAAAATCGTAACTCAAAAATTAATAAAACTTAACAATTATTAATTGGAAAAATTATGGAAAATTTTCAAATTTTCTCAAACCCTATTTTTTATACCTTACAATTCAAAACACCAAAAATATAACTCAAAAATTAATGAAACTTAACAATGATTAATTGGACAAATTAGGGAAATAATATGTTATTGATAATCTATTGAGAATATTTTCTTTGTAGAACTTGCAAATTCTTCCACCCAAAAAATTTATCAAATAAAAAATAATTAGTAAAATATCATAATTAAGTATCTATATAAGCAATGTTATAAAAAAAATAATAATAATAAAAAAATTGCAAAAGTTAAAATATGTCACTCATCCGATTATTTTTATTTGACTAATCTTTACTTTTATCTGAATAAGTGACACTATAGAGCACATCCAATACAACTATTAAGAATACTTTCTTTGCAGAAATTACAAATTTGTCCCCCCCAAAAAGATTAAAAAGTAAATAGTGTATAATTACTACTTTTACTTTCAGGTGTTTGCTACAATGTTTCCCAATTCTTTCTTAGAGCATTAGCATTAGCCTCGCCAAATTAAATAGTTTTTCAAAAAAAATTTAGCTAAACTTAACCAAAATTATCCTACATTAGCCTCAACAATTTATCAAATTTTAACAATGAATAGTATCTTGCTACATGTATTGAGGACTATTCATCACTACATCAAAAGGAAAATTATTTTTTATTCCAAAGCTGACTCTCTCTCTCTCTCTCTCTCTCTCTCTCTCTCTCTCTCTCTCTCTTGTTTCCCACCAACCTACCTCTCCACAAAACTAGTGCCCAATTTATGGGTTTTGCAATTCACTCAAAAGGGTGTCCAAATCATCAACTAGTTTAGAAGTTCTTGTTGATTTGCTTTTAGGTTAGATGTGGTGGATTGACACAAATTAATGATGATGGATTTTACAAAATGGGTATGTGGAGATTGAAAGAAATAAGAGGGCAATTGGTTATTTGAAGATCATCACAACCACCACTTTGTCTTAATTATTGTGGATTCAATAGGTCACTTTTTTCTAATTTTCTATCTTATATTCTCGGGAAAATTATAAAAGTGAAGAAATTTTTTGTTCTAGGTGGTTGAAGAGATTTTGGTTTGTAATGGTTTGTGTGGGTGGCAGTTTGGTTGGTAGGTGGCTCTTTGGTGTGGTTTATGGTGGCTTGTGTGGGTGGTGGTTTGGGCTGGTTGGTGTAGCACGGTGATTTGTGTTTTTTGGTTGAAAATTGGATAGAGAGAGGAGAGAGAAAAAAAATTATATGGATAAAAAAAATATTAAGGCTGATGTAGGTGTTTTTTTTTTTTTTTTTTTTTGTTTACAAGATAGAAATCTACTCTAGTCTAATTTAAGTGTAAATGTGTGTGAAACTCTCTTCTGGAGACTTGAACCTCTGCCCTTACCCCCACACTCCACAAGCATTTATACTTGTGGAGTGACCATCGCACCAAGGGTGTGCGGTGGTCACCCTTAAAATAGCAACATATAAGTATTTGGATTAATTTAGCTAAAACCTTGTAGAGATTGATGTAAGTGCTCTTATCATATAAGAAATGGCTAGCATTAAGAGATTAATAAATTAATATTTATGTGGAGAGAGAGAGAGAGAGAGAGAGAGAGAGAGAGAGAGAGAGAGAGAGAGAGAGAGAGAGAGAGAGAGAGGAAACGTTCATTAAACTCTTCAATAAGGGTGGAAAAACAGAAATTCAATAAATGAGCTCTTTAATGTGTTCTCAAAAGTTTCCATATCAAAATTAATATTTCACCTATTTATGAACACAAGTATTTTCAATTAGTTGTGCCGATTCCATATTTTTCTATAAAAAAGTTACACATCTTTCATTCTACAATTGAAGACGATTAACACTTGCTATCTGGAGAATTTCAAGAGTAAGTGATAATGGAAGGCTACAAACAATTTGTTGTGAAGTCTTTTATGATCGTATTAATGGCATTCTAAGCTTTTATTGGAAGCACACAAGCGCAGCCAATTTGTTGCTTTCGTGACGCTTGTTGCTGCCAATATTGTAGGAATCCACCGCACATACATAATGATTAATATTTGCAAAAACATTTAAAATGTATGAGTGAAGTATGAATAACATATGAAATATATGAGTAAATTATTTTAACTTTTGGTTGATTTGCTACATTTTTTTGTATCTTACCGCACTCTGTCCCTCTCTCCCTCTCTCTCTCTTTTTGTATATATCTATATATATCTATATATATATATATATAGAGAGAGAGAGAGAGAGAGAGAGAGAGAGAGAGAGAGAGAGAGCGAGCATGGTACAAGCATAAAAAACCACAATAGCTACTGCTATTGACACAACTAACTTCTCAAATGAGGAATTTTAGAGCTTCAACTTAGCAAAAATAACAATTGGGATTTAATGTAATCAAGTTTTCTTTTGAAGTGTAATTTTTTTTTTCGTCGTTTAATATACTTTAAATCAGTTGGAAGTTGTTTATATGGATGAAACACAATGACGGAGTTAGACTATTCCCAGGGCCAGCTTAGACCAATGATTGTGTTTCTTCACAACTTTGTTTATACTAACAAATAATGGTTCCAACTTCATGTATTTTATAAACCAGGAATAGAAAAATAAAAGAAACTTCGTCTAACAAAAATAACAAAGGGTGCACTATTCATATATGATATTCATTTTCTTCTTTTAATTATAATGCTAATTTCAATACTTATTATTTTAAACCGCATATTTCAATTATCAACTAGTACATAATCATGCCACCGCACTTCTTAGGCTAGTATAAATAAAACTAGTGAAGATGTTTGGTTTTTTGTTGACTTTTTCGAGGACATATCAACTTGAAAATAGGATGATAAATAATGAAAAACTCAACTTTTAAGACTCTTTTTAAAAAAACATTTAGGGGGCCTTTTTTTGTTCCAATGGAGAGCCTAAGAGTCTTTTTATAAAATTTTGGAGTACAGTGGGCCTTAGGCCCTGATGGTTTTCTAAATCATGGGTAAAAACGAATATAACCAGTATCAACTTGTCATATATAGTCAATTACTAGCTAAAATAAAAGGACCAAAAAAAAAAAAAAATCGATCCAAGTGGAAAATTCCAAATGTACTTCTTGTTTTATTGATTCCTCATTTCAACTTTCACCGGACAATTTAGGATGTGTGTGTTTTTAAATTTTCCCACCTGCTGTGAAGCAAGTTACATTACCCTTTGCTCGAATTGGCGGAAAAAGGAGAGAACGGAAAGCAATGGAGAGAAAGGAAGTCAACTTTTTTGTTTGGTTAGACAAAAAGAATGGAGAGAAAAGAAAAGCTGAGGGAATTGATTTCCTCCCTGGCCCACCATTTCATTTCCTCCCCAATTGGGGAGGAAATTACAATTGGGAGGAAAATATGAGAGAAGAGAGAATCTTTAACGTGAGGCCCGTGTAATAGTTATTTTTCCTTCCCTTTCCATGTTGCAAACCAAACAAATGAATATGTATTTCTTTCCTTTCCCTTGCCTTCCCTCTCCTCCCCTCTCTCCTCCTTTCTTTCTTTTCTCTTCTCTTCTCTTCTCTTAACCAAACCTAATGTGTTTGGATATCAGGAAAAATTAGTTATCTTCTCAGCATATTTTGTGGTAATATATTAAGATACTTAAGTGGATTGTCTTTTTGGAGCTAAATCATTTTTTTTTTATAAACAATTTCGATTTTTTGGGAGAGGCTAGATGTTATATGCTTATATGGGAAATGGAACTAATCTTAAGAAGTGAACACTTTCCATTTTGGTTGGACCTTATAAATGGGCCACAATGTGCAACCCTGATCATATTGGTGAGTCAAAAGAATTTTGTTTTATTTATTTATTTATTGTTTTTGTTTTTGTTTATTTGTTTATTTATTTATTTTTTATGTTTTACTTTTGGCTTCTCCTAATGTTATGATTTTTCTCATCCAGTGTTGGAGACAACGTTCTTCTTCCTATTCACATTGTATAATAAATTGCATTACAAACAGATTTGTCTGTGTAAATTGCATGACTGGAGGAGATGTAGATGGTATAGAGGGAATTTTCAAAGTAACACCTTTTTTTTTGCGGATTGGTTTTGTAGTTAACCTGTCATATTTTGCATCCATATATATTTTTTTAAAGCAAACAAAACAAACAAGATGCATATTTGAAGGTTAAGGATGTCAAGTATGTTGAGCAAAATTAACCAATTAATCTTCTGATTATTGTTGCAATACTAAATATAATTTGAGGTCATAATTTTTTCTAATTGCCTGGTGTATCTTGGTTATCAAATAAGATGGTAAAGGAGATGCCACTTTAAATAGAACTGAATAGAATGAATGAGTCCATTCCAGTTACTTGGGAGAATTCAGTTTAAAACTCACTGATATCTTTTTCTGTTTTAGCATTCAGAAAAAAGAAATTAGAAAAAATAGAAAAGGGTTTTTTACAATCTTGCTACATAGGGTGATATAAAAAAAAAAATGTACTTATAATAAAAGGTATTATAAAATCTAAATTGGCTTCAAATTGCATAGTCAGGTTTGGTACTACGTAAAACTCTACCTTGAATCATGAAAGAAGAATATATTAATCACCTTTTAGAATTTTTAATTTTTGAATGAAGCATAAAATCTCTTTGCATCCAGACTTAGCTGCAATTTTTAAATTTGGAATTTTTGTTGTCACTTGCAGCAAACAAACAGAGCAGATATGTTAGAAGAGGCAGTAGAGTATGTAAAGCTTCTTCAAAAGCAGATTCAGGTACTCCCTGCATTGAACTTGAAAGAAATTTTATGAGTTTCAAAAGAAGACACAGGCAGATGATTGAAATTATGAAATTGCAAAATTACCATTTCATCCTACATAATTTTACAACTCCAAAAATTCTTTTCTTTTTCCTTTTCCAGGCAAATGAGTAGGTGCTAAGAGGTATGGGATTGGAAATAAATAAAATAAAATAAAATAAGAGAAAATGTAATTTGAATGGATGTGGTGTTCAAGTGAAGTGCAAAACAGAAGGCATAATTTTTTGCACATTTTGAAAATCCTGAAACATGGCAGGATCTCTCAGAGCAACAACAGAGATGCAAATGCGTGGTCAAAGATTTCACAGAAGAAATTATTAAAGATAGCTCCCACAGTCATGTGTAATTATCTACTTTTGAGGTTTCAGCCAAGCTTCATCATGGTAATTTGCCACTAACATTCTCTTTTCTCTCAAATATTCACCTTGTAATTACATGATCTATCACTCCTCTTCTATATAGATTTCAGGTTTCATAGTTTAGTCTACTCTTGTCACCATCTTTTGTAGCCTGGATTTAAGTATCCATCAATTCAGGTTGCACTTCCCGTAGCAGTTTACCTAACAAAAATTAAGTATCCTCATTAACAAAGCATACATGTGAACCATAGAACATACAATCCAGTTCAGTGGTTTAGGAGCATGACAAGTTACATTCTGAGAAATTTCAACATAATAAGAACAAGTATCAAGTGAAATACAGGAAAAAGAAAAAAAATTATGAAGACATTAGATAAGTACAATTGCATTATATGGAGATCTATGTGATCTGGATGCTTACCACTAAACTTTGACGGTATCCTCTGATGCACGGATGCGGCGCCGGAGGCGCCGCACCCGCGTTGGACGCGGCGCGATGCGGCGACGAGCAGGCGACGCCGCTGCCCGCGCGTCGGTGCCGCGTCGGGCCGCGTCTGCCACGTGTCTTTTTTTTTTCGCGCCGACTCGCGCCGAATCGCGCCGACGCGGCTGAGAATCGGGCCGATTCGGCCGGAATCAGGCTGAATAGCGCCGACTCGGGCCTTTTCGGCCGATATCGGCGAACCGCCGAAACGGCCGATTCTGGCCGAAACGCTAGATTTCGGCTGAAACGGCAGATTCAGGCCGAAATTCCGGCCGATTCAGGCCGAAATTCAGCCCTCTCACTCAAGCATTCTCTCTCACACCCTACACTCCCCTCTCAATTCATACATTTATTTATATTTTCAATATATTATCTAGTATTGCTCTTAAATTTGGTATATGTTTATATAATGTGAAAAAATATGCTTAGTAATATATTAAAAATATAAATAAAAATATTTTTAATAATTTTTTAATCGCCGAGTCCCGCCGCACCCGCACCCACCTTTTTCAAAAATTGCCGAGTCCTACACCCGTACCCGCAACCGCACCCGAGTCCCGAAACGCACCCGTGCTTCATAGACGGTATCTTTCAGAAATAACAGAGTTAAGCATTGCCATTGAACACAAAATACAGTCAACACATTATATGAGAGAGTAACTTATAGTTCTTGCATTTTTGTAACAGATGCAGGGTGCACCTTTTTTTTTTTTGATAAATTGACGCAGGGTGCACCTTGAAATAACTGAAGCAAACTACTTTTGAACTCTTACAATGAAGAAAGTTTGAAATCTCCAAGTTTCAGCTAATTCTAAAATCAGTGAAAGTTATCGAGTTTAATTAATGTTGTCCAAGCTTGTGTAGACTTCAGGTTACGTCATCCAATAACTCAACCACCTAACAAGCTGAGCTAGTAGATATCTTCTATACACTATTGTCTTTTAATCTTTCAAAAGATTAGATAGGCTCAGACCAACAAAGATTAACTTCAAACCAATTGGAGGAATCTCCTCCAACCCACTCCGTGGCAATTTATAAAACTAAACAAGTCACATTACATGATCAAAAAGTCATGTGACTAAAACTACAATTGAATGGTCTCTTCAATTGCTGCATAATAGTCTAGGGGAAGATAGCTCCAAACCGGTTTGGAACTAAACTGGTACAATGCCTAGGACACTGATAATTAATGTTATGTCAAAGCTAGAAACCATTATAACATGTTTTTCCCAGCCAACAACATCAACACATTTCCAAGCAAGTTTCAAGAGGAACACAACTCTAGTTACATAATATGATAAAAAGAATAAATTTGAGTACCAATATAATTGAACTGCCTTCGCTTTCCTCCTCGAACATCAGACCCTAATCTCTGCGACATAATAGCAAACACCTTATGTTCAACATCAATCACATGGCCAAAAACTTTTCAACAAGAAGAAAGAATATTAACAAACTCACCAACCACAAAATTTAAGCAACCACCTTCACTAGCATTAGAGCTTCGAAAACCTCTTCGTGATGATGTGATGTAGTGCTGCGCAGGTGTAGCAGTGGTGGTGGTGCAATGTCGGCCATTGCTTTAGAAGCCACAACAGATTAGCCATTTTTTCTCTCTGGCTCTCTCTCTCTCTCTCTCTCTCTCTCTCTCTCTCTCTCTCTCTCTCTCTCTCTCTCTCTCTCTCTCTCTCTCTCTCTCTCTCTCTCTCTGTTTCTATGTAATCATCTCTTTCCACTTTGCTAGTGTGCTTGAAAAACTAGCTGAGGCGCGGCCCAGTTGCTTAGAAGTCCAATAAAAGCCCAACTTTAAAAAATAAAAAAGGTGTGTTCCACTAGAAAAGACAAGTCGCGGATTTGGGTTTGAGAATCAACCAATCCGAAAATTGGGAATAGCAAAGTGTGAACTCTGTGCAACGCTACTTTTTTTTTTTTTTTTTTCGGCCAACAATAAGCCTCTCCTAGAGTTAAGTGAATCAAATGGGCCAAGGGAAACATTTCTAGCTGGTGACCCATTATGGACTGAAGTGAAGCTGAAGCTAGGGCTGTCCACGGGTCGGTCCGGGTCGGGTTTGTGCCCAACCCGGAACCGACCCGACCTGGTCGGGTGGAGTCTGCCATCAACCCGCCGCCGACCGAGAAACTGATCGGATCGGGCGGTTCAGACATCCGGTTGGTTTCGGGTGGGTCGGTCGGAGTCAATATCTGAGATTCCGACGAGAAAACGGCGAAAAGTCAGTGAGATTTCGCTAGATCTGGCTGAAATCTCACCTGATTCGATGAGATTACACTAGATTTGGACGAAATATCACTAGATCTACTTGATAAGTCACCGAAATATGAAAATTTGTTGCTAGAATATGAAAATTTGAAGTCGGAATCTGGAAAATCTCGCCGGATTCTGGGAAAAACTGGCCGGATTCTGGAAAATCTCGCCGGATTCTGGAAATTTTCGCCGGAATCTGGAAATTTTCGCCGGAATCTGGAAATTTTTTGCTGAAATTCTTAATACGTCGGTCGGATCGGGTTTTTCGGGTTTTGGGGGAGGAAAACCGAGACCGACCCGCCGGAGTCGGTTTTCGAAACAAATGACCCGCCGCCGACCGGTGACTTGATCGGGTCGGCCGGTTTCGGGTTGGTCGCCGGTCGGGTCCTCCGGGTGGGTCGGGTCTCGGATGGGTCTGGACAGGCCTAGCTGAAGCAGCTAGCGTATTAAGATTAGGTTATTGCTCTTGATATAATAGTTTTGAATGGTTGAGATTTAAAATTGAAAAAAGATATTTTAAATCAGTAGTTAATAAAATTTTAAAGCGAGAATAGAAAAAAAAAAAAAGAAGAAAAAATTGTGAGGAGGATGGGTTAATTGCACCACCCGATCCTAATCCACATCTAAATTAATTGAAGTTATTGCAACTCAGGATCATAGTCTTAAATTTGTGATTTTGGGTGGTGATGCAAATCAATGTCATTGAAGATTCAAGGAAGTAGCTTTTTTTTTTTTTTTTTTACACAAGATAAAAATTCTATTCTAGCTTAATTTAAGTGTATATGTGTGTGAAACTCTTTCTTGAAGATTTGAACTGTGACCTTTGCCCTCCGCACCTCACAACTCACAAGTACTTATACTTGTGAAATGACCATCGTACCATAAGTATGCGGGCATAGAAGTAGTTAGATGAGACAAATTTGCCAATTTTTGAAATCACCATTAGTACCAAAGCCAGGCTTAACTTTTTGGCGATTGGGATTTATTTCATCCAAATGGGAAATTTTTTTTTTTGGGCCTCACTGTGACTTATTGGGCTCTTATTTGTAATATGATGGTCCTATCTTCATCCCCCTTAATTTATAGAATATTGTGATTAATTTCGGACCAAATTTTGTTCAGGGCCGCAGACTTCAAACCCAAATTCAGTATTCTTTTTTCCTCCCAAAAAAAAAAAAAAAAAATTCAGTATTCTTTATCAAGGATTATGCAGAAGTTAATTAGATCAAATTTCAATATTGCTGGTAGCTTTAGCAACATTTCCAAGCACTATCTTTCGTGTTCACATTCATTTCTTTAAAAATAAATAAATAAACCAGACAAACAAATAATAGTTACAACTGATAGATTTGGACTCTTAATGTTTTCGTTAGAAATATAAGAATTTACTAATTAAACTGCAAGAATTTTGATATGTTCACGTTCAATTTAAAGGGAAGAAATCCATCCTCATATTTTAGCTTTCTCAACTACTTACCCCTATATATATATATATATATAATGGAATTTACGGTCTAATCTATATATATATATATATATATATATAATAATAGGTGAAGCAGAGAGAAACTCAAATAGAATTCTAAATTAAAGTTTCAATTTTGTGTCATGTGTCTAGATTTGAATTCTCAATTTTGCGCTACTTGTCCTAACCAAAACTCAAAAAAAAAAAAAAAAAATCTAATTAGATTATAAATTGGACTTCAATTTTGCGTCATGTATCTTATCTAAATTTTCTAATTTTTGTGCCCAAATAAATGATGCATTAACATTTAACACAGAAGCCAAGAAAACTACAATGATAATGCTCATTGGCCTAAGCAAGAATATCTCACCTACACACTTTTATGGGTGAACATTTCATCTGTCCACTACCAGAATCAAGGAGTCCAACGAGAAAGACTATAAAAGTAAAACATCATCTCCTCCTAATGTCATATTGTCATCCCATGTCTCCTCCTTCTCTCTCAACCTCTAACAACTAGATCTACACACTACCCTCTTCTCCTCCTTTCGGATTTCTAAGAACAAGGCTGGGTTCAAACACATTGTTCAATTCCACTCTTCCTTACTTCACACTCTCATACATTACTGCTTCATTGGCGCCTCCAAGAAGATTCCAAGCTCAATGTGGAAACTGAATCTACCAAGATGAACATCTTATCATCACAATTATTAATATTTTTGTGCGTAAACAAAAACTACATGCTAGTTAAATAATAATGTCCATTGCCCATAGTAATTGTCATAATTCTTTACTAAAGAGAAACATTATTTGAATTCATTTTCCCATCATTGTAACTATCAATACATTGATTGGATTTAATGGACATCAGCTGGCAAGGGGGAAAGCCCTGACTTTTGCAGACCCTCCCTTCCTTTCCCTGACTTTTTCATCTGCCCCATTTGAATATTTTATAATATCCAATACTTTTTATTAGTTTTATATATTATTTATTTGCATTTATCTCTATTTGAGCTGTATTTTTTTTTAAATCTTTTAATACTCTAACTAATAATTGTTATTTGGGATTATAAATGTTTGAAAATTCGTGTGTCATGTAATTTACCAATTCATAAACTTATAGTATCACTTAATGGCCAAAATGGCCAAATACCACAATTTTCAGAAATTTTTAGCAACAAAGTATTGTTTCGAAAATAAATGAAAATGTACCACTTTTTTTGGAACTCGAGTTCCTCATCAGTTCCGCCATCGAGGCACTGCTGAGCTGGAATTTGTGCAATTAAAAAAAATAATGTGGTACTCGAGCTTGGTAAACTCGAGTTCCATGCAACACAGTACTCGAGTATACCAAACTCGAGTACATTTTGTAAAAAACATTATGTTTATGTTTACTTTTATGGTACTCGAGCTCACCAAGCTCGAGTACCTTGTAAGGAACTCGAGTTTAGTAAACTCAAGTTCCTTATAACTTTTTTTTTTTTTTGGGATAATCGACAAATAAACATAAACATAAAAATCAGTAGTTTTTTTTATGTTTTTATTTATTTAAATAGAAGCATTGTAAAATACAGAGATTTTAATTTAAAAATATGAATTAATTTCTACATTAATTAAATTGTTTATTGTTTTCTTAAAAAATTTTCATTGTTTTCTGCAAAAACTATTTCTACAATTTTGCATAAAATTATTTTATGTTCAGCATTATTTAAAAAATTGTTCACTCTCTTCTCTGCGAAAATTATTTTTTGTTCACTATTTAAAAAATTGTTCATTGTTTTCTCATAAAACACCTACTGAAATCGTGTTTTCTAAATTTAAACGCCAAATCTAAATGCTTTTTCATGCATGCTTAAATTTCACAATAATCGAATTTGTTTTTCCGCATTGATAAAATCTATTTCTATATTAATAAAATTTGCTCTCTGCACATCATGTTTACTATATATTCGAATATGCTTACTGCATTCATAAAATCTGTTTTCTGCATTAATTAAAATTGTTCATTGTTTTCTCATAAAAATTGTTCACTGTTTTTTGCATAAACTATTTCTAGCATTCTGCATAAAATTATTTTCTGTTCACCATTATTTAAAAAATTGTTCACTCTCTTCTCTGCGTAAATTATTCTCTGTTCACTATTTAAAAAATTGTTCACTGTTTTCTCATAAAACACCTAGTGAAATCGTGTTTTCTAAATTTGAACTCCAAATCTGAATGCTTTTTCATGTTTGAATTTCACAATAATCGAATCTATTTTTCTGCATTGACAAAATCTATTTCCAAATTAATAAAATTTGCTCTCTACACATCATATTTATTGTATATTCGAATTTTCTTTTTACATTCATAAAATATGTTTTCTGCATTAATTAAAATTGTTCATTGCTTTCTCATAAAAATTGTTCACTGTTTTCTGCATAAACTATTTTTACAATTTTTCATAAAATAATTTTCTGTTTAGCATTATTTAAAAATTTGTTCACTCACTTTTCTGCGTAAATTATTTTCTGTTTACTATTTAAAAAATTGTTCACTGTTTTCTCATAATACACCTAGTGAAATCGTATTTTCTAAATTTAAACGCCGAAATTGAATACTTTTTCAGCATTTTGAATTTTACAATAATCGAATCTATTTTTATGCATTGATGGAATCTATTTCTACTTTAATAAAATTTGTTCTCTGCACATCATATTTACAGTATATTCGAATCTGCTTACTGCATTTATAAAATCTGTTTTCTGCATTAATTAAAATTGTTCATTGTTTTCTCATAAAAATTGTTCACTGTTTTCTGCATAAACTATTTCTAGCATTCTGCATAAAATTATTTTCTGTTCACCATTATTTAAAAAATTGTTCACTCTCTTTTCTGCATAAATTATTTTCTGTTCACTAAAAATAAGTAGTTTTTTTTATCTATTAATTTGTCACTGTTTTTATAAAAATATTTTAAACTAAATGAATAAACTTAACTCATTGGCTCTGTATTAATTATTGACGCCCACAACCACACTCATTCATCCATAAAATAATACATTACGTGTCTACTTAACCAATTAAATTCTTGAACAATCACTAACTTTACAATTTTTCTTCTTGACTTTTTCTTACTTTATAACAAAAAGTTATTATAACATGATAACAATACACACACATGTAATAAACCCTCTCTATTTTAAAATTTAAACATGAAAAAGCATATAGATTCGGCTTTTAAAAGCATTTAGATTTGGTTTTTAAATTTAGAGAACACAATTGCAAGAGGTGTTTTATGAGAAAACAGTGAAATTTTTTTTAAATAGTGAACAGAGAATAATTTAAGCAGAGAAGAGAGTGAACAATTTTTTGAATAATGGTGAACAGAAAATAATTTTATGCAGAATGCTAGAAATAGTTTATGCAAAAAACAGTGAACAATTTTTATGAGAAAACAATGAACAATTTTAATTAATGCAGAAAACAAATTTTATGAATGTAGTAAGCAGATTCGAATATACTATAAACATGATGTGCAGTGAGTAAATTTTATTAATGTAGAAATAGATTCTATCAATGCAGAAAAATAGATTCGATTATTGTGAAATTCAACATGCTGAAAAGCCATTCAGATTTAGCGTTTAAATTTAGAAAACACCATTTCAATAGGTGTTTTATGAGAAAACAGTGAACAATTTTTTAAATAGTGAAGAGAGAATAATTTACACAGAGAAGAGAGTGAACAATTTTTTAAATAATGGTGAACAGAAAATAATTTTATGCAAATTGCTAGAAATAGTTTATGTAGAAACAGTACTTTTCCATTGAATTTCTAAACAAATTCATACGATCTATACAACTAGCGTACATACTTTTCCATTGAATTTTCATTATTTTGTACTTTCAATGAAGTCAAATTTCTCAACAAGTCTAGACTATCTATACATCTTATGTACACCTTCCCGATTTGGTATGTTCATTGATTTTCCATTATTTTTTCCCGAATTTATACATTCAACTAATTCGAACTTTTTTACAAATTCGAATTATTCGAAGTATTTACCATTAGGTGATTTATACGAATCATTCATTTTTCCTTCATAGAGTTTGTCCATTATTCATATGGTTACATATTTTAAAAAACACAAAAACCATTTAAGTGCAATAGCCGCGTCAATGCTAAAAACTGTTTATGCAGAAAACAGTGAACAATTTTTATGAGAAAACAGTGAACAGTTTTAATTAATGCAAAAAACAGATTTTATGGATGCAGTAAGCAGATTCGAATATACAGTAAACATGATGTGCAGAGAACAAATTTTATTAATGTAGAAATATATTTTATCAATGCAGAAAAACAAATTCGATTATTGTGAAATTTAAGCATGAAAAAACATTCAGATTTGGTGATCAAATTTAGAAAACACGATTTCAGTAGATGTTTTATGAGAAAACAGTGAACAATTTTTTAAATAGTGAACAGAAAATAATTTACGTAGAAAAGAGAGTGAAATTTTTTTTAAATAATGCTGAACAGAAAATAGTTTTATGCAGAATGCTAGAAATGGTTTTTACAGAAAATAGTGAACAATTTTTATGAGAAAATAATGAACAGTTTTAATTAATACAGAAAACAGATTTTATGAATGCAGTAAGCATGTTCGAATATACAGTAAACATGATGTGCAGAGAGCAAATTTTATTAATGTAGAAATAGATTTTATCAATGCAGAAAAACAAATTCGATTATTGTGAAATCTAAGCATGCATGAAAAAGCATTTAGATTTGGCGTTTAAATTTAGAAAACACGATTTCAGTAGGTGTTTTATGAGAAAGCATTGAACAATTTTTTAAATAGTGAACAGAAAATAATTTAAGTAGAGAAGAGAGTGAACAATTTTTTAAATAATGCTGAACATAAAATAATTTTATGCAAAATTGTAGAAATAGTTTTTGCAGAAAACAGTGAACAATTTTTAAGAAAACAATAAACAATTTAATTAATATAGAAATTAATTCATATTTTTAAATTAAAATCTCTGTATTTTACAATACTTCTATTTAAATAAATAAAAACATAAAAAAACTACTGATTTTTATGTTTATGTTTATTTGTCGATTATCCCAAAAAAAAAAAATTATAAGGAACTCGAGTTTACTAAACTCGAGTTCCTTACAAGGTACTCGAGCTTGGTGAGCTCGAGTACCATAAAAGTAAACATAAACATAATGTTTTTTACAAAATGTACTCGAGTTTGGTATACTCGAGTACTGTGTTGCATAGAACTCGAGTTTACCAAGCTCGAGTACCACATTATTTTTTTATAATTGCACAAATTCCAGCTCAGCAGTGCCTCGTTGGCGGAACTGATGAGGAACTTGAGTTTCTGAAACTCGAGTTCCAAAAAAAGTGGTACTTTCCCATTTATTTCCGAAACAGTGCTTTGTTGCTAAAAATTTCTGAAAATTGTGGTATTTGGCCATTTTGGCCATCACTTAATTATGATGCAATTGTTCTGACATCATGTTCGCACCTGCCTTTCATAAGATTTTTTTTTTACCATTTATTTTATGATATATATATTTATAGGTGAGACTTTTTTTTTTTTGGAGAAGAACATAGGTATGAGACTGGTTTCTCAAAAAGTTGTGAATGACATATTTGTGAATGGGATAATTATTATATTATATGTGGGGTGATGGTTGATTGCTACTTACTGAACTACATAAATTAACATAATGTTTATTAAGACTCACATTTCTTATTTTTATTACCTTATTACTAGACCGTGAATTGTCAAAATATATTATTTTTTAAATAAGTTACTAACTTAAGTTTGTTGAAATCGTCTTCTTTAAAAAAAAAAAAATTGTTCACATCACTATATAACATTGGCCTAGGAAGGGGGAAAAATAGTTTTGCCACTATTAGTAATAGTAAGAGGCCATTACTTTTACAATCAATTCTTGAGACACTTTACTTTTATTAAATCTACCAACCATTTCCATCTACATGTATTATCTTTAAATCAAAGAAAGAAAAGTGATACTTAAGACTTACTTTGAAAATCTACATAAACTAGAGGGAAAAACTGTTTCAAACTTTCAATGATAATCTAGAATTATTGTCATGATATCTGGGATGCAAAGCACAATCTACTGAAGAATGCACCAATCACAGGCTAACACTTAATATGTTGTGCTTAGTGTGGAAATGATTGTGTTTCTAAAGTTCCCTTTCTAGCACCTACTCAAGAATCAGGAGTCATATGAACATCTCAATCATCAAAGTAGCTTGATCCTATTATCACTTTGCCAGACTTGGTGTGAAAGGTATTATAGTTGTTTAAAGTTCAATCTCGACAAAATATATGAGTGGAAAAACAACGGAATTAGTATTCTACAAATTATGAAAACTTCCAAGTAGTGGAATTCATTCTACCATGAAATCATCCATGATATCCCTAAATCCAGTAGTTAATACAATTTTAAAATCACTATACAAAATAAGTAGATTATGTTCTAGTAAATTACATATAAGATTACCTATCTCCTTCACACAGAAGAAATAATAAGGGATTCTTCAGTGTATATGTGTGTAACACCAGTAGAATCAATAGACTTCAACATTCCATTGCTCTGCCTTCTTCAATTGTCTCTCGTATTCAAGCCAATCGATGCCTGCAAGAGATAGGTATAAAGTATTAACTACTAATGTTGTATTGTATATTCATTTCAGGAATTTGCTTTCATATTAAATTTATTATGAGATTACCATCTTTAGCAGCCAAAGAGACCATTATGTCATCAATTCCCTTCTCCATTCCCTTGATTCCACACATATATACATAAATGTTGTCTTTTTTAAGTTACTCCCATAGCTCCTCTGCATACCGTGCCATGAAACAACCCAAGTTTGCCTCTCCTCTTCCTAACTATACAATTGAATATTGCCATCGTAACCAAGTGTCAATCTTCTATGAACCATTGCTCTATAGTCATTTGACATAAGATTAAAACTGTCAGATGAACTAAAGTTCCCTAAGGAATTTAGGACAACAATTTTACTATTGTTATACGAGGTTCTTTTGGCCTCCTAACTTACAAGCCATGGGTCAGGTTAGTCAGTACTGGAAACATCAGGACATTGAAATTGTTAGAGATATATTAGACATATTAGCTCAATGTAATAGGCCCAAGCCCAATCCTACTTGTACTAGTAGTCTAGGGTTTAGTTGTCTATATATACTCATGTTAGGGTTCATTATAACATAGGTTACCGTACTACACTCTTACGTAATAAAGATGTAGCCCTTAAGGGATTCCTCCAGAGATGTAGGCCAACAAAGCTGAACCACGTAACCCTTGTGTTCTTGATATTCCTATTCTATGCTTCCCCTTCCGCATCCATTCTAGCATATACAACATAGTATAACACATTGTGTTGCTAATAATATATTTAACATGGTATCAAAGCCAAACATTGTTCTTGCCATCAAACAAAACATCTCTAGTAAGCAAAGAAGAATATCACGTGCACACCACTATAAGAAGTCATACATGCTGCTCTGTTGGACCTAGACTCCATGGCATCTCGCAGCCACCGTGGCTCATTGCAGATCCTCAAGCCTAAGCAATCCGTACCTCTCCCTATTAGTTCTATGCACATCAAGCCTTCGCCTGATGAAACCAATAAGACAAATGTGCTCCATGGCATATCACGAGCAAAACCCAGGAACCTAGCCTCCAATTGCTGCCACACGCGCCATCACACACGGACAACGACTCTTGGAACTCTCACACATGTCACCAAAGGTTCTTGACTCTTAGCTCGGATCTCGGCCACATGCGCCGCTATGACGGCCTTGTCGCCCCTTAATCTACTTAGCCCGAGAATTTGGTCCTCATACGACATCACACGCGCTCACACGTGCCACCTAGGTTTCTATCTTGCCACCACACTTCGGTACACGCCATTATGCACCTTCCACGCACCAAAGAACTCCTACTGATGTCAGTTGACGTCATTGGATGACGTTTTCACTCCACTTCAGCATGCCACGTCATCAGCCACGCAAGCCCCAATTCACGTCAGCGACACGTCATAGGATGACGTCATCGACTCTGCTACTCGATCCGTGACCCTACCTGGAAACCTAGAACTGACTCGGACCATGTGTCCGTTGACTTTGACCCTGGACCAGTTAACTTTGACTTTTGTTGAGTTTGACTTTTTGCTTTAACCTTTGACTAAAAGTCAAAATTTTCGAAAGGGCCTATCTTACTCAGTTTTTCATGTAAATTCCAATTTTGGATTTCGTTTCTTCATTTAAAGCTCCAAAATTGGTCAATTGACACATTCTTCATTGTGGTTTCTTCAAAGGCATTGTTCATGGCATCTTTAAGTGATCTTCTCATGCTTATCCAACCTCAAGCCTTCATCGAGCTTCCACCTTGATTTTGAGGGAGGGTGTTAGAGATATATTAGACATATTAACCCAATGTAATAGGTTGAAGCCCAGTCCTACTTATACTAGTAGTCTATGGTTTAGTATTAGGGTTCATTATAACATAGGTTATTGTACTACACTCTTATACAATAAAGATGTTGCCTTTAAGGAATTCCTTCGTGGATGTAGGCTTACAAGGCTGAACCATGTAACCCTCGTGTTCTTGATGTTCCTATTCTATGCTTCTCCTTCCGCATCCACTCTAGCATATACAACATGGTATAACACATAGCATTGCTAATAATATATTTAACAGAAAAAAGGCCAAGAAGGTTATCGTTATCATAGAAAGCTCATAGAAACCAAAGGAATAGTTGGTGTAGCTTCTTGAGGAGACAAGCTTTGAGTTTCTAGTGAGTTGTTGTTGAGGAAGAAGGGTATTTGTAGGAAAGTTTGACATTCCCACAAAATAACACCTTCCAAATTACGCAAAACAAGATTACCAGTGTTGTAGAGAGATAATTGTACTGAGGAGAGTGTGATAGTGTTTGTGGTCCAGATAGTGAACTTTTTGTCATCAGTTAAGATTAGATTGCCATTCTTTTAGAGGGAGAGCTTTGAGTGTTTTCCATTTACAGGCTGGTCGCGGTTTGCCATCCAAACTACGGTGCGTGAGTTGCTAAAGCAAATGGCAAAGCAAAAAGCATTATCACCCAAAGAGAAAAAGCTAGCAGAGAAAACACCATTTAGTGACATCAAAACTTCTGGTTTCTCTATGGAAAGGGATGTGCCTTTACTCATAGAATCTAGTGTTGAAGATAAAAGTGGGAAAGAAAAGGCTAAAGAGAGTATAAGATACAAAACAGGTGAAGCCATGGACTTCATGAAAGCTACAACAAGATATGGACTCGAGCAACCTGATTATCATATATAAACAAGTGTGGAGTGTATAAGAAAACTAGTCTGGACAAGGCATGAATAAATGTGAAAATAAATGAGAATAAAAAAGGAGAATAAATTTGAACATAGAAATCAAGAGCATGTAAAGATATTGATGAAGCAGGAATTTGCCTTGTCAGTATGCCCCTCGTCAGTATGATGGACGACCTATAAAACCTATATCACAGAAAGCACACAATAGATAAGGGCATCGGTTTGGGGCTTACCAAGGACCCTCCGATGCTTAAGTTAGCTTATTCTCTCTGGAAAAACTATGATTTATGTAGTAGTTGTGTGCTCATGTCCTTTTACCTGTTTTTCTTGGCTTTATATAGCTTTAGGCTGAGTTAATACTCAGTATACCATTATGTTGCAGCTGGGTAATCAATGCTTAATGATTGCAAATTAACTCCAATGTTTTTTGTTCGTAACTGGACCTTAATTCTTCATTGTTGGATGATGGTAACGTTTTGTGCTATTCATTGCTTAGTCATTAATTGTTGCCTAGATTTAATGCACATACGCTCGTCCATACCCTTGTCATTATAATGGATGGTTTGCAAGTAATGGACGACCATTTATATGCTATTCGTCAGTTCCCTTCCTTATTCCTTTGTCGTCTATCGTCTGGACGAGCTACGGAATATAGAAAGTCCATTTTAGGCGAATCACTTTGTAGATGCCCCAAGATTCTTGTCCGATCATATTTATTGTGGGGCGACATTTTGGTCAGCTAATTGCCACGTTCCATGTTTGTGTTGGTTATACGTGTGAGTTTTCCTTGAGTTTCTCGCGCATTGAATTCTTTTCCTTTTTTTTTTTTTTTATCAAAAAGCCTTCTTATATTCTTCTTCTTCTTCATTATACATTGAGCTTGGAATCTAAAACTAAAAGAGAGTTCCTGCACCTTCTGTACGGTAAGACTCCTTTTCCTCCTTTATTGGTTGATTTTATTTCTTTAAGAAGGAAACTCCCTCAGTTTCATTCATCTTCACTAGACTAGGAGTGTTTCTTGAGTCTTTTAATGGTCGCCGTCCCCACATAAGTTTATTTGTGTCTTGAGACTGTGGGGCTTTTAGGCCTGTTTTGATTAGCCTTTACCCTTTACTCAATTGATCTTTAATTGCCCATCATCTAGAGATGACTACCATAGAGTATAGAGACAGCGACCTTAGGTCTACTGAGTTAGAAACTGGTTTGTCGTCAAGTGGCGAGTCCTTCCATAAGGATTTTGAAATCGTAGTGTTAAAACCCCCATCGTCTTCAAAACCCCCTCTTCTTCAAAAGTTCATTCGACTTCAATCCCCTTTCATGCTCTCACTGAGTCTTGTCTTTTAGAGTTGAGACATTTGAAATCTATTTGTAAGAGGTTTCAATTCCTTGAAAGGGTAGCTATAAGATTACCTCATCCAAATGAAAAGGCGTGCACCTTTGCTCACGATGAGGTGAGTTTTTACTATGTTACCTTTTCATGTGGCCTTTGTTTTCCTATTCATTCGTTTATCATGCAGCTCCTTTCTGTTCTCAATGTTGCACCTGGTTAGCTTGTCCTTAATGCATGGAGGACGAGTATTGGTTGTATGTCGATTTGGGTATCTGTCCATGATGGGTACATGATTACCCTAAATGAATTTCTTTATCTGTACTGTTTGAAACCTTCCACCCACTATAGGTACTTTGAACTTTTACCTTAGAATAGGGAATCTAGAATCGCCCGTAGTTTCCCTACTTCCTTTTGTGACTAAAAGTCACAATATTTCTTCATTTCTGGCTCTAGATAGGAAACCATGTCTGACGACTTGTGGAATGAGGTCCCATGGTTGCTACGGAAATGGAAAATCCTTTCTTTTGGTGCGTCTCTCTTTCCTCTTCATTAAATTGGCTGTTTTAAGCTTACTGTTTTTTTTTTGTGCAATTGCAAATCGTCCTCTGTTGGAGGAACACTACCAAGGACGAATTAAGGTTGCCCTTGAGTTTGCCCTCACAGTTGACGATTTCGACGAGTTGGTTGATCCTTGTCATCTGTACAAGTGTTGCTTTAGACTCGAGCCTTCTGCGTACGTTTTAAAGAAAATCGCCCAGGAAGAGATGAGTAGATTTTTAATTCTTTGTCCTTTCTTACTTTCCCTTATAGAATTTCACCCTAATAACCTTCTTTCTATAGAAATGGCCACTAGGTATAGCAAAGACAAGTATGCCCATGTCAAGAACTTGAAGAATAAACCCCTGTCTCACATTACCCTTAGATCAAAGAAACGTAAGCTAGATGAAGGGAAGGACTAGGCTCCTGCCCCTCTATTGCTTTTTGGTACTTCTTCTTTTCTCACACCTTCTCTCGAGATGATGACCTTCAGTCCTCCGACCACACGCTCTAAAGGGAAGGCCAAGGTTGGAAAGGGTATTTAGGACGACCCTACTACTGCCCTTGGATGAGCTCATAATGTCATCAATGATGACGAGCTTAAGGATCTCTCATCCATCCCTTCTCATGAGCTAGTCAATCGTCATATTCACAAACTAGTGCAGGTATTTTACTCAACATTTCTTCATTACTCGTTAAGTAGTTACACTTGTTAAAAATTACTAACCCTTTCATTTTTTCCAGGTTCTTGGTGAGTCCCTTTGTTTAACTACAGACTACTTGAACAGCGAGGAGAAGGTAGTGGTGGCCAATTCCAAGGTTGATTTTGTTGAGGCCGAAAGCTCAAGGTTAAGGAAGGATCTAATTGAAGCTATGGACCAATCGACCAAGGCCAAGGAGAAGGTGAAAGAATTGAAGGAAGCATTGAAGGTTGAGAAAAAGCTCGTCATTCAAAAAGACGAGGAAGTTCAAGTTGCCTTCCTGAGAACAGATGAGGAACGTGAGAAGGTGATTACCAGGTTCTTGGAGTCTGATTGCTTCTCTGACATGCAGTTCGAGCATTACTTCAAGGGCTTTGAGCTTCTTCATCAGTGGATGATGAAGCACCATAGCCATGTAGTTGATTTTGCAATTCTGGACTTTGAAGTTATTGATATTGAGATCCTTGCAGGTGAGGCTAATGAGAAGGAAGGTGAGACCATTGTTGAAGCTATCAATGTTTGAAGGAGAAGGTGCTGCTATAGGAGGAGTTATTAACAAGGCTCAGACAGAGGCGGGCTGTGTTGAGGAGATCATCAGTGCTCTTTGAAGTAGAAATTTAAGTAACTTTTTTTTTTGTCACAGTTTACAGACAATGGATGCCTCCTGTTTTGAGGCTTTTAATTTTAGAAACAATGGGTGCCTCCTGTTTTGAGGCTTTTATTTTAGAAACAATGCATTTTTGTTGTTTGAACTTTGAAGTTCTTCTACTTATGATTTATGCTTGCTCTTTTATTAACCTACTCGTCATTTGAGTTTCCACCACGTTCTGTGATTTTAACTCATCACTAGAGTTATTACCACGCTTATGATTTTTACTATATTTTGTGATTTTAGCTTATCTTGTGAGTTTTTACCACGTTTATGATTTTTAACTCGTCATTTTTAGTTTTTACCATTCATATTCTTATCACGTTTGTGTTTTGAACTTGTTGCTATATTTCAGATACTTCCTTTTCGTCATTGAACTTAGCTTTGACACTTTGTCAAACTTTATTGAAAAAAGGAATGGCTGAAAAAGCCTTATTATTTCATGCATTCCTCATATACGGGGGAATTACAAGGAAACAGCAAACTGAAAATAGCTTTATCAAAATACTTGAAGGAAAAAAATACTTAGAAAAAACAATTAAATCTCGCTTATCTGATGTGTCATCAGGCGAGGTGCTCTTACAAATAGAGCTTATTAGACTAGGCAATTTCTTTTACTGATAGTACTTCTTGAAATGTTCCACGTTCCAAGGACGAGGAAGTGGATTACCTTCCAAATCCTTCAAATAATAGCTTCCTAGTCTGGACTAACGAACAACCGTGTATGGGCCTTCCCAAGTAGGCCCTAACTTCCCTTGCGCTGGATCCCTAGTAGCTTGTTAGACTTTCCACAGCATCGTGTTGTCGGGGTTGAACCTTCTGAGCTTTACCCTCTGATTATAGTACTTTTGCATCTTTTGCTGATACCGAGCTATTCTCCAGGCTGCCTCATCTCTGACTTCATCCAAACAATCCAAGATGGGCTTTAGTTCATCATTGTTTACACCTTTGTCATAATGAGCTTGCCTAAGACTGGAGACCCCTACCTCAGCTGGGATAACTACTTCAGTGCTGAAGGCCAACTTGAATGGAGTTTCTCATGTTGGTGTTCACATTGTTGTCTTGTAATCCCATAATACCCAAGGCAACTCTTCAGGCCATGCACCCTTTGCCCCCTCAAGTCATACTTTGATGAGATTGAGCAAAGTACGATTTGTAACTTCTGTTTTCCCATTAGCTTATGGGTGTCCAAGTGATGAATAGTGATTTTGTATCCCTAGTTCTGTGCAAAACTCCTTGAATTTTTGACTATCAAATTGTCGACCATTATCAGATATAATTGTCCAAGGGACCTCAAACCTATAGACAATGTTCTTCCAGACGAAGGTCTGTATCTTCTCTTTGATGATTATCGCTAGTGGTTTTGCTTCGACCCACTTGGTGAAATAATTAATGGCAACGAGCAGAAACTTCACTTGCCTCTTTCCCAAGAGGAGCAAACCGACGATATCTATACCCTACGTGGAGAATGGCCATGAGCTGTCCGATGTTACTACACTCATTCTTCCCACTGGTGGTATTTAGCAAGTGGAATTGCAGAAATTTGGCACTGGTGGACATAACAAGCTTAGGCGATAGGCATGACATAGATGCCACTGTTCATTGAACAATGATGTTTCGTGTGTATATACGGATTGTTCGGCAAACCATATGCACCAACAGACATCACTATCCAGCCAAGTCATGTTTGCAGTTTTGCATGTGCTGCTTAACAGCTCAGCACTATTTCACCCTATCCAGCCATATCATCAACACTCACATGAATACACAAATATGCAACTTTTTGAAATGCACTATTTTGAAGGATGTAGAGGATCCCTGAAAAGTTTATGAAAAACTTTGGGATGAGATGTCCACTATTGCTACACTAATGTTCGCAATTCTACATGTGCTACTCAACAGCTCGGTATTGTTTCACCATGTCGAGCTATATCATCTACACTCACGTGAATACACAAATATGCAACCTTTTATAATGCATTGTTTTGATGGATGCAGAGGATCCCTAAAAAGTTTATGAAAAATTTTGGGGATAAGCTGTCCACTGTTGTTACACTAATGTTCGTAGTTCTGTATGTGCTACTCAATAGCTCGGCACTGTTTCACCCTATCTAGTCATATCATCCACAGTCACATGAATACATAGATATGCAATCTTTTGCAATGCACTATTTTGAAGGATGCAGAGGATCCTTGAAAAGTTTATGAAAATTTTTGGGGATGAGCTGTTTGTGTTGCTACACTAATGTTCACAATTCTGCTTGTGTTGCTGAACAGCTCGGCATTATTTCACCCTGTCTAGTCATATCATCCATAGTCACATGAATACATAGATATGCAACCTTTTGCAATACACTTTTTTGAAGGATGCAGAGGATCCTTGAAAAGTTTATGAAAAATTTTGGGGATGAGCTGTCCACCGTTGCTACATTGATGTTCGCAGTTTTGCATGTGCTGCTTAATAGCTCGGCACTATTTCACCTTGTCAAGTCATATCATCCACACTTATATGAATACATAAATATGCAACCTTTTGCAATGCACTGTTTTAAAAAATGTAGAGGATCCTTGAAAAGTTTATGGAAAAATTTAACAGCTCAGCACTGTTTCGTCAAGTTAAGTCGGATGAAACACAGGAATGCTGAATAATCTTCACATGGATAAATACGCAACCTCTTTGCAGTACACATCACCAACCCGTTCCTGTAGCACCAATAATAGTCATATCAAACCCCTTTAACGAACCACATGCGCTAATAGACGTCACTGCTCAGCCAAGTCATGTTTGCAATTCCGCATGTGCTGCTCAACAGCTCGGCACCGTTTCACACACTATCTAGTCATATCATCCACATTCATGTGAATACTTACCCTTGCAAAACTCCTATATATAGTCACATTTACATATACTAGTCTAAACATCTATGTGAATACTTACCCTTACATATAGTCACATTCACGTGAATATTTGCCCACAAAACTCCTATATATAGTCACATTTACATATCCCTTTGAAAAACATCTACATATACTGATTTGAAGTCACATTTTGCAATGTCAATGCACAATTGGCTACTACCTAGTTTTCTAGATAACTATAAGAGGGAGAGAGATTTCGATGAGAGGGAATACTATGCCGAACTAAGGCAAGTGTGGGACTTTTGCATGAACGAGTCTAACACTCTACATGATGATCTCGTGCGACTCGGAGCGCTCTTGTCGGCTGTATCTCGCTCACACTGCCAGGGCAAAACATAGACCAATATAGGCATGCAGTGGCTAAAATTTGAAAGGAGAACAATCTTATGCTACTCCGTAGGTGCAGGTATCACATGCTACAACTTATGGAAGAGCTGGCCGCTGCAACCAATAGGCAACTCACTTCAACGGAACGTAATAATGTCCACAACTACGAGAACTACCTGTCAGAACGAATACCTATGTATGACATCGCCTACCTGGGTTCTATGTGGTGTGTGTATTTTTTATTTCTGATAACTCAAGTCTTTTTTCTATAGAGACAGACCAATTAGAGAGAAACATTCACAGCTAGGACCCTCTAAAATTATGAAGTTAGAATTATGGGTGCCATTTATGTGAATTGAAAAATTATTATGATTATTATTATGTTTTGAGATTATCTATTAGATGAAAACTTTTGAATCCAAATTGAGTTAGAATTTTTAATATATATATATATAGAGAGAGAGTTTTTTTTAGTGTAATTTCTACCACAGTTGCTTCTTTCTTTTTCTTTTTCTTTTATTTATTTATTTTTTATTTTTATGATAGAAAGTAGAAACACTACTTATTATTCTAATCAAATCTCTCCCCCATTATTAGTAATTCTCATTCTCTCATAATTTCTATGTAGGTTATAAATCTAACTCTCTTTTTGTTTTGTTTTGTTTTTTCATGTTACTTAGGCAATTTGATGTTTGTGAAATCCATAGTAGAATGCTTTATCAAGCCTACCATCCATACTATTGTGAGTATGTATTTCTCTTCTTCGTTTTTGTGTTTTGTTTTATTTTTTTATTTCAAGGTTCTGCTTTTGAGTCATAAATGCAATTTTAAATCCGTGAAATCCACTATATAAACCTCTATAAATATTTACACTCTATCTATTTATTATTTAAGAATTATCAAATTTTGTATTCTCTCCCAAAAGGGTTTCATCTTTTTATTTAAGCTGGTTTGTATTTGTGTTATGTTTATATGTGCCTTATTACATTTTTATTTTTGTTCAAAGAGTTAAAATCTCCTTTATAAGTTCAAAGTTTTTAATTTAATTTTTTTTAGATAAGTAATTTAATTATATTATTGTAACAAATTGTTTAATTTACATGTACTTTTTTATTAAGCCGTACATCGCATAGGCATAACATTAGTAGGTAAGTAAAATAAAACCAAAACATCAAAAGATATTATATTTTAATTTGAAATATATTATTTTATAAAGATATCCAACTATCTGATAACGCTTTAATATACTTGTTATATATTTATATGGGCATTGTCTCCTTATTATTATGCTTAATTTGTATAATTAAGCTATGATTTGCATTAGTCCTTATTATTTATCTTTACATAATTTCTTGAATAAGATGTCATTCATTGTGTGTAATTTTCTACTTTTAGGAAATTATGTGGAAAAAATGAGTTTATAAGAGTTTGTGAGGGAATTGAGGCCAAACTAGAATTAAAGAGGAGTTAGAGGACCATGCTTAAATGTCTACGGAGGTGCTACTGGAGTGCTTGGGTTGTTTACCATGTTCGGAAGCTTTAAATAAGGAAAGAAATCAAAGAGGCAGAATTTTAAAAGGAAAAATCATATTTGAGCACTAATCAATATTTTGGGCATATCTCTGTCTTCAAAAATCCAATTAATTCAAGGCCAGATGGGTTGGAACCGTGACTTAATTATCTACAACTTTTCAGGTTTGGGTTTTTCGACATAAGCTATTTCTATCGAGACTTATGAAATCAGAAATTCTAGATCTTATTTTTGGCTCATACTAAAATATTTGTATAGAGTTTCTTTTCTCACAACCTTGACATATATAAGGCTTATTTTCAAAGCCGTCGCGTATGCAGATAGTGACCTAGTTCATCATTCTCTCTGACGATGTTACTGCGTCTTTACACTAAGGGTTTTGTAACCAATGAGCTTCTTGATCTTCATTGTTGATGAAGTGAAGAACTTTGCAGCCAACATCTTCTTCAAATTGGTGGAGTTAGTCACGTATTGGGATCTGTGCATCATTGGTTAGTCATGTACTGGGATTCATGCATTAAACAGAAAGATTGTTGCTACAATACAAGTCTAATTAAGTATTAGGTTAAAGGTTCAATTGTAGGTTGGTATTTTGGGATAGGCCAAAGGGTTTGGTAAGATTCCTTATTCTTGTAACCACTTGTGATCGATAATAGTGGATTCTTGGGAGTTGTGACCTTAAACTCACCCAGTGGGTTTTTGCCTCGATGGTTTTTCCTATTCGTAAACTAATCACCTGTGTCAAATTTATTTTTCGTTGCATTTAGTTATTTGGTGATTTGTTTGTGCTACCACGCTATTGCATGTAATTTGACTAATTAATTGACTTAGGTAATTAATTAATTTGCAAGGGTTCAATTCATTTTAACCCAACAAATGGTATCAGAGCGGGCGTACTTTGATTAGGTTTAATCATTGTTGTGTGATCCATTGAACCCTATTTGTCATGGATAGAGAACAGTCTCTTATTATACCTCCTTTATTTGATGGCACTAAATGTGCATTCTGGAAAGTACGCATGAGAGCTTTCTTGTAGTCTTTAGTTGAGAAAATGTGGCAAGCTGTGGAGATTTGCTGGATTACGCCAAAGGAAGCGCTGGTTGATTGGGATGATGCAAAGATCAAAGCGACAAATTTTAACAGTAGAGCATTGAATGCCATTTTTTAGTGCGGTCACGAATGAGGAGTTTAAGAAAATATTCTTGATTGAAACTACAAAGGAAGCATGGACCATTCTTCAGACGAGAGTAATTGAGTTCACTCAGTGCGGCGCAAAAGTAATCAAAAGGCTTTAAATGACCAAAACAGTAGTGAGGAGACTGACAGCCAGGGACCCAAAGACGGCAAATTTGTTCGAAATAGCAACGTTAGGTGAAGGTGGAGCAAAGGCATCTGCCGATGCAGTTGCGATCGATGGGGGAGGAGTGGCTGGTGATGGAGCAGAAGGTTTTAAAGGAGAAGGAGAATGAGAGGGTGGAGGTGGCAGAGGAGTGGCCTTTAGAGACGGCGATTGGGCCGATGGCAATGCTTTTGGAGATGGAGTTGGAGAAGTATGAGGCGCAGTTGGTGTCGGAGTTGGAGATGAATGAGGCATAGTTGGTGGTAGAGTTGGTGTAGAATGAGGCATAGTTGATGGCTTAGCAAGAGAAAATGATGGAGAGGGAGCTGGAGAGTTTGCGAATGTGGAGCCAAGAGACAATGTCAAAACCAAAACCATAAAGCTTAGGTGCGCCATTGCTCATAGCCTCATACATATAGGGAAAGAGAGAGAAAAGTTCAAGGCTTTTGTGAGTCTGAGAAAGAGAAGAGAATGGAGGGTTAGTATGAATAGAAGGGGAAGAGTTTAACGTGGGGAAGAGTTTAACGAAGGGAATTGTCAACCATAGACGTGGGTTCTCCTTTGTGAATTGACGTGGGTCTTCTGTTACTCATACTCTTCTTTTTCTGATTCATTGTGTTTGTTGAAATGAAGGAAGAAGAATGCATTGGCATTGAGTGTTGTTATAGTTGTAGGTGTAGTAGTAGAAGAGGTTGCTGCACCGTCGTACTTCCATAATGACACCGTTTTGGAACTCCAACAAGGGAGAGAGAGAGAGAGAGAGAGAGAGAGAGAGAGAGAGAGAGAGAGAGAGAGAGAGAGAGAGAGAGAGAGAGAGAGACTGGTGGTTCTGAACTTCTGATTGTTGATACTTTCTTATATTACAGCAAGAAAATTTGGGCTTCAAGTTAATGGGCTTTGTAGCTGTTGTTGGGCTTTTTGGCCTCACGGGCTGTGATTACAGTGGAATCATTGGGTACCAATTACAAGTTTATATTTGAACATATTGTAAAATTTAGCAAAAGCATGAATTTGGGTGTATCCCTGGAGTTTTCTATAACTTATTATTCCTTACTCATACAATACATAAAAACTTACAAAATATGTTTAGCGAATGGTAATGGTAATGTAGATTTGTATTGATTTTTCTTTTTCTTTCTTTGAAGTACATGTACATACAACACCTTTGTAAACCTAACCTAAATGGAGGCTTATCCATAATGTACAAAGAATAAAAAATGGTTACAATGAATGATGTATAGTTTGGAGAAGACGAAAATTGATATCGAGGATTAAAAGACAAAAGAATGTGAGAAAAAATCTTTGTGCAGTTTAGGCCTAATTATTAGGTCCAGGGTCCTCCGATGTCATCTCAACATATTAGCAAGCATTCTTATATACAGGCTACCAGACTTGCAGATGAATTGTGCTCACCACCATCTGCAATATTTCTTCCACAGCACCTATAGTCGTCTTGGTAACCAGTGGAGCCCAGCTCCAGACTTTCTAATGATTAATAGCACAAATTCAGCGGGCAAAACTAAGTAATGTCGTCACCTATAACACTCTATCAGCTTCTACAAAAATTCTAATGTTCGAGTATACAAAGGATCTGAACGGTTAATTGGTTTACATGAATTAAGATGATCTGTTGACTCTAGTACCAATTAAGAAATGTAAAATATATAAGTGAAGGGATAAAGAATTGGAAGAATGATAAGCAATAAGCATGAGCTAGAAGATCATGCATTCATTTGATGTTGTCAACGTTTAAAACGGCAAGGCTATAATAAAAGGCCTGACATCTGTCCAAATTGATCCTTTAATTGATCACCTCACAATATATTTGGTTGATCGCTCACCATGTGCATCCTATCAATCTTTTCAGCCTACAACTGTGAGATCAATATCATTTCCTAACTGCTCAAAACTAAGAATTAACATCTTAAAGGTCTCCTATCTGCTGCTGAAAATAACACAGGTTCTTAAACAATCGACCAATACTTTAATAAAACAACAGGCCCAAGATATACTCATGTTTGACAAAAACATATGTAAAAAGGTTGGATGCCACAGTTTCTAGGAACCAATCTATGAAATCATTGAAATGTATACCCAATCAAAAGATTTTGCATTTTTCTAATGCTTACCTGTTAACTAATTATAAATAACATATATAGCACGTCACTACTTTAATCTGAAAAGATTATCTGCTCTACAAGATGCAAACTAGACTCAAACCAATGTGCAGTAATGTATTAACATGTCATGAAGACAAATGGAGGACTAGTAACTAACAAACGCTTCCAAGATAATTGATGGCTCATGGCAAAGTCTAAACAAGTTTTTAAAGCTTTTCCTGCTAATAAAGAAAAAAGTTAAAAACTAATTTGCAGGGCATGAAGGGTATGTTCATGTTCAGTAGCCAACACTACATATACAAAGATACTCTAGTCATTTCAACTGATTTTTTAAAACCTAACTGCTTAGGCAAAAGACCTCTTTGTCTTCTTCAACCTAAGTGCCATATGTTTATCAAAGTCATACTTACAACAAGTTCACCAAATCCAGGATATGTTGATTTGCGAGCCTTCTAACAAGTCTTGGGGGCATATAGCTCTATCTTGACGTAGTCTTGGGGGCATACATCCCCATGACATTGACAATCTTGTCTTGGGGGCATATAGCTCTTGGGGGCAAGTTGTAATCATATATGTGTAACAACTTGCCTAGCTCCTCCCTCTCCCTCTCTCTCTCTCTCTCTCTCTCTCTCTCTCTCTCTCTCTCTGAGACTCTTGTTTGAATTTGATGTGATTTTAATTTTCGTGGAGATTTATTGTTTGAGTTTAGTGTCAGATATTGGTGGCTTTTTGTGATGGAAATTGATTATTGGCATGCTTTCTAATATTTTTATCTGAATGTTTATATATATAGTTTAAAATTTACTTAGTATTTGTTCTCTAGGTGATAAGCATCGCAAATAATCTGCATTCTCTCAATTGAGAGAGAATTCAAGGATGTTGGTCAAGGCAATAGTGTTCCTGCTAGACCAAAGTGCTATGAGTGTCAAAGATTTGGATACATGAAGTAAGAATGTCCCACATATCTCCATTGGCAAAAGCAAAGCCCTAGTTGCCATCTTGAATGATACGGAACCAGAAGCAGATTCTGATGAAAGTGACCAAGATAAGATAATGAGTGCTTTCACAGCCACTATTGAGTCTACTGAGGAAGTAGCAGACGTAATTGATGAAGGAGAAGAGCTAATGGAATTAAAGTTTGAGAAGATAGATGATCAGGATGACATCCACATTGCCTACACCAAGTTGTACAAGGTTTTTGAAAAGCACGAGAAGCTATATAGGTTGGCTATGAGAAAGCTCAATGAAGTGGAGTTGGAACGTGTGGAATTCTCCACCAAGGTTGATGAAGCTAATAAAACCATTGGAGCACTGAGATTTGAGAATAATCTTCTTGTTGAGAAGACCAAGAAACTAGATGCTGAACTGTTTCAGGTTAGAGCACAACTGGAAAGGACTTCAAGTTCTAAGGTGGATGAAATGCTGAACTTCCAGAAGTATGCATCTAACAAAACAGGTCTCGGGTATGATGACTCTCTCTCCTCTTGTAGTACCTCTTCTAATGTTTAAAATAGAGTCATTTTTGTTCTACCCACTAATAATGATAACTTTGAGGTAACTAAGCCTAAAACTGAAAATGTGAGTGAGGATAGGAGTGATAAAGGAAAATTCATTCTAGGAGTACCCCCTAAGGTTAGCAAGAAAGAAATGAAGCAAAATAATTGTAAGGTTGAATTTATTCAATCACGTGTTGGCTTTATTTTGTGCCAAATTTGCTTGTAATTTAGCAATTAGATACCCTGTATTTAGGTGGGATTTATGTAAGGGTAGTGTGTGAGAGAGAATGAAGAAAACTCAAGATGTGTGCAATTCAAAGGAATCTTGTGACTGGATCTCGCAACTAGCTCGCGACTAGCAATTCGCCAGAATGGCACACATGTGAATTATGTAGGGGAGCTGAATGGTCACGACAACTGGAGCACTACAAGACAATGTTAGGAAATCATCATGTTTGTATCGCATACAAAACATACGCAACGAAAAATAAACGGATCTACTTCATTCGCAATTGATAACATGCACTATGTAGGTTTCAGAATATAAGAACAAGAGAGTGTACCTTGATGCGGTGAAATTCAAAACCGAATGAAGAAGTACTCAGGAAGACTTTCAATCTTCACTCCAATTCCACTTGATGCCCAAGATGTGTGGTCTCTCAATCAGTTCTATGTTTTCTAGAGAGAATATGAAAGAGTGTCTCTCTTCCTTATTTTCATCACCTTCCACATACAAACCATTTCATTCTGTATATAAAATTCTGTATGTTTCTCTCCACATAACTGATTATCTAATTGGGCTAGCCTTTTGGGCCTTCCCAATTGGGCTTTAGTGTGTGGCTTGGAGTGGGACCAAAAGGGAACAAATAAGACACTAGCTCCAATAGGCCTTGGGCTTTTCAGTCAACTCTTGACAAGTCCAAAGTTACCATTAATTATATTTAATACCACTATATAAATATAATTGCACTCTAGGCCTCATTAATAAATTATATCCCAAGACTTTATTATACATGCAACCCCTTCATAAAATATTCGTAGTAATACAAAGTCATGAATATAGACTGCCACTTTGTAAATTACTACATCTTAATCCTTGAGTACCTGGTTTAATCCTTTTGTGTTATTCACCATATATTTATGAAATCCAATTTCATAAATATATACTTTAGTCTTACTAAAGTGGTTAGGCCTAACTCTCTGAATAACTGTACCCATTAAATTTATCTCAAGGGAATATTTTATATCTCCGTTAAGAGACTATGAATTCCATCTTGAGAATATATGTTTCATCAACACTAAATGTGGCTGCCCAACATACCGAGGTTTTGACCGTTACTTTAGATCTCACTCCTGATATATCAAAGCAACCTACATTTCATGATCAGGTCCATTATTCTCTCAGGATTAAAGTTCATGTGAATACAAGTCGTGAGATTTATTATTCAATTGACAGTCGTTAGGAGAATAACAAATCTCACAGCGGTCCAGTTCAATATGTCTTAACTCGTAAAACATACCAACATATTAACTAGAAGTCACCACTTCCATGATCAAGACAAATCATCGTAGTTAATATGTTATAGTCTTCGCAGATGAAATGCCCAATTTCATCACCGACTACGAACCAAAATTCTGAGTTTACAAAGAACTTGTGATCTATATCTTCTGTGACTAAATCACATAAATCACATACTATGCATCTCATGGACTATTTGATAATGTCCGAATATTCATGTTACCATTATTTTAGATAAGAATAGAACAACTTTATTAAACACAATATTAAGTCATACATCATTTCTCACATAATGTCATACATAATATCATACATAGCATCATACAATAGGATTTAAGGGCACATATCCTAACAATCTCCCACTTGCCCTAAAGATTATTGTGCACTAATCTAACTCCCATTCCCTCCAAATGTGACTCGAAGGTCCTTTGAGGCAAGACTTTGGTAAAGGGATCTGCTAGATTATTTGCACTCTCAATCTTTGCGACCACCACATCTCCACGAGCAACTATGTCTCGAATGATGTGGTACTTTCTCTCAATGTGCTTTCCTTTCTTGTGATTCTTTGGATCTTTGGATTGTGCAACCGCTCCACTATTGTCACAAAACAATGTGATAGGAACTTGCTCCATTCTCACTACACCAAGATCAGAAAGGAATTTCTTGAGCCAAACAGCTTCCTTTGTCGCCTCACAAGCAGCAACATATTCAGCTTCCATGGTGGAGTCCGCAATACAAGATTGCTTAACACTCCTCCAACTTATGGCTCCACCTCCCAAGGTGAATACACATCCTGACGTGGACTTTCTGAAATCTAGATCCGATTGAAAGTCTGAATCTGTATAGCCAATGGGAATCAAATCCTCACAATGGTAAACAAGCATATAATCTCTCGTTCTCCGTAGATACTTGAGAATATGCTTTACAGCTTGCCAATGTTGTGGTCCTGGATTTGATTGATATCGGCTGACCATGCCAACTGAAAAACAGATATCCGGTCTAGTACAAAGCATGGAATACATGAGACTTCCTACTGCAGAAGCATAAGGAACTTGTCTCATCATATCTTTTTCCTCTTGAGTCTTAGGCCTTTGGTCATCAGACAGAGGAACTCCATGTCTGAAAGGAAGTAATCCTTTCTTGGAGTTTTACATGCTAAACCGTTCTAGAACCTTATCTATATATCCAGCTTGTGATAAGCCTAACATCTTATTCTTACGATCTTGCCAAAGCTTGATCCCTAGAATAAAGTTAGCCTCGCCCAAGTCCTTCATATCAAATTGGCTTGACAACCAAACCTTTACTGATGACATTACACCTACATCATTTCCAATGAGTAGAATATCATCAACATAAAGCACTAGGAACATTACTATTTTGTCTTGATGTCTTTTGTACACGCATGGTTCATCAAGATTTTGTTCAAAACCAAATGATTTGATTGCTTGATCAAATCTGATGTTCCATGACCTAGATGCTTGCTTAAGTCCATAAATGGACCTATTCAACTTGCATACCATATGCTCTTGGTTCTTTGCTATGAAACCTTCTGGTTGCTTCATATAGATTTCCTTTTCAAGATTGCCATTAAGAAATGCAGTCTTGACATCCATTTGCCAAATCTCATAATCATAATGAGTAGCAATGGATAAGAGAATTCTGATAGATTTAAGCATTGCTACTGGTGAAAAGGTTTCCTCATAATCAATACCTTCTTTTTGAGTATACCCTTTTGCCACTAGCTTTGCTTTAAAGGTTTCAACCTTTCCATCTATCCCTCTCTTCCTCTTGTAAACCCATTTGCAGCCAACAGGTTTAATGCCGTTAGGCGCCTTTACAAGATCCCAAACTTGATTGGAATACATGGAATCTAATTCTGATTTCATAGCTTGGACCCAATGATTTGCATCTATATCATTCATTGCTTCTTCATAAGTGTAAGGATCAGTTTCAACCTCCTCTGAGATAGCCTCATAAGTCTCTCCAAGACCTATGAATCTTATAGGTGGCCTAACATTCCTCCCACTATGACGAGGCAACTGTGTACTAGACATCTCATGAGTAGTATCTTGTGGTGTATCCAATACAGCCACATCATCCCTAGTTTCAACCATTGGTTGTTCAATTACAGGTTCATTCATTTCAGCCAAGACAACTCTACTTCTAGGGTTAAAATTATTCACATAATCATCTTCCAAAAATTTGGCATGAGTGCTAACAAACACTTTGTTATCCTTATGATTATAGAATAAATAACCCTTGGTTTCCTTTGAATACCCTAAAAACAAGCATACTTCCATTTTAGTTTCCAACTTATCAGACTTCCCTTTCAACTCATGTGCTGGACATCCCCAAATGTGGAGATATTTCATACTAGGCTTGCGCCCACTCCACAATTCTATAGGTGTGTTGGGAACAGATTTTGATTGAACTAAATTCAAAATATGCATTGCAGTTTTTAGTGCATATCCCCAAAAAGAAACTGGTAGAGTTGAGTAACTCATCATGGACCTAACCATTTCTAAAAGAGTCCTATTCCTTCTTTCTGCTACACCATTTTGTTGGGGAGTTCCAGGTGCAGTCAATTGGGATACGATCCCATTTTGAGTTAAGTAATCCTTGAAATCCCCAAGAAGGTATTCGCCACCACGATTAGATCGAATGGCCTTTATGTGTTTACCTAATTGATTCTCAACTTCAGCCCTAAACTCTTTGAATTTTTCAAAAGCTTCGGACTTCCGTCTCATTATGTACACATAACCAAATCTAGAGTAGTCATCGGTGAAAGTGATGAAATACTCATAACCTCCTTTTGCTTGGGTTGACATAGGACCACAAACATCCGTATGAACTAATTCCAACAACTCTTGGGCTCTTCTACCTTTTGCATTAAAAGGTCGTTTGGTCATTTTGCCTTCCAAACAAGATTCACAAACTGGAAATTCATCAAAGTCCAATGGCTCTAAGAGACCATCTTTGATCAGCCTTTGAATTCTTTTTGGATTAATATGACCCAAACGCAAGTGCCAAAGATATGCATCATTAGTAGAAGGAAACTTTCTCTTTAATGATTTTACATGAGAGTTATTATCTAATTCAGAATTATATAATTTATGCTTATCAGGAGTTAAAATATAAAGACCATCCACAATATTACCAGAACAGATAAATGTTTTACCCTTCTTTATTGCAACATTGTCTTTAAGGATAACACAATATCCACTTTTACCTAAATAAGTTGCAGAAATTAAATTCCTACGAACATTAGGTACATACAGACAGTCTTGCAATATTAAAACTCTAGTTTCAAAGCATAAATTAAACACTCCAATAGCTACAACTGGAATCCTACTCCCATCAGCCAAGGTCAGAAACAACTCTCCTTCTTTAAGTCTTTTGGTCTCCTGGAACCCCTGCAAAGAATTGCAGATATGATTAGTACAACCTGAATTCACACACCAGGAATCCGTGGGATTTTGTACCAAACATATTTCAAGAAGGAATGAAATTTTCATACCCTTATTGGCAGCCTTAAACTTTGGACAATTCCTCTTCCAATGTCCTTTCTCACCATAATGGAAACATTTTCCTTTCAGCTTCTTTCCTTTATCGGCAACCCCTAAGACAATTTGTTTACCCTCCTGCTTAGTGAAGTCCTTCTTCTTCTTCTTCTTACCCTTGCCTTTCGACTTAGGTTGAGAAGTAGAAGCTTCACCCACATTGGCTTCAATATTAGAAGTACCAAGGATGCCTTCCGCCGCTACCAACTCATTCATTAATTCAGACAAGGAATAAATCTTTTTGTTCATGTTATAATTAAGTCTGAATTCCTTGAATGATTCCGGTAGTGACTGGAGTATCATATCCACTTGTGATTCTCCATCAATGTCGGCACCCAAAACTTCCAATGTATTCAGATTAGAGATCATTGTAAGACAATGCTCTCTCACTGAACTACCTTCAGCCATTTTGGTATTATAAATTTTCCTCATGGTTTCTTGCCTTGCAGAACGGCCTTGCTAACCAAACATCTCCTTCAGACTTAGCATAATGTCCGAAGCTAGTTCTACATCCTGCATTTGATGCTGTAGAACATTTGAGATGGACGCTAGGATGTAGCACTTGGCCATTTCATTAGATTTCTGCCAACGATCATATCGTTGTTTTTCCTCAGGAGGAGCATCTAACGAAGGAAAGCTAGGACATGGTTAAGTAAGCACATATTTATGCTCTTCAGCTGTGAGAACTATGTCCAAGTTTCTTTTCCAGTCAACATAATTGGTTCCAGTCAGTTTGTTTTGATTAAGAATGCTAACAAGTGGGCTAAATGATGCCATGTTCAAATCTGAAATAATAAACATGAATATAATAAGTAAACTGGATATTATCAATTTAGCATATAAGCATATAATATGGAATCTTAATAAAACCATAAAATAATATATGCAACGACAACCCAATCCATGTCTATAATTCCTTGGTAGCAAGTTTATTATAAACACATCAATCAGTTGAGAACTATTCTCATTATTAGTGCCATCATGATAACTCTTATCAAACACTAATAATATGCCGTATTATGTTTAGCCTCTAAGTAATAATGACATAGCTCTTTTGGGAGATTAACATTAAACTTAGTCTAGTGTACACCATTATCTAGAATCATGTGTAGCCACATTTCATCTTCCTTTATGGTGTTTAAACTTGTAGTACCATAGAACAAAACACCCTCCTTTGGGATCGCGAGGCATATACGCCAAGACGAGGTGCTTGTCTACACTACTTTAAACGGGTAAGTTCAATCTTGTAGTACTATGAAGTAAACACCCTCCTTTGGGATCACGAGGCATATACGCCAAGACGAGGTGCTTAGCCCACACTACTATGAGCCGATAATGGAGGCCGTGAGATCCAACCCTTGTATCTCTCTCCCACTAGATGTTTTAAATTAAAGGTTTTTATCTTTAAACATGCATAAACTAATTATACACTACCTTGCACTTTTTCTTACGAAAAAGGCGTAAGAAAAAATAGCGAAAACACAAAATTTAAGTTTGAAAACACTTAAAAAAATTTTAGATTTTCTTTCTTTTGATCGATCGAATGTGCCCCTCGATCGGTCGAAAAAATTAAACAATTCGAACTTGACCTTCTGTCTGATTCGATTGATACTCGATCGCCTCTCGATCGATCGAAAAGAAAATTCGATCGATCGACTAGCAATCGAATATTAATCGATTCAAAAGATTGGTCTCTGTTTTACTCGATCGATCGAAAGTAAATTTCGATCGATCAAAACTCGTAAAACTCGAATTTCCAGAAATTCTTCTAAGGCAGTTTCAACGGTTTTGTGTGAACAAACAACCATCATACGAAAATGATATACAGAAATTGATATCAAAACTGAAATCTATTGATGCTATAGCCTTAAAGATCAATTTAACATTCTTAAATTCATATTTAAACAACATCATAACATCAATATCAGTTTTTATCAAATCATAGTTTCAACAACCATGCAGAAAATTAAATGTATAATCCTCTATCAACTTGAAACTATTACCTCTAATTCCAAAACGAACAAAACATGTTATACAGATTCAAAATGAAGACCGCTCTGATACCAATGTTAGGAAATCATCATGTTTGTATCGCATACAAAACATACGCAGCGGAAAATAAACGGATCTACTTCATTCGCAATTGATAACATGCACTATGTAGGTTTCAGAATATAAGAACAAGAGAGTGTACCTTGATGCGGTGAAATTCAAAACCGAATGAAGAAGTACTCGGGAAGACTTTCAATCTTCACTCCAATTCCACTTGATGCCCAAGATGTGTGGTCTCTCAATCAGTTCTATGTTTTCTAGAGAGAATATGAAAGAGTGTCTCTCTTCCTTATTTTCATCACCTTCCACATACAAACCATTTCATTCTATATATAAAATTCTATATGTTTCTCTCCACATAACTGATTATCTAATTGGGCTAGCCTTTTGGGCCTTCCCAATTGGGCTTTAGTGTGTGGCTTGGAGTGGGACCAAAAAGGAACAAATAAGACACTAGCTCCAATGGGCCTTGGGCTTTTCTGTCAACTTTTGACAAGTCCAAAGTTACCATTAATTATATTTAATACCACTATATAAATATAATTGCACTCTAGGCCTCATTAATAAATTATATCCCAAGACTTTATTATACATGCAACCCCTTCATAAAATAGTCGTTGTATACAAAGTCATGAATATAGACTGCCACTTTGTAAATTACTACATCTTAATCCTTGAGTACCCGGTTTAATCCTTTTGTGTTATTCACCATATATTTATGAAATCCAATTTCATAAATATATACTTTAGTCTTACTAAAGTGATTAGGCCTAACTCTCTGAATAACTGTACCCATTAAACTTATCTCAAGGGAATATTTTATATCTCTGTTAAGAGACTATGAATTCCATCTTGTTCCATCAACACTAAATGTGGCTGCCCAACATACTGAGGTTTTGACCGTTACTTTAGATCTCACTCCTGATATATCAAAGCAACCTACATTTCATGATCAGGTCCATTATTCTCTCAGGATTAAGAGTTCATGTGAATACAAGTCGTGAGATTTATTATTCAATTGACAGTCGTTAGGAGAATAACAAATCTCACAGCGGTCCAGTTCAATATGTCTTAACTCTTAAAACATACCAACATATTAACTAGAAGTCACCACTTCCATGATCAAGACAAATCATCGTAGTTAATATGTTATAGTCTTTGCAGATGAAATGCCCAATTTCGTCACCGACTACGAACCAAAATTCTAAGTTTACAAAGAACTTGTGATCTATATTTTATGTGACTAAATCACATAAATCACATACTATGCATCTTATGGACTATTTGATAATGTCCGAATATTCATGTTACCATTATTTTAGATAAGAATAGAACAACTTTATTAAACACAATATTAAGTCATACATCATTTCTCACATAATGTCATACATAATATCATACATAGCATCATACAATAGGATTTAAGGGCACATATCCTAATAGACAAAACTTCCAGTCTAGCCAGGTAGTTAGCTCGTGACTCAGACTCCTAACTCATTCTAGTTGCGAGGTTGAGTTGCCAAAATGCCCTGTTTGATGAAAACTAACTTTTCGCATTCTTCATACACACTACTATATATACCCTTATACCCATGAAATGTAAAGAGCTTCCAGAGCGAATTTTGAGAGAGAAACCCTAGAGAAAAACAAGATTGACTCATCCACAATCTTTACCATTTGATTCTCCAAATTCCTCTTCTCTCTCCCTCTCCATTGACATATCCTTGAGAGGTACATTTGCCAAATTCTTATCTCACCATACCCATATCAGTGAGGAGGTGTTTTAGTGCTTGGGAAGCAGTTCATAGAGGATCAATTCATTTGGTTCATGCAATGGGCTTATTGCGAGATCAGGTAAGCTAGAGAGGACAAGGTTCGGCGTAAACCTGTCGGAGCAAGAAGCTTGGAGGGCTTAGGTACACTGGGTAGATTAGGCTTGGAGGTTCTTCTGCTATTTTTGTATCCCAACTTCATTCTCTGGTGGATTATTGACCGCTTGGAGGGTGGCGGAGAGGTTTTTCGCCGAGTACTTCGGTTTCCTCTTCGATAACACATCGCCGTGTTATCTTTGTGTTTGCATCTTTCTTTCCTTTTTCTTTACCTTTTAATTGCCGCTGTGCTTGTAATTAATTATGGTTTAGAGTGTGTTACCAATTTGGATATAGCTTATATTTCATATTCCGCACATATTGTTTGATTATAAGCTTATGTTGGTAATTTTGTATTTGGGGGTCTAAACGTTCATTGGGTGTTTTATACGCTATTTGAACTTTCAATTTGTATCAGTGCAAGTGCACTTGTTGTGGTTTCATTACCTAAGTGCGATCCTAGACCCCTTTTAAGATGGATCGATCTCAATCTCTTAATGCTCCTCCATACTTTGATGGGAGCAACTATGCATTTTGGAAAGTCCGTATGAGGGCATTTCTATGTTTCATTGATGAGAGTGTTTGGGATGTTGTAGAGATAGGATGGACTAGGCCGGAGGCCGCCAAATCCGAATAGGATAAGGCAGCCCTTGCGGCAGCTAATGCTAATAGCAAGGCTTTAAATGCTATTTTCTGTGGTGTTTCTCCTGATGAGTTTCACAGGATTTCTCATGTTACAATTGCCAAGGAGGTGTGGCAAATCTTGGAGACGACCTATGAAGGCACTAAAAAGGTGAAGGACACCAAGTTACAAATGCCAACCACACGCTTCGAGGAACTGAAGATTAGTGAAGACAAGTCATCCGACTCATTTTATGGGAAGCTAAATGAAGTGGTGATTGAAAAATTCAACTTAGGAGAAAAGACAGAGGACTCCAAGATTGTGAGGAAGATCCTACGATCATTGCCAGAGAGCTTCCATGTAAAGGTCACTGCCATTGAAGAGAGCAAAGACCTCGATGAGATTAAAATTGAAGAACTCATCGGTTCTCTTCAAACCTATGAGCTATCTCTACCATTACAAAGAAAGAGCAAATCTCTTGCAATAAAGACAATCAATGACAGAGTGGAAGCTCAAGACTCCTTAGATGAGGATGAGGTCGAAAAGGATGTGGAATATATTGTTAAGAACTTTTGAAAGTTCTTAAAGTTCAAAAAGAATGGAAAGTTTGCTGAGAAAGGAAAATTCCCAAATTCTGGGAAGGGGAGAAAGGATTTTAGGAAGAAAGATGGGAAGGATTCTTAATCCTCTCAACGAATCATGTGCTATGAATACAACGGTCATGGACATCCCAAGAAGGAGTGTCCCAACTATTTGAGAAGGAAGGGCAAAGTGCATGTCACTACCCTTAGTGACACAGACTCCTCTAATTCAAACTCGGAAGATAGATGTGGTGGAGAGGGAAACTACTCTGCATTTATGACCATTGCTTGCAATCTTTGGATGATTTGAGTGTGTTAGTGGAAGAGTTGGGTGAGCACACTGAAGTGGAGTCAATAGGGATAGTAGAGGAATCTAATGATAATGAAGATGAAAAAACAATGGGGTTACAAGAATCCTATGATTCCCTTCTTGAGAAGACTGGTGAATATGCAAGAGTGGCTAGAGCAGCCATTAAGAAAATGAAGAGAGCAGAGCAAGATTACAAAAGTCTTTTGGTGCGATACAAGGAGACTAAATGTAAAGTCAAGATGCAGAACGGAGAACTAACTAAAGCCTATTCAAAGATCAAGTTTCTTGAGCTTGAGGTGATTCAAGCTAATGCTAAAGTTGAGCGAGTTTCCTCCAAAAAGCTTGATGAAGTGCTTACACATCAGAAGCCCTTTTCTGACAAGAACGGCTTAGGATACACCAGAGAGGTTAGTTCAAGCACCAATAAGTCTAAGGAGATGAAGTTTGTTAACACAAAGGAACTAGTGGTAGCAACTCTAGTTGTTTAGAAAGTGAAGTATAAGAAGAAGCCAAAAGCGATTGCTCAACGGGTTTTAACAAAGCCTCCAAACCCAACAGTGGCTAAATTCAAGGTGAAAGGAAAATCTCTTTCGAAGTCACAAAAAGGACTGCAAACTCAACACTTTTGTCACCATTGTGGAATCCGAGGACATACTAGGCCTAATTGCCATAAGCTTTGAGCATTAAAGAATGGTAGCCCTCAAAGGCCAAGTGGACAAAAAATTGGAAAAGGGAACCTCCAGCAATCAAAAGGGGGAGAAGTTGAGTCTAATATTGAGGATATAATGAAGATGATAGACACCATCACTTCTTGCTTGGCAAACTTCACCCTAAGGTTTGAGAATCGTAACTCAAGTACTGAATCCTCTAAGGATATCACCCCATTCGCACGTGTCGTGTGGGTGAAGAAGGGTACACATGCATAAGTATTAAAACATGTCCATGCATCAATTCTTCCTATATGTTGTGACTTTGCTTAGCTGTTTTCTTTGTAATCATTCTAGCATGTTTTGACCAATTTTTGATTGTTATCTTTTCTTGCTTTGAATGTTTATAGTTTTGATCAATATTTACTTGTTTTTGAGTAAAAAATCCAAAAACACATAAAAAGTAGAAAATCCAAAAACACTATTTGAACTTTCAATAATCATCGCTCCACCAACAAGAAGTCTCAACTAAAGAAGCCTCACTTCTGTCACAACTGTGGAGCATCTGGGCATACTCGTCTAAATTGCTATAAGTGTTTCGCCACTCAACAAAGCCATAGTGTGTCATCTCTAGGAAACCAAAATCAATGCCAACTTTCTTTAGCCCCTCTTGGAGAACTTCTTAAGGTGGTCATGCTTCTCTCGAACCTAAATGGTTTCAACTCTCCTTCTTATCCTTCTGAATAAAGGTTCAAGCAAAAGAAAGGATCCCCATCCAAGTCTCTCATCTGGAAGGAGAAAGACTCTAATTGATTTCTTCTCTTTTCTGACCTGTTGCATGGTTCATGTTGTGGTTTGAGTCCATCTAATTTTGATGCTTTGTTTGTTTATTTGTTAGCTTTTATTTTGTTTTAAATTTTGTTTTAAATAAAAAAATCATGAAAATACAAAAATAGTGTGTGTTTTTGATATTGGTACTTGTGTATCTTGGATGGCCTTTGAAATAAAGTTCTCAACTTTATATCTCTTGTAGCTTAGATGAGCATCTTCATGCACAACTAAGCAATGTGAGATTTGTGGCTCTTTTATGTCATTTGTATGATTTGGTTGATCTCTTATCTTTCATATCTTAAATCACTCTTTTTGACTGGAAGGACTAGAAAATCCTAAGAGAAAAGCATAAATAACCATCTCACCACTAAGACTCGTCAATCATAAAACATCTGTGTGCAATTCATAAAAGTCATGCTCGGTAAGGTGTAGCACTTGCATAGCTAAATAAGGATGTTCATGCCTATGCATGATATGCTTAGAAAAAATATGCAAAGAACATGAAAAGCGAAAAGAATCAAAATGCTTTTAATATGGCTGCAAGCATGTTTTTAGAAGATGTGGAAGTTATATGATGTACCTTGAAGGTGATGGTCCCCATCAAAAAATTATGATTGTGTGTGAACGTATTTGATCCTCCTATATCATTACTTTTCACATAATGATTTACTTATGCTCTCTTGCAAAAGGTTCACACACAGCATGTATATTCTTTGCTAATTTTGATACTATTGTACAAATACAATGTGATTTGGCCATCACAAGGGATACATGTGGTAGTATACGCTTTCTAAACTGTCTAAACATGTTTTGAAATAAAATTTGGTTAGACTTGTTTAGTGTGTTTTCGATTTAGGAATGCTTTGCATCTAGAGTTGAGGTTATGTTTTTATGTTTAACATGCTCTTTGATTGCTTATTTTAGTGTGTATCTTGTTTTCTTTCATCTTATGTTGCTTTTCCTCCTTGAAAACCGCTTTTCAGGCATCTCGATAATAGCTCGAAACCTCCTCAATAGCTACTCGATACCTCCCGATACATGCTTTTTCTTTCGAGTTTTTTAGGCTTGTTCTCGATACATATCGACAGATATCCTGATCCATCAAGCCAAATTCTTTGGAGTCTCTGTCTGCTTGGTAGATGCTTGATACCTTCTTCGATCTGTCAAGACTTTTAGCTGTCGAAACCTCCTCGATACCTCTCGATCTATCGAGCTTTTGTTCTCGATAAAAGCTCGATACGTTCTTGATCTATCAAGTTGCATTTTCTATAAATACTTCTGAGGTCCAACTGAGTTTTGAACCACTTCAAATATCTCGATCTCTCTCTCTCTACTCTCTCAACCCAAAACCCTTCTTTTCTCAAAAATCCTTCTTCCCTCTTCATTTTCGTCCTAATCCTAGCCTCCTTTACTTGGTAAGTGCTCTTGATCTCTCCTTCCTCTCTTTCTTCATGTATTTCATGCATGTAGACCTAGGTTTTCAAGTTTTTTTTTGTTTTTTTGTTTTTTTGGGAAATTTGGTGTTTTGTCAAAATTTTTGGGATGGGTTTTGTTAATTTGATCTTACATGCTTATGCATTGCATTCTATGTTCATTATAACAATGTTTCATGCATTTTAGGATTGTGTGACTGATTATATCTTGTGAGTGCTATTAGGTTAGATTAGGTTTCTACTCATGATGTAATTTTCTTTAGCACGTAACATATTCATGCATTATCATGCATTACACGTTTTTTTCTTCTTCTCTTTCTTGTGCCTTACCTTCTGCTGTGACTTTGAATCTTTTCTCTCTCTCTCTCCCTCTCTCTTTGTCTTTCTCTCTCTCGTTTAGTCTCCTTATCATAGTAACTTAAAAATGTATTCCGTCTAAAAACCCGATCCGACGTGGTTTTTCTTCTTCTTATTCTTCTCTTCCTTTTGATTTTGTTTGGTTCCATGATGAGAAGGCACGATATGACTTCTTTGAGAACTTTTCTGACTGAGCGATTCATTTGGAACGCTAGGTCATTTTTTTTGACTTCCCAAACACTTCTCTACCTAGTGCGTTTAGCTCTCGGGGATGGGTTTCTCTTTATGAGAAACCCTCTAGGTGTACCGATGTGTTCATACAGGAGTTCTACTCCAATATGCACGCCATCAATACCTCTGTACCTAGGTTTACTATGGTATTCTAAGGTAAACATATCGTAGTTACCCTGGAGCTAATTTTCGAGGTACTACGTGTCCCTAGGGTGGATCATTCGGATTACCCTAGTCATCGTTGTTTCTCTTCCATCTCTGGAGATGAGTTAGCCTCACTCTTCTATGAGAAGGCCATGTTGTTAGGAGGTACCCTAAATTTCTCCACAATTGAGTTTGCTAAGGGTCCACGGATCCTTAATATGGTGATAACTTTTGTACTTACTCCACGATCACACTATAACACTATCACTAAGCCTCGTGCTCGTTTCCTTCTTTCTCTGAAGAAAGGTATTTCTATAGAATTTCCATCACACATGATAGTATCTATTCTAGATTGCTATCAAGACATTGCTACACGTGATAAGCTCATCTTTCCTTCGGAAATCACGCGTATCCTCACACACATGCACATCACTATTCCTCCTCCTCCTCTCTTCCATGTCATGGGTGCCATAAGTAAGGAGTTTATCTGGAGGAGTGCAACACAGCTTGCTACAAAACGGCTGTGTATGGAGACAACAAATGCAGCTCTGCAGCTCCTACCTCTCGACCCTCTTCCTCATCTGCCTTTTCTTCCTCCTTTAAGGTAGATGTCTCTCTCGTTGACATCATGGAGCAGCTTCAGCATATGTGTGCTAATTTTGGTAGTCATCTAAACCATCTTTCTGCTGAGATGTGTTAAATGAACACTAGGATTGGTCGCATCTCTCACCGCCAATCTTGCCTTGGTGGTTTTGCTCCTTTTCCCTCACCTGGCCTAACTTAGTCTTCTTCGGATGGTAGAGATGATGATGGTGATGATTTTTCTTGCTTCAAGAACGATGATGAGATGACTGTCTCTCAGTGATTCACCCATTGTCACTTATGACAAAAAGGGGGAGCAGTTTTGTATGAGAGTAGTCCTTTTGTTAGGAGGAGCACTAGCATATGTATAGACTAGTTAGGGGGAGAGTGTGTTTTGAGGGATGTAGTGAGGTTTTGTTGTATTGTTTCTCACTTCATGTACTATGGATTGATGTTACATCACTTTTACACTAGGTGTGATGAAAATGTTTATATGACAATTCATCATTGTAGATCGCATTTGTGTTTTCGTTAGCTTTTATACACCTTGATTTTCATTTATTTAGTTTTTATAATAGTACTTATGTTAAATAATCACATATCATATATTAAAAATCCATTTGAAACCATTTCTTAAACTTATTATTAGTTCAAATATAAATTTAAATAAATAATCTTACATGTTCTAAAAAATTGGTTGTTCATCACTACAAGAAATCTAGGTTTAGGTGACATTTTTAAAACGTCACTAAAAATCCAAAAAACGTCACTATACACACTAACGGTCTATAGTGACGTTTTCTTTAGTGTCGTTCAAAAACTTTTAGTGACGTTTTCGAAAACGTCACTAAATAATATAACATTTTCGTATATAATGTAGGAAAATAAATTTAGCGACGTTTTTGAAATGCCACAAATAATCATATCAATAGAGACGTTTTTAAAAACGCTGCAAAAGCATGTCCTCTTGTTTTTTTGTGTCATTTTTAAAATGTTGCAAAACCTGCTCATTTTTCTTTTAAAATATTAAAAATACTATATAACTAACATAAGCTTGTAATAGATCAAATATACCTATCATCAATATTCCACAATATTAGATGTCCAAACTAATACACTAACATATTAACCATAGATTCAATACTTGTATCATCTTGAATTGAAAAAAACAATTGTCTACCTACACCAAAAAAAAAAAAAAAAAAACCACCTAAACTATGACAATATTAAACAAAGTACAATGCTTCCAAAATAAATGTGATTGTAACAAAAACTTGTCTACCTATACCAAAAAAAAAAAAAAAACTACCCAAACTATGACAATATTATAAACAAAGTACAATAGTTCCAAATTAATTGTAGTTGTTCAAAACAACTATGTAATAGCCCATGGAGTCCTTAAAACACTACATGTACCATTATACGCTAGTTTCTTGATGGGATGAAGCCTGCGATCTATAAGGAGTTGGAGATTGATGATCTAAACCGAAACCACCCTGGATTCAAATTAAGAGTATCTAATAAGTTTATAAAGAAATCATTTGGAGTAACAAAATAATAGTAGCCATACTTAAAAAATTTAAACACATGCTGTCACTTCCTCTATTGTTATATCACTAAATAATCCTCTAAACTTATTATATTCATAAATGCTCTCAACCCTAACAGACAGTTTAAACTCTTTGTAGCAAGATGCTGTTGTTTACTGGTACACACAAAAGTCACAGCTTCCACCATTGTGGTGGTTTTGGTACAGGTATGCTTGCTTTTCATTGCAAGATATTTTGGTCTTCCTCAATGATACAAGGTTGCTTATTTTTTTTTCACTTAATGCTTTCGTCTCTCTTTAACTTTTGCTTACATATAATATATTTTATTAACTCATATGGTTTATATATGATTAATGTTACTGATGTGGTAGATAGTTACTATTTAAATTAAAAAAAGTTTTGGGAGAGGTGGGTTAGGCTGATTTCAAGACTCAAACTTGGAACACATTGCTTGAGGCAGACATAACTTGCCATCGCAATGTCTTTTATTTTAATTTTCTTTATAATCTGTAGGACTGGTCTTTGATTCTATAGGTTCCCTGAACAAATTGAATTTGAGGAATTGTTACCCTTAAAACATATATTCTAACGCTTTCAATTGATCATGTTTGACAACCAACATAGTTATTAACTTTTTTTTCTCCTTCAACTTATAACTTGCATTTCCATTTGCATTTGTGTACAAAGAAGTTTTTGCATCCACACCGATGCCAAATGGTGAAGTTTTAAAAAGAAAAGAAGGTATATTCTTGATGTTGTGTTATTCTATTTAATGGTATTTTGTTGTATATTTGCTTCTCATTGGACATTGCATGATAGTGGTAATGTTTATTAGAGAATTTTAATTATTGATTTCGTCCTTTTCAATGTTGGGCTTTTCTGGGTTTTGCATGTAATGCTATTCTTAAAATTTTAGTTGATAATATATTTGAGTGATGAGGGAAAAATCAAACATCTTAATTTGAATTATATGGAGTAGCAAGTAATAGGTAAATCATTCCAAATTATTATAGCTACGGATAGTCTTCTTCTTCTTCTTGTTTTTTTTTTTTTTTTTTTTTTTTTATAGAAAATATTACGCAAAGGGTTGTAATTTAGTGCTTGAGTTTTTTAATCACATTTATGATGAGTATTTTTGCTATATGTTATGTATGTTAAGCAAGTTTAGGGGTGATATTGTCAAATTTACATCTTGAAATCTTTGTGAACAAGTAATTTTTTTGTTCTACCTCCTATCCATGGCTGTGGGATGTTCTTTTTGATTTCAGGGTAAGGATTCTATAGATTTCTTAGAGCAATGCAGAATTGAGGTTATCTAATCTTGGCTTTTGAGTAAAATTTGATTGTCAAAATTGCACCATATCTGTTTCAAATAAAAAAGATATATGTTGCAACTAACAATGGCAAAATTGTTGATTTATGTGCAATCATTAAATTGTTGAATTTTGGTTAAAAGGTTGATATAAACCTAATTTTTAGCATCTTTCACAATTTAAGTAAATACATGTAAATTTGTTTAAATGTTAATTTTTTTGCCTTACAGGGCTTTGAGGAGTACATAAATTTGATCCTGGATGATACTGGAAATGTCAACATCAAGAGGAAGGGAAAAAAACTTTAGGTGGGTTTATTTTCTCATTTTCCTTCACTTTTATCCCCCCAAATGTGTATACTCTAAATGTGGTACATCTATTTTGTTATGGATCAATTAAATATCAAAAAAAATGTACAAGAGAGATTTTTCTTAAGAGATGCAAATATTCAGTTTCAAAAAATATTCAGGTTCAAAAAATATTCAGGTTCTTAAGAGATGCAACACAACAACCGCCTCTCTCTGTCTCTCTCTCTCAATAGTGGAAAGTGATGATTTCAGCAATTGTGTAAATTGGCATTATGTTGCCTTTTCAATCCCATTGAGGTCTAGCATCTTTGTAATGTCAATGTTAGAATTTAGATGCATCTTGGACATCAAGAATGATTAATGTAATTTATGAAAGATATTTGATTGAACGAGTATGGAATTTACTATACTTGTGTAATTAATTGTATTGAATCAGTTATATATTTTCTAAATATGATCTCAAGCACTTGGTTATCACGATATCTCATTGTATGTGATAGATTTTATTACTTTGTAAGTGATAAGTTTTATTAGTTGGGTATATAATTTATACCATGATATTGATTTTTTTTTTTTCATATTAGGAAAGTTTTCAATAGTTTTCCCGTGCATCGCACGGGTTAGTGACTAGTTATATATATATATATATATATATATACACACACTTAATTATGCTTATTTTAAAATATATTTATGTATGGAATTACAAGCCAGTTCATAAGATCGATGACCTTTTTAACACATTGGATGACAACATAGCAATCTCTTTAGTGAAACAAAATATAAAATGATCACATTTAAGAGAATGTCATACGTATTACAAATTGTAAGATGAATACATTAGGACACAACTTAATTTATCCCACGATCCATCTCCCTTTATTCCTTTTTTTTTTTTTTAATATCTCCCTTTATTCCTTTGAGTATGACTTTGTTCTCCCGTTCATTCGCTCAGGGTTGATTGGTTCTAGAGATGGCTGCACAAAGAACAAACGTTTAAATATGTACATATATATATGAAGGTCGGTTTGTCTATTGTCCAAAAATTCCATAGGATTAGCAGGGTTTTCATGGAAAAAAAATTGGAAAGAAACAAAGTTAAAGAGGACCTTGTATTTGTTTAGTCTATAGCACAATTTTTTCATAATTTTTTTTCCCACAAGCATTGAGGTGGTAAGTTGTCAATTGTAGACAAGAATCTAGTGTCACTAAGTTATGAAGGCCGGTTTGTACGGCGTCCAACAATTCAATAGGATTATTGGGGTTTTCATGTAAAAAATGGAAAAAAAAAAAAAAAACAAACTAAAAGAGGACCTTGTATTTGTTTAGTCTATTGTTATGAAAAATGTGGTGCTCGTAACATTATTCATTTCTAAAACTTACCAGCGTCTGAGTATCCTTCACACTCATCGCTACACGTTAAATAACAGTAGATGCCATCATTGCCTGGTTTAGCAATGCAACTATTGAAGCAATCACTGTAGCAGTCCGCAGCAGCTGGGTTGCCGAATGCTGCAATGACAACAATGCACACGAGAAACACTGCAACAAACTTGTTAGCCATTCAATTAATTTGTTTTTTATTTTTTTTATGCTTGCTTTTTCCTTTGTTTTTTATTTTTTTTATGCTTGCTTTTTCCTTTGTTTTTTATTTTTATGCTTGCTTTTTCCTTTGGTTTTTTCAGTGTCCCATTGACAATGGTGTAGAGGGTATATATAAGGGACTGGCAAGTTGCAAGGCTGCTGTTTTTTTGAATACTTCCTAGAATTATGGGATGATTTGTGGTTAAAAGTATGGTTGATGTATAGGATTTGCTAAATTTGGGTTTGTGAATGATTCAACTTTGTCCAATCGGTCTTTATGCGTCCTTGGCTGCAACCACTAGTAATCAAATCTAGAAAGATTTTATTCATTGACAAGATATATAAACGTAGTAAGTTCTTCCATTTATCAAATTTATATATATATATATATATATATATAACAAGAATATATATAATCACATCATATCTCACATAAACATTGTATCATCTCAAATTGTTGTTCCTAAGAACAATAATTGATTAATAAATAATCTTCAAGTTATTTATATAAATAATCACATATCATATAAATTAGAATTTCCATAAAATTAGAGAAAGTGGAAAGATGTTACCTCGATGATACTTTAAAGTATTCTCATAACAAGAAGTAATTTACCGTCAATTCATGTATGCTTCTAGATTGTGGGGCTTCTAGATTGTGGGGTTGAGCGAGGACCATGTCATTGTCTTGGGTTGGACCTATAGGGCTGAGAGCCACTAATATATATTTATAGTAGTTAAGAGGAGTATACCCATTAACAGAAAATTATTAAATACTTCGAGAGTACCATAAATGCGTATTCCTCCCCTCTCACATGAATTGTGAGTTCCACTATAAATTTAATTAATGGGACCCACAGTTATATGAGAGGAGGGAGTACGCATTTATGATATTCCGGAAGTATCTAATAATTACCCCCATTAACATAGCTTTATAGGTAGCAATAGTGAATTCAAAAGAATTCAATACATTTTCCATAACCATTAACTCATAGCAAGAAAACTTTTAACTTCTCACTTCTCCTTAAATCAAATAACAAACATTTATAATATATATATATATATATCAATAATTTCCATATTAAAATCGCTACAACGTTTAAAACAGAAATGGTTTATAAGGAAAATGTATGTGGTACGCAAATATTACTATACGTTTAGCCACTAAATGTTTATGTATTAAAATCAAATAATTATGATGACATTATATATCAGCCGTCATCTAATAAGCATATAGTTGTATATGAAATCAATGTATTAAAATTATAGCTATTAACCCATGACATTATACTACATTAAAAGTCATTCTTTGTATCAAAAAAAAAAAAGAAGTCATTATTATCACATTTGATAAGTTTCTGAAATTATATACTATATAATAAAAGTTGGGCTTAAAAGCTGTGGTAGCGCCAAATGAGTTTTCCAAATTGCAAAAAAAATTTAGATTTTTAAAATAATAGATATAATTTTTTTGGTCTTATCTTCTTCCTCTATAATTTCTAAGTTGATAAAAATCATAATTTGATTACCCTCCTAATTCTAATCCTTTTATTATTAATTTATTTTTTACTATTTTTTTCCTCTTCATAGTCATACACAGTTAGTTTTTTTTTCTTCTTTGGATTATAATTTTTTTTTTAAAGAAAACCAACATGCATAGTTAGGAAGAGTTAGACATGTGCATGAGTTGGAGAGTTTATCTATTTGACTATTGAGATAAACCAATCTTCATTCTGATTTTTTCCTCTTCACACAAGGTTACTTTTTTTTTTTCCTTCTCCTTTTTATGTGAATATGAGTTAAATACACAATTGGAATATGCATACACATCCAAGTCTACTTGGAAACCCATAAAGTCATTTATTATTTACAAAAAAAAAAAAACATAAATTCATTATCCGATTTTTTGTATTTCTGATAACTCAAGTCTCTTTCCTATAGAGACAGACCAATTAAAGAGAAACATTCACAGCTAGGACCCTCTGAAATTATCAAGTTAGGATTATGGGTGCCATTTACGTAAATTGAAAAATTATTATGATTATTATTATGTTTTGAGATTATCTATTAGATGAAATTATTATGATTATTATTATTTTTTGAGATTATCTATTAGATGAAAACTTTTGAATCCTAATTGAGTTAGAATTTCTAATATATATATAGAGAGTTTTCTTTTTAGTGTAATTTCTACCACAGCTGTGTTGGGAAAATACATGTTCGTATCACATAGAAAACATACACAGCGGAAAATTAACGGATCTACATCATTCGCAATTGATAACATGCACTATGAAAGTTTCAGAATTTAAGAACAAGAAAGCGTACCTTGGTGCGGTGAAATTAAAAACCAAAGATCAGAAGTTCTTGGGAAGACTTTTAATCTTCACTCCAATTCCACTTAATGCCCAAGATGTGTGGTCTCTCAATCAGTTTCCAAGGAGTGAACAAGGGAGTGTCCAACACTCACATACAAACCATTTCATTCCTTGTGTAATCTTGATGAAAAACACTTATGAAAAGACTCATGAAAGGACTTATGAAATTCTGTATATTTCTCTCCTTATATACAACTGATTATCTAATTGGGCTAGCCTTTTGGGCCATTCCAATTGGGCTCTAGTGTGTGGCTTGGAGTGGGACCAAAAGGGAACAAATAAGACTCTAGCTCCAATGGGCCTTGGGCTTTTCTGTCAACTCTTGACAAGTCCAAAGTTACCATTAATTATATTCAATACCACTATATGAATATAATTGCACTCTAGGCCTTATTAATAAATTATATCCAAAGACTTTATTATACATGCAACCCCTTCATTAAAATATTCGTAGTAATACAAAGTCATGAATATAGACTGCCACTTTGAAGATTACTACATCTTAATCCTTGAGTACCCGGTTTAATCCTTAATGTTATTCATCATATATTTATGAAATCCAATTCCATAAATATATACTTTAGTAACTCCTTACTAAAATGGTTGGGCCCAACTCTCTGAATAACCAATCCTATTAAACTTATCTCAAGGGAATATTTTATATCTCCGTTAAGAGATTATGAATTCCATCTTGAGAATATATGCGGCTGCCCAACATACTGAGGTTTTGACCGTAACTTATAGATCTCACTCCTGATATATCAAAGCAACCTACATCTCATGATCAGGTCTATTGTTCTCTCAGGATTTAGAGTTGATGTAAATAGAAGTCGTAAGATTTATTATTCAATTGACAGTCGTTAGGAGAATAATAAATCTCACAGCGGTCCAGTTCAATATGTCTTAACTCTTAAAACATATCAACATACCAACTAGAAATCTCTATTTCCATGATTAAGACAAATCATCTTAGTTGATATGTTATACCTTATGAGTACTGTTAGGTTAGATTAGGTTTCTACCCATGATGTAATTTTCTTTAGCTTGTAACATGTGATAAGCTCATCTTTCTTTCGGCTATCACGTGATAAGCTCATCTTTCTTTCGGCTATCACGCATATCCTCACACACATGCACGTCACTATTCCTCCTTCTCCTCTCTTCCATGTCATGGGTGCCATAAGTAAGGAGTCTATCCAGAGGAGTGCAACACAACTTGCTACAAAGCAGCCACGTGTGGAGACAAAGGATGCAGCCTCTGCAGTTCCTACCTCTTGATCCTTTTCCTCCTCTGCCCTTTCTTCCTCCTCTAGGGCAGATGTCTCTCTCGCCGACATCATGAAGCAGCTTCAGCATATGCGTGCTAATTTTGGTAGTCATCTAGACCATTTTCTGATGAGATGTGTTAGATGAACGCCAGGATTGGTCGCATCTCTCGCTGCCAGTCTTGCCTTGGTGGTTTTGCTCCTTCTCCCTTGCCTGACCCAACTGAGTCCTCTTCGGATGGTGGAGATGATGATGATGGTGATGATTCTTCTTGCATTGAGAACGATGATGAGATGACTGTCTCTTAGTGATTCACCCTTTGTCACTCGTGACAAAAAGGGGCAGCAGTTTTGTATGAGAGTAGTCTTTTTGTAAGAAGGAGCACTAGCGTAGGGATAGACTAGTTAGGAGGAGAGTGTGTTTTGAGGGGTGTAGTGAGGTTTTGTTGTATTGTTTCTCACTTCATGTACTATGGATTGATGTTACATCACTTTTACACTAGGTGTGATGAAAAGGTTTATATGACAATTCATCATTGTAGATCGCATATGTGTATTTTTGTTAGCTTTTATACACCTTGATTTTCATTTATTTAGTTTTTTTTAATAGTACTTGTATTAAATAATCACATATCATATATTAAAAATTCGTTTGAAACCATTTCTTAATCCACATTTTCTTATAAAAACTTATTATTAGTTCAAATATAAATTTAAATAAATAATCTTACATGTTCTAAAAAATTGGTTGTTCATTACATAAGTTAGTAATGACATTTTATAACATATTTGAAAAATGTAAACATAAAATAAACTTATTTCATCCCAAAACAAAAATTAAGTTGTTTTTTTCTTTTGAGAAGAACAAATATAAAGTTAACAAGAAACAGATTATCTACTTCTTCTTTTTTTCTTTTTTCACTAAAAACTATAATAATCAAGAATTAAGAATTTGCTACTCTACCAAATTATATCTATACAAGACCTTTTTAATAGTTACAAAAATGTAAAATATATATACCCTTAGTAATATTCAACTTAAGGGGGAATTTTTACTATATATATACACTTAATTATGCTTATTTTAAAATATATTTATGCATGGAATTATAAGCCAAATCATAAGATCGATAATGTTAATTACACATTGGATGACAATATAGCAATCTCTTTAGAGAAACAAAAATGATCACAATTAACAAAATGTCATACTTATTACAAATTGTAAAATGAATACATTAGGACACAACTTAATTTATCCCATGATCCATCTCCCTTTGTTCCTTTGAGTAAGACTTTGTGCTCCCGTTCATTCACTCAGCGTTGATTGATTTTAGAGGTGGCTGCACAAAGAACAAACGTTTAAACATATATATATATATATATATATATATATATATATATATATATGAAGGCCGGTTTGTATGGTGTCCAAAAATTCCATAGGATTAGCGGGGTTTTCATGGAAAAAAAATTGGAAAGAAACAAAGTTAAAGGGGACCTTGTACTTGTTTAGTCTATAGCACAATTTTTTCATAAATTATTTTTTCCCATAGTCATTGAGGTGGTAAGTTGTCAATTGTAGACAAGTGTTAGGACATATGTGATTTAATGTTAGGAAAATATGTCACTATTTTATGTAATTAGCCAATCCTTTGACAAAACGCACTTTACTTATAATTGGATAGATCTAGGATGTGTTTAATACTTCAAGGAATAAGGTTTCAAGTTCAAGTGTTAAAGTCATGCAAGTCTGTCTAAGAATCAAGTGAGAAAGTGCTGGATTTTAAAGCTCGACAGCTAGCATCTATCGAGGTTTAAAAGCTGCTGAAGCCCGTGGGTCGACAGCTAGCTCGATAGATGGCTATCTTTCGAGGTTTATGAAACTCAATTTTTTGGAGTTGTTTTTCATCCATTCCGTGAGTATGTGTTTAGGCTTTCTTTTTTCATAACCCTAAACATATATAATGATTGTTTTAAGGTCCATCATAGCTGATACAACTCAATTCAAAAGTTTTTCACAAGCATATTATGAACCAGAGACATATGCCCTAGTTCATCTTTCCCTTGAAGAAGCTGTTGTGCTTGTACACCATAGGGTTTTGTGACCAATGAGCTTCTTGATCTTTATCGTGTGATGAACTAAAGAACTTTGCAGCCAACATCTTTCTCAAGTTGGTGTTCAAGTCGCGTACTGGGATCCGCGCATCTATTGGTTAGTCATGTACTTGGAGCTGTGCATTGAAAAGAAGAGATTGTCACTACAGAACAAGTCCAATTGGGTATTGGGGTAAGGGTTCAACTCTAGATTGGTATAAGGTACTAGAACTCCTTTACTTGTAATCGCTTGTTTTGATAATAGTGGATTCTCGGGAGTGGTGACCTTAAAATCACCCGATAGGGTTTTTGTCGTGTAAGTTTTCTCCATTCGTAAACAAATCACCGTGTCAATTTAATTTCCGTTGCATACTTAGTTATTTGGTGATTTATTTTTGCTGCCACGTACATTGCATATTAATTTGATTAATTAATAAACTTGGCTAATTAATCAATTAATATATCACAAGGGGTCAATACATTCTTGGCCTATCAACAAGAATCTGGTGTCACTAAGTTATGAAGGCCGGTTTGTATGGCGTCCAACAATTCAATAGGATTATTGGGGTTTTCATGTAAAAAATGGAAAAAAAAAATTAAAATAGGACCTTGTATTTGTTTAGTCTATGGTTATGAAAAATGTGGTGCTCGTAACATTATTCATTTCTAAAACCTACCAGCTTCCGTGTATCCATCGCAGCTATTGCTACAATCAAGATAACAGTAAAAGGGTGGATGGTCTAGTTTAGCAATGAAACCATTGTAGCAGTCATCGTAGCAGTCCGAAGCAGCTGAGTTGATGAATACTGCAACGACAACAATGCATATGAGAAACACTACAATGAACTTATTGGCCATTTGTTAGGTTCTAAGGGATTAGGAACTAATGTATTAGAACTTCAATTTGTAATATTGGCAAACCATGATCAAAATGTTTTAGTCGTGTTTAGACTTGCTCAAAGTATATGTTTTTCTGTAAAGTTGGAATCGAGTTACTGTAGGATTTATTGTGTAAATTTACCTAGCTCGATCGATCGAAAATTAGACTCAATTGATCAAAAGTCGTGCGAATTGTTTTTCTGCAGAATTCTCCAACTCAGCCCAAACCCGTTTGATGTGTAGGGTTTTATGTTTTGCCCTAAGTATAAAAGGGAAAACCCTAGCCACGTTTTAGGTGGCTCTTTATGCTATGTGTGTGAATTTTTTGTGAGATCTAAAGGTGTTTGCCTTCACATACACTTAGGGTTTCCAATCTCAAGATTGATGTTAAGAGTTTGGTGATCAATTCAGTTGCAATTTCAAGAGCTTAAAGATATACAAGCATACAGTGGCTAAAATTTGAAAGGAGAACAATCTTATGCTACTCCGTAGGTGCAGGTATCAGATGCTACAACTTATGGAAGAGCTGGCCGCCGCAACCAATAGGCAACTCACTTCAACGGAACGTAATAATGTCCGCAACTACGAGAACTACCTGTCAGAACGAATACCTATGTATGACATCGCCTACCTGGGTTCTATGTGGTGTGTGTATTTTTTATTTCTGATAACTCAAGTCTTTTTTCTATAGAGACAGACCAATTAGAGAGACATTCACAGCTAGGACCCTCTAAAATTATGAAGTTAGGATTATGGGTGCCATTTATGTGAATTGAAAAATTATTATGATTATTATTATGTTTTGAGATTATCTATTAGATGAAAACTTTTGAATCCAAATTGAGTTAGAATTTTTAATATATATATATATATATATAGAGTTTTTTTTAGTGTAATTTCTACCACAGTTGCTGCTTCTTCTTTTTACGACTTCTTCTTTCTTTTTCTTTTTCTTTTATTTATTTATTATTTTTATGATAGAAAGTAGAAACACTACTTATTATTCTAATCAAATCTCTCCCCCATTATTAGTAATTCTCATTCTCTCATAATTTCTATGTAGGTTATAAATCTAACTCTCTTTTTGTTTTGTTTTGTTTTTTCATGTTACTTAGGCAATTTGATGTTTGTGAAATCCATAGTAGAATGCTTTATCAAGCCTACCATCCATACTATTGTGAGTATGTATTTCTCTTCTTTGTTTTTGTGTTTTGTTTTATTTTTTTATTTCAAGGTTCTGCTTTTGAGTCATAAAGGCAATTTTAAATCCGTGAAATCCACTATATAAACCTCTATAAATATTTACACTTTATCTATTTATTTAAGAATTATCAAATTTTGTATTCTCTCCCAAAAGGGTTTCATCTTTTTATTTAAGCTGGTTTGTATTTGTGTTATGTTTATATGTGCCTTATTACATTTTTATTTTTGTTCAAAGAGTTAAAATCTCCTTTAAAAGTTCAAAGTTTTTAATTTAATTTTTTTAGATAAGTAATTTAATTATATTATTGTAATAAATTGCTTAATTTACATGTACTTTTTTATTAAGCCGTACATCGCATAGGCATAACACTAGTAGGTAAGTAAAATAAAACCAAAACATCAAAAGACGGCAAATTTGTTCGAAATTGCAGCGTTAGGTGAAGGTGGAGCAAAGGCATCTGCCGGTGCAGTTGCGATCGATGGGGAAGGAGTGGCTAGTGATGGAGCAGAAGGTTTTAAAGGAGAAGGAGAATGAGAGGGTGGAGGTGGCAGAGGAGTGGCCTTTAGAGACGGCGATTGGGCCGATGGCAATGCTTTTGGAGATGGAGTTGGAGAAGTATGAGGCGCAGTTGGTGTCGGAGTTGGAGATGAATGAGGCATAGTTGGTGGTAGAGTTGGTGTAGAATGAGGCATAGTTGATGGCTTAGCAAGAGACAATGATGGAGAGGGAGCTGGAGAGTTTGCGAATGTGGAGCCAAGAGACAATGTCAAAACCAAAACCATAAAGCTTAGGTGCGCCATTGCTCATAGCCTTATACATATAGGGAAAGAGAGAGAAAAGTTCAAGGCTTTTGTGAGTCTGAGAAAGAGAAGAGAATGGAGGGTTAGTATGAATAGAAGGGGAAAAGTTTAACGTGGGGAAGAGTTTAACGAAGGGAATTGTCAACCATAGACGTGGGTTCTCCTTTGTGAATTAACGTGGGTCTTCTGTTACTCATACTCTTCTTTTTCTTATTCATCGTGTTTGTTGAAATGAAGGAAGAAGAATGCATTGGCATTGAGTGTTGTTATAGTTGTAGGTGTAGTAGTAGAAGAGGTTGCTGCACTGTCGTCTTCCATAATGACACCGTTTTGGAACTCCAACAAGGGGAGAGAGAGAGAGAGAGAGAGAGAGAGAGAGAGAGAGAGAGAGAGAAAGAGAGAATGGTGGTTCTGAACTTCTGATTACTGATACTTTCTTATATTACAGCAAGAAAATTTGGGCTTCAAGTTAATGGGCTTTGTAGCTGTTGTTGGGCTTTTTGGCCTCACGGGCTGTGATTATAGTGGAATCATTGGGTACCAATTACAAGTTTATATTTGAACATATTGTAAAATTTAGCAAAAGCATGAATTTGGGTGTATCCCTGGAGTTTTCTATAACTTATTATTCCTTACTCATACAATACATAAAAACTTACAAAATATGTTTAGCGAATGGTAATGGTAATGTAGATTTGTATTGATTTTTCTTTTTCTTTCTTTGAAGTACATGTACATACAACACCTTTGTAAACCTAACCTAAATGGAGGCTTATCCATAATGTACAAAGAATAAAAAATGGTTACAATGAATGATGTATAGTTTGGAGAAGACGAAAATTGATATCGAGGATTAAAAGACAAAAGAATGTGAGAAAAAATCTCTGTGCAGTTTAGGCCTAATTATTAGGTCCAAGGTCCTCCGATGTCATCTCAACATATTAGCAAGCATTCTTATATACAGGCTACCAGACTTGCAGATGAATTGTGCTCACCACCATCTGCAATATTTCTTCCACAACACCTATAGTCGTCTTGGTAACCAGTGGAGCCCAGCTCCAGACTTTCTAATGATTAATAGCACAAATTCAGTGGGCAAAACTAAGTAATGTCGTCACCTATAACGCTCTATCAGCTTCTGCAAAAATTCTAATGTTCGAGTATACAAAGGATCTGAACGGTTAATTGGTTTACATGAATTAAGATGATCTGTTGACTCTAGTACCAATTAAGAAATGTAAAATATATAGTGAAGGGATAAAGAATAGGAAGAATGATAAGAAATAAGCATGAGCTAGAAGATCATGCATTCATTTGATGTTGTCAACGTTTAAAACGGCAAGGCTATAATAAAAGGCCTGACATCTGTCCAAATTGATCCTCTAATTGATCACCTCACAATATATTCAGTTGATTGCTCACCATGTGCATCCTATCAATCTTTTCAGCCTACAACTGTGAGATCAATATCATTCCCTAACTGCTCAAAACTAAGAATTAACATCTTAAAGGTCTCCTATCTGTTGCTGAAAATAACACAGGTTCTTAAACACTATCGACCAATACTTTAATAAAACAACAGGCCCAAGATATACTCATGTTTGACAAAAACATATGTAAAAAGGTTGGATGCCACAGTTTCTAGCAACCAATCTATGAAATCATTGAAATGTACAAGAATACCCAATCAAAAGATTTTGCATTTTTCTAATGCTTACCTGTTAACTAATTATAAATAACATATATAGCACGTCACTACTTTAATCTGAAAAGATTATCTGCTCTACAAGATGCAAACTAGACTCAAACCAATGTGCAGTAATGTATCAACATGTCATGAAGACAAATGGAGGACTAGTAACTAACAAACGCTTCCAAGATAATTGATGGCTCATGGCAAAGTCTAAACAAGTTTTTAAAGCTTTTCCTGCTAATAAAGAAAAAAGTTAAAAACTAATTTGCAAGGCATGAAGGGTATGTTCATGTTCAGTAGCCAACACTACATATGCAAAGATACTCTAGTCATTTCAACTGATTTTTTAAAACCTAACTGCTTAGGCAAAAGACCTCCTTGTCTTCTTCAACCTAAGTGCCATATGTTTATCAAAGTCATACTTACAACAAGTTCACCAAATCCAGGATATGTTGATTTGCGGGCCTTCCAACAAGTCTTGGGGGCATATAGCTCTATCTTGACCTAGTCTTGGGGGCATACATCCCCATGACATTGACAATCTTGTCTTGGGGGCATATAGCTCTTGGGGCCAAGTTGTAATCATATATGTGTAACAACTTGCCTCGCTCCTCCCTCTCCCTCTCTCTCTCTCTCTCTCTCTCTCTCTCTCTCTCTTTGAGACTCTTGTTTGAATTTGATGTGATTTTAATTTTCGTGGAGATTTATTGTTTGAGTTTAGTGTCAGATATTGGTGGCTTTTTGTGATGGAAATTGATTATTGGCATGCTTTCTAATATTTTTATCTGAATGTTTATATATATTGTTTAAAATTTACTTAGTATTTGTTCTCTAGGTGATAGGCATCGCAAATAATCTGCATTCTCTCAATTGAGAGAGAATTCAAGGATGCTGGTCAAGGCAATAGTGTTCCTGCTAGACCAAAGTGCTATGAGTGTCAAAGATTTGGATACATGAAGTAAGAATGTCCCACATATCTCCATTGGCAAAAGCAACGCCCTAGTTGCCATCTTGAGTGATACGGAACCAGAAGCAGATTCTGATGAAAGTGACCAAGATAAGATAATGAGTGCTTTCACAGCCACTATTGAGTCTACTGAGGAAGTAGCAGACGTAATTGATGAAGGAGAAGAGCTAATGGAATTAAAGTTTGAGAAGATAGATGATCAGGATGACATCCACATTGCCTACACCAAGTTGTACAAGGTTTTTGAAAAGCACGAGAAGCTATATAGGTTGGCTATGAGAAAGCTCAATGAAGTGGAGTTGGAACGTGTGGAATTCTCCACCAAGGTTGATGAAGCTAATAAAACCATTAGAGCACTGAGATTTGAGAATAATCTTCTTGTTGAAAAGACCAAGAAACTAGATGCTGAACTGTTTCAGGTTAGAGCACAACTGGAAAGGACTTCAAGTTCTAAGGTGGATGAAATGCTGAACTTCCAGAAGTCTGCATCTAACAAAACAGGTCTCGGGTATGATGACTCTCTCTCCTCTTGTAGTACCTCTTCTAATGTTTAAAATAGAGTCATTTTTGTACTACCCACTAATAATGATAACTTTGAGGTAACTAAGCCTAAAACTGAAAATGTGAGTGAGGATAGGAGTGATAAAGGAAAATTCATTCTAGGAGTACCCCCTAAGGTTAGCAAGAAAGAAATGAAGCAAAATAATTGTAAGGTTGAATTTATTCAATCACGTGTTGGCTTTATTTTGTGCCAAATTTGCTTGTAATTTAGCAATTAGATACCCTGTATTTAGGTGGGATTTATGTAAGGGTAGTGTGTGAGAGAGTATGAAGAAAACTCAAGATGTGTGCAATTCAAAGGAATCTTGTGACTGGATCTCGCAACTAGCTCGCGACTAGCAATTCGCCAGAATGGCACACATGTGAATTATGTAGGGGAGCTGAATGGTCACGACAACTGGAGCACTACAAGACAAAACTTCCAGTCTAGCCAGGTAGTTAGCTCGTGACTCAGACTCCTAACTCATTCCAGTTGTGAGGTTGAGTTGCCAAAATGCCCTGTTTAATGAAAACTAACTTTTCGCATTCTTCATACACACTACTATATATACCCTTATACCCATGAAATATAAAGAGCTTCCAGAGAGAATTTTGAGAGAGAAACCCTAGAGAAAAACAAGATTGACTCATCCACAATCTTTACCATTTGATTCTCCAAATTCCTTTTCTCTCTCCCTCTCCATTGACATATCCTTGAGAGGTACATTTGCCAAATCCTTATCTCACCATACCCATATCAGTGAGGAGGTGTTTTGGTGCACTTGTTGTGGTTTCATTACCTAAGTGTGATCCTAGACCCCTTTTAAGATGGATCGATCTCAATCTCTTAATGCTCCTTCATACTTTGATGGGAGCAACTATGCATTTTGGAAAGTCCGTATGAGGGTATTTCTATGTTTCATTGATGAGAGTGTTTGGGATGTTGTAGAGATAGGATGGACTAGGCCGGAGGCCGCCAAATCCGAATAGGATAAGGCAGCCCTTGCGGCAGCTAATGCTAGTAGTAAGGCTTTAAATGCTATTTTTTGTGGTGTTTCTCCTGATGAGTTTCACAGGATTTCTCATGTTACAATTGCCAAGGAGGTGTGGCAAATCTTGGAGACGACCTATGAAGGCACCAAAAAGGTGAAGGACACCAAGTTACAAATGCCAACCACACGCTTCGAGGAACTGAAGATTAGTGAAGACAAGTCATTCGACTCATTTTATGGGAAGCTAAATGAAGTGGTGATTGAAAAATTCAACTTAGGAGAAAAGACAGAGGACTCCAAGATTGTGAGGAAGATCCTCCAATCATTGCCAGAGAGCTTCCATGTAAAGGTCACTGCCATTGAAGAGAGCAAAGACCTCGATGAGATTAAAATTGAAGAACTCATCGGTTCTCTTCAAACCAATGAGCTATCTCTACCATTACAAAGAAAGAGCAAATCTCTTGCAATAAAGACAATCAATGACAGAGTGGAAGCTCAAGACTCCTTAGATGAGGATGAGGTCGAAAAGGATGTGGCATATATTGTTAAGAACTTTTGAAAGTTCTTAAAGTTCAAAAAGAATGGAAAGTTTGCTGAGAAAGGAAAATTCCCAAATTCTGGGAAGGAGAGAAAGGATTTTAGGAAGAAAGATGGGAAGGATTCTTAATCCTCTCAACGAATCATGTGCTATGAATACAACGCTGATGGACATCCCAAGAAGGAGTGTCCCAACTATTTGAGAAGGAAGGGCAAAGTGCATGCCACTACCCTTAGTGACACAGACTCCTCTAATTCAAACTCGGAAGATAGCTGTGGTGGAGAGGGAAACTGCTCTGCATTTATGACCATTGCTTGCAATCTTTGGATGATTTGAGTGTGTTAGTGGAAGAGTTGGGTGAGCACACTGAAGTGGAGTCAATAGGGATAGTAGAGGAATCTAATGATAATGAAGATGAAAAAACAATGGGGTTACAAGAATCCTATGATTCCCTTCTTGAGAAGACTGGTGAATATGCAAGAGTGGCTAGAGCAGCCATTAAGAAAATGAAGAGAGCAGAGCAAGATTACAAAAGTCTTTTGGTGCGATACAAGGAGACTAAATGTAAAGTCAAGATGCAGAACGGAGAACTAACTAAAGCCTATTCAAAGATCAAGTTTCTTGAGCTTGAGGTGATTCAAGCTAATGCTAAAGTTGAGCGAGTTTCCTCCAAAAAGCTTGATGAAGTGCTTACACATCAGAAGCCCTTTTCTGACAAGAGCAGCTTAGGATACACCAGAGAGGTTAGTTCAAGCACCAATAAGTCTAAGGAGATGAAGTTTGTTAACACAAAGGAACTAGTGGTAGCAACTCTAGTTGTTTAGAAAGTGAAGTATAAGAAGAAGCCAAAAGCGATTGCTCAACGGGTTTTAACAAAGCCTCCAAACCCAGCAGTGGCTAAATTCAAGGTGAAAGGAAAATCTCTTTCGAAGTCACAAAGAAGACTGCAAACTCAACACTTTTGTCACCATTGTGGAATCCGAGGACATACTAGGCCTAATTTCAATAAGCTTTGAGCATTAAAGAATGGTAGCCATCAAAGGCCAAGTGGACAAAAAATTGGAAAAGGGAACCTCCAGCAATCAAAAGGGGGAGAAGTTGAGTCTAATATTGGGGATATAATGAAGATGATAGACACCATCACTTCTTGCTTGGCGAACTTCACCCTAAGGTTTGAGAATCGTAACTCAAGTACTCAATCCTCTAAGGATATCACCCCATTCGCACGTGTCGTGTGGGTGAAGAAGGGTACACATGCATAAGTATTAAAAACATGTCCATGCATCAATTCTTCATATATGTTGTGACTTTGCTTAGCTGTTTTCTTTGTAATCATTCTAGCATGTTTTGACAAATTTTTGATTGTTATCTTTTCTTGCTTTGAATGTTTATAGTTTTGATCAATGTTTACTTGTTTTTGTGTCAAAAATCCAAAAACACATAAAAAGTAGAAAATCCAAAAAGTTTGATCGGCATTATTGTGTTTTGTCACACGCATGTTTTGCCTTGTACCTCAGTACAAATGGCTTTGTGCATTTAAGAGTGTAGCCTGTTCTTTATGCACTCATATCATTGTGGGAAAAATCTTGACATCTATATGACTATTATAAATAGATCTTCAAACTTGTCATGAATGAACAGTCAATGGTTTTGTTGATCTTGAGACTTGCATAGACTTGTGCCTATATATTTTCCCACTCTTTTATTGTTTTTGCTTAAAGAACTCAACCAATGTAAATCTCAAAATGAAAAGAGATAATGAGCTGCAAAAGCCGTCGCATATACTAGTATTTGACTAGGAAAAAGGGAAAGCGACTTTTATGAAAATGTATGATGCCCAAAAAGCCAAATTCTTGTTTATCAAATTGAAATATCAAAAATTTCTGGCATCGATCTCAAAATGAGATGTATTGATTCAAAATGATCAAATGTTATGATGTGTATGAAGACAAATGAAAAGCTAAAAATTTATGTAATCAAGTTTTGTGGGAGGTCATATATGCATACTTCTATAATTGAGATTGGTCACTCTTCCTAGTGCTAATTGTGTATGTCTTGGTTGAATTGATCATTGAAGCTTTACATTTGACTAAGGACTATCTCATTTTTGGTATCCACACACATCACACATGTCTATGTTCAATGAATGCCTTATTCATTTGTGTGATTGTACTTGTTTAAATGTGTTGCACTTACTTAATCATATGTTGATCATACACAAAAAGATTTTTTGTGTGTTTTAGTTGTTTTAGGAAAGTGTTTTTGTTTTGAAAATTTTCAAAAATTTTAAAAACTATGCAACTATGTTTTGACGACTCTGCCTCGCGAGTCAAGTCAATCGCAAGCCCCTAGTCACAAGCTTATTCAAAAGTTTTTGTGACTCCCTGGTGGGTCATGCCCCCGGTCGTGAAAAAGACTTAGAAAAATTTCAAATTTCTGGGTTTTTAGCATTTTCGCGACTTTCTTTGGTGATTGGTTCGTGAGTGGAAGCTTTAGTCGCGAGTTTTACTTAGAATGCTTTGCGAGTGGACCTTCCAACTGCGAAAAACACTTAGACAGTTCAAAGTTTGTCACATGGGTTTTTGGCCACTTGACTTGGCGAATTGTTCGCGACTCATTCCAGTCGCGAAAAATGCGTGTTTTGCATACTGAGGGTTATTTTTAGGGTAGTTTTCAAAAACTTCTCATCTTTCCCTCGCATCTCGTGACTATTCATCGTCTTGTTCACACCTCCCTCTTCCAAACTCACCGTTCTCACTAACAAAACCTCCATTTTTCTTCATCATTTCTTCACCAATCTTCGAGAAAAGGTATGGGTTCTTTCTTTTTCTCAAAGTATTTCATGTCTCGAGCCATTGATTTCTTGGATTTTGCGTTTTTGTTGAGATTTGAAAATATGATGTTGAATATGGTTTATGGATATTTTGTTGAGTTTGTTGTTTGGGTTTTGTTGGTTTTGGTAGTATGATGCTTATAATACATGATTTTCATGGTTGTTTCTCATTTTTGAGTATTAGACTTTGTCTGTGTTGTGCTGTGCATATCATGCCCATGGTAAAATGTCTCATAGACATTTTTTTGTGTTTCTGAGGACTTCATGGAATACAATGTGCTTAGCCATGCTTGCTCATGCTTCACATATGCACACAATATGCACCTTTGTTGCACATACTTGCACACATAGCATGTTGTTGCATCTCATTTAACATGTTTGTGTGAAATTTCTTTATGTTTAGGATTGTGTGATTATTTCATGGACTAACTTGGATCTAATCAAGTTTGTGTATGTGTCTTGTGTTTGTTCACTTGTTTCTTTGCTGTGCGTCTGTTTTCTTTGTAGATGTCTTGTCGTTCCTCTTGTGGTAAAGAACCTGTAATTGACCTTTTGTCATCCCCTATTTCAAAATGGACCCAGTGTTCGTCTAGTGATTCCAAAAATGAGAGATTCAGGACTTCCTAGATTTTCAGACCTTCTCCAACATTTTTGAAGATGTTTCTACTGTGGTGGAACGGATTATGCGGTTTGATACCCTGGGATCAACTTTTATTTCTAGGAATTTTGAGGATAAAGATTGGGCAAATCTATTCGGGAACTTTGAGGATCTGATTGATGAATTAGTTAAGGAGTTCTACTCGAATGCTAGATTCACCGGAGTTGAACTGCAGTGTTGGGTGCGCGGAAAGGAATTCATCATCACTCTAGATTACATTGCAAACGTTCTTCGAATCAATAGACCAGCAAATGTGGACATCTCTCCACATGATTATAGACTTCCTCAAGTGATTGATATTCTTAAAATTCTTGGACCTGATCATGAGATTTTAGCCAAAGGCACATCCATTGGAATTGCAAAGTTTGCACTTGAACTGAAAACCCTCACATTGATCATGTTCTCAAATCTTTATCCACTGTCTAACATTGGATTCATCAATCTTGGAAGAGCACAATTCTTATGTGATCTCATCACGGGAGTTCCAATTGATATTTGTGCCCACATTTTCCAGACAATAGGGAAAACAACAGCACAAACAGTAGCACGGGCATGTCTTCCTTTTTGTAGTCTGCTCATGAAAATCATGGTACTTAAAGGTGTTCGTCCACCAAGAGATGGAGAGATACTGGTTCGTCATCGCCCAATATCCATGGTGTCTCTTTAAATGAGCAAAAGTCACTCTTCCAAAGTACCAAAGAGTGACCCTTTACCTCATGCCACTCCTTCTGGTCATGCCTCAGCTACTCACACTGCGCCTGGGCATACCGAGACTGCATCTCCTCGCACTCCTAAGCTGCAGATGACTAGCATTTAGCCTGGACAATCTAGCTCTCAAGCTGACAGGTTGAATATTTTGACTAAAGGTTTGCATCAGCGTATTTCAGGATTTGAAAATGTCATCTACTCCACCAACAACCAGGTTCAAATGCATCTCATAACCGTTGAGACACAGTTAGATGCTATTCAACGCAAACTAGAGGAGAGCCTTTAGCTATTTGTGCTAAAAAGGGGGAGAGCAACACAAAAAGGGAAGTGTGCATATTGAAACGGGGAGTCGTGTGAGCTCAAAAGGAGAAAGCTGATACATACACATATACTTTTGGATAGTCTAACCATTGTTTGGCTAGCCTAGTTTACAACTTATTTATTTATAGTTTTATAACTCTTGGATATTTACATTGCTTTTGTTTAAAGCTTTGAGTACATTGGTTTAAATCTTTCAGTTCATTTTCAGTACTTTATTTATGTACCTTTGCTTTGTAGATTATTACTTTTAGTTAATGTTATGCATTTTCTTTAGTACATCACTCTTGTGGCCTAGTTGGATTTTTTTTATCCTTGATGCAACTACTGTGTGTTTTTGTATCGGCTGAATGTTGGACATGCAAATGATACTTTGCATTGAGCTTATTAGCTTGCATGTCCGGATGTTCATTCTTTGTGTGAATGATCATTGTGATCACTATTTATAGTGATTGTTCTTGTTTGGTCAAGCCATGCTTTATTGCTATATTCTTTACTACTTGATCTCATTGTGCTTGCTCTATATGCATTTCAAGATTTTTGCTTACAATGATCATCTTGTGTTATTGTTTTCAGGGAAAACTTGTTCGTATGGTTTAAGAGCTTCACACTTTCTAGAGTTAGGTGTGAATGAGTTTTGGCAACTGTTCCCAACTCACATGTTAAGTCTAGAGTCTGTTTTAGGGTTTTGTCACGGAATAGCCAAAAGGGGAGATTGTAAAGTTGAATTTATTCAATCATGTGTTGGCTTTATTTCGTGCCAAATTTGCTTGTAATTTAGCAATTAGATACCCTGTATTTAGGTTGGATTTATGTAAGGTAGTGTATGAGAAAGTGTGAAGAAAACTCAAGATGTGTGCAATTCAATGAAGTCTCGCGATTGGATCTCGTGACTGGCAAGTTGCCAAAATGGCACACGTGTGAAGCATGCAGGGGAGCTGAAGGGTCACGACAACTAGAGCACTATAGGACAAAACTTCCAGTCTAGCTAGGCAGTTAGCTCACAACTCAGACTCACGTCTCGTTCCAGTTGCGAGGTTAAGTCGTCAGAATGCCCAGTTTTATGAAAACTGACTTCTCACATTTCTCATACACACTACTATAAATACCCTTATACCCAAGAAATGTAGAGAGCTTCTAGAGAGAATTTTGAGAGAGAAACCCTAGAGAAAAACAAGATTGACTCATCCACAATCTTTATCATTTGATTCTCCAAATTCCTCCACTCTCACCCTTTCCATTAACATATCATTGAGAGGTATATTTGCCAAATCCTTATCTCACCATACCTATATTAGTGAGGAGGTGTTTTGATGCTTGGGAAGCAGTTCAGAGAGGACCAATTCATTTGGTTGATGCAATGGGCTTATTGCGGGATCCGGTAAGCTGGAGAAGACAAGGTTCGGGCGGGATCCGGTAAGCTGGAGAAGACAAGGTTCGGGCGTAACCTTGTTGGAGTAAGAAGGTTGGAGGGCTTAGGTTCACTGTGTAGATTAGGCTTGGAGGGTCTTTTGCTATTCATATATCCTAACTTCATTCTTGGGTGGATTATTGACCGCTTAGAGGGCGGCGGAGAGGTTTTTCGTTGAGTACTTCGGTTTTCTCTTCAACAACACATCGCCATGTTATCTTTGTGTTTGCATCTCTCTTTCCTTTCTCTTTACCTTTTAATTGCTGCCCTGTTTGTAATTAATTAGGGTTTAGAGTGTGTTATCAATTTGGATATAGCTTATATTTCATATTCCACACATATATTGTTTGATTATAAGCTTGTGTTGATAATTTTGTTTTTGGGAGTCTAAACGTTCATTGGTGTTTTATACACTATTTGAACTTTCAATAATCATCGCTCCACCAACAAGAAGTCTCAACTAAAGAAGCCTCACTTCTGTCACAACTGTGGAGCATCTGGGCATACTCGTCTAAATTGCTATAAGTGTTTCGCCACTCAACAAAGCAATAGTGTGTCATCTCTAGGAAACCAAAATCAATGCCAACTTTCTTTAGCCCCTCTTGGAGAACTTCTTAAGGTGGTCATGATTCTCTCGAACCTAAATGGTTTCAACTCTCCTTCTTATCCTTCTGAATAAAGGTTCAAGCAAAAGAAAGGATCCCCATCCAAGTCTCTCATCTAGAAGGAGAAAGACTCTAATTGATTTCTTATCTTTTCTGACCTGTTGCATGGTTCATGTTGTGGTTTGAGTCCGTCTAATTTTGATGCTTTGTTTGTTTATTTGTTAGCTTTTATTTTGTTTTAAATTTTGTTTTAAATAAAAAAATCAGGAAAATACAAAAATAGTGTGTGTTTGTGTATATTGGTACTTGTGTATCTTGGATGGCCTTTGAAACAAAGTTCTCAGCTTTATATCTCTTGTAGCTTAGATGAGCATCTTCATGCACAACTAAGCAATGTGAGATTTGTGGCTCTTTTATGTCATTTGTACGATTTGGTTGATCTCTTATCTTTCATATCTTAAATCACTCTTTTTGACTGGAAGGACTAGAAAATCCTAAGAGAAAAGCATAAATAACCATCTCACCACTAAGACTCGTCAATCATAAAACATCTGTGTGCAATTCATAAAAGCCATGCTCGGTAAGGTGTAGCACTTGCATAGCTAAATAAGGATGTTCATGCATATGCATGATATGCTTAGAAAAAATATGCAAAGAACATGAAAAGCGAAAAGAATCAAAATGCTTTTAATATGGTTGCAAGAATGTTTTTAGGAGATGTGGAAGTTATATGATGTACCTTGAAGGTGATGGTCCCCATAAAAAAATTATGATTGTGTGTGAACGTATTTGATCCTCCTATATCATTACTTTTCACATAATGATTTACTTATGCTCTCTTGCAAAAGGTTCACACACAGCACACATATTCTTTGCTAATTTTGATACTATTGTACAAATACAATGTGATTTGGCCATCACAAGGGATACATGTGGTAGTATACGCTTTCTAAACTGTCTAAACATGTTTTGAAATAAAATTTGGTTAGACTTGTTTAGTGTGTTTTTGATTTAGGAATGCTTTGCATCTAGAGTTGAGGTTATGTTTTTATGTTTAACATGCTCTTTGATTGCTTATTTTACTGTGTATCTTGTTTGCTTTCATCTTATGTTGCTTTTCCTCCTTGAAAACCGCTTTTCAGGCATCTCGATAATAGCTCGACACCTCCTCAATAGCTACTCGATACCTCCCGATACATGCTTCTTCTATCGAGATTTTTAGGCTTGTTCTCGATACATATTGACAGATATCCTGATCCATCAAGCCAAATTCTTTGGAGTCTCTGTTTGCTCGATAGATGCTTGATACCTTCTTCGATCTGTCAAGACTTTTAGCTGTCGAAACCTCCTCGATACCTCTCGATCTATCGAGCTTTTGTTCTCAATAGAAGCTCTATACGTTCTTGATCTATCAAGCTGCATTTTCTATAAATACTTCTGAGGTCCGACTGAGTTTTGAACCACTTCAAATATCTTGATCTCTCTCTCTACTCTCTCAACCCAAAACCCTTCTTTTCTCAAAAATCCTTCTTCCCTCTTCATTTTCGTCCTAATCCTAGCCTCCTTTACTTGGTAAGTGCTCTTGATCTCTCCTTCCTCTCTTTCTTCGTGTATTTCATGCATGTAGACCTAGGTTTTCAAGTTTTTTTTTTTTTGGGAAATTTGGTGTTTTGTCAAAATTTTTGGGATGGGTTTTGTTAATTTGATCTTACATGCTTATGCATTGCATTCTATGTTCATTATAACAATGTTTCATGCATTTTAGGATTGTGTGACTGATTATATCTTGTGAGTGCTATTAGGTTAGATTAGGTTTCTACTCATGATGTAATTTTCTTTAGCATGTAACATGTTCATGCATTATCATGCATTACACGTTTTTTTCTTCTTCTCTTTCTTGTGCCTTACCTTCTGCTGTGACTTTGTATCTTCTCTCTCTCTCTCTCTCTCTCTCTCTCTCCCTCTCTCTTTGTCTTTCTGTCTCTCGTTTAGTCTCCTTATCATAGCAACTTAAAAATGTATTCCGTCTAAAAACCCGATCCGACGTGGTTTTTCTTCTTCTTATTCTTCTCTTCCTTTTGATTTTGTTTGGTTCCATGATGAGAAGGCACGATATGACTTCTTTGAGAACTTTTCTGACTGGGCGATTCATTTGGAACGCTAGGTCATTTTTTTTGACTTCCCAAACACTTCTCTACCTAGTGCGTTTAGCTCTCGGGGATGGGCTTCTCTTTGTGAGAAACCCTCTAGGTGAACCGACGTGTTCATACAGGAGTTCTACTCCAATATGCACGCCATCAATACCTCTGTACCTAGGTTTACTATGGTATTCTAAGGTAAACATATCGTAGTTACCCCGGAGCTAATTTTCAAGGTACTACGTGTCCCTAGGGTGGATCATTCGGATTACCCTAGTCATCGTTGTTTCTCTTCCATCTCTAGAGATGAGTTAGCCTCACTCTTCTATGAGAAGGCCATGTTGTTAGGAGGTACCCTAAATTTCTCCACAATTGAGTTTGCTAAGGGTCCACAGATCCTTAATATGGTGATAACTTTTGTACTTACTCCACGATCACACTATAACACTATCACTAAGCCTCGTGCTCGTTTCCTTCTTTCTCTCAAGAAAGGTATTTCTATAGAATTTCCATCACACATGATAGTATCTATTCTAGATTGCTATCAAGACATTGCTACACGTGATAAGCTCATCTTTCCTTCGGCTATCACGCGTATCCTCACACACATGCACATCACTATTCCCCCTCCTCCTCTCTTCCATGTCATGGGTGCCATAAGTAAGGAGTCTATCTGGAGGAGTGCAACACAGCTTGCTACAAAACGGCTATGTATGGAGACAACGAATGCAGCTCTGCAGCTCTCGACCCTCTTCCTCATCTGCCTTTTCTTCCTCCTCTAAGGTAGATGTCTCTCTCGCTGACATCATGGAGCAGCTTCAGCATATGTGTGCTAATTTTGGTAGTCATCTAAACCATCTTTCTGATGAGATGTGTTAAATGAACACTAGGATTGGTCGCATCTCTCACCGCCAATCCTTCCTTGGTGGTTTTGCTCCTTTTCCCTCACCTGACCTAACTTAGTCTTCTTCGGATGGTAGAGATGATGATGGTGATGATTTTTCTTGCTTCAAGAACGATGATGAGATGACTGTCTCTCAGTGATTCACCCATTGTCACTTATGACAAAAAGGGGGAGCAGTTTTGTATGAGAGTAGTCCTTTTGTTAGGAGGAGCACTAGCATATGGATAGAATAGTTAGGGAAAGAGTGTGTTTTGAGGGATGTAGTGAGGTTTTGTTGTATTGTTTCTCACTTTATGTACTATGGATTGATGTTACATCACTTTTACACTAGGTGTGATGAAAATTTTTATATGACAATTCATCATTGTAGATCGCATTTGTGTTTTCGTTAGCTTTTATACACCTTGATTTTCATTTATTTAGTTTTTATAATAGTACTTGTGTTAAATAATCACATATCATATATTAAAAAATCCATTTGAAACCATTTCTTAAACTTATTATTAGTTCAAATATAAATTTAAATAAATAATCTTACATGTTCTAAAAAATTGGTTGTTCATCACTACAAGAAATCTAGGTTTAGGTGACGTTTTTAAAACGTCACTAAAAATCCAAAAAACGTCGCTATACACACTAACGGTCTATAGTGACGTTTTCTTTAGTGTTGTTCAAAAACTTTTAGTGACGTTTTCTAAAATGCCACTAAATAATATAACATTTTCGTATATAATGTAGGAAAATAAATTTAGCGACGTTTTTGAAACGCCACAAATAATCATATCAATAGAGACGTTTTTAAAAACGCCGCAAAAGCATGTCCTCTTGCTTTTTTGTGTCGTTTTTAAAATGTCGCAAAACCTGCTCATTTTTCTTTTAAAATATTAAAAATACTATATAACTAACATAAGCTTGTAATAGATCAAATATACCTATCATCAATATTCCACAATATTAGATGTCCAAACTAATACACTAACATATTAACCATAGATTCAATACTTGTATCATCTTGAATTGAAAAAAACAATTGTCTACCTACACCAAAAAAAAACCAACCACCTAAACTATGACAATATTAAACAAAGTACAATGCTTCCAAAATAAATGTGATTGTAACAAAAACTTGTCTACCTATACCAAAAAGAAAAAAAAAAAACTACCCAAACTATGACAATATTATAAACAAAGTACAATAGTTCCAAATTAATTGTAGTTGTTCAAAACAACTATGTAATAGCCCATGGAGTCCTTAAAACACTACATGTACCATTGTACGCTAGTTTCTTGATGGGATGAAGCCTGTGATCTATAAGGAGTTGGAGATTGATGATCTAAACCGAAACCACCCTGGATTCAAATTAAAAGTATCTAATAAGTTTATAAAGAAATCATTTCGAGTAACAAAATAATAGTTGCTATACTTAAAAAATTTAAACACATGCTGTCACTTCCCCTATTGTTATATCACTGAATAATCCTCTAAACTTATTATATTCATAAATGCTCTCAACCCTAACAGACAGTTTAAACTCTTTATAGCAAAATGCTGTTGTTTAACTTCTGCTTACATATAGTATATTTTATTAACTCATTTGGTTTATATATGATTAATGTTACTGATGTGGTAGATAGTTACTATTTAAATTAAAAAAAGTTTTGGGAGAGGTGGGTTAGGCTGATTTCAAGACTCAAACTTGGAACACATTGCTTGAGGCAGACATAACTTGCCATCGCAATGTCTTTTATTTTAATTTTCTTTATAATCTGTAGGACTGGTCTTTGATTCTATAGGTTCCCTGAACAAATTGAATTTGAGGAATTGTTACCCTTAAAACATATATTCTAATGCTTTCAATTGATCATGTTTGACAACCAACATAGTTATTAACTTTCTTTTCTCCTTCAACTTATAACTTGCATTTCCATTTGCATTTGTGTACAAAGAAGTTTTTGCGTCCACACCGATGCCAAATGGTGAAGTTTTAAAAAGAAAAGAAGGTATATTCTTGATGTTGTGTTATTCTATTTAATGGTATTTTGTTGTATATTTGCTTCTCATTGGACATTGCATGATAGTGGTAATGTTTATTAGAGAATTTTAATTATTGATTTCGTCCTTTTCAATGTTGGGCTTTTCTGGGTTGTGCATGTAATGCTATTCTTAAAATTTTAGTTGATAATATATTTGAGTGATGAGGGAAAAATCAAACATCTTAATTTGAATTATATGGAGTAGCAAGTAATAGGTAAATCATTCCAAATTATTATAGCTACGGATAGTCTTCTTCTTCTTCTTGTTTTTTTTTTTTTAATAGAAAATATTACGCAAAGGGTTGTAATTTAGTGCTTGAGTTTTTTAATCACATTTATGATGAGTATTTTTGCTATATGTTATGTATGTTAAGCAAGTTTAGGGGTGATATTGTCAAATTTACATCTTGAAATCTTTGTGAACAAGTAATTTTTTTGTTCTGCCTCCTATCCCTGGCTGTGGGATGTTCTTTTTGATTTCAGGGTAAGGATTCTATAGATTTCTTAGAGCAATGCAGAATTGAGGTTATCTAATCTTGGCTTTTGAGTAAAATTTGATTGTCAAAATTGCACCATATCTGTTTCAAATAAAAAAGATATATGTTGCAACTAACAATGGCAAAATTGTTGATTTATGTGCAATCATTAAATTGTTGAATTTTGGTTAAAAGGTTGATATAAAACTAATTTTTAGCATCTTTCACAATTTAAGTAAATACATGTAAATTTGTTTAAATGTTAATTTTTTTGCCTTACAGGGCTTTGAGGTGTACATAAATTTGATCCTGGATGATACTAGAAATGTCAACATCAAGAGGAAGGGAAAAAAACTTTAGGTGGGTTTATTTTCTCATTTTCCTTCACTTTTATCCCCCCAAATGTGTATACTCTAAATGTGGTACATCTATTTTGTTATGGGTCAATTAAATATCAAAAAAAATGTACAAGGGAGATTTTTCTTAAGAGATGCAAATATTCAGTTTCAAAAAATATTCAGGTTCAAAAAATATTCATGTTCTTAAGAGATGCAACACAACAACCGCCTCTCTCTGTCTGTCTCTCTCAATAGTGGAAAGTGATGATTTCAGCAATTGTGTAAATTGGCATTATGTTGCCTTTTCAATCCCATTGAGGTCTAGCATCTTTGTAATGGCAATGTTAGAATTTAGATGCATCTTGGACATCAAGAATGATTAATGTAATTTATGAAAGATATTTGATTGAACGAGTATGGAATTTACTATACTTGTGTAATTAATTGCATTGAATCAGTTATATATTTTCTAAATATGATCTCAAGCACTTGGTTATCACGATATCTCATTGTATGTGATAGATTTTATTACTTTGTAAGTGATAAGTTTTATTAGTTGGGTATATAATTTATACCATGATATTGATTTTTTTTTTTTTTCATATTAGGAAAGTTTTCAATAGTTTTCCCATGCATCGCACGGGTTAGTGACTAGTTATATATATATATATATATATATATACACACACACTTAATTATGCTTATTTTAAAATATATTTATGTATGGAATTACAAGCCAGTTCATAAGATCGATGACCTTTTTAACACATTGGATGACAACATAGCAATCTCTTTAGTGAAACAAAATATAAAATGATCACATTTAAGAGAATGTCATACGTATTACAAATTGTAAGATGAATACATTAGGACACAACTTAATTTATCCCACGATCCATCTCCCTTTATTCCTTTTTTTTTTTTAATATCTCCCTTTATTCCTTTGAGTATGACTTTGTTCTCCCGTTCATTCGCTCAGGGTTGATTGGTTCTAGAGATGGCTGCACAAAGAACAAACGTTTAAATATGCACATATATATATGAAGGTCGGTTTGTCTGGTGTCCAAAAATTCCATAGGATTAGTAGGGTTTTCATGGAAAAAAAATTGGAAAGAAACAAAGTTAAAGAGGACCTTGTATTTGTTTAGTCTATAGCACAATTTTTTCATAATTTTTTTTCCCACAAGCATTGAGGTGGTAAGTTGTCAATTGTAGACAAGAATCTGGTGTCACTAAGTTATGAAGGCCGGTTTGTACGGCGTCCAACAATTCAATAGGATTATTGGGGTTTTCATGTAAAAAATGGAAAAAAAAAAAAAAACTAACTAAAAGAGGACCTTGTATTTGTTTAGTCTATTGTTATGAAAAATGTGGTGCTCGTAACATTATTCATTTCTAAAACTTACCAGCGTCTGAGTATCCTTCACACTCATCGCTACACGTTAAATAACAGTAGATGCCATCATTGCCTGGTTTAGCAATGCAACTATTGAAGCAATCACTGTAGCAGTCCGCAGCAGCTGGGTTGCCAAATGCTGCAATGACAACAATGCACACGAGAAACACTGCAACAAACTTGTTAGCCATTCAATTAATTTGTTTTTTATTTTTTTTATGCTTGCTTTTTCCTTTGTTTTTTATTTTTATGCTTGCTTTTTCCTTTGGTTTTTTCAGTGTCCCATTGACAATGGTGTAGAGGGTATATATAAGGGACTGGCAAGTTGCAAGGCTGCTGCTTTTTTGAATACTTCCTAGAATTATGGGATGATTTGTGGTTAAAAGTATGGTTGATGTATAGGATTTGCTAAATTTGGGTTTGTGAATGATTCAACTTTGTCCAATCGGTCTTTATGCGTCCTTGGCTGCAACCACTAGTAATCAAATCTAGAAAGATTTTATTCATTGACAAGATATATAAACGTAGTAAGTTCTTCCATTTATCAAATTTATATATATATAACAAGAATATATATAATCACATCATATCTCACGTAAACATTGTATCATCTCAAATTGTTGTTCCTAAGAACAATAATTGATTAATAAATAATCTTCAAGTTATTTATATAAATAATCACATATCATATAAATTAGAATTTCCATAAAATTAGAGAAAGTGGAAAGATGTTACCTCGATGATACTTTAAAGTATTCTCATAACAAGAAGTAATTTACCGTCAATTCATGTATGCTTCTAGATTGTGGGGCTTCTAGATTGTGGGGTTGAGCGAGAACCATGTCATTGTCTTGGGTTGGACCTATAGGGCTGAGAGCCACTAATATATATTTATAGTAGTTAAGAGGAGTATACCCATTAACAGAAAATTATTAAATACTTCGAGAGTACCATAAATGCGTATTCCTCCCCTCTCACATGAATTGTGAGTTCCACTATAAATTTAATTAATGGGACCCACAGTTATATGAGAGGAGGGAGTACGCATTTATGATATTCCGGAAGTACCTAATAATTACCCCCATTAACATAGCTTTATAGGTAGCAATAGTGAATTCAAAAGAATTCAATACATTTTCCATAACCATTAACTCATAGCAAGAAAACTTTTAACTTCTCACTTCTCCTTAAATCAAATAACAAACATTTATAATATATATATATATATATATATATCAATAATTTCCATATTAAAACCGCTACAACGTTTAAAACAGAAATGGTTTATAAGGAAAATGTATGTGGTACGCAAATATTACTATACGTTTAGCCACTAAATGTTTATGTATTAAAATCAAATAATTATGATGACATTATATATCAGCCGTCATCTAATAAGCATATAGTTGTATATGAAATCAATGTATTAAAATTATAGCTATTAACCCATGACATTATACTACATTAAAAGTCATTCTTTGTATCAAAAAAAAAAAAAAGTCGTTATTATCACATTTGATAAGTTTCTGAAATTATATACTATATAATAAAAGTTGGGCTTAAAAGCTGTGGTAGCGCCAAATGAGTTTTCCAAATTGCAAAAAAAATTTAGATTTTTAAAATAATAGATATAATTTTTTTGGTCTTATCTTCTTCCTCTATAATTTCTAAGTTGATAAAAATCATAATTTGATTACCCTCCTAATTCTAATCCTTTTATTATTAATTTATTTTTTACTATTTTTTTCCTCTTCATAGTCATACACAGTTAGTTTTTTTTTCTTCTTTGGATTATAATTTTTTTTTTTAAAGAAAACCAACATGCATAGTTAGGAAGAGTTAGACATGTGCATGAGTTGGAGAGTTTATCTATTTGACTATTGAGATAAACCAATCTTCATTCTGATTTTTTCCTCTTCACACAAGGTTACTTTTTTTTTCCTTCTCCTTTTTATGTGAATATGAGTTAAATACACAATTGGAATATGCATACACATCCAAGTCTACTTGGAAACCCATAAAGTCATTTATTATTTACAAAAAAAAAAAAACATAAATTCATTATCCGATTTTTTGTATTTCTGATAACTCAAGTCTCTTTCCTATAGAGACAGACCAATTAAAGAGAAACATTCACAGCTAGGACCCTCTGAAATTATCAAGTTAGGATTATGGGTGCCATTTACGTAAATTGAAAAATTATTATGATTATTATTATGTTTTGAGATTATCTATTAGATGAAATTATTATGATTATTATTATTTTTTGAGATTATCTATTAGATGAAAACTTTTGAATCCTAATTGAGTTAGAATTTCTAATATATATATAGAGAGTTTTCTTTTTAGTGTAATTTCTACCACAGCTGTGTTGGGAAAATACATGTTCGTATCACATAGAAAACATACACAGCGGAAAATTAACGGATCTACATCATTCGCAATTGATAACATGCACTATGAAAGTTTCAGAATTTAAGAACAAGAAAGCGTACCTTGGTGCGGTGAAATTCAAAACCAAAGATCAGAAGTTCTTGGGAAGACTTTTAATCTTCACTCCAATTCCACTTAATGCCCAAGATGTGTGGTCTCTCAATCAGTTTCCAAGGAGTGAACAAGGGAGTGTCCAACACTCACATACAAACCATTTCATTCCTTGTGTAATCTTGATGAAAAACACTTATGAAAAAACTCATGAAAGGACTTATGAAATTCTGTATATTTCTCTCCTTATATACAACTGATTATCTAATTGGGCTAGCCTTTTGGGCCATTCCAATTGGGCTCTAGTGTGTGGCTTGGAGTGGGACCAAAAGGGAACAAATAAGACTCTAGCTCCAATGGGCCTTGGGCTTTTCTGTCAACTCTTGACAAGTCCAAAGTTACCATTAATTATATTCAATACCACTATATGAATATAATTGCACTCTAGGCCTTATTAATAAATTATATCCAAAGACTTTATTATACATGCAACCCCTTCATTAAAATATTCGTAGTAATACAAAGTCATGAATATAGACTGCCACTTTGAAGATTACTACATCTTAATCCTTGAGTACCCGGTTTAATCCTTAATGTTATTCATCATATATTTATGAAATCCAATTCCATAAATATATACTTTAGTAACTCCTTACTAAAATGGTTGGGCCCAACTCTCTGAATAACCAATCCTATTAAACTTATCTCAAGGGAATATTTTATATCTCTGTTAAGAGATTATGAATTCCATCTTGAGAATATATGCAGCTGCCCAACATACTGAGGTTTTGACCGTAACTTATAGATCTCACTCCTGATATATCAAAGCAACCTACATCTCATGATCAGGTCTATTGTTCTCTCAGGATTTAGAGTTGATGTAAATAGAAGTCGTAAGATTTATTATTCAATTGACAGTCGTTAGGAGAATAATAAATCTCACAGCGGCCCAGTTCAATATGTCTTAACTCTTAAAACATATCAACATACCAACTAGAAATCTCTATTTCCATGATTAAGACAAATCATCTTAGTTGATATGTTATACCTTATGAGTACTGTTAGGTTAGATTAGGTTTCTACCCATGATGTAATTTTCTTTAGCTTGTAACATGTGATAAGCTCATCTTTCTTTCGGCTATCACGTGATAAGCTCATCTTTCTTTCGGCTATCACGCATATCCTCACACACATGCACGTCACTATTCCTCCTTCTCCTCTCTTCCATGTCATGGGTGCCATAAGTAAGGAGTCTATCCAGAGGAGTGCAACACAACTTGCTACAAAGCAGCCACGTGTGGAGACAAAGGATGCAGCCTCTGCAGTTCCTACCTCTTGATCCTTTTCCTCCTTTGCCCTTTCTTCCTCCTCTAGGGCAGATGTCTCTCTCGCCGACATCATGAAGCAGCTTCAGCATATGCGTGCTAATTTTGGTAGTCATCTAGACCATTTTCTGATGAGATGTGTTAGATGAACGCCAGGATTGGTCGCATCTCTCGCTGCCAGTCTTGCCTTGGTGGTTTTGCTCCTTCTCCCTTGCCTGACCCAACTGAGTCCTCTTCGGATGGTGGAGATGATGATGATGGTGATGATTCTTCTTGCATTGAGAACGATGATGAGATGACTGTCTCTTAGTGATTCACCCTTTGTCACTCGTGACAAAAAGGGGCAGCAGTTTTGTATGAGAGTAGTCTTTTTGTAAGAAGGAGCACTAGCGTAGGGATAGACTAGTTAGGAGGAGAGTGTGTTTTGAGGGGTGTAGTGAGGTTTTGTTGTATTGTTTCTCACTTCATGTACTATGGATTGATGTTACATCACTTTTACACTAGGTGTGATGAAAAGGTTTATATGACAATTCATCATTGTAGATCGCATATGTGTATTTTTGTTAGCTTTTATACACCTTGATTTTCATTTATTTAGTTTTTTTTAATAGTACTTGTATTAAATAATCACATATCATATATTAAAAATTCGTTTGAAACCATTTCTTAATCCACATTTTCTTATAAAAACTTATTATTAGTTCAAATATAAATTTAAATAAATAATCTTACATGTTCTAAAAAATTGGTTGTTCATTACATAAGTTAGTAATGACATTTTATAACATATTTGAAAAATGTAAACATAAAATAAACTTATTTCATCCCAAAACAAAAATTAAGTTGTTTTTTTCTTTTGAGAAGAACAAATATAAAGTTAACAAGAAACAGATTATCTACTTCTTCTTTTTTTCTTTTTTCACTAAAAACTATAATAATCAAGAATTAATAATTTGCTACTCTACCAAATTATATCTATACAAGACCTTTTTAATAGTTACAAAAATGTAAAATCTATATACCCTTAGTAATATTCAACTTAAGGGGGAATTTTTACTATATATATACACTTAATTATGCTTATTTTAAAATATATTTATGCATGGAATTATAAGCCAAATCATAAGATCGATAATGTTAATTACACATTGGATGACAATATAGCAATCTCTTTAGAGAAACAAAAATGATCACAATTAACAAAATGTCATACTTATTACAAATTGTAAAATGAATACATTAGGACACAACTTAATTTATCCCATGATCCATCTCCCTTTGTTCCTTTGAGTAAGACTTTGTCCTCCCTTTCATTCACTCAGCGTTGATTGATTTTAGAGGTGGCTGCACAAAGAACAAACGTTTAAACATATATATATATATATATATATATATATATATATATATGAAGGCCGGTTTGTATGGTGTCCAAAAATTCCATAGGATTAGCGGGGTTTTCATGGAAAAAAAATTGGAAAGAAACAAAGTTAAAGGGGACCTTGTACTTGTTTAGTCTATAGCACAATTTTTTCATAAATTATTTTTTCCCATAGTCATTGAGGTGGTAAGTTGTCAATTGTAGACAAGTGTTAGGACATATGTGATTTAATGTTAGGAAAATATGTCACTATTTTATGTAATTAGCCAATCCTTTGACAAAACGCACTTTACTTATAATTGGATAGATCTAGGATGTGTTTAATACTTCAAGGAATAAGGTTTCAAGTTCAAGTGTTAAAGTCATGCAAGTCTGTCTAAGAATCAAGTGAGAAAGTGCTGGATTTTAAAGCTCGACAGCTAGCATCTATCGAGGTTTAAAAGCTGCTGAAGCCCGTGGGTCGACAGCTAGCTCGATAGATGGCTATCTTTCGAGGTTTATGAAACTCAATTTTTTGGAGTTATTTTTCATCCATTCCGTGAGTATGTGTTTAGGCTTTCTTTTTTCATAACCCTAAACATATATAATGATTGTTTTAAGGTCCATCATAGCTGATACAACTCAATTCAAAAGTTTTTCACAAGCATATTATGAACCAGAGACATATGCCCTAGTTCATCTTTCCCTTGAAGAAGCTGTTGTGCTTGTACACCATAGGGTTTTGTGACCAATGAGCTTCTTGATCTTTATCGTGTGATGAACTAAAGAACTTTGCAGCCAACATCTTTCTCAAGTTGGTGTTCAAGTCGCGTACTGGGATCCGCGCATCTATTGGTTAGTCATGTACTTGGAGCTGTGCATTGAAAAGAAGAGATTGTCACTACAGAACAAGTCCAATTGGGTATTGGGGTAAGGGTTCAACTCTAGATTGGTATAAGGTACTAGAACTCCTTTACTTGTAATCGCTTGTTTTGATAATAGTGGATTCTCGGGAGTGGTGACCTTAAAATCACCCGATAGGGTTTTTGTCGTGTAAGTTTTCTCCATTCGTAAACAAATCACCGTGTCAATTTAATTTCCGTTGCATACTTAGTTATTTGGTGATTTATTTTTGCTGCCACGTACATTGCATATTAATTTGATTAATTAATAAACTTGGCTAATTAATCAATTAATATATCACAAGGGGTCAATACATTCTTGGCCTATCAACAAGAATCTGGTGTCACTAAGTTATGAAGGCCGGTTTGTATGGCGTCCAACAATTCAATAGGATTATTGGGGTTTTCATGTAAAAAATGGAAAAAAAAAATTAAAATAGGACCTTGTATTTGTTTAGTCTATGGTTATGAAAAATGTGGTGCTCGTAACATTATTCATTTCTAAAACCTACCAGCTTCCGTGTATCCATCGCAGCTATTGCTACAATCAAGATAACAGTAAAAGGGTGGATGGTCTAGTTTAGCAATGAAACCATTGTAGCAGTCATCGTAGCAGTCCGAAGCAGCTGAGTTGATGAATACTGCAACGACAACAATGCATATGAGAAACACTGCAATGAACTTATTGGCCATTTGTTAGGTTCTAAGGGATTAGGAACTAATGTATTAGAACTTCAATTTGTAATATTGGCAAACCATGATCAAAATGTTTTAGTCGTGTTTAGACTTGCTCAAAGTATACGTTTTTCTGTAAAGTTGGAATCGAGTTACTGTAGAATTTATTGTGTAAATTTACCTAGCTCGATCGATCGAAAATTAGACTCAATTGATCAAAAGTCGTGCGAATTGTTTTTCTGCAGAATTCTCCAACTCAGCCCAAACCCGTTTGATGTGTAGGGTTTTATGTTTTGCCCTAAGTATAAAAGGGAAAACCCTAGCCACGTTTTAGGTGGCTCTTTATGCTATGTGTGTGAATTTTTTGTGAGATCTAAAGGTGTTTGCCTTCACATACACTTAGGGTTTCCAATCTCAAGATTGATGTTAAGAGTTTGGTGATCAATTCAGTTGCAATTTCAAGAGCTTAAAGATATACAAGCATACAGTGGCTAAAATTTGAAAGGAGAACAATCTTATGCTACTCCGTAGGTGCAGGTATCAGATGCTACAACTTATGGAAGAGCTGGCCGCCGCAACCAATAGGCAACTCACTTCAACGGAACGTAATAATGTCCGCAACTACGAGAACTACCTGTCAGAACGAATACCTATGTATGACATCGCCTACCTGGGTTCTATGTGGTGTGTGTATTTTTTATTTCTGATAACTCAAGTCTTTTTTCTATAGAGACAGACCAATTAGAGAGACATTCACAGCTAGGACCCTCTAAAATTATGAAGTTAGGATTATGGGTGCCATTTATGTGAATTGAAAAATTATTATGATTATTATTATGTTTTGAGATTATCTATTAGATGAAAACTTTTGAATCCAAATTGAGTTAGAATTTTTAATATATATATATATATAGAGTTTTTTTTAGTGTAATTTCTACCACAGTTGCTGCTTCTTCTTTTTACGACTTCTTCTTTCTTTTTCTTTTTCTTTTATTTATTTATTATTTTTATGATAGAAAGTAGAAACACTACTTATTATTCTAATCAAATCTCACCCCCATTATTAGTAATTCTCATTCTCTCATAATTTCTATGTAGGTTATAAATCTAACTCTCTTTTTGTTTTGTTTTGTTTTTTCATGTTACTTAGGCAATTTGATGTTTGTGAAATCCATAGTAGAATGCTTTATCAAGCCTACCATCCATACTATTGTGAGTATGTATTTCTCTTCTTTGTTTTTGTGTTTTGTTTTATTTTTTTATTTCAAGGTTCTGCTTTTGAGTCATAAAGGCAATTTTAAATCCGTGAAATCCACTATATAAACCTCTATAAATATTTACACTTTATCTATTTATTTAAGAATTATCAAATTTTGTATTCTCTCCCAAAAGGGTTTCATCTTTTTATTTAAGCTGGTTTGTATTTGTGTTATGTTTATATGTGCCTTATTACATTTTTATTTTTGTTCAAAGAGTTAAAATCTCCTTTAAAAGTTCAAAGTTTTTAATTTAATTTTTTTTAGATAAGTAATTTAATTATATTATTGTAATAAATTGCTTAATTTACATGTACTTTTTTATTAAGCCGTACATCGCATAGGCATAACACTAGTAGGTAAGTAAAATAAAACCAAAACATCAAAAGACGGCAAATTTGTTCGAAATTGCAGCGTTAGGTGAAGGTGGAGCAAAGGCATCTGCCGGTGCAGTTGCGATCGATGGGGAAGGAGTGGCTAGTGATGGAGCAGAAGGTTTTAAAGGAGAAGGAGAATGAGAGGGTGGAGGTGGCAGAGGAGTGGCCTTTAGAGACGGCGATTGGGCCGATGGCAATGCTTTTGGAGATGGAGTTGGAGAAGTATGAGGCGCAGTTGGTGTCGGAGTTGGAGATGAATGAGGCATAGTTGGTGGTAGAGTTGGTGTAGAATGAGGCATAGTTGATGGCTTAGCAAGAGACAATGATGGAGAGGGAGCTGGAGAGTTTGCGAATGTGGAGCCAAGAGACAATGTCAAAACCAAAACCATAAAGCTTAGGTGCGCCATTGCTCATAGCCTTATACATATAGGGAAAGAGAGAGAAAAGTTCAAGGCTTTTGTGAGTCTGAGAAAGAGAAGAGAATGGAGGGTTAGTATGAATAGAAGGGGAAAAGTTTAACGTGGGGAAGAGTTTAACGAAGGGAATTGTCAACCATAGACGTGGGTTCTCCTTTGTGAATTAACGTGGGTCTTCTGTTACTCATACTCTTCTTTTTCTTATTCATCGTGTTTGTTGAAATGAAGGAAGAAGAATGCATTGGCATTGAGTGTTGTTATAGTTGTAGGTGTAGTAGTAGAAGAGGTTGCTGCACTGTCGTCTTCCATAATGACACCGTTTTGGAACTCCAACAAGGGGAGAGAGAGAGAGAGAGAGAGAAAGAGAGAATGGTGGTTCTGAACTTCTGATTACTGATACTTTCTTATATTACAGCAAGAAAATTTGGGCTTCAAGTTAATGGGCTTTGTAGCTGTTGTTGGGCTTTTTGGCCTCACGGGCTGTGATTATAGTGGAATCATTGGGTACCAATTACAAGTTTATATTTGAACATATTGTAAAATTTAGCAAAAGCATGAATTTGGGTGTATCCCTGGAGTTTTCTATAACTTATTATTCCTTACTCATACAATACATAAAAACTTACAAAATATGTTTAGCGAATGGTAATGGTAATGTAGATTTGTATTGATTTTTCTTTTTCTTTCTTTGAAGTACATGTACATACAACACCTTTGTAAACCTAACCTAAATGGAGGCTTATCCATAATGTACAAAGAATAAAAAATGGTTACAATGAATGATGTATAGTTTGGAGAAGACGAAAATTGATATCGAGGATTAAAAGACAAAAGAATGTGAGAAAAAATCTCTGTGCAGTTTAGGCCTAATTATTAGGTCCAAGGTCCTCCGATGTCATCTCAACATATTAGCAAGCATTCTTATATACAGGCTACCAGACTTGCAGATGAATTGTGCTCACCACCATCTGCAATATTTCTTCCACAACACCTATAGTCGTCTTGGTAACCAGTGGAGCCCAGCTCCAGACTTTCTAATGATTAATAGCACAAATTCAGTGGGCAAAACTAAGTAATGTCGTCACCTATAACGCTCTATCAGCTTCTGCAAAAATTCTAATGTTCGAGTATACAAAGGATCTGAACGGTTAATTGGTTTACATGAATTAAGATGATCTGTTGACTCTAGTACCAATTAAGAAATGTAAAATATATAGTGAAGGGATAAAGAATAGGAAGAATGATAAGAAATAAGCATGAGCTAGAAGATCATGCATTCATTTGATGTTGTCAACGTTTAAAACGGCAAGGCTATAATAAAAGGCCTGACATCTGTCCAAATTGATCCTCTAATTGATCACCTCACAATATATTCAGTTGATTGCTCACCATGTGCATCCTATCAATCTTTTCAGCCTACAACTGTGAGATCAATATCATTCCCTAACTGCTCAAAACTATGAATTAACATCTTAAAGGTCTCCTATCTGTTGCTGAAAATAACACAGGTTCTTAAACACTATCGACCAATACTTTAATAAAACAACAGGCCCAAGATATACTCATGTTTGACAAAAACATATGTAAAAAGGTTGGATGCCACAGTTTCTAGCAACCAATCTATGAAATCATTGAAATGTACAAGAATACCCAATCAAAAGATTTTGCATTTTTCTAATGCTTACCTGTTAACTAATTATAAATAACATATATAGCACGTCACTACTTTAATCTGAAAAGATTATCTGCTCTACAAGATGCAAACTAGACTCAAACCAATGTGCAGTAATGTATCAACATGTCATGAAGACAAATGGAGGACTAGTAACTAACAAACGCTTCCAAGATAATTGATGGCTCATGGCAAAGTCTAAACAAGTTTTTAAAGCTTTTCCTGCTAATAAAGAAAAAAGTTAAAAACTAATTTGCAAGGCATGAAGGGTATGTTCATGTTCAGTAGCCAACACTACATATGCAAAGATACTCTAGTCATTTCAACTGATTTTTTAAAACCTAACTGCTTAGGCAAAAGACCTCCTTGTCTTCTTCAACCTAAGTGCCATATGTTTATCAAAGTCATACTTACAACAAGTTCACCAAATCCAGGATATGTTGATTTGCGGGCCTTCCAACAAGTCTTGGGGGCATATAGCTCTATCTTGACCTAGTCTTGGGGGCATACATCCCCATGACATTGACAATCTTGTCTTGGGGGCATATAGCTCTTGGGGCCAAGTTGTAATCATATATGTGTAACAACTTGCCTAGCTCCTCCCTCTCCCTCTCTCTCTCTCTCTCTCTCTCTCTCTCTCTCTCTCTCTCTCTCTCTCTCTCTCTTTGAGACTCTTGTTTGAATTTGATGTGATTTTAATTTTCGTGGAGATTTATTGTTTGAGTTTAGTGTCAGATATTGGTGGCTTTTTGTGATGGAAATTGATTATTGGCATGCTTTCTAATATTTTTATCTGAATGTTTATATATATTGTTTAAAATTTACTTAGTATTTGTTCTCTAGGTGATAGGCATCGCAAATAATCTGCATTCTCTCAATTGAGAGAGAATTCAAGGATGCTGGTCAAGGCAATAGTGTTCCTGCTAGACCAAAGTGCTATGAGTGTCAAAGATTTGGATACATGAAGTAAGAATGTCCCACATATCTCCATTGGCAAAAGCAACGCCCTAGTTGCCATCTTGAGTGATACGGAACCAGAAGCAGATTCTGATGAAAGTGACCAAGATAAGATAATGAGTGCTTTCACAGCCACTATTGAGTCTACTGAGGAAGTAGCAGACGTAATTGATGAAGGAGAAGAGCTAATGGAATTAAAGTTTGAGAAGATAGATGATCAGGATGACATCCACATTGCCTACACCAAGTTGTACAAGGTTTTTGAAAAGCACGAGAAGCTATATAGGTTGGCTATGAGAAAGCTCAATGAAGTGGAGTTGGAACGTGTGGAATTCTCCACCAAGGTTGATGAAGCTAATAAAACCATTGGAGCACTGAGATTTGAGAATAATCTTCTTGTTGAAAAGACCAAGAAACTAGATGCTGAACTGTTTCAGGTTAGAGCACAACTGGAAAGGACTTCAAGTTCTAAGGTGGATGAAATGCTGAACTTCCAGAAGTCTGCATCTAACAAAACAGGTCTCGGGTATGATGACTCTCTCTCCTCTTGTAGTACCTCTTCTAATGTTTAAAATAGAGTCATTTTTGTTCTACCCACTAATAATGATAACTTTGAGGTAACTAAGCCTAAAACTGAAAATGTGAGTGAGGATAGGAGTGATAAAGGAAAATTCATTCTAGGAGTACCCCCTAAGGTTAGCAAGAAAGAAATGAAGCAAAATAATTGTAAGGTTGAATTTATTCAATCACGTGTTGGCTTTATTTTGTGCCAAATTTGCTTGTAATTTAGCAATTAGATACCCTGTATTTAGGTGGGATTTATGTAAGGGTAGTGTGTGAGAGAGTATGAAGAAAACTCAAGATGTGTGCAATTCAAAGGAATCTTGTGACTGGATCTCGCAACTAGCTCGCGACTAGCAATTCGCCAGAATGGCACACATGTGAATTATGTAGGGGAGCTGAATGGTCACGACAACTGGAGCACTACAAGACAAAACTTCCAGTCTAGCCAGGTAGTTAGCTCGTGACTCAGACTCCTAACTCATTCCAGTTGCGAGGTTGAGTTGCCAAAATGCCCTGTTTAATGAAAACTAACTTTTCGCATTCTTCATACACACTACTATATATACCCTTATACCCATGAAATATAAAGAGCTTCCAGAGAGAATTTTGAGAGAGAAACCCTAGAGAAAAACAAGATTGACTCATCCACAATCTTTACCATTTGATTCTCCAAATTCCTTTTCTCTCTCCCTCTCCATTGACATATCCTTGAGAGGTACATTTGCCAAATCCTTATCTCACCATACCCATATCAGTGAGGAGGTGTTTTGGTGCACTTGTTGTGGTTTCATTACCTAAGTGTGATCCTAGACCCCTTTTAAGATGGATTGATCTCAATCTCTTAATGCTCCTTCATACTTTGATGGGAGCAACTATGCATTTTGGAAAGTCCGTATGAGGGTATTTCTATGTTTCATTGATGAGAGTGTTTGGGATGTTGTAGAGATAGGATGGACTAGGCCGGAGGCCGCCAAATCCGAATAGGATAAGGCAGCCCTTGCGGCAGCTAATGCTAATAGTAAGGCTTTAAATGCTATTTTCTGTGGTGTTTCTCCTGATGAGTTTCACAGGATTTCTCATGTTACAATTGCCAAGGAGGTGTGGCAAATCTTGGAGACGACCTATGAAGGCACCAAAAAGGTGAAGGACACCAAGTTACAAATGCCAACCACACGCTTCGAGGAACTGAAGATTAGTGAAGACAAGTCATTCGACTCATTTTATGGGAAGCTAAATGAAGTGGTGATTGAAAAATTCAACTTAGGAGAAAAGACAGAGGACTCCAAGATTGTGAGGAAGATCCTCCAATCATTGCCAGAGAGCTTCCATGTAAAGGTCACTGCCATTGAAGAGAGCAAAGACCTCGATGAGATTAAAATTGAAGAACTCATCGGTTCTCTTCAAACCAATGAGCTATCTCTACCATTACAAAGAAAGAGCAAATCTCTTGCAATAAAGACAATCAATGACAGAGTGGAAGCTCAAGACTCCTTAGATGAGGATGAGGTCGAAAAGGATGTGGCATATATTGTTAAGAACTTTTGAAAGTTCTTAAAGTTCAAAAAGAATGGAAAGTTTGCTGAGAAAGGAAAATTCCCAAATTCTGGGAAGGAGAGAAAGGATTTTAGGAAGAAAGATGGGAAGGATTCTTAATCCTCTCAACGAATCATGTGCTATGAATACAACGGTGATGGACATCCCAAGAAGGAGTGTCCCAACTATTTGAGAAGGAAGGGCAAAGTGCATGCCACTACCCTTAGTGACACAGACTCCTCTAATTCAAACTCGGAAGATAGCTGTGGTGGAGAGGGAAACTACTCTGCATTTATGACCATTGCTTGCAATCTTTGGATGATTTGAGTGTGTTAGTGGAAGAGTTGGGTGAGCACACTGAAGTGGAGTCAATAGGGATAGTAGAGGAATCTAATGATAATGAAGATGAAAAAACAATGGGGTTACAAGAATCCTATGATTCCCTTCTTGAGAAGACTGGTGAATATGCAAGAGTGGCTAGAGCAGCCATTAAGAAAATGAAGAGAGCAGAGCAAGATTACAAAAGTCTTTTGGTGCGATACAAGGAGACTAAATGTAAAGTCAAGATGCAGAACGGAGAACTAACTAAAGCCTATTCAAAGATCAAGTTTCTTGAGCTTGAGGTGATTCAAGCTAATGCTAAAGTTGAGCGAGTTTCCTCCAAAAAGCTTGATGAAGTGCTTACACATCAGAAGCCCTTTTCTGACAAGAGCGGCTTAGGATACACCAGAGAGGTTAGTTCAAGCACCAATAAGTCTAAGGAGATGAAGTTTGTTAACACAAAGGAACTAGTGGTAGCAACTCTAGTTGTTTAGAAAGTGAAGTATAAGAAGAAGCCAAAAGCGATTGCTCAACGGGTTTTAACAAAGCCTCCAAACCCAGCAGTGGCTAAATTCAAGGTGAAAGGAAAATCTCTTTCGAAGTCACAAAGAAGACTGCAAACTCAACACTTTTGTCACCATTGTGGAATCCGAGGACATACTAGGCCTAATTTCAATAAGCTTTGAGCATTAAAGAATGGTAGCCATCAAAGGCCAAGTGGACAAAAAATTGGAAAAGGGAACCTCCAGCAATCAAAAGGGGGAGAAGTTGAGTCTAATATTGGGGATATAATGAAGATGATAGACACCATCACTTCTTGCTTGGCAAACTTCACCCTAAGGTTTGAGAATCGTAACTCAAGTACTCAATCCTCTAAGGATATCACCCCATTCGCACGTGTCGTGTGGGTGAAGAAGGGTACACATGCATAAGTATTAAAACATGTCCATGCATCAATTCTTCATATATGTTGTGACTTTGCTTAGCTGTTTTCTTTGTAATCATTCTAGCATGTTTTGACAAATTTTTGATTGTTATCTTTTCTTGCTTTGAATGTTTATAGTTTTGATCAATGTTTACTTGTTTTTGTGTCAAAAATCCAAAAACACATAAAAAGTAGAAAATCCAAAAAGTTTGATCGGCATTATTGTGTTTTGTCACACGCATGTTTTGCCTTGTACCTCAGTACAAATGGCTTTGTGCATTTAAGAGTGTAGCCTGTTCTTTATGCACTCATATCATTGTGGGAAAAATCTTGACATCTATATGACTATTATAAATAGATCTTCAACCTTGTCATGAATGAACAGTCAATGGTTTTGTTGATCTTGAGACTTGCATAGACTTGTGCCTATATATTTTCCCACTCTTTTATTGTTTTTGCTTAAAGAACTCAACCAATGTAAATCTCAAAATGAAAAGAGATAATGAGCTGCAAAAGCCGTCGCATATACTAGTATTTGACTAGGAAAAAGGGAAAGCGACTTTTATGAAAATGTATGATGCCCAAAAAGCCAAATGCTTGTTTATCAAATTGAAATATCAAAAATTTCTGGCATCGATCTCAAAATGAGATGTATTGATTCAAAATGATCAAATGTTATGATGTGTATGAAGACAAATGAAAAGCTAAAAATTTATGTAATCAAGTTTTGTGGGAGGTCATATATGCATACTTCTATAATTGAGATTGGTCACTCTTCCTAGTGCTAATTGTGTATGTCTTGGTTGAATTGATCATTGAAGCTTCACATTTGACTAAGGACTATCTCATTTTTGGTATCCACACACATCACACATGTCTATGTTCAATGAATGCCTTATTCATTTGTGTGATTGTACTTGTTTAAATGTGTTGCACTTACTTAATCATATGTTGATCATACACAAAAAGATTTTTTGTGTGTTTTAGTTGTTTTAGGAAAGTGTTTTTGTTTTGAAAATTTTCAAAAATTTTAAAAACTATGCAACTATGTTTTGACGACTCTGCCTCGCGAGTCAAGTCAATCGCAAGCCCCTAGTCACAAGCTTATTCAAAAGTTTTTGTGACTCCCTGGTGGGTCATGCCCCCGGTCGTGAAAAAGACTTAGAAAAATTTCAAATTTCTGGGTTTTTAGCATTTTCGCGACTTTCTTTGGTGATTGGTTCGTGAGTGGAAGCTTTAGTCGCGAGTTTTACTTAGAATGCTTTGCGAGTGGACCTTCCAACTGCGAAAAACACTTAGACAGTTCAAAGTTTGTCACATGGGTTTTTGGCCACTTGACTTGGCGAATTGTTCGCGACTCATTCCAGTCGCGAAAAATGCGTGTTTTGCATACTGAGGGTTATTTTTAGGGTAGTTTTCAAAAACTTCTCATCTTTCCCTCGCATCTCGTGACTATTCATCGTCTTGTTCACACCTCCCTCTTCCAAACTCACCGTTCTCACTAACAAAACCTCCATTTTTCTTCATCATTTCTTCACCAATCTTCGAGAAAAGGTATGGGTTCTTTCTTTTTCTCAAAGTATTTCATGTCTCGAGCCATTGATTTCTTGGATTTTGCGTTTTTGTTGAGATTTGAAAATATGATGTTGAATATGGTTTATGGATATTTTGTTGAGTTTGTTGTTTGGGTTTTGTTGGTTTTGGTAGTATGATGCTTATAATACATGATTTTCATGGTTGTTTCTCATTTTTGAGTATTAGACTTTGTCTGTGTTGTGCTGTGCATATCATGCCCATGGTAAAATGTCTCATAGACATTTTTTTGTGTTTCTGAGGACTTCATGGAATACAATGTGCTTAGCCATGCTTGCTCATGCTTCACATATGCACACAATATGCACCTTTGTTGCACATACTTGCACACATAGCATGTTGTTGCATCTCATTTAACATGTTTGTGTGAAATTTCTTTATGTTTAGGATTGTGTGATTATTTCATGGACTAACTTGGATCTAATCAAGTTTGTGTATGTGTCTTGTGTTTGTTCACTTGTTTCTTTGCTGTGCGTCTGTTTTCTTTGTAGATGTCTTGTCGTTCCTCTTGTGGTAAAGAACCTGTAATTGACCTTTTGTCATCCCCTATTTCAAAATGGACCCGGTGTTCGTCTAGTGATTCCAAAAATGAGAGATTCAGGACTTCCTAGATTTTCAGACCTTCTCCAACATTTTTGAAGATGTTTCTACTGTGGTGGAACGGATTATGCGGTTTGATACCCTGGGATCAACTTTTATTTCTAGGAATTTTGAGGATAAAGATTGGGCAAATCTATTCGGGAACTTTGAGGATCTGATTGATGAATTAGTTAAGGAGTTCTACTCGAATGCTAGATTCACCGGAGTTGAACTGCAGTGTTGGGTGCGCGGAAAGGAATTCATCATCACTCTAGATTACATTGCAAACGTTCTTCGAATCAATAGACCAGCAAATGTGGACATCTCTCCACATGATTATAGACTTCCTCAAGTGATTGATATTCTTAAAATTCTTGGACCTGATCATGAGATTTTAGCCAAAGGCACATCCATTGGAATTGCAAAGTTTGCACTTGAACTGAAAACCCTCACATTGATCATGTTCTCAAATCTTTATCCACTGTCTAACATTGGATTCATCAATCTTGGAAGAGCACAATTCTTATGTGATCTCATCACGGGAGTTCCAATTGATATTTGTGCCCACATTTTCCAGACAATAGGGAAAACAACAGCACAAACAGTAGCACGGGCATGTCTTCCTTTTTGTAGTCTGCTCATGAAAATCATGGTACTTAAAGGTGTTCGTCCACCAAGAGATGGAGAGATACTGGTTCGTCATCGCCCAATATCCATGGTGTCTCTTTAAATGAGCAAAAGTCACTCTTCCAAAGTACCAAAGAGTGACCCTTTACCTCATGCCACTCCTTCTGGTCATGCCTCAGCTACTCACACTGCGCCTGGGCATACCGAGACTGCATCTCCTCGCACTCCTAAGCTGCAGATGACTAGCATTTAGCCTGGACAATCTAGCTCTCAAGCTGACAGGTTGAATATTTTGACTAAAGGTTTGCATCAGCGTATTTCAGGATTTGAAAATGTCATCTACTCCACCAACAACCAGGTTCAAATGCATCTCATAACCGTTGAGACACAGTTAGATGCTATTCAACGCAAACTAGAGGAGAGCCTTTAGCTATTTGTGCTAAAAAGGGGGAGAGCAACACAAAAAGGGAAGTGTGCATATTGAAACGGGGAGTCGTGTGAGCTCAAAAGGAGAAAGCTGATACATACACATATACTTTTGGATAGTCTAACCATTGTTTGGCTAGCCTAGTTTACAACTTATTTATTTATAGTTTTATAACTCTTGGATATTTACATTGCTTTTGTTTAAAGCTTTGAGTACATTGGTTTAAATCTTTCAGTTCATTTTCAGTACTTTATTTATGTACCTTTGCTTTGTAGATTATTACTTTTAGTTAATGTTATGCATTTTCTTTAGTACATCACTCTTGTGGCCTAGTTGGATTTTTTTTATCCTTGATGCAACTACTGTGTGTTTTTGTATCGGCTGAATGTTGGACATGCAAATGATACTTTGCATTGAGCTTATTAGCTTGCATGTCCGGATGTTCATTCTTTGTGTGAATGATCATTGTGATCACTATTTATAGTGATTGTTCTTGTTTGGTCAAGCCATGCTTTATTGCTATATTCTTTACTACTTGATCTCATTGTGCTTGCTCTATATGCATTTCAAGATTTTTGCTTACAATGATCATCTTGTGTTATTGTTTTCAGGGAAAACTTGTTCGTATGGTTTAAGAGCTTCACACTTTCTAGAGTTAGGTGTGAATGAGTTTTGGCAACTGTTCCCAACTCACATGTTAAGTCTAGAGTCTGTTTTAGGGTTTTGTCACGGAATAACCAAAAGGGGAGATTGTAAAGTTGAATTTATTCAATCATGTGTTGGCTTTATTTCGTGCCAAATTTGCTTGTAATTTAGCAATTAGATACCCTGTATTTAGGTTGGATTTATGTAAGGTAGTGTATGAGAAAGTGTGAAGAAAACTCAAGATGTGTGCAATTCAATGAAGTCTCGCGATTGGATCTCGTGACTGGCAAGTTGCCAGAATGGCACACGTGTGAAGCATGCAGGGGAGCTGAAGGGTCACGACAACTGGAGCACTATAGGACAAAACTTCCAGTCTAGCTAGGCAGTTAGCTCACAACTCAGACTCACGTCTCGTTCCAGTTGCGAGGTTAAGTCGTCAGAATGCCCAGTTTTATGAAAACTGACTTCTCACATTTCTCATACACACTACTATAAATACCCTTATACCCAAGAAATGTAGAGAGCTTCTAGAGAGAATTTTGAGAGAGAAACCCTAGAGAAAAACAAGATTGACTCATCCACAATCTTTATCATTTGATTCTCCAAATTCCTCCACTCTCACCCTTTCCATTAACATATCATTGAGAGGTATATTTGCCAAATCCTTATCTCACCATACCTATATTAGTGAGGAGGTGTTTTGATGCTTGGGAAGCAGTTCAGAGAGGACCAATTCATTTGGTTGATGCAATGGGCTTATTGCGGGATCCGGTAAGCTGGAGAAGACAAGGTTCGGGCGTAACCTTGTTGGAGTAAGAAGGTTGGAGGGCTTAGGTTCACTGTGTAGATTAGGCTTGGAGGGTCTTTTGCTATTCATATATCCTAACTTCATTCTTGGGTGGATTATTGACCGCTTAGAGGGCGGCGGAGAGGTTTTTCGTTGAGTACTTCGGTTTTCTCTTCAACAACACATCGCCATGTTATCTTTGTGTTTGCATCTCTCTTTCCTTTCTCTTTACCTTTTAATTGCTGCCCTGTTTGTAATTAATTAGGGTTTAGAGTGTGTTATCAATTTGGATATAGCTTATATTTCATATTCCACACATATATTGTTTGATTATAAGCTTGTGTTGATAATTTTGTTTTTGGGAGTCTAAACGTTCATTGGTGTTTTATACACTATTTGAACTTTCAATAATCATCGCTCCACCAACAAGAAGTCTCAACTAAAGAAGCCTCACTTCTGTCACAACTGTGGAGCATCTGGGCATACTCGTCTAAATTGCTATAAGTGTTTCGCCACTCAACAAAGCAATAGTGTGTCATCTCTAGGAAACCAAAATCAATGCCAACTTTCTTTAGCCCCTCTTGGAGAACTTCTTAAGGTGGTCATGATTCTCTCGAACCTAAATGGTTTCAACTCTCCTTCTTATCCTTCTGAATAAAGGTTCAAGCAAAAGAAAGGATCCTGTTAGGTTCTAAAAGTTTAGAACAATTGGCAAATCGTGAGCACACAAGAACATGTAAGCTGCAGAAAGAAGATTTCAGAATCTGCCTGGTTCGATCGATCGAAAGACAGGCTCGATCGATCGAGAATCGTATCTGCAGAATTTTAAGTTGGCCCAAACAGCAGTTTTAGCCCATTAAGGATTAGGGTTTCAGATCTACTTCTCCCACTATATAAAGGAAACCCTAAGCACGTTTTTTAAAGGGCTTTTTAGAGAGAAAAGGGTGTGCCTCTTTTGTATTTAGGGTTTTGTTCCTAAAACCTCTCTTATTACTTCTACCGGTGTTGTTCCATTGAAGAATCTCAAGATCCGGTATTGCTGAAGTTGCTGCCTTCTCTAGTCATCAAAGGAGCTGATGATCTAAACCTTCAAGGGTGGTCTTGGAGTCACAAACAGGTGAGTTTGTGTTGCTAAACCTTTGAGTGGAGTCTCAAAGTCACAAACGGTGGTGTTTGTGTTTTGCAAAGATTAGAGAAAGAAGGAGTCCGTGGATCTCGGAGCTATCATGGGGTCATGGTAGTAAGTTTCCTACACTTGGGTAGCAATAGGATGTTAGTGGTCTAAGTCGCTATTGTGTAAACTTCAATTCTTTCTAGTGGATTTGCTATTTTACCTTGAGGATAGCTAGGTTAAATCCTCCCCAGGTTTTTTACCGGTTTGGTTTTCCTGGGTCATCATATCGTTGTGTTATTTATTTTTCCGCTGCTTTAATTGTTATTTTTGCTTAATTGTGTTAACCTAGTTTTAATTAAATTACCTAAGTTAATCACTTGGCTAATTCACTAGGTTAATCTGTTGGGTTTAAGGGGTCTAAACGAACTGACAGATCCCCATCCAAGTCTCTCATCTGGAAGGAGAAAGACTCTAATTGATTTCTTCTCTTTTCTGACCTGTTGCATGGTTCATGTTGTGGTTTGAGTCCGTCTAATTTTGATGCTTTGTTTGTTTATTTGTTAGCTTTTATTTTGTTTTAAATTTTGTTTTAAATAAAAAAATCAGGAAAATACAAAAATAGTGTGTGTTTGTGTATATTGGTACTTGTGTATCTTGGATGGCCTTTGAAACAAAGTTCTCAGCTTTATATCTCTTGTAGCTTAAATGAGCATCTTCATGCACAACTAAGCAATGTGAGATTTGTGGCTCTTTTATGTCATTTGTACGATTTGGTTGATCTCTTATCTTTCATATCTTAAATCACTCTTTTTGACTGGAAGGACTAGAAAATCCTAAGAGAAAAGCATAAATAACCATCTCACCACTAAGACTCGTCAATCATAAAACATCTGTGTGCAATTCATAAAAGCCATGCTCGGTAAGGTGTAGCACTTGCATAGCTAAATAAGGATGTTCATGCATATGCATGATATGCTTAGAAAAAATATGCAAAGAACATGAAAAGCGAAAAGAATCAAAATGCTTTTAATATGGTTGCAAGAATGTTTTTAGGAGATGTGGAAGTTATATGATGTACCTTGAAGGTGATGGTCCCCATAAAAAAATTATGATTGTGTGTGAACGTATTTGATCCTCCTATATCATTACTTTTCACATAATGATTTACTTATGCTCTCTTGCAAAAGGTTCACACACAGCACACATATTCTTTGCTAATTTTGATACTATTGTACAAATGCAATGTGATTTGGCCATCACAAGAGATACATGTGGTAGTATACGCTTTCTAAACTGTCTAAACATGTTTTGAAATAAAATTTGGTTAGACTTGTTTAGTGTGTTTTTGATTTAGGAATGCTTTGCATCTAGAGTTGAGGTTATGTTTTTATGTTTAACATGCTCTTTGATTGCTTATTTTACTGTGTATCTTGTTTGCTTTCATCTTATGTTGCTTTTCCTCCTTGAAAACCGCTTTTCAGGCATCTCGATAATAGCTCGACACCTCCTCAATAGCTACTCGATACCTCCCAATACATGCTTCTTCTATCGAGATTTTTAGGCTTGTTCTCGATACATATTGACAGATATCCTGATCCATCAAGCCAAATTCTTTGGAGTCTCTGTTTGCTCGATAGATGCTTGATACCTTCTTCGATCTGTCAAGACTTTTAGCTGTCGAAACCTCCTCGATACCTCTCGATCTATCGAGCTTTTGTTCTCAATAGAAGCTCTATACGTTCTTGATCTATCAAGCTGCATTTTCTATAAATACTTCTGAGGTCCGACGGAGTTTTGAACCACTTCAAATATCTTGATCTCTCTCTCTACTCTCTCAACCCAAAACCCTTCTTTTCTCAAAAATCCTTCTTCCCTCTTCATTTTCGTCCTAATCCTAGCCTCCTTTACTTGGTAAGTGCTCTTGATCTCTCCTTCCTCTCTTTCTTCATGTATTTCATGCATGTAGACCTAGGTTTTCAAGTTTTTTTTTTTTTTTGGGAAATTTGGTGTTTTGTCAAAATTTTTGGGATGGGTTTTGTTAATTTGATCTTACATGCTTATGCATTGCATTCTATGTTCATTATAACAATGTTTCATGCATTTTAGGATTGTGTGACTGATTATATCTTGTGAGTGCTATTAGGTTAGATTAGGTTTCTACTCATGATGTAATTTTCTTTAGCATGTAACATGTTCATGCATTATCATGCATTACACGTTTTTTTCTTCTTCTCTTTCTTGTGCCTTACCTTCTGCTGTGACTTTGTATCTTCTCTCTCTCTCTCTCTCTCTCTCTCTCTCTCTCTCCCTCTCTCTTTGTCTTTCTCTCTCTCGTTTAGTCTCCTTATCATAGCAACTTAATAATGTATTCCGTCTAAAAACCCGATCCGACGTGGTTTTTCTTCTTCTTATTCTTCTCTTCCTTTTGATTTTGTTTGGTTCCATGATGAGAAGGCACGATATGACTTCTTTGAGAACTTTTCTGACTGGGCGATTCATTTGGAACGCTAGGTCATTTTTTTTGACTTCCCAAACACTTCTCTACCTAGTGCGTTTAGCTCTCGGGGATGGGCTTCTCTTTGTGAGAAACCCTCTAGGTGAACCGACGTGTTCATACAGGAGTTCTACTCCAATATGCACGCCATCAATACCTCTGTACCTAGGTTTACTATGGTATTCTAAGGTAAACATATCGTAGTTACCCCGGAGCTAATTTTCAAGGTACTACGTGTCCCTAGGGTGGATCATTCGGATTACCCTAGTCATCGTTGTTTCTCTTCCATCTCTAGAGATGAGTTAGCCTCACTCTTCTATGAGAAGGCCATGTTGTTAGGAGGTACCCTAAATTTCTCCACAATTGAGTTTGCTAAGGGTCCACAGATCCTTAATATGGTGATAACTTTTGTACTTACTCCACGATCACACTATAACACTATCACTAAGCCTCGTGCTCGTTTCCTTCTTTCTCTCAAGAAAGGTATTTCTATAGAATTTCCATCACACATGATAGTATCTATTCTAGATTGCTATCAAGACATTGCTACACGTGATAAGCTCATCTTTCCTTCGGCTATCACGCGTATCCTCACACACATGCACATCACTATTCCCCCTCCTCCTCTCTTCCATGTCATGGGTGCCATAAGTAAGGAGTCTATCTGGAGGAGTGCAACACAGCTTGCTACAAAACGGCTATGTATGGAGACAACGAATGCAGCTCTGCAGCTCTCGACCCTCTTCCTCATCTGCCTTTTCTTCCTCCTCTAAGGTAGATGTCTCTCTCGCTGACATCATGGAGCAGCTTCAGCATATGTGTGCTAATTTTGGTAGTCATCTAAACCATCTTTCTGATGAGATGTGTTAAATGAACACTAGGATTGGTCGCATCTCTCACCGCCAATCCTTCCTTGGTGGTTTTGCTCCTTTTCCCTCACCTGACCTAACTTAGTCTTCTTCGGATGGTAGAGATGATGATGGTGATGATTTTTCTTGCTTCAAGAACGATGATGAGATGACTGTCTCTCAGTGATTCACCCATTGTCACTTATGACAAAAAGGGGGAGCAGTTTTGTATGAGAGTAGTCCTTTTGTTAGGAGGAGCACTAGCATATGGATAGAATAGTTAGGGGAAGAGTGTGTTTTGAGGGATGTAGTGAGGTTTTGTTGTATTGTTTCTCACTTTATGTACTATGGATTGATGTTACATCACTTTTACACTAGGTGTGATGAAAATTTTTATATGACAATTCATCATTGTAGATCGCATTTGTGTTTTCGTTAGCTTTTATACACCTTGATTTTCATTTATTTAGTTTTTATAATAGTACTTGTGTTAAATAATCACATATCATATATTAAAAAATCCATTTGAAACCATTTCTTAAACTTATTATTAGTTCAAATATAAATTTAAATAAATAATCTTACATGTTCTAAAAAATTGGTTGTTCATCACTACAAGAAATCTAGGTTTAGGTGACGTTTTTAAAACGTCACTAAAAATCCAAAAAACGTCGCTATACACACTAACGGTCTATAGTGACGTTTTCTTTAGTGTTGTTCAAAAACTTTTAGTGACGTTTTCTAAAATGTCACTAAATAATATAACATTTTCGTATATAATGTAGGAAAATAAATTTAGCGACGTTTTTGAAACGCCACAAATAATCATATCAATAGAGACGTTTTTAAAAACGCCGCAAAAGCATGTCCTCTTGCTTTTTTGTGTCGTTTTTAAAATGTCGCAAAACCTGCTCATTTTTCTTTTAAAATATTAAAAATACTATATAACTAACATAAGCTTGTAATAGATCAAATATACCTATCATCAATATTCCACAATATTAGATGTCCAAACTAATACACTAACATATTAACCATAGATTCAATACTTGTATCATCTTGAATTGAAAAAAACAATTGTCTACCTACACCAAAAAAAAACCAACCACCTAAACTATGACAATATTAAACAAAGTACAATGCTTCCAAAATAAATGTGATTGTAACAAAAACTTGTCTACCTATACCAAAAAGAAAAAAAAAAAAAACTACCCAAACTATGACAATATTATAAACAAAGTACAATAGTTCCAAATTAATTGTAGTTGTTCAAAACAACTATGTAATAGCCCATGGAGTCCTTAAAACACTACATGTACCATTGTACGCTAGTTTCTTGATGGGATGAAGCCTGTGATCTATAAGGAGTTGGAGATTGATGATCTAAACCGAAACCACCCTGGATTCAAATTAAAAGTATCTAATAAGTTTATAAAGAAATCATTTCGAGTAACAAAATAATAGTTGCTATACTTAAAAAATTTAAACACATGCTGTCACTTCCCCTATTGTTATATCACTGAATAATCCTCTAAACTTATTATATTCATAAATGCTCTCAACCCTAACAGACAGTTTAAACTCTTTATAGCAAAATGCTGTTGTTTAACTTCTGCTTACATATAGTATATTTTATTAACTCATTTGGTTTATATATGATTAATGTTACTGATGTGGTAGATAGTTACTATTTAAATTAAAAAAAGTTTTGGGAGAGGTGGGTTAGGCTGATTTCAAGACTCAAACTTGGAACACATTGCTTGAGGCAGACATAACTTGCCATCGCAATGTCTTTTATTTTAATTTTCTTTATAATCTGTAGGACTGGTCTTTGATTCTATAGGTTCCCTGAACAAATTGAATTTGAGGAATTGTTACCCTTAAAACATATATTCTAATGCTTTCAATTGATCATGTTTGACAACCAACATAGTTATTAACTTTCTTTTCTCCTTCAACTTATAACTTGCATTTCCATTTGCATTTGTGTACAAAGAAGTTTTTGCGTCCACACCGATGCCAAATGGTGAAGTTTTAAAAAGAAAAGAAGGTATATTCTTGATGTTGTGTTATTCTATTTAATGGTATTTTGTTGTATATTTGCTTCTCATTGGACATTGCATGATAGTGGTAATGTTTATTAGAGAATTTTAATTATTGATTTCGTCCTTTTCAATGTTGGGCTTTTCTGGGTTGTGCATGTAATGCTATTCTTAAAATTTTAGTTGATAATATATTTGAGTGATGAGGGAAAAATCAAACATCTTAATTTGAATTATATGGAGTAGCAAGTAATAGGTAAATCATTCCAAATTATTATAGCTACGGATAGTCTTCTTCTTCTTCTTGTTTTTTTTTTTTAATAGAAAATATTACGCAAAGGGTTGTAATTTAGTGCTTGAGTTTTTTAATCACATTTATGATGAGTATTTTTGCTATATGTTATGTATGTTAAGCAAGTTTAGGGGTGATATTGTCAAATTTACATCTTGAAATCTTTGTGAACAAGTAATTTTTTTGTTCTGCCTCCTATCCATGGCTGTGGGATGTTCTTTTTGATTTCAGGGTAAGGATTCTATAGATTTCTTAGAGCAATGCAGAATTGAGGTTATCTAATCTTGGCTTTTGAGTAAAATTTGATTGTCAAAATTGCACCATATCTGTTTCAAATAAAAAAGATATATGTTGCAACTAACAATGGCAAAATTGTTGATTTATGTGCAATCATTAAATTGTTGAATTTTGGTTAAAAGGTTGATATAAACCTAATTTTTAGCATCTTTCGCAATTTAAGTAAATACATGTAAATTTGTTTAAATGTTAATTTTTTTGCCTTACAGGGCTTTGAGGAGTACATAAATTTGATCCTGGATGATTCTGGAAATGTCAACATCAAGAGGAAGGGAAAAAAACTTTAGGTGGGTTTATTTTCTCATTTTCCTTCACTTTTATCCCCCTAAATGTGTATACTCTAAATGTGGTACATCTATTTTGTTATGGGTCAATTAAATATCAAAAAAAATGTACAAGGGAGATTTTTCTTAAGAGATGCAAATATTCAGTTTCAAAAAATATTCAGGTTCAAAAAATATTCAGGTTCTTAAGAGATGCAACACAACAACCGCCTCTCTCTGTCTCTCTCTCTCAATAGTGGAAATTGATGATTTCAGCAATTGTGTAAATTGGCATTATGTTGCCTTTTCAATCCCATTGAGGTCTAGCATCTTTGTAATGGCAATGTTAGAATTTAGATGCATCTTGGACATCAAGAATGATTAATGTAATTTATGAAATATATTTGATTGAATGAGTATGGAATTTACTATATTTGTGTAATTAATTGTATTGAATCAGTTATATATTTTCTAAATATGATCTCAAGCACTTGGTTATCACGATATCTCATTGTATGTGATAGATTTTATTACTTTGTAAGTGATAAGTTTTATTAGTTGGGTATATAATTTATACCATGATATTGATTTTTTTTTTTTTCATATTAGGAAAGTTTTCAATAGTTTTCCCGTGCATCGCACGGGTTAGTGACTAGTTATATATATATATATATATATATATATATATATATATATACACACACACACTTAATTATGCTTATTTTAAAATATATTTATGTATGGAATTACAAGCCAGTTCATAAGATCGATGACCTTTTTAACACATTGGATGACAACATAGCAATCTCTTTAGTGAAACAAAATATAAAATGATCACATTTAAGAGAATGTCATACGTATTACAAATTGTAAGATGAATACATTAGGACACAACTTAATTTATCCCACGATCCATCTCCCTTTATTCCTTTTTTTTTTTTTTTAATATCTCCCTTTATTCCTTTGAGTATGACTTTGTTCTCCCGTTCATTCGCTCAGGGTTGATTGGTTCTAGAGATGGCTGCACAAAGAACAAACGTTTAAATATACACAGATATATATATATATATATATATATATATATATATATATATGAAGGCCGGTTTGTCTGGTGTCCAAAAATTCCATAGGATTAGCAGGGTTTTCATGGAAAAAAAATTGGAAAGAAACAAAGTTAAAGAGGACCTTGTATTTGTTTAGTCTATAGCACAATTTTTTCATAATTTTTTTTCCCACAAGCATTGAGGTGGTAAGTTGTCAATTGTAGACAAGAATCTGGTGTCACTAAGTTATGAAGGCCGGTTTGTACGGTGTCCAACAATTCAATAGGATTATTGGGGTTTTCATGTAAAAAATGGAAAAAAAAAAAAAAACAAACAAACTAAAAGAGGACCTTGTATTTGTTTAGTCTATTGTTATGAAAAATGTGGTGCTCGTAACATTATTCATTTCTAAAACTTACCAGCGTCTGAGTATCCTTCACACTCATCGCTACACGTTAAATAACAGTAGATGCCATCATTGCCTGGTTTAGCAATGCAACTATTGAAGCAATCACTGTAGCAGTCAGCTGCAGCTGGGTTGCCGAATGCTGCAATGACAACAATGCACACGAGAAACACTGCAACAAACTTGTTAGCCATTCAATTAATTTGTTTTTTATTTTTTTTATGCTTGCTTTTTCCTTTGTTTTTTATTTTTATGCTTGCTTTTTCCTTTGGTTTTTTCAGTGTCCCATTGACAATGGTGTAGAGGGTATATATAAGGGACTGGCAAGTTGCAAGGCTGCTGTTTTTTTGAATACTTCCTAGAATTATGGGATGATTTGTGGTTAAAAGTATGGTTGATGTATAGGATTTGCTAAATTTGGGTTTGTGAATGATTCAACTTTTTCCAATCGGTCTTTATGCGTCCTTGGCTGCAACCACTAGTAATCAAATCTAGAAAGATTTTATTCATTGACAAGATATATAAACGTAGTAAGTTCTTCCTGTTAGGTTCTAAAGATTAGGAACTAATGTATTTAGAACTTCAATTTGTATGTTGGCAAACCATGATCAAAACAATGTTGAGTCGTGTGTTAGACTTGCTCAAAGTATGGGTTTAATTGTAAAGTTGGAATCGAGTTTTTATGCAGAAGTACTGTTCACTTTCTGTATGACTCGATCGATCGAAAATTAGACTCGATCGATCGAAAATCGTGCAGAACGTTTTTCTGCAGAAAATTCCAACTCAGCCCTAGTCCATTTAATGTATAGGGTTTTATGTTTTGCCCTAAGTATAAAAGGGAAAACCCTAGCCACGTTTTTAGAGTTCTGTTTTGCTGTGTTTGTGAATTTTTCTTTGCGATCTAGAGGTGTTTACCTTCACATACACTTAGGGTTTACAAACTTGAGATTTATGTCAAGAGTTGTGTAGATCGTTACAGTTGCAGAATCAAGAGAACACAAAGATATACAAGCAGGTGCGCTTGTGGATTTGTTGAAGAATTCCGGAAAGAAGGAGTCCGTGGATCTCGGAGCTATCATGGGGTCATGGTAGTAAGTTTCCTACACTCGGGTAGCAATATGACGTTAGTGGTCTAAGTCTATTGTGTAAACTTCGATTCTTTCATAGTGGATTCAGTTTACCTTGAGGATAGCTAGGTCAAATCCTCCCCAGGTTTTTACCGGTGTGGTTTCCTGGGTCATCATATCTTTGTGTTATTTATTTTCCGCTGCTTTGTTATTTTTGCTTAACTGTGTTAACCTAGTTTTAATTAAATTACCTAAGTTAATAACTTGGCTAATTCTCTAGGTTAATCTGTTGGGTTTAAGGGGTCTAAACGAACTAACACTTCCATTTATCAAATTTATATATATATAACAAGAATATATATAATCACATCATATCTCACGTAAACATTGTATCATCTCAAATTGTTGTTCCTAAGAACAATAATTGATTAATAAATAATCTTCAAGTTATTTATATAAATAATCACATATCATATAAATTAGAATTTCCATAAAATTAGAGAAAGTGGAAAGATGTTACCTCCATGATACTTTAAAGTATTCTCATAACAAGAAGTAATTTACCGTCAATTCATGTATGCTTCTAGATTGTGGGGTTGAGCGAGGACCATGTCATTGTCTTGGGCTAGACCTATAGGGCTGAGAGCCACTAATATATATTTATAGTAGTTAAGAGGAGTATACCCATTAACAGAAAATTATTAAATACTTCGAGAGTACCATAAATGCGTATTCCTCCCCTCTCACATGAATTGTGAGTTCCACTATAAATTTAATTAATGGGACCCACAGTTATATGAGAGGAGGGAGTACGCATTTATGATAGTCCGGAAGTACCTAATAATTACCCCCATTAACATAGCTTTATAGGTAGCAATAGTGAATTCAAAAGAATTCAATACATTTTCCATAACCATTATCTCATAGCAAGAAAACTTTTAACTTCTCACTTCTCCTTAAATCAAATAACAAACATTTATAATATATATATATATATATATCAATAATTTCCATATTAAAATCGCTACAACGTTTAAAACAGAAACGGTTTATAAGGAAAATGTATGTGGTACGGAAATATTACTATACGTTTAGCCACTAAATGTTTATGTATTAAAATCAAATAATTATGATGACATTATATATCAGCCGTCATCTAATAAGCATATAGTTGTATATGAAATCAATGTATTAAAATTATAGCTATTAACCCATGACATTATACTACATTAAAAGTCATTCTTTGTATCAAAAAAAAAAAAAAGTCATTATTATCACATTTGATAAGTTTCTGAAATTATATACTATATAATAAAAGTTGGGCTTAAAAGCTGTGGTAGCGCCAAGTGACTTTTCCAAATTGCAAAAAAATTTAGATTTTTAAAATAATAGATATAATTTTTTTGGTCTTATCTTCTTCCTCTATAATTTCTAAGTTGATAAAAATCATAATTTGATTACCCTCCTAATTCTAATCCTTTTATTATTAATTTATTTTTTACTATTTTTTTTCCTCTTCATAGTCATACACGGTTAGTTTTTTTTTCTTCTTTGGATTATAATTTTTTTTTTTAAAGAAAACCAACATGCATAGTTAGGAAGAGTTAGACATGTGCATGAGTTGGAGAGTTTATCTATTTGACTATTGAGATAAACCAATCTTCATTGTGATTTTTTCCTCTTCACACAAGGTTACTTTTTTTTTTCCTTCTCATTTTTATGTGAATATGAGTCAAATACACAATTGGAATATGCATACACATCCAAGTCTACTTGGTAACCCCATAAAGTCATTTATTATTTACAAAAAAAAAAAAAAAACATAAATTCATTATCCGATTTTTTGTATTTCTGATAACTCAAGTCTCTTTCCTATAGAGACAGACCAATTAAAGAGAAACATTCACAGCTAGGACCCTCTGAAATTATCAAGTTAGGATTATGGGTGCCATTTACGTAAATTGAAAAATTATTATGATTATTATTATGTTTTGAGATTATCTATTAGATGAAATTATTATGATTATTATTATTTTTTGAGATTATCTATTAGATGAAAACTTTTGAATCCTAATTGAGTTAGAATTTCTAATATATATAGAGAGGTTTCTTTTTAGTGTAATTTCTACCACAGCTGTGTTGGGAAAATACATGTTCGTATCACATAGAAAACATACACAGCGGAAAATTAACGGATCTACATCATTCGCAATTGATAACATGCACTATGAAAGTTTCAGAATTTAAGAACAAGAAAGCGTACCTTGGTGCGGTGAAATTCAAAACCAAAGATCAGAAGTTCTTGGGAAGACTTTTAATCTTCACTCCAATTCCACTTAATGCCCAAGATGTGTGGTCTCTCAATCAGTTTCCAAGGAGTGAACAAGGGAGTGTCCAACACTCACATACAAACCATTTCATTCCTTGTGTAATCTTGATGAAAAACACTTATGAATTCCATCTTGAGAATATATGCGGCTGCCCAACATACTGAGGTTTTGACCGTAACTTATAGATCTCACTCCTGATATATCAAAGCAACCTACATCTCATGATCAGGTCCATTATTCTCTCAGGATTTAGAGTTAATGTAAATAGAAGTCGTAAGATTTATTATTCAATTGACAGTCGTTAGGAGAATAATAAATCTCACAGCGGTCCAGTTCAATATGTCTTAACTCTTAAAACATATCAACATACCAACTAGAAATCTCCATTTCCATGATCAAGACAAATCATCTTAGTTGATATGTTATAGTCTTCGCAGATGAAACGCCTAATTTCATCACCAACTACGAACTAAACTTCTGAGTTTACAAAGAACTTGTGATTTATATCTTCAGTGACTAAATCACATAAATCATATACTATGCATCTCATGCACTAAGATAATGTCCCATTAGTTCATTTATAAATAGTCTCATATAATTAAACAATTTAATTATTTATGACATGCCAATAAATTGAATTTTAGGGCATAAACCCCAACTAGCTGTTGCTGCTTATTTTTACGGCTTCTTCTTTTCTTTTCTTTTTCTTTTTTTTTTCTTTTTTTTTTTTACGATAGAAAGTAGAAACACTACTTATTATTCTATTCAAATCTCTCCCCCATTATCAGTAATTCTCCTTCTCTCATAATTTCTATGTTGGTTATAAATCTAACTCTCTTTTTGTTTTGTTTTGTTTTTTCAATTTGATATTTGTAAAATCCATAGTAGAATGCTTTATCAAGTCTACCATTTATACTATTGTGAGTATGTATTTCTCTTCTTCTTTTTTGTGTATTGTTTTATTTTTTTATTTCAAGGTTTTGCTTTTGACTTATAAAGGCAATTTTAAATCCATGAAATCCATTATATAAACCTCTATAAATATTTACACTTTATTTATTTATTATTTAAGAATTATCAAATTTTGTATTCTCTCCCAAAAGGGTTTCTTCTTTTTATTTCAGCTGGTTTGTATTTGTGTTATGTTTATATGTGCCTTATTACATTTTTATTTATGTTCAAAGAGTTAAAATCTCCTTTATAAGTTCAAATTTTTAATTTAATTTCTTTTAGATAGGTAATTTAATTATATTATTGTAATAAATTGTTTAATTTACATGTACTTTTTTATTAAGCCGTGCATCGCACAGGCATAACACTAGTAGGTAAGTAAAATAAAATCAAAACATTAAAATATATTATATTTTATTTTGAAATATATAATTTTTATAAAGATATCCAACTATCTGATAACGCCTTAAAATGTATACTTGTTACATATTTATATGGGCGTTATCTCCTTATTATTATACTTAATTTGTATAACTAAGCTATGATTTGCATTAGTTCCTATTATTTATCTTTACATAATTTCTTAAATAAGATGCCATTCATTGTGTGTAATTTTCTACTTTCAAGAAATCATGCAGAAAAAATGAGTTTATAAGAGTTTGTGAGAGAATGGAAGCCAAACTAGAATTAAAGTGGAGTTAGAGGACCACGCTTAAATTTCTAAGGAGGTGCTACTGGAGTGCTTGGGTTGTTTACCATGTTAGGAAGCTTCAAATAAGGAAAGAAATCAAAGAGGCAGAATCTGAAAAGGAAAAATCAAATTTGAGCACTGATCAGTATTTTGGGTGTATCTCTCTCCTCAACAATCCAATTGATACAAGGCCAGATGGGTTGGAACCATGACTTAATTATCTACGACTTTCCAGTTTTGGTTTTTTTGACATAAGCTATTTTTGTCGAGACTTATGAAATCAGAAATTCCAGATCTGATTTTTGGCCCATACTAAAATATTTGTATAGGGTTTCTTCTCTCACAACTCTAGACATATATAAGACTTATTTTAAAGGCCGTCGTGCATATAGATAGCGACCAAGTTCATCATTCTCTCTGAACAAGTTACTACGTCTTTACGCCAAGGGTTTTGTAACCAAGGAGCTTCTTGATCTTCATTGTTGATGAAGTGAAGAACTTTGCAGCCAACATCTTCTTTAAGTTCGTTGAGTTAGTCATGTACTGGGATTCGTGCATCATTGGTTAGTCATGTTCTGGGATTCATGCATTAAACAGAAATATTGCTGCTACAATACAAGTCTAATTGGGTATTAGGGTATGGGTTTAACTGTAGGTTGATATTTTGGGATAGGCCAAAGGGTTTGGTAAGATTCCTCATACTTGTAACCGTTTGTGATTGATAATAGTGGATTCTTGGGATTTGTGACCTTAAATTCTCCTAGTGGGGTTTTGCCTCGATGGTTTTCCCCATTCGTAAACAAATCACCCGTGTCAAATTTATTTTCCGCTGCATTTAGTTATTTGGTGATTTGTTTGTGCTACCACACTATTGCATGTAATTTGACTAATTAATTAACTTGGGTAATTAATTAATTTGCAAGGGGTCAATTCATTGTAACCCAACAAGTGGTATTAGAGCGGGCACACTTTGATTAGGTTTAATCATTGCTGTGTGATCCATTGAACCCTATTTGACATGGATAGAGAACAGTTTCTTATTGTACCTCCTTTATTTGATGGCACTGACTATGTATACTGGAAATTACGCATGAGAGTTTTCTTCTAGTCTTTAGTTGAGAAAGTGTGGCAAGTTATGGAGATTGGCTGGATTACGCCAAAGGAAACGTCGGTTGATTGGGATGATGCAAAGATCAAAGCGGCAAACTTCAATAGCAGAGCATTGAACGCCATTTTCAGTGTGGTCACGAATGAGGAGTTTAAGAAAATATTTTCGATTGAAACTACAAAGGAAGCATGGACCATTCTCTAGACGAGAGTAGTTGACTTCACTCAGTGCAATGCAAGAGCAATCAAAAGGCTCTAAATGACCAAAACAGCAACGAAGAGACCGACAGCCAGGGACCCAAAGACGGCAAATCTATTTGAAACAACAATGTTAGGTGAAGGTGGAGCAAAGGCATCGGCTGGTGGAGTTGCGATCAATAGGGGAGGGGAGGCCGGTGACGGAGTAGAAGGTTTTGAAGGAGAAGTAGGAGAGTGAGAGGGTGGAGGTGATGGAGGAGTGGCCTTTGGAGACGGCAATTGGGCCGGTGGCAATGCTTTTAGAGACGGAGTTGGAGAAGTATGAGGCGCAGTTGGTGTCATAGTTGGAGCAAAATGAGGCACAGTTGGGGGTAAAGTTGGTGCAGAATGAGGCACAGTTGGTGACTTAAAAGGAGATAATGATGGAGAGGGAGCTGGAGATTTTACGAATGTGGTGCCAAGAGACAATGCCAAAACCAAAACCACAAAGCTTAGGTACGCCATTGCTCACAGCCTCACACACACAGAGAAAGAGAGAGAAAAGTTTGAGGCTTTTGTGATTCTGAGAAAGAGAAGAGAATGGAGGGTTAGTATAAATAGAAGGGGAAGAGTTTAACGTAGGGAATTGTCAACCATAGACGTGGGTTCTCCTTTGTGAATTGACGTGGGTCTTCTGTTACTCATACTCTTCTTCTTCTGATTCATCGTGTTCGTTGAAATGAAGGAAGAAGAATGCATTGGCATTGAGTGTTGTTGTAGCTGTAGTTGTAGTAGTAGAAGAGGTTGCTGCACCGTCGTCTTCCATAACGACGTCGTTTTGGAACTCCAATAGGGGGTGAGAGAGAGAGAGAGAGAGACAATGGTGGTTCTGAACTTCTGATTACTGATATTTTCTTGTATTACAGCAAGAAAATTTGGGCTTCTAGTTAATGGGCTTCGTAGTTGTTATTGGGCTTTTTGGCCTCACAGGCTGTGATTACAGTGGAATTATTGGGTACCAATTACAAGTTTATATTTAAACATATTGTAAAATTTAGCAAAAGCGTGAGTTTGGGTGTATCCCCAAAGTTTTCTATAACTTATGATTCCTTACTCATACAATACACAAAAACTTACAAAATATGTTTAGTGAATGGTAATGGTAATGTAGATTTATATTGATTTTTCTTTTTCTTTCTTTGAAGTACATGTACGTACAACACCTTTGTAAACCTAACCTAAATGGAGGCTTATCCACCATGTACAAAGAATAAAAAATGGTTACAATGAATGATGTACAGTTTGGAGAAGATGAAGAAAATTGATATCGAGGATTAAAAGACAAAAAGAATGTGAGAAAAAATCTCTATGCAGTTTAGGCCCAATTATTAGGTCCAAGGTCCTCCTCTAATGTCATCTCAATAGATCAATAAGCATTCTTATATACAGGCTACTAGACTTGCAGATGAATTGTGCTCGCAACTGTCTGCAATATTTCTTCCACAGCTCTTATAGTCATCTTGATAACCAGTGGAGCCCAGCTCCAGACTATCTAATGATTAATAGCACAAATTCAGTGGGCAAAACTGAGTAATGTCGTCACCTATCAGCTTCTGCAAAAATTCTAATGTCCGAGTATACGAAGGATCTGAACGGTTAATTGGTTTACATGAATTAAGATGATCTGTTGACTCTAGTACCTGTTAAGAAAAGTAGAATATATAAGTGAGGGATGAAGAATAGGAAGAATGATAAGCAATACGCATGAGCCAGAAGATCATGCATTCATTTGAAGTTGTCAAAGTTTAAAACGGCAAGGCTATAATAAAAGGCCTGACATCTGTCCAAATTGATCCTCTAATTGATCACCTCACAATATATTCTGTTGATCCCTCACCATGTGCATCCTATCAATCTTTTCAGCCTACAAATGTGAGATCAATATCATTCCCTAACTGCTCAAAACTAAGAATTAACATCTTAAAGGTCTCCCATCTACTACTGAAAATAACACAGGTTCTTAAATACTGTCGACCAATACTTTAATAAAACAACAGGCCCAAGATATACTCATGTTTGGAACCAATCTATGAAATCATTGAAATGTACAAGAATACCCAATCAAAAGATTTTGCAATTTTCTAATGCTTACTTGTTAACTAATTATAAATAACATATATAGCACGTCACTACTTTAATCAGAAAAGATTATCTCCTCTACAAGATGTAGACTAGACTCAAACCAATGTGCAGTATTGTATCAGCATGTCACGAAGGCAAATAGAGGACTAGTAACTAACAAAAACTTCCAAGATAATTGATGGCTCATGGCAAAGTCTAAACAAGTTTTTAAAGCTTTTCCTGCTAATAAAGAAAAAAGTTAAAAACTAATTTGCAAGGCATGAAGGGTATGTTCATGTTCAACAGCCAACACTACATATGCAATGATACTCTAGTCATTTCAACTGATTTTTTAAAACCTAACTACTTAGGCAAAAGACCTCTTTGTCTTCTTCAACTTAAGTGTCATATATATGTTTATCAAAGTCATACTTACAAAAAGTTCACCAAATCCAAGATATGTTGATTTGCGGGCCTTCCAACAAGTCTTGGGGGCATATAGCTCTATCTTGACCTATTCTTAGAGGCATATATCCCCACCGCATTGACAATCTTGTCTTGGGGGCATATAGCTCTTGGGGGGCAAGTTGTAACCATATATGTGTAACAACTTGCCTAGCTCCTCCTTCTCTCTCTCTCTCTCTCTCTCTCTCTCTCTCTCTTTAAGACTCTTGTTTGAATTTGATGTGATTTTAATTTTCATGGAGATTTATTATTTGAGTTTAGTGTCAAATATTGGTGGCTTATTTTGATGGAAATTGATTATTGGCATGCTCTCTAATATTTTTATCTAAATGTTTATATATATATATATATATATATATAGTTTAAAATTTACTTAGTATTTGTTCTCTAGGTGATAAGCTTCGTAAATAATTTGCATTCTCTCAATTCAAGTCCCAAGACAAAGGTAAGAAAGAATTCAAGGATGCTGGTCAAGGCAATAGTGTTCCTGCTAGACCAAAGTGCTATGAGTGTTAAGGATTTGGACACATGAAGTTAGAATGTCCCACATATCTCAAATCCATTGGAAAAAATGAAGCCCTAGCTGCCATCTTGAGTGATACAGAACCAGAAGTAGATTTTGATGAAAGTGACCAAGATAGGATAATGAGTGCTTTCACAGCCACTATTGAGTCTACTGAGGAAGTAGTAGACGTAATTGATAAGGGAGAAGAGCTAATGGAATTAAAGTTTGAGCAGAGAAATGATCAGGATGACATCCACATTGCCTACACCAATTTTTACAAGGTTTCTGAAAAGCACGAGAAACTATATAGGTTGGCTATGAGAAAGCTCAATGAAATGGAGTTGGAACGTAAGGAACTCTCCACCAGGGTTGATGAAGCTAATCAGACCATTGGAGCACTGAGATTTGAGAACAATCTTCTTGTTGAAAAGTACAAGAAACTAGATGCTGAACTGTTTCAGGTTAGAGCACAACTGGAAAGGACTTTAAGTTCTAAGCTGGATGAAATGCTGAACTTCCAAAAGTCTGCATCTAACAAAACAGGTTTCGGGTATGATTACTCTCTCTCCTCTTGTAGTACCTCTTCTAATATTTAAAATAAAGTTATTTTTGTTCGACCTGCTAATAATGATAACTCTGAGGTAACTAAGCCTAAAACTGAAAATGTGAGTGAAGATAGGAGTGATAAAGGAAAATCCATTCTAGGAGCACCCCCTAAGGTTGGCAAGAAAGAAATGAAGCAGAATAATCATTGCTCTACCAAATGGTTTCAACTCTTAAGGCAGTCATGCTTCTCTCGAACCTAAATGGTTTCAACTCTCCTTCTTATCCAACTGAATCAAGGTTTAAGCAAAAGAAATGGTCCCCATACTAGTCTCTCATTTGGAAGGAAAAAGACTAACTGATTTCTTCTCTTTTCTAACCTCTTACACGCTTCATGTTGTGGTTTAAGTCAGTCTAGTTTTGATGCTTTGTTTGTTTGTTTGTTAGCTTTTTTTTTTTTTTAAGTTTTTTTTATTAAAAAAATCAGAAAAATACAAAAATAGTGTATGTTTGTGTATATTGGTACTTGTGTATCTTGGATGGCCTTTGAAACAAAGTTTTCAACTTTGTATCTCTTGTAGCTTAGATGAGCATCTTCATGCACAACTAAGTAATGTGAGCTTTATGGCTCTTTTATGTGATTTGTATGATTTGGTTGATCTCTTATCTTTTATATCTTAAATCACTCTTTTTGACAGGAAGGACTAGGAAATCCTAAGCGAAAAGCATAAATAACCATCTCACGACTAAGACTCGTCAATCATAAAACATCTGTGTGCAATTCATAAAAGTCGTGCTTGGTAAGGTGTAGCACTTGCATAGCAAAATAAGGATGTTCAAACTTACATAATTGGATATTTTCTTTTCTCTCTTATATGCCCATGCATGATATACTTAAAAAAATGCAAAAGAACATGAAAAGAAAAAAGAATCAAAATGCTTTTAATATGGTTGCAAGCATGTTTTTAGGAGATGTGAGAGTTATATGATGTACCTCGAAGGAGATGGTCCCCATCAAACAATTATGATTGTGTGTGAATGTATTTGATCCTCCTATATCATTACTTTTCACATAGTGATTTACTTATGCTCTCTTGCAAAAGGTTCACACACAACACGCATATTTTTTGCTACTTTTGATACTATTGTACCGGTACAATGTGATTTGGCCATCACAAGGGATACATGTGGTAGTATACGCTTTCTAAACTATCTAAACATGTTTTGAAATAAAATTTGGTTAGACTTGTTTATTGTGTTTTGGATTTAGGAATGCTTTGCATCTAGAGTTGAGGTTATGTTTTTATGTTTAACATGCTCTTTGATTTCTTATTTTAGTGTGTATCTTGTTTGCTTTCATCTCATGTTGCTTCTCCTCCTTGAAAACCTCTTTTCAGGCATCTCGATAGTAGCTCGACACCTTCTCGATAGCTGCTTAATAAGTCCCGATACATGCTTCTTCTATTGATATTTTTAGGTTTGTTCTTGATACCTATTGATAGATATCCTGATCCATCGAGCCAAATTCTTTGGAGTCTCTGTTTGCTTGATAGATGCTTGATACCTTCTTCAATCTATCAAGACTTTTAGCTGTCGACACCTCCTCGATACCTCTCGATCTATTGAGCTTTTGTTCTCGATAGAAGCTCGATACCTTCTTAATCTATCGAGCTGCATTTTCTATAAATACTTCTGAGGTCCGACCCGGTTTTGAACCACTTCAAATATCTCGATCTCTCTTTCTTCTCTCACTACCCAAAACCCTTCTTTTCTCTAAAATCCTCCTTCCCTCTTCATTTTCGCCCTAATCCAAGCCTCCTTCACTTGGTAAGTGCTTTTGATCTCTCCTTTATCTCTTTTTTCACGTATTTCACGCATGTAGACCTAGGTTTTCAACCTTTTTTTTTTTTTTGGGAAATTTAGTGTTTTTGTCAAAATTTTTGGGATTGGTTTTGTTAATTTGATCTTACATGCTTATGCATTGCATTCTATGTTTATTATAACAATGTTTCATGCATTTTAGGATTGTGTGACTGATTATACCTTATGAGTATTGTTAGGTTAGATTAGGTTTCTACCCATGATGTAATTTTCTTTAGCTTGTAACATGTGATAAGCTCATCTTTCTTTCGACTATCACGTGATAAGCTCATCTTTCTTTCGGCTATCACGCATATCCTCACACACATGCACGTCACTATTCCTCCTTCTCCTCTCTTCCATGTCATGGGTGCCATAAGTAAGGAGTCTATCCAGAGGAGTGCAACACAGCTTGCTACAAAGCAGCCACGTGTGGAGACAACAGATGCAGCCTCTACAATTCGTACCTCTTGATCCTTTTCCTCCTCTGCCCTTTCTTCCTCCTCTAGGGCAGATGTCTCTCTCGCCGACATCATGAAGCAGCTTCAGCATATGCGTACTAATTTTGGTAGTCATCTAGACCATTTTTTGATGAGATGTGTTAGATGAATGCCAGGATTGGTCGCATCTCTCGCCGCCAGTCTTGCCTTGGTGGTTTTGCTCCTTCTCCCTTGCCTGACCCAACTGAGTCCTCTTCGGATGGTGGAGATGATGATGATGGTGATGATTCTTCTTGCATTGAGAACGATGATGAGATGACTGTCTCTTAGTGATTCACCCTTTGTCACTCGTGACAAAAAGGGGGAGCAGTTTTGTATGAGAGTAGTCTTTTTGTAAGAAGGAGCACTAGCGTAGGGATAGACTAGTTAGGAGGAGAGTGTGTTTTGAGGGGTGTAGTGAGGTTTTGTTGTATTGTTTCTCACTTCATGTACTATGGATTGATGTTACATCACTTTTACACTAGGTGTGATGAAAAGGTTTATATGACAATTCATCATTGTAGATCGCATATGTGTATTTTTGTTAGCTTTTATACACCTTGATTTTCATTTATTTAGTTTTTTTAATAGTACTTGTATTAAATAATCACATATCATATATTAAAAATTCGTTTGAAACCATTTCTTAATCCACATTTTCTTATAAAAACTTATTATTAGTTCAAATATAAATTTAAATAAATAATCTTACATGTTCTAAAAAATTGGTTGTTCATTACATAAGTTAGTAATGACTTTTTATAACATATTTGAAAAATGTGAACATAAAATAAACTTATTTCATCCCAAAACAAAAATTAAGTTGTTTTTTTCTTTTGAGAAGAACAAATATAAAGTTAACAAGTAAGAAACAGATTATCTACTTCTTCTTTTTTTTCTTTTTTCACTAAAAACTATAATAATCAAGAATGAAGAATTTGCTACTCTACCAAATTATATCTATACAAGACCTTTTTAATAGTTACAAAAATGTAAAATCTATATACCCTTAGTAATATTCAACTTAAGGGGGAATTTTTACTATATATATACACTTAATTATGCTTATTTTAAAATATATTTATGCATGGAATTATAAGCCAAATCATAAGATCGATAATGTTAATTACAAATTGGATGACAATATAGCAATCTCTTTAGAGAAACAAAAATGATCACAATTAACAAAATGTCATACTTATTACAAATTGTAAAATGAATACATTAGGACACAACTTAATTTATCCCATGATCCATCTCCCTTTATTCCTTTGAGTAAGACTTTGTGCTCCCGTTCATTCACTCAGCGTTGATTGATTTTAGAGGTGGCTGCACAAAGAACAAACGTTTAAACATATACATATATATATATATATATATATATTTATATGAAGGCCGGTTTGTATGGTGTCCAAAAATTCCATAGGATTAGCGGGGTTTTCATGGAAAAAAAATTGGAAAGAAACAAAGTTAAAGGGGACCTTGTACTTGTTTAGTCTATAGCACAATTTTTTCATAAATTATTTTTTCCCATAGTCATTGAGGTGGTAAGTTGTCAATTGTAGACAAGTGTTAGGACATATGTGATTTAATGTTAGGAAAATATGTTACTATTTTATGTAATTGGCCAATCCTTTGACAAAACGCACTTTACTTATAATTGGATAGATCTAGGATGTGTTTAATACTTCAAGGAATAAGGTTTCAAGTTCAAGTGTTAAAGCCATGCAAGTCTGTCTAAGAATCAAGTGAGAAAGTGCTGGATTTTAAAGCTCGACAGCTAGCATCTATCGAGGTTTAAAAGCTGCTGAAGCCCGTGGCTCGACATCTAGCTCGATAGATGGCTATCTTTCAAGGTTTATGAAACTCAGTTTTTTGGAGTTGTTTTTCATCCATTCCGTGAGTATGTGTTTAGGCTTTCTTTTCTCACAACCTTAAACATATATAATGATTGTTTTAAGGTCCATCATAGCTGATGCAACTCAATTCAAAAGTTTTTCACAAGCATATTATGAACCAGAGACATATGCCCTAGTTCATCTTTCTCTTGAAGAAGCTGTTGTGCTTGTACACCATAGGGTTTTGTGACCAAAGAGCTTCTTGATCTTTATCGTGTGATAAACTAAAGAACTTTGCAGCCAACATCTTTCTCAAGTTGGTGTTCAAGTCGCGTACTAGGATCCGCGCATCTATTGGTTAGTCATGTACTTGGAGCCGTGCATTGAAAAGAAGAGATTGTCACTACAGAACAAGTCCAATTGGGTATTGGGGTAAGGGTTCAACTCTAGATTAGTATAAGGTACTAGAACTCCTTTACTTGTAATCGCTTGTTTTGATAATAATGGATTCTCGGGAGTGGTGACCTTAAAATCACCCGATGAGGTTTTTGTCGTGTAAGTTTTCTCCATTCGTAAACAAATCACCGTGTCAATTTAATTTCCGTTGCATACTTAGTTATTTGGTGATTTATTTTTGCTGCCACATACATTGCATATTAATTTGATTAATTAATAAACTTGGCTAATTAATGAATTAATATATCACAAGGGGTCAATACATTCTTGGCCTATCGACAAGAATCTGGTGTCACTAAGTTATGAAGGCCGGTTTGTATGGCGTCCAACAATTCAATAGGATTATTAGGGTTTTCATGTAAAAAATGGAAAAAAAAAATTTAAAAGAGGACCTTGTATTTGTTTAGTCTATAGTTATGAAAAATGTGGTGCTCGTAACATTATTCATTTCTAAAACCTACCAGCTTCCGTGTATCCATCGCAACTATTGCTACAATCAAGATAACAGTAGAAGGGTGGATTGTCTGGTTTAGCAATGAAACCATTGTAGCAGTCATCGTAGCAGTCCAAAGCAGCTGAGTTGATGAATGCTGCAACGACAACAATGCATATGAGAAACACTGCAACGAACTTATTGGCCATTTGTTAGGTTCTAAGGGATTAGGAACTAATGTATTAGAACTTCAATTTGTAATATTGGCAAACCATGATCAAAATGTTTTAGTCGTGTTTAGACTTGCTCAAAGTATATGTTTTTCTGTAAAGTTGGAATCGAGTTACTGCAAGATTTATTGTGTAAATTTACCTAGCTCAATCGATCGAAAATTAGACTCAATTGATCGAAAGTCGTGCGAATTGTTTTCTGCAGAATTCTCCAACTCAACCCAAACCCGTTTGATGTGTAGGGTTTTATGTTTTGCCCTAAGTATAAAAGGGAAAACCCTAGCCATGTTTTAGGTGGCTCTTTATGCTATGTGTGTGAATTTTTTGTGAGATCTAAAGGTGTTTGCCTTCACATACACTTAGGGTTTCCAATCTCAAGATTGATGTTAAGAGTTTGGTGATCAATTCAGTTGCAATTTCAAGAGCTTAAAGATATACAAGCAGGAGTGCTTGTGCTTGCTGAGAATCCAAGAAAGAAGTAATTCGTGGACTCAGAGCTGTCACATGGTCGTGGTAGTAAGTTTCCTACACGAGGTAGCAATAGGATGTTAGTGGTCTAAGTCACTATTATGTAAACTTCAATTCTTTCATAGTGGATTCGTTTGGCCTTGAGGATAGCTAGGTTAAATCCTCCCCAAGTTCTTTATTTTCCGCACTTTACAATGATATGATTTATCTGTGTTAACCTAGATGTGCATAATTTATCTAAGTTAATCGCTTGGCTAAATAACTAGGTTAATCTGGTTGTGTTTAAGGGGTCTAAAATTGTACACCATTCAATTAATTTTCTTTTGTATTTGTGTTAATTTTGTTTAATTTTAAAAATTTTTTTTTTTTTGTGCTTGCCTTCTCCTTTATTTTTTTCAGTGTTCCATTGACAATGGCGTAAAGGGTATATATAAGGGACTAGCAAGTTGCAAGGCTGTCGGTTTTTTGGATACTTCCTAGAATTATGGGATGATTTGTGATTAAAAGTATGGTTGATGTATAGGATTTGCTAGACTTGGGTTTGTGAATGATTCAAATTTGTCCAATCAGTCTTTATGCGTCTTTAATTGCAACCACTTGTAATCAAATCTAGAAAAATTTTATTCATTGACAAGATATATACACGTAGCAAGTTCTCCAATTTATCAAATTTATGCATATAACAAGAATGTATATATAATCACATCATATTTCAAATAAACATTGTATCATCTCAAATTGTTGTTCCTAAGATTAATAAATAATCTTCAAATTATTTTTATAAATAAACACATATCATATAAATTAGAATTTCCATAAAATTCGAGAAAGTGTAAAGCTGTTACCTCGATGCTTTAAAGTATTCTCATAACAAGAAGCAATTTACGGTCAATTCATGTATGTTTCTAGATGGTAGGGTTGAGCATGGACCATGTCACTGTCTTGAGCGAGTCCAAATCTCCTATCCCACTCTTCCTGCTCCACTATATACTCCACAAATAAAAACATGCCACATGTCCATCTATTTATTAAATGCTAAATTTATGTCTTCTATCATTTCAATTACCTAAATATGATGGGCTATATATTTATTTACTTTAGGAAATTGAAATAATAGAATGCATAAATTTAGCATTTAATAAAATAGATGGATATGCAACATGTTTTTATTTCTGGAGTATATAGTAGAGGAAGAAGAGTGTGATAAAAGATTTGAACTCGTCTTGAGTCGGACCTATAGGGCTGACAATCACTAATATATATTTATAGTAGTTAAGAGGAGTATACCCATTAACATAGCTTTATAGGTAGCTATAGTGAATTCAAATGAATTCAATACATTTTCCATAACCATTAACTCGTAGCAAACAAACTTTTAACTTGTCACTTCTCCTTAAATCAAATAACAAACATTTATAATATATATCAATAATTTCCATATTAAAATCGCTAGAACGTTTAAAACAGAAGCGGCTTATAAGGAAAATGTATTTGGTACGGAAATATTACTATACGTTTAGCCACTAAATGTTTATGTATTAAAATCAAATAATTATGATGACATTATATATCAACGGTCATCTAATAAGCATATAGCTGTATATGAAATCAATGTATTAAAATTATAGCTATTAACCTATGACATTATAATACATTAAAAGTCATTCTTATCACATTTGGTAAGTTTCTGAAATAGGTAAGAAAAATAAAACCAAAACATTAGAAGATATTATATTTTAATTTGAAATATATAATTTTTTATAAAAATATCCAACTATCTGATAAACCTTAAAATGCATACTTATTATATATTTACATGGGCATTATCTCTTTATTAGTATGCTTAATTTGTATAATTAAGCTATAATTTGCATTTGTTTCTATTATTTATCTTTACATAATTTTTTAAATAAGATGTCATTCACTGGGTATAATTTTCTACTTTCAGGAAATCATGTAGAAAAAATAAGTTTACAAGAGTTTGTGAGAGAATGGAAGCCAAACTAGAATTAAAGAGGAGTTAGAGGACCATGCTTAAATGTCTAACGAGGTGCTACTAGAGTGCTTGGGTCGTTTACCATGTTTGGAAGCTTCAAATAAGGAAAGAAATCAAAGAAGCAAAATCTGAAAAGGAAAAATCAGATTTGAACACTGATCAGTATTTTGGGCATATCTCTCTCCTCAAAAATCCAATTGACTTTAGGCCGAATGGGTTGGAACTGTGACTTAATTATCTACAACTTTCTAGCTTTGAGTTTTTCGACACAAGCTGTTTCTGTCGAGACTTACGAAATTAGAAACTTCAGATCTAATTTTTGGCCCCTACTGAAATATTTGTATAGGATTTCTTCTCTTATAACCCTAGACATATATAAGGCTTATTTTAAACGTCGACGCGCATGCAGATAGCATCCTAGTTCATCATTCTCTCTGAAGAAGCTACTACATCTTTACGCCAAATGTTTTGTAACCAAGGAGTTTCCTGATCTTCATTTTAATGAAGTGAAGAACTTTACAGCCAACATCTTCTTCAAGTTGGTGGAGTTAGTCACGTACTGGGATCCATGCATCATTGGTTAGTCATATATTGGGAAAGAGTTCAACTGTAGGTTAGTATTTTGGGATAGACCAAAGAGTTTGGTAAGATTCCTTATACTTGTAACCGCTTGTGATTGATAATAGTGGATTCTTGGAAGTGGTAACCTTAAATTCAACCGGTGGGGTTTTGCCTCGGTGTTTTTCCCCATTCATAAACAAATCACCTGTGTCAAATTTATTTTCCACTATTTAGTTATTTTGTGATTTTTTTGTGCTACCATGCTATTGCAAGTAATTTGATTAATTAATTGACTTGTGTAATTAATTAATTTGCAAGGGGTCAATTCATATTAACCGAATAAGTGGTATTAGAGCGGGCACACTCTGATTAGGTTTAATCATTGTTGTGTAATCTATTGACCCTTGTTTGTCATGGATAGAGGATAGTCTCTTATTATTACTCATTTATTTGATGCCACTAACTATGCATACTAGAAAGTACGCATAAGAGCTTTCTTGCTGCTTTTAGATAAGAAAGTGTGGTAAGTTGTGGAGATTGGCTATGATAGGCCAAGAATGTATTAACTCCTTGTGATAAATTAACCAATTAATTAGCCAAGTTGATTAATTAATCAGATTAACATACAATTTGCGTGGCAGCACAAACAAATCACCAAATAACTAAATATGCAGTGGAAATTAAGGGTATGTTCGGTTGGAGGAGTGGAAAAGTGGGAGGATGGAAAAGTGGGAGGATGGAAAATATTTAGTTTTCCCTCTTGTGTGTTCGGTTGGGGGAGTGGAAAAGTGGGAGGATGGAAAATTTTTGTGTTCGGTTGGAGAGAAAAAGGAAAGGATGGAAAATGTAATTTATATAAATTGACTATTACACCCTTGTTATATAATATCTAAGAAATAGATTTATTTCTAATTATTAAATAATATAAAATTTATCACATCATATATATAAATTTATATTATTATAATGTAAAAATAAGATCAGATCACGTTGAAAAAAAAAAAAAAAAACAACATTCAGTAATGTTGAAAAGAAAAAAAAAACATTGTTCAGTATAGTTGAAAAGAAAAGAAAAGAAAAGAAAAGAAAAAAAAAACAAAAACAAAAACATAGTTGTTCAGTGACGTTGAAGAGAAAAAAAAAAAAAAAAAACCAACGTTACTCAGTAACGTTAAAAAGAAAAGATAAAAAAAAAAAAAAAATTTCAGTTCAACGTTGTTGTTAACGTTGAACAAAAGAAAAGAAGAAAAAAAAAAGTTTCAATTCAACGTTGTTGTTAACGTTGAACAGAAGAAGAAAAAAAAAAGAAAAAAAACTTCTCAGGTCAACGTTGAAAGAAAAAGAAAAAAAAAAGAAGAAAAAAAAAATGTTGAAAAAAATAGGTGGAAAGAGGGTATTTTTGTAAAATAGCTACTATAGAACTTTTCTCTCCAGATTTTCCTTCCGATTTGGAAGGAAAAAAAAAGTGGGCCCGGAGAGAAAATTTTCTCTCGAGTTTTCCATCCTCCCTATTTTCCTTCCCCAAACGAATAGTGAAAAACAACATTTTCCACCCTGTTTTCCATCCTCTATTTTCCATCCTCCCTATTTTCCTTCCAAACGAACGCACCCTAAATGCACGGGTGATTTGTTTACGATTGGGGAAAACCACCGAGGCAAAACCCCACCAGGTGATTTTAAGGTCACCACTCTCGAAAATCCACTATTATCAAAACAAGCGGTTACAAGTAAAGGAATTCTAGTACCTTATACCAACTTACAGTTGAACCCTTACCCCAATACACAATTGGACTTGTTCTATAGTGACAATCTCTCCTTTTATTACACGGCTCCCAGTACGTGACTAACCAATTGTGCAGATCTCAGTACGCGACTTGATCACCAACTTAAGAAGAATGTTGGATGCAAAGCTCTTTAGTTCATCCAGATGATAAAGATCAAGAAGTTTCCTGGTCATAAAACCCTACGGTGCACAAACACAGCAGCTTCTTCAAGAGAAAGATGAACTAGGGCATATTCTCTCTGGTCACAATTTGCATAAACTTGGGCAACTGTGTAACCTGTGACGGCTCTTAAAACAATCCTTATATATGTCTAGGGTTATGAAAAAGAAAGCCCAAACATATACCTATGGATTGAATTGAAATCAGCTTTCAAAAACTGAATTTCATAAACCTCGATAGATAGCCATCTATCGATTGTGAGAAAAGAAAGTCCAAACATATACCCATGGATTGAATTGAAATCAGTTCTGAAAAACAAAATTTCATAAACCTCGATAGATAGCCATCTATCGAGCTAGCTGTTGAGCCACGGGCTTCAGCAGCTTTTAAACCTCCATAGACGCTAGCAGTCGAGCTTTAAAGTTCAGCACTTCATTACTTGATTCTTGGACAGACTTGCATGGCTTTAACACTTGAACTTGAAACCTTATTTCTTGAAGCATTAAACGCATCCTAGATCTACCCAAATACAAGTAAAGTGCGTTTTGTCAAAAGATTAGCTAATTACATAAAATGTTGACATATGTTTCTAACATTGAATCACATATGTCCTAACAATCTCCCCCTTTGGCAATCCGTGAAAAAACCACAACAAACAAATGAACATATGAGAGAAGTCATAAGTCACTCAACTCATACTCACTTGTTGAATACAATAAAATCTATCCTAACACAAACTCTTGAAAAACTTTGCAAGAAGAGAGTTTATGGCAGGTAGACTTTGACAACCTATATTTCTGAAACACTTTAAACAAAACTCGTCAAAGTATCTTAATGTGAAACAAAAATGATAGATTGCATACAATACATAAGAAACATGTGTATAGAGAGAGAAAAGAAACAACACATGAAGAGATAGGTGAAATAACATACATCAAAATTGTTAGATGTTTAGACCCCTTAAATCCAAACAGATTAACCTAGATATTTAGCCAACTGATTAGCTTAGGTAAATTAAGCAATTCTAAGTTAACACAAATATATCAAATCATGCAAAGTGCGAAAAATAAAGAACACACGATATGATAACCTAGGAAAACCAAATCGGTAAAAAACCTGAGGAGGATTTAACCTAGCTATCCTCAAGGTAAAACAGAATTCACTATGAAAGAATTGAAGTTTACACAATAGTGACTTAGACCACTAACATCTTATTGCTACCTTGAGTAGGAAACTTACTACCACAACCACGTGATAGCTCCGAGTCCACGGACTACTTTTTTCTTGAATTCACAACAAAGCATAAGCACTCCTACTTGTACATCTTGAAGTTCTTGAATCTGCAATTGAACGATCACCAAGCTCTTGACATCAATCTTGAGTTTGGAAACCCTAAGTGTATGTGAAGGTAAACACCTCTAGATCTAAGAATAAGATTCACAAACACAGCATTCTGAACACTAAAAACGTGGCTAGGGTTTTCCCTTTTATACTTAGGGCAAAACATAAAACCCTACACGTCAAACGAGCTTGGGCTGAGTTGAAAATTCTGTAGAAAAAAACAATCTGCACGACTTTTGATCAGTCGAGTCTAATTCTCGATTGATCGAGCCAGGCAGATTTGCACAATGACTTCTGCAGTAACTCGATTCCAACTTTACACAAAAAGCACATACTTTGAGCAAGTCTTAACAAGACTAAAAACTGTTTAGATCATGGTTTGCCAACATTACAAAATGAAGTTCTAATACATTAGTTCCTAATTCCTTAGAACCTAACAAAAATATATATCAGTCAAATATAAGGAAAATGTATGTCAAGTGGTCACAAGACCAATATACAGGATATAATGTATCTAAAATAAAAAGAAAATAAAAGATACAATAATCCTCACTACATCCCTTAATATACACTCCCCCTATCTCTTATACCAACCCTTCCCCTATAAGTATGACTACTCTCCCTTTTTGTCACGAGTGACAAAGGGTAAGTAAATCAAGTAGACAACTCATCATCACTAGGCGAGCCATCATCATCATCCTCATCAACTTCATCACTGCCGAAGCCATCGTCACTCTCATCCTCAGAGGCTGGCGGAGATAAAGAGGAAGCGAGAGTGAAACCACCCATGATAGCCTGTCGTCGTGCGATACGACCAACACGGGTGTTCACCTTACACAACTCATCGCTGAGAGTGTCAAGGCAAGCATCCATGCACACAAGCTATGCCATGATAGCCTCAAGTGTCACTCCACCTGTTGAAGACGAAAGAACAGAGGTGGATGGAGTGGTAGAAACTTGAGGAGCTATTGTTTCTGTCTGGGGCTGCCTCGAGCGAAGCTGTGCAAGACTCTGCTTAATGGTAGTAGCGTTAATGGCACACATGAAAGTGAAGTGGGGAGACACGGGATAGGAGACAGAAAAATGGTAAAGGAGCCGCGTGATAGCAGAAGGAAAGATAAGCTTATCATGGGTCTCCGTATCCTTATAAACATCTATAAGGGAGAGTATGAAGTGAGAAGGGAAGTCAATAGAGATATCCTCAATGAGGGATAACAAAAACCGAGCACGAGGCTCTATGATAGTGTTATAGTGAGACAATGGATGGAAAACGAATGCCATCACCATGTTTAGGAATCTTGGACCTTTAGCAAAAGCCGAGAAAGAGATGTTTTGATGGTCACCCAAGATGATGTGTCTCACAAAATAAAGACGCGAGTTTGTCTTTGGACACTATCCTCAGACGCTCACAGCCAGGGTAGTCAGGATGCGCTACCCTAGGCATGTGTAGTACCTTGGATACAATACCTGGAGTAACTACCATGCGTATACCCCGAACGCGAGTAACAAACTAAGGTATAGAGTAATCAAATCCATGCATATTGGAGTAGAACTCCTGTATGATCACGAAAGGGCACGTGACTGGGGCGCCATATAGTGACTTCCAACCACTACTGTAGATTACAATGGGTAGGTTAATGTCAGAGAAGTCTGGTAGAACGACTTGGCGTTCCGAATGAATGCCGTGTCATGAAAAGTTCTCCAAGAAGTCCGATTTGGCCTTCTCATCATGGAACCGGGCGTGAGATGGAGTGGGATTAGAGGGAGAAGAAGAAGAAGATGCCCCAGAACGTAGAGGGTTCTGGGACGGAATGGATTTACATTTAGGTGCCATAATGCAACTAACGTAAGAGGGAGAGAAAGAGAGGGAGACAATCAGAAAAGTACCAAACAACAAATATATCAAAATATATAGAATTGAAGGTACGTATGCATAAGAATGAATGAACATGTGTCATGCAAATATAAATTCATCATGGGCTCAGCCCAATCCAAACCTACCAGCACACAACATAGCAACAAGGTAAACACACTTCTAAAATATATGAAACATTGTTATAATGCACATGGGATGCGATGCATGAAGTTTAAAGATCATTTTAGCAAAAACCCATCCCAAAATTTTAAACAAAAACTCAAAAGTTTTGAAAAATCTCAAACAATTTCAAAAACCCCAAAAGTTAGGTCAAAGATCATGAAAATGCATGATAAAGATGAAGAAAGTGTCATACCAGATGAGGAACAAAGATCTTGAGACCAAAAAAGAAGTGAGGAAGAAGTTTGAGGTGCTTGAGAAGTGTTTTGGGAGGTGAAGAGGCTGAAAGTATCAAGAGAGATCGAGGGAATGAGATTTGAAATCGCAATGCCTCTTTATGTAGAAACTTCATAAAGCTCGATCGATCGAGAGCTATCGAGCTTTAAAAAGACGTGTGTCAGCCGTTGAACCAGCTATCGAGGATTTAACGAGAGGTTCTCAACATAAAGAAGCTCGATGGATCGAGGTAGCTAACGAGCAGCTATCGAGGAGATAGAAGGTTGCTCGATTGATCGAACTAGCTATCGAGAGCTATCAAGAATGCGATAAGAGAAAGCTGAAGGGTCTCGATAGATAGGCTAGCTGTCAAGAGCTATCGAGAAGCTGTCGAGACCTATCGAGAAGCTATCGAGATTGCTTAAAAATAGTTTTTCAAAGAAGAGAAAAACACATATATAAATGCAATCAAGCATGCTACTCAACCAAAGATCCAAACAACATTTTAAGGTGTCAAAATCATCTCTCAACAAGAAAAATGTTAAGCACATAGATCCCAAAACACACACACACACACACACACACACACACACACACACACACACACACACACACACACATACTAAACAAGTCAAACCAAGTTTATATTTAAAAAACAAGTTAAGACAGTTTAGTGAGCATACATTAACACATGTATTTCTTGTGATGTCCAAATCACATTGTACCTGCACATGTATTAAAAGTAGTAAAGAATATTGTGTGTTGTGTGTGAAAACATCGCAAGATTGCATAAGTGTCTACATGTTATGACAATTTGAGATATGAGGAAATTACTTTTAACTCACACACAATCATAATTGTTTGATGGGGACTATCACCTTCGAGGTACATCCTATAACCCCCACATTTCCTAGAAACACGCTTGCAATCATATATAAAGCATTTTGATCTTTTTTCTTTTTATTTTTCTTTGCATATTTTTCTTTTAAGCAAACCATGTATAGGCATATAAGAGATAGAAAAGAAATACCCAATTATGTTAAGCTTTTTAACATTGCACTTTTGCTATGCCGAAGCATACAGATGTCATTTCATGATTGGCGGGCAACAATGGTGAGATGGTTATTTATGTCTTTCTCTTAAGATGTTCTAGTTCTTCCTGTCAAAAAGAGTGATATAAGTGTTAAGTACAAGAGATTACTTAACCTTACTTATCACAAACACGAGCCACAACGTTCACTTGCTTAGTTGTGCATAGAGATGCTCATCTAAGCTACAAAAGATACAAAATTTAGAAAACTTTGTTTCAATAGCCATCCAAGGTACACAAGTACCAATGATACAAACACACTGTTTTTGTATTTTTTTATTTTTCAAAATTTTTTTTATACGGAAAACAAAATAAAGCAAAACTAAAAAATAACCAAACAAAAACATGTTAAACAAAATAATGCATAAAACTAGATGCAAATGCATAAGGGAGGAGGAGGAGAAGAAGAGATCAATCCATGGAGATGACACCAATGTTTTGGCGAAGGAATTCAAACCATTTTCTATCAAGAGGTTTGGTAAACAAATCAGCCTTCTGATCATCAGTGTGAATAAACTCAAGAGTAAGAGTACCATCTTTGACAAGTTTCCTAATGAAGTGATGTAGAATCTCTATGTGTTTAGTTCGAGAATGTTGAACCAGATTCTTAGTGATGTTAATGGCACTGGTATTGTCACAGTAGATAGTAAGATGCTCTTGACAAATATCGTAATCATGGAGGAGTTTTTTCATCCATAGAAGTTGGGTGCAACATCTACCGGTAGCGATGTACTCAGCTTCTGCAATGGATAATGAAATGGAATTCTGCTTTTTGCTGATCTAGGAAACAAGATTATTAAACAACCGCCCGATGTACTCTTTCCATCATTAGCATTCCCAGCCCAATCAGCGTTAGAATACCTAGCTAAGATATCATTTGTGTCCTTGCTGTACCACACACCAAAGTCAATAGTGGTTTTGACATACTTTATGATTCTTTTCAAGGAAATCATATGAGGCTCTTTCGGATTAGCCTGATATCTAGCACACACTCCCACGTTGTAACTAATGTCAGATCTACTAGCAGTAAGGTAAAGAAGACTACCTATCATGCTTCTATAAAGAGATGAATCTACACTGTTACCTAACAAGTCAACAGTGAGTTTAACATTTGAGCTCATAAGGGTTCTAACAGAACTAGCAGATTCCAAACCAAACTTCTTCACAAGATTTTTAGCATATTTAGATTGAGATAGGAATATACCTGAATCTTGTTGACGAATCTGCAATCCAAGGAAGTGAGTTAGCTCTCCAATCATGCTCATCTTGAACTCGGCCTACATGAGTTTTGAAAAGCTATAAGCAAGTTCATCTTTAGTTGACCCAAAGATGATATCATCAACATAGACTTGAGCAATTGTTAACTCGTCGTCTTCCCTCTTTATGAAGAGAGATTGATTTGCTTTTCCTCTGGTGAACCCATGTGACACCAAGTATTGTGTGAGCTAATTATACCAAACTCTAGGGGCTTGCTTTAACCCATAAAGTGCCTTCTTAAGGTACAGCACATGATCTGAAAAGTGTGGATCAATGAATCCTTTTTGGTTAAACCACATAGATATCTTCTTTAATCAACCCATTCAAGAATGCAGTCTTTACGTCCATTTGATAGAGCTTGAACCTCAAGTGACATGCCAAGGCTAAGAGAATTCTGATGAACTCCATACGGGCTACTGAGCAAATGTCTCATCATAGTCTACTCTTCCATTTGTGAGTATCCTTGAGCCACAAGATGAGCCTTGTTGCTAATCATATTACCCTCCTCATCAGTTTTATTGCAGAATATCCATTTGGTGCCGATGATGTGCTCATCCTTTGGTCTAGGAACAAAAGTCGAGAGGAGCTCTCTACCAAGGTTGATGAAGCCAATCAAACCATTGGAACACTGTAATTTGAGAACAATTTCTTAGCTGAAAGGACCAAGAAGCTTGAAGTGGAGTTGTTTCAAGTTAGAGCTCAATTGGAGAGGACTTCCAGTGCAAAGCTCGATGAGATGCTAAGTTTTTAGAAAGATGTTTCTGACAAAACCGGTTTGGGTTATGAATTCTCTTCTCCTAATATTGCCTCTTCTAGTAAGATTGTTTTTGTTTCACCTACTAATGATAATGATGCTGAAAATAATGAAGCTAAAATTGAAATAACTAGTGAGAACTTAGACAAGGGCAAATCTATTTTAGGATCACCCCCTAAGGTTAAAAAGAAAGAGACTAGAAATCCTAGGAATAAGAAGGATAATAATAAAAAGTCTCATCCAAAGAAACCACGTTTCTGTCATCACTGTGGAGCTTCAGTACAAACTCGTCCAAATTTCTATAAGTGGTTAGCCATTCAACAGAGTAATAGTGTCATCATCTAATGGTCAAGGTCAGATTCCACCATCTTTGGGTCCTCTTGGAGATCTTCTCAAGGCCCTCATGCTCCTTTCGAACTTGAATGATTTCAATTCTTCCCCCTCACTTTCGGAATAACAATTCAACTCTAGGAAAGGATCTTCCTCTAATTCCAAAGTGTGGAAAGAAAAAGGCTCCAAGTGATTAAATCACTTTCTCTCTCTCTCTTTTGTTCTTGCACTTCCTGTCTGTTTGTTTTTAATCTTTTGAGTCAGTCTAGTTTTAAGCTTTATGTGTTTTCATTCATGTTTTTGTTTTGTTTGTTTTCATTTTTGCTTTATTTGTTTTGTGTATATTGGTACTTGTGTACCCTAGATGGTCATTGAAACAATGTTTTTTAAACTTTGTATCTCTTGTAGCTTAGATGAGCATCTCAATGCACAACTAAGCAAGTGAGCTTTGTGGCTCGTATTTGTGATGAGTACGATTAAAATTGTCTCTTATATCTCATACTCATATCACTCTTTTTGACGGAAAGGACTATAAAATCCTAAGAGAAATGTATAAATAACCATCTCACTACTAGAGCCCACCAATCATGAATAACATTTGTGTGCTTAGACACAACAAAATTGGAATGTCTTAGCTTACATAAATGGGTATTCTTTTCTCTCTCTTATATGCCTATGTATGCTATGCTTAAAAGAAAATTTTACAAATAAAAATAAAAGCAAAAAAGAAAAAAAATGCTTTTAATATGATTGCAAGTGTGCTTCTAGGAGATGTGGGAGTTATAGGATGTATCTCGAAGGTGATAGTCCCCATTAAGCAGTTATGATTGTGTGTGAGTGTAATTGATTTTCTCTAGTCTCAAATCTTCATAATATAAGACACTTATGCACTCTTACTATGTTTTCACACACAACACACATACTTTTTGCTACTTTTGATACATGTGTAGGTACAATGTGATTTGGTCATCATAGAAAATACATGTGTTAATATATGCTCACTAAACTGTCTTAACTTGTTTTTTAACTATAAAATTGGTTAGACTTGTTTAGTGTGTGTGTGTGTGTGTGTGTGTGGATCTATGTATGTTTTGCATATATGTTGAGAGATGTTTTGAGGGCTTAATGTGTTGCTTGGATCTTTGTTTGAATAGCTTGTTTGTTGCATTCATCTTTATGTGTTTTTCCTCCCTTGAAAAACCTTCTTTCTTCAAGCTAGACAGCTCCTCGACAGATTCCTTTCTATCGAGCCTTCTTTCTCTTTTCTCGATAGATATCAATAGATTCTTGATCCATCGAAGTTTCTGGGTTTCATCTATATAGAATCTCGACAACTTCTTCTATCCATCAAGAAAAATTCTTGTGCTCTCTATTTGCTTGATAGATTCTTGACAGATTTTTCGATCCATCGAGATGACTTTTGCCGTCAACAGATCCTCGACAGCACCTCGATAGATTCTCTTCTGTCGAGATTTAGTGCTCAACAAATCCTCGATAGAATCTTCGATCCATCGAGCTGCGTTTTCCATTTAAAGGACAAGCATGATTCAAAATTTACTTTTTTCACTTCTCTCTCTACAGATCTTACTTCTTTCTCCCCCCAAACCTCTTTCTCACTCTTAAATATCCTCACCCACGTGTTCTTCGGCCTAGATCAAGCTCCAAACACTTGTAAGTGTTTTCATCTTCTCTCTTTTCAAGCATTTATGCATTTTAGACATAGGTTTTGGGGTTTTTCAAAAAAATTTGGGGTTTTTGAGTTTTTCCTAAAATTTTTGGGTTGGGCTTTGTGAAATTGTTGTTATATGTTCATGCATTGCATCTTCTATACATTATAACAATGTTTTATGCATTTTACGATTATGTGCTTGATTAAACTTGTGAGTGCTGTTAGGTTGGATTAGGTTTCTGCCCATGACGCTTTTAATTTTTGCACGTCACATGTTCATGCATTCTTCATGCATACGTTCTCTCTTTTCATTCCTATGCTTAGCTGTGTTGTGTTTTTGTTCTCTCTCTCTCTCTCTCTCTCTCTCTCTCTCTCTCTCTCTCTCGGATAGACTGTGCTATGGCACCTAAACAGCGCAAATCCATTCCAGCTCAGAATCCTCTTCAAGGTTCTGAGTCTTCTTCTTCTGATCTTGCCTTTCATATTCGGTTCCATGATAAGAAGGCCCAGAAGGGTTCTTTGAGAACTTCCAGGCCAATGGCGTTCATCTGAAACGCCAAGTTATTCTGTCGAATTTTGCTGACACTCCGCTACTCAATGTCATTCGGACTCGAGGATGGGAATCTCTTTATGAGAAACCCGTGCGGTGCCCCGTAGTGTGTATTCAGGAGTTTTACTCTAACATACACGGCATCGATACTTCTGTGCCTCAGTTCGCTATGCGATTTAGAGGTACACGTATCGTAGTTACTCCGAATCTTATATCTAAGGTACTACATGTTCCTAGGGTAGCGCATCTTAACTACCCTAGTTGTGATCGTCTTCAGACCTTGTCTAGAGACGAACTTATCTCTCACTTTTGTGAGACTCCTTCCATATGGGGTGGTAAGCTAAACACTCTATGCTCGGGTTTTGCCAAAGGCTTGAGTTTCCTTAACATGGTGATGACATTTACTCTCACTCCATTGTCTCACTATAACTCCATTACTAAGCCTTATGCTCATTTTCTTTTATCTCTTTTGGAGGGTCTCTCCATCGACTTTCCCTCTCACTTCATCACATCTATTCTAGATGTGTATCTAGATACCGCCACTCGTGATGAGCTCATCTTTCATTCAGCTATCACGCGGATCCTTCAGTACTTTCACATTCCCATTCCTCTCTCTCCTTTTTTTCAGCACTATGGGTGCCATCAGCGCTAGTTTTTTTTTCAGCGGAGTGAGGCTCAGCTTCGACTGAAGCGGCCACGAGTAGAGAAGATCAATCTTGAAGCTCCAGCGGCTCCACCATCTTTGGCTCCGTCTACTTCCTTTTCCGCCACTAGTGTATGACCCTCGAGGCCCTCATGAAGTAGCTTCAGCGGATGCAAGCTGACTTTGGTGGTCGTCTTAACTATCTCATTAATGAGATGTGTCAGATGAACACCCGAGTAGGCCGCATTGCCCGTCGGCAGGCTCACATGGCTGGTCTTGCTCCTTCTCCCTCTCCTTCTCCAGAGGCCTCGGCTAATGAGGGTGATGATACTGATGATGATGTTCGCTGATGACGAGATGATGACCTTTCAATGACTTACCCTTTGTCATTCGTGACAAAAAGGGGGAGTAGTTTTAGGCTTGAGAGTAATCTTGTACTTAGGGGGAGAGTTAGTATAAGACATTTTTTGTTAGGGAGAGTGTGTATATTTTTTTGAGGGATGTAGTGAGGCTTACATGTATTTTCTTCTTTCTCTTTTTACATTAGCCTCTTGTACACCGGTCTTGTAACCATTTATTTACATACATTGTACTTTATTTTCATATATATGATGATGATGATGATGTATGTTTTTCTTCACCTACCTTTACATGTGTTGTTTCTTTTCTCTCTTTATACACATGTTTATTTATGTATGCAATCTTTATTTCTGTTTCACAGATGATGCCTTGATGAAAGTTATCCATGCCATGAACTCTCTTCTTGCAAAGTTTTTCAAGAGTTTATGTTCGAGTTAGATTTATTTTGTAATCCAACAAGTGGTTATGAGTGTAGTGATTTAAGACTCCTCTCATGATTCATTTGTTTGTTGTGGTTTTGTCACGGGTTGCCAAAGGAGAAGATTGTTAAGGACATTTTTATGAAATTGGCTAATCCTTTGACAAAAATGTATTTTACTTGTAATTGGGTAGATTTAGGATGGGTTTAAGACTTCAAGAAACATGTTATTCAAGTCAAGTGTTAAAGCCATGAAGATCTGACCAAGAAACAAGTGAAGAAGAGCTATTCATTAAAGCTCAACAGCTATCTCGACAGAAAGACTTCTATCGAGATTTAATGTTGAAGCTCGACAGAAGCTCGACACAAGCTGTTTTTGTCGAAACTTACGAAATCAGAAATTTCAGATTTGATTTTTGGCCCATACTGAAATATTTGTATAGGGTTTCTTCTCTCACAACCCTACACATATAAAAGGTTTATTTTAAAGGTCGTCGCACATGCAAATAGTGACCTAGTTCATCATTCTCTCTGAAGAAGCTACTGTGTCTTTACGCCAAGGGTTTTGTAACCAAGGAGCTTCCTGATCTTCATTGTTGATGAAGTGAAGAACTTTGCAGCTAACATTTTCTTCAAGTTGGTGGAGTTAGTCACGTACTGGAATCCGTGCATCATTGGTTAGTCACATGTTTAAATTTCAGTTTATTATATTTTAAAATTATGCATAAAAGATAAGCTTATGGATTAAATAGAAATTAACATCAGATTGGTACAAAATTTGACATGTGTTAAGAACACAGAAAACATGTAATCTAATGGTAGGATTTTCAAAATATTAATCTAATAAAAAGTTATTAGATGGTGTAAAATTGCTTAAAATTACACAAAGTGTAATACTTTTTTTTTTCTATATAAGTAAAAAAGAGTATTCCAAGTGTAATACATACACACGCACAAACAAAGAAATAATTAAATAAACATAAACCTGCTTCTCTGCTTCTCCCTCACGCATCTTGGTTCACCCCTCAATGCCTACAACTTTCAAATTTTTTACACCAACCTGCAGCTCAAAATGTTTTATGCACCATCGATCATAATCATGTTTTTTTAATATCGAAAGAAGTGTAGATACAATTAGCATTGAACTCACCAATTTATTTTCCAAATTGTTTATGTATGTTTCTATTTCTCTTACAAATGCCTCAGATGGTATTCGGTGTGCATTTTGTATCTCAACCAGGAAAGGCCTACCTGAACCCAACATTCGAACCTGAAAAAATAAGTTCCATAACTCAGGATTTCATCATTTGGGTCAAAATTGCAGCAAGGAAAGCAGATCTTTAGTACATCAATATCCTCTCTTCCAGCAGCATGAAACTTACAATTGTCACCTTGACACACAGATTGGATGTTGCTACCTATTATCTCCTAGAGAGTAAGCACATTACACTGTCAGTTTTTTACCCATTGCTTCATAGAAACAATCTCAATTAGAATAATAATCACCATGATCAGAAAAGTAGATAGTACCTCAGCAGATGCTTCTCCCATTCTTTCATCACCAATGATCCATCGTGTTTGACTCAATTCTTGAGTACTACAATACAAAGGGTAACTGAGAGAGACTGATAGCATGGATTGCAAGTTGCACAGTATACACTTTTCAAGTTCAAATTAAACCGTCAATGTTGCTTTGCCACTAAAACTAGTGATTCAAGTGTCCAGTAGCATTGTAATACATAGATGCTCCAATATATTTTATTGAGGAAAGACTACTTCATGTGCAAAGAAAATGAAGGACCCTAAAGAAACATAGATGCTCCGATAATGTAAAATAGATATCACGATGTATGTTTCCATATTTAATAGAAAAACACTCTTGCAGATACTCTGTTTGATGTCTAATAATAAATCAGAACAGATAATTCAAGATCATATCCAAACATGAGGGCTTGCTAGCTCTAGAGAATTTGATATTCTGAATGGAAATCAAATATATATAGATTCACATATTGTAATATGTAGATTCTGCAATAATGTAAAATATGTATCAAGATGTATTTGCCAGATTTAACAGAAGAAAATTCTTGCAAAACTTTGTTTGATGTCTAATAATAGATCATATTGGATTATTCAAGAACATATCCACACACGAGACATCCTAGCTCTACAAATTCTAATACTCTAAATGGAAATCAAATCTATTAGTGCGTGTGTGAGTTCTTTTCTCTCGGGGGGTGGGGGGTGCTGTATTTGTTCTCTTGCCCAAGGTGTCTGCCTCCAATTAAGAAGCGTGACTGCATGATCTAATGTAGGGTGTTCACCTCATTGTTTAAAGTTTTATTTAATGTCTCTAAAGGGACCACCTCATTTTTTAAGCAAACATGTCATATGCACTCTTTCCACATTTATTTTGCTTTTGTTTTGACCTAGACTGAAGAGTTGGATGAAAGGACACATATGCCACATGAAACCCCTTACTAAGAGAAAGGATCTCAATTCCAACATTTTGTTGGGTTGCATACTAGATCATACTCACTCTAGGGTAAGTTAATCGGTTGACCAGTAACTTCACTAACGTCTAGTACATCAACTTTCTCTGCTCTCCCATATGCTCTTACAAGAAGCAGCAATGAAGCAAACTGTTTCCTTGTTAAAACTAAAATATTTGAAATCAAACAAAATAAAGAAAGATTGACTGTAATCCGTTTGGAAACAGCTTATTTAACTTTTTTTGTTGAAAGTATACTAAATTATACTTGTACTTTGAAAAAGTGAGAAACATTAGAAAAATGTGAGGATTTAAAAAACTGAACATAAAAACTAAAAAAAGCAAAAGATTAGTTTATAAGTTGTATCCAAACACACACAAATATTTACATGTAGCCAAGAGATTGAAATTGATAAACTAGAAACCAAATACACTAAATTCTTAAACATTTAAGTGCTAACATAATCCAAAAAGGAAATAAAGTTCTTTATTGAGAATGGTTTACCTTCAGATATCTCCCACGAAAGTAGATGGGTGTCCTCTGGCAAAGAAGCACCGAGTGGCAAGCATCATTGACCTAGAAAGGTTAAAAAAGGCAAATAATATCAAGACTGTATTACATCTAACAATCAAACCAAAATCAGTCTAATATTTGATCAGACATGAATCATGAAGTGTAGTGACTTAGGATGCAGTTAATGCTTGATATTAAAAAAGCAACACTTTTTATGTCAACTTGTACAAAAAGTATGACTAAGATTACCCAGCACTTCTCTATTTCCTAGAGTGAAAAAAAAAAAAAAAAAAAAAGCTTGTCTTGTCACCATTAATTCCAAATCACCTCTTTCCCATCAGCCAGAGTCAGTATAGAATTAATTTAGGCCCCAAATGGAGAGTGAAGGGGTCGATTAAAACTAGTCACCTCTGCTTCATGAAGCGTGATCCCCCTTACTGATTGTGTTACCCCTTGGACTAAGAAAGGGAATTTCCTATTTCAAGTCATGGATGCAAGAGAGGTCGACAACTGAGTTGCAAACTTGACATTGCTGAAAGTGATCTGATCATTTACATATAAGAGTTGCTCTAAACCATACCAAATCCCATCCTAATAGAATCTCTAGGCCAAAGGAGCAAAAGAATTACCTTCTCTAGAGAGAATTTGAAGCCCTCAAAAGATTCATTACCTTGCAAACCATCAAAAGACCTTTCAACAGTTGCGTCAGCTAAATCAGAGCATTCGATGTCCCCAGCTACTGAGTCATCAAGAGAGTCGACACTGTTTCCTGTGCCCGTATCAATCAGCAAAGCCAATTTCCTAATCCAACTTTGAGGAATAAATGTAAATAAATATTTAAAAAAAAGGACCACATTTGTATGTTAATAAAAGTTTCTGATATTGTACAATTACTCATAGTGTGGAACTTAATCTGGAATATATTAGCAAGAGGATTATAGCATCTTACGGATAAAGAATATCCTAACCACTTGTTTTTTTTTTTTAATGAATTAAGTAATATAATATTGATCAAAAAGACTTTATGTTCACGAAAATCCTAACCATTTTTTTACTGGTAAATAACACAAAATGGCAAAAAAAATTAATTTTCCATAAATATATTACAATAATTACAAAACAACTTGGAACTCCACTGCCCTCATATCATTCACCAGGCTTTTAGCTGTACGAGTCGGGAATGGGGATAGAGATGATTGAACTCATATGAGCAGATTGCTGTGTTCGATACCATGTACATTGTAAATGGGATACTCAGTTCATACAACAACCGGGCTTTGAAGGCGAAAATGGGGCTTTAGCCCCATTTTCGCAACTATTTAGTTAGTAGTCACGATTTTCAAACTATATTTTTTACTAGCATCTCGAGTGTAAGAGTCTCGATTTTGGGCTTATAAATCGAGTTTCTGATGCTCGATTTCCATGGTCCGGTGACTCTGACATGGCGTTCAGTCTGACGTGGCGAACATATGGAAATCGAGTCTTAGAGACTCGATTTCCAAACCAAAAAAAAAAAAAAAAAAACACAAGAAACCCAGAAACATCCCAGCAAAAGCGCGAGCCAGAAACCCAGAAACATCCCAGAAACATCGCGCGCGAGCTCCGGCCCAGCGCGAGCCCAAGCAGCGCGAGCTCAGACCGCGCGAGCCCCGGCCGCGCGGGAGCCCAGGCCGCGCGAGCCCCGGCTGCGCGCCGGAGCCCAGGCCGCTTCGTTCCGGAAAGAAATGAAGATCGGAGGAGAAGAAGAGCAGATCGGAAAGGTCAGATCGCGCGGCCTGATCTTCTCCTCCGATCAGATCTTCTTCTCCGATCTTCTCCTCTGGCTTGATCTTCTCCTCCGTGGGTTGGGTTGATCTTCTCCTCGGTGGGTTGGGTTGAAAAAGTGTGTGTGTTTCTGGGAGTTGAAAAACTGGTTGGTTACGTTCTGCCTTAGAAATCGAGTCTTAGAGACTCGATTTCCAAGGTTTCGCCACGTCAGCTCAAATGCCACATCAGACTCACCGGGACATGGAAATCGAGCATCAAAGACTCGATTTATAAACCCAAAATCGAGTCTTTGAGACTCGAGATGTTAGTAACCAATATAGTTTCTAAAATCAAACTACTAACTAAATAGTTACGAAAATGGGGCTAAAGCCCCATTTTCGCCGGGCTTTGAATCTTACACCCGCAGTTTCAATGTCCAGATAAGAAATTACTTATTAAGCGGACAGAAAAACAACAAAAAGCCCCTAGAATTTGCTCCTTTAAGTCATTAAATGGATGCCTCTCCTACCAACAACACCGTATATGCTTTATGTAGACCTATCTCCTCAAGAAACATATTGAATTATTTGTAAGGGGATAATATCAACCAAAATTTGTAACCGATTTTTTTTAATAATTCCATAGTTGGGTATGGGGGGATTTGAAATTTGGATGTCTTCAATAAAAACACCAAGAGGTGTAGTTAAGCTATAAGGTTCTAGGCACGAAAAAAATTGTAACCATTAGGCACTTGGTCCCCACCATCGCACCCTAAGGTCCAGTAACTGCAAATATCTCAATTTAAAAAGGGAATTGGAAGTATTGTTCCTTTTGTCCAGTGAGATTAAGATAGTGGGTTCAAGAGTCAAGACCCAATGGGAGTGTATGTGTAATTACTGATTATCAGTCCAGGAAAAAAAAAAGGAAATAGAAAGCACAAAGCCCTCCGAATTACAGTTACACAAAATCTGCACAATCAGATAATCTCCCAAATGATAAACCTAAAAATTTAATTCTTAAAGAACTTGTATAATCATATACCTTAACAAAGCAAATTTGTCTCAATAAATTCTCTTCAGGGATAGTTAGAAACACATCTTCACGTGAATCGGAGAGCTTTGAGTAGTAATTATGATTTTGAGATTATCACAAATGACAAATTGGATATCATACCGCAAAAAAGAACCATTATTCCAATTTTGTGACCCTCCATATTTTCCATAACATTTTTGAGGTTTAATATCTCATATTTATAGGAATTCTTAAATATGTATATATATATATATATATATATGTATGTATGTATGTATGTATGTATGTAGAGAGAGAGAGAGAGAGAGAGAGAGAGAGAGAGAAGAAATTGGTATCTGCAACTCGTATTTGAAATTGTCTCAAGTGAATTTCAAACAAGCTAATCAGATGGCTTAGGTAACCTTTATTCAAAGTCAACATTATCTACAATCATGAATCATCTCAGACTAGTGTGAAAGCATTGTAACTGTGAAGTGGACAATATCATTCCCTCGGAAGCAAACAGACATTATTGGTTTTATTTCTTCAAGGCTATTTTCTTGACTTTGATGAAGTTGGTGGGCATGGTTTCGCGCACAACTAGTGTCACGCCCCAAACTCCAAAGGGTTCAAAGCATGAGAAAGAAGTCTCAAAGTACCTATAGATTTTTCCTTTTCGACAATCTAATCCACGTAAATCATATCAAGTACCAACGTCAAAAATTATCATAATAATTCCATTAAATATATTTTCAAAGTAAGTCAGAGTTCTAAGTAATAATTATAGGAACCATAGGCCACAAAAGAATAGAAGTCTAAATAAATAATTACATATCATTAGCTTGTCCCATCAGTGAGAATAACGTCACAACCACTATAATATACAAAAGAATGAGTCAAGCTTATTCTAAGATGTACATCATCTAATATCTCCATTATAAAAGTTCAGCCTCTATCAGTAGTTAGTCTAACTACTATTAGCCACTAAAAAGCTGTCTCAAAAGATTATTGCCTACTCTGAAAAGTTTATAAAATAATAGAATGAGACAGAGCCTAGTAAGTAGTATAATTAATGGAGGTGGAGAAAATGCAAGTTTCATGATAATGAACATTTTACAAATCATGTTTTAATTTGAGAATTTCCCAATAGTTTCTACAAAACCATTTCTAAAAATAATATGACAAGAATGAATAAAATGACATGGCACAAAGCTTCTCAAAATACTCTCATGAAACTACATACTATAATTTGTGAGCAATATCCCAAGGTCACATGACAATGCTGTCACAAAGATGGAACTAATTTGCCGTTACAAAGACAGAACTCATCACCGACACACAACCGGAACTAAATATGTCGTCGTAAAGACGGAACTCATTGCCATCACAAAGACAGAACTAATATGCCGTCACAAAGACGGAACTCATCGCCATCACAAAGAAGGAACTCAATAACCATCACAAAGACGGGTGCTAAGATACCAATGTCACACAGACTATAGTATCTAGCTAGATAATCACCGGGTAATCACATGTCACAGTATATGGGTAGAACATAAAGAGCTCACAATTTACCTTTAATTCAAAATACATAACTTACTTTAAAGTAGTTTCATAAAAGCCTTTGAAGTATCCAATATATTCACAAGGTTCTCAAAGCTCTCAACTCATTTCTTGTCAAAATGATTTTGTATTAACTTCCCAAATAACATAGGTCAAGATAAAGCATCTTTATATTTTGCAAATAATGCAATAAATCCATAAAATTCATTCTCAAGAATTTAATCAAGATGCTATTCTTTTCCATGCTAACAAATCATGCAATTCCCTATATGCAATAAGAATATGCACTTTCATATATAATCATATATAGTAGCGTCACAACACAACACTTTTTAGTAAAACATAGTTCCACCATTAATTTTCCAAAATGTGTTTGACCCAAAAACAATGTTTATGTAACATGGTTATTTTCTAAAAATCCCATTAAGAAAAGCTACTGACCTTGCAACCCGCAAAAAGGCCTAATTTTCCAAGCTCCAAATAAGATTAGCTAGAACCTAAACAAAATATCAAGCAAACTTATCACAATAGGCATAAAGCTTGACATTGCATCTAGCTATGAATTAGAAATTGCTAACTAAGAAATTAATTAGGCAAGCCTAGCATTTAACCTCACAAATAATGTATTCCACTTCCAAAGTTTCTCAACAATTTCATTGCAAGACATTGACTCCAACTTATCATCATATCATTCCAAGCTTCACCTTTACCATAAGGGATCCTAACACTTTATAAATGTTTTCCTCAATATACATGTCATTTTCAAGAGACCCACAAAACAACAACATATATAACAATAACCACCATTACAAACCCCAAATGTAAATCCTCCACTAGCTCCAAATACACAATAAAAATTAGACTCATCAACTATTTCACATTAAAGAGCCAAAATCTATAAATTTTCACCACTTAACTAACCACCATTGTAAAATCCATAAACCCACTCATCAAATACCAAGACCAAAACTCATACATAAAAACACATAAGTATCACTTCTAATGCTCATAAATCACATAAATATTATTATTAAAACTTAGATAAAAAGGCCTCTAGCAAAGCACATAAACCCACAAAAAAATTAGAAATTTTTACTTCAAATAATAGAGGTGAGTGAGCCTTACCTTTTCCTCTAAAGTTTTCTGGTGATCCTCGCCGGGAAAATGAAGTATATGGTGGTGTGGAGTGTACCGGTGGGAGAGTGAGGGAGAGGAGTGTGTGTGTTGGTTGAGAGAAAATGAAAAGAGAAGAAGAACCAAGAATGTGTGCGGCTGGCCAAGAGAGAAAAGAGATATTTTGAAAATGAGTGGGAGCAAATGGGTAGGTGGAGTCACACATGTGGCTCTCCAAAAATCTGATCCTCAAATCTTTTTTTTTTTTTTTTGGTATTGGTGCTATTACAACTAGGACTTAGCTTCGAGTAGTATTTGTACTCTATTATTCCATTGCCGTCTGGGACAAGTACTTAAATATTTTACCCACACCTTCATAAAAAAAAATAAATAATAAAAAAAAATTATCCACACGTAAATTCTTCTTTTTTATTTATTTTTTATTTTTTGATGGGCACGCCTAAATTCTAGCATACACATAACTTTGGTCAATTGTACACAGATTTAGGGAATTAAGAAATCATATGATGGGCTAGTTGTGGTGAGAGAGAAGTTTTGGGTGTATTTGGGGTTTTAGTTTTATGAGAGTGCCTTTGTACCACATATTTAATTCCCCATTTTCATAGTGAAACATTTTCCTTGATGTCCCTAGTGAACATAGCAGGCAAGCTTCAACCACATAAATTTGTGTTATTTTTATGATTATTTCATTTATTTTTCTATTTATATTTTGTATAAACCAACTGTTTTCTAGCCACACTCAAAATAAACAAGCAAGAATAAATTGGTATCAAAACTTGCCTTGTCTTAAAAAACTGGTTAGGAACCCCACATTTGGTTGTTGGTAGTTTTTGTGCTTCCATATTGCAATTTTTTTTTTTCATTTCACTGTAATCCATGTCATTAGTTTGTTACAAGTGGTGGAATTTGGATAGAGTTAGTTAGATCCCTAAGCACATGTAACCCATTAATCACAGATTAATTGGTGAGTGCACATATATACTTAATTAGTAAGCCAGTAGGGTTAAGTCATGTGTGGCCAATAAGATGAAAGTGCGAATTCTATAAATAGTTGCATGTAATCATCACTAGCATATCTTGAAGAATAAACCAATTTCTTTCTTAATATTTCTTTATGGAGGACGATGACATTGAATGAAGTCAATTCACATACAATTTCCATCCATTTCCATACACTTTCCACCCATCCCCCCTTAGGAACCACCTGGTTCCTAACATATAAGGCCCATAATACTAATGATATAGCTAGTGCTTAGAGGATAATACTGAAGGTGATGACACTACATGTTGTAATAATATCTATTGGTTCGTCTAATGATACTTAGGTTTTTGATTAGGCACTTGCTTGGATTTAAGACTCCAATTGCGATTGGTTTGCCACATATTAGTCAATTAATGGTGGTGAAGTGCTAATTATTAGAAATGATATAACCTATAAGGTTATAGTGTTAGGAACTGTGCAAATTAATATGCATGATATAGTATCCGTTTGGCAAAGATTATTTTTGCCAAATTATTTTTCTATTCAGTTTATTTTTGCTATTAGTCATATATCTCACTGTACTTTTTGGTACTATTCATATGTCTTACTGTACTATTTCAACTAACTTTTATTTTTATTTATAATACTTTCAGCAAAAAATTTTCAGTTTCAACAAAATAAGTGAATCTCAAATGGACCCATAATATTGTTAGGATTTTGAATGATGTTCTTCATCTACACATGCATATGCAAATAACACTTTTTTTGTGGCATATGTTGTTAGGCATATGAGTCATTTTGGCATGTCAATACCAAGCAAGCACGGTTTGTTGAATAGTAAAAAAATTGGGAAGTTGGACTTGTGGGAACTCATTTCACGTCCATTCCCTAATTTCCTACCCAAAGTGGCATACAGTTCTTTCATGTTATTGTGTCAGTATGAAAGTGGCCTACTCCACTTAGGGACAAATACCCTAAATTGTGTGACGTGGCTACGAAGAAAGAGACCACAACAACTGGCAATATGAGTTAATTTTACTCCATGAGTTATAACTTAAAACCCTAGCTAGCAATTACAATTTACAAGTCGTTTCCGACCACTTAGCATGACAACCAAATTCATGGAAATAGTTTTCCATCAGTAAACACCTTTAAAAAAAGAAAATTCAAGACAAAAGGTGAGCGTAACCAATTTTCCTAGAAAATATTTCTCTTTCCTTTTGCAATGAAAACTTGTTTTCTAACTTAAGCATCAAAACAATGATCATGGCTAACACAATATATACCAGTGTCATTTAGCTGACTCTTTTTGCAGCCATTCATTCTCTGAATCAATTTTACAACAAAACTGATTCATCAATGAAACAAACAAGCCATCTCATGAGCATGCAAATCCAATTTTGGGGGTATGTTGTTTAATACTAGAATTCTTTCTATGATAGTGAAGAGTTCTATTAACTCTAAATTGCAATAATGAAGCTAAATACGGAACTTCTATTTTGTGCTGTATTTTTGTTCTTGTGTCTGACTTTAATTTCCTTGCTGCATAGTCTATACCATGCCGATCTTTTACTTTTGGTTGGCAATAATACACGCTCAAAGACCCCCCAAAACAATAATAATAATATACATAAGAGAATATAGAGACAATAAGTCTCTATTGTTTTATTATTATTTATTACTGTTGCAAATCTAATCTCATTATTTGCAAATATACATATTTAAGATTGTAAAGAGCATGCAAATTAATTGTAAGTTCCATCAATCGCAATAAGTTGAAGTTCCATCAACGAGGTAGAGGGTGCAGCCTTGAGCTAAACAGCATTTGCAGGCCGGATCAAGCTTCTGGCTACCTGATGATGGGCAAGTCATATACGCGTAGTCCAAGCAATATTGTGGGCATGCATCTGTTGGATTAACTGATCCCAATAGAATTGCACCTGGTCACCAACATTAACAACAACATACTTTTTTAGATGACTTTGAATATGCATCATGGATAGGAATTGTTTTCCTGCGTTTAGCGTTTTGTGTTTTCCTTTTTTTTTTTTTCTTTTTTTTTTATGCACGTGTTTCAGCTTTTAGGAGACAAAGTGCACTGTTCATGCACTGTTTACGAACCCACAACCATTTTATTCAGAAAAAAATATTAAAAATAGGTCCTACGACACTATTCACACTTAAAAATTATTTTGCTACACTATTTTCAGTTTTCAATTTTTAGCAAAATAAACGGTATCCAAACGGACCCGATCATAGAAACAACAAAATAATAAAAGTATGCCAAGAAAAGATGGACATGCCCATCTTTTATTCGTATACTAATCACTTATTCAGAATCAGATGCCAAACCCATAAATATGATTTTTGATATTTTAAAAAGTTACGAGTTGTATGATCATACCGCATAGAAGAATAACCATAATTCCAATTTTTTTCCTCCCATGTTTTCCCTAAGAGTATTGAGGGGTTAAAATCGCATATTAATATTACACAAATAGAGAAAGAGAGACGCTAACAAATAACTTAGATAGCTTTTATTCAAAGTCAACATTATCTGCAATAATCTGTTTCTAGCTAGTGTGATTCAGTGTGTGTAACTTTGAATTGGGCAAATATGGTGCATATTTCAGGTCATCTGAGATATCAATCCCTCAAAAGATTATTGCTTTTATTTCATCAACGCTACTTGCTTCACGTTGATGAAGTTAGTGACTTTGATGAAGTTGGTGGCTTTGAGCAGTATTTGTACTCCTTTGCCGTGTGGGACAGGTTCACTAATCTGCCTGGCAAAGGGTACAACGGGTCGGATCAAGGGTGTCATGTCCTCAATCCTTTTATAAAAAAAATTGGGAGAGGGATGAGTAAAAAGTATTTTATTATTCCTAATGAGGTGGTTTTGACATTAATAAGATAGATGAAATTGTAAAAAGAAAAATAGTCATGAATGCCAATTGAGAGAAAACAAGTGTTTTGTCATGGCAATAGATATATTTTATAGAAAATAAATTATAAATAGGATATAAGAAACACTTGTAATGAAATCACTTGAAATGAAAGCTTATAACTAAAATACATGTGCAGATGAGTTTTAAAAATGTAAGTTGGAAATTATACAAGCTGATGGAAGAAAGCTATGGTCTTTTCTTGTCTAAAAATTGCTCTATCTTCAAGGTTTGACCTTCTATTTATAATACTGGAGATGTTCTCGGATAAAGTGAGAGTGGAGACTCTTATTTTTTTGAATAATGAATGTCCTTTGTCTGATAGTGGAGTGTCTTAGATAATTGAATGTTATGAGATGTGCTTTGCTTTTTGACTGATATGATGCATGGTGTGATGTCTTGGCTTTTGTCACTTTGGTTGATGGAATGCATTATTCTTGATTGCATCAAAGGGAAGATGCATCATATATAGACACACATTTAGAGCTGGACAGGGTGAGCTAAACCCATCCCTAAATACAATTTATAGGTGGGACTAGGAATTTTTGTCATTCCTACCATTGATGCATGTTCTCATTGATTAAGAACTAAACTTATCCTAATTTTTGTGCACAAATTCTTAATATATCATAAAAGCGTCAGTCATTAACACTAGGAATACTTTTAGCAACCTTACTAGAAAGCAAAAACCTTTCCCCTTGTCGTTAGACCCAAATTAAACCAACACAACCAAACAACCCAGAGTGAGCAAAAACTAGAACCACCTTTGCACCCTTGCAAGTCCACTGCTAAACATAAAAGCTGTGTAGTAGCTACTCACAAGTTATCATTAAAAGGGTTAAAAAAAAAAAGTTACCTGTGCATATAACTCCTCTTGACCTCTAATTAGCAATCTTCAATATACAACATCCCTATCAGAAACATTCTTTTTTCCCCCTTTCTCTGTTGCGATGCACTACACCTTAATAGTCTAGCCCACACCAAACTAAAGCTCTTATAATGAACCTGCTATTACATAAAGAAACCTATTCTAATAGAAATAGGAGACTGTATGCCTATAGAAAAGAAATAGGCGGCTTTTTTAGTATATATACAACTTGTGCATATGGGAAATTGCAAGAGTTCAAGCCGCAAATGAGGAGAGAGAGGAGGGAGATGATGTTTTTCTTTCATAGTAGTTCGGTTTATTCTTAAATTACCATCAATCCAAATGAAACAATGTTATTATGCTAGCAACTAGCAAGTGGAATGAAACAGTAAATACATAAAAGAAAAATTCTTGTAGTAACACAATTAATCCTAGATTCTGCTGTTACCTACCTGTCAATCGTGGAGATGAAGTAGAGAGAAAACAGAGGAGAGTCCAGAATCAAGTGTAATAAGAACATTTACTTACAGGATGGATACTAAATAGTTAGGTCAACTATAATATATTGGTAGACTACTCCCCAACCATGCATACATCTATATATATCTAAAAGTTGAAGCGTAGCATTTATTGTTGTTACACTTCTATTGAGACACATCAGCAGCCACATCATCCACCTACTTCCAACTCTATCTCTCTCTCTCTCTTAACTCTTTTTCTATTTATTAATTTTCTTGGCTTATTGTTACACACTAGTGTAATCTCCTTATATATTTTGTTAGTGATATTTTTTCTTAGACGTTGCCTTGTGGACATAGGTTTAAGACCAACCTACAAAAATATTTTGTGTTCCTAAGTGAATGTCTTTTATATTTCTCTATTTTAATTTTGCAAAAATGCACTATTCTTTGGTTGCACATGCAAAAAACTAGGTATCAAAGCTTCCATTATCTCAACTAGGGTTAGCAATATTTGATATGATTGGTAAATATGATACGACCACCTTTTTTTTTTTTTTAATGGTTAGTGTTTAGCATAAATGAGTTTGTGTTAAATTGAGTCGACATGCTTCAACACAATTATTGAATGTGTCAATTATGTATTGACCTACTTAGCCCACAATCAATCTAAGATGATATGATTCATATAAATAATACCATTTTATCTAACATTTGTTTGAATTTTAATATAAATGAGTAAGGAAAAGAATTTTAATGGTTATATTGATAAATTCTTCATTGAAACTCTAAAGTTCCTATATCATATATCCAAAACAAAGATTAAAAAATCTCTCTTTTAGCCTTATTTTTCTTAAATTGTGTATTAAATGGGTTGAAATGGATTATATTTTGTCAACCCACATAATAAACAAGTTGTGTTAAGATTGATAGGTTTTGGCGCGATTATTAATTGGGTTGCATTAGGATGACATGAGCATGACCTGCTAATGCGAATTGCCACCCCTGTTCAAAAGATGATTGGTTAAAGATGCTCTAAAGAGCAGTCTTAAACTAGTCAGTTGGTAAAGAAGTAGTGTAAAATGCATCACCTTTAACATAAAAGTAAAAACAGACCCCTGGAAGTTGACAACAACCTGACTTGAGGTTTATTTATAAGCGAGTGTATGTTATTCTAGTCAGGAAAAGGGTAAAATCTATCATACCATTAAGCCATTTGCAAAGAAATACTATCATTAAAAAACATAATATTATAACTCTTAAGTTGTTCAATACATAATTAATTAGAAAATGGTCAATGCTTTCGGGTTACATGATAGTTTAGAAGACCATATATGTGTATTAAATCATATGATCCATTTAATAATTTAAAAAATTACACGACTATTAAGTTGGTCATGAACTTGGTTGGAAGAACTTATTCCAAATGGGTTTAGAAGAAAATTCCAAACACTTAGGTAGTGACCTCTAATATACACTAGTTTGTATGTGAAAGCAGAAGTTTTGATACCACTTATTAGAGAGGTAATACTTTGATGAGATTCTAATGAAGACTTAAAAGTTAAAACTTTTGAATTGAGTAATATCCTAAGTTATATTAAGGCCTTAATTGGTAACTTTCCAAGATTTTATCTCCCTAAAAAGTGCCTTTAGATTGAAATACCCTTAACTTTTCATATGATATCTAACGGACAACTATTCAACAAATTAATATACAGATGATATGTTGGTATGTTTCAATTAGCCTAGCCTTATCCAATACAAAATTTAATAATCTATCTTGCTTGTTGTTTACACGAGGGAAAATGCTAGAGATACAAATTTTTTTGTAAATTGTTGATGTAGTGTAAGATTATTAGTAAATAAAAAAGTGATATTATTGGTAGGCCTAGATGAGAACCAATAAAGAAGTCAATCACAACAATAGTTTGTAAAAATATTGTAAAATAATTTGTGACTACAGCATTACTCTTACTCGAGTAGTTAACCACTAACCAAGTAGGCAAGTAGTGATTATACTATCTAGTTGCCTGATTGAAGACAGGTTTTTCATGGAATATTCACGTAAAACAGGTGTTTTAGTTTACACTTCTCAAAATATATATATATATATATATATTTATATATATATATATATATATATAATGTGTTTATGCTTCACACTCCTATTTACTATTCAGAATCCTTAACTTCGATATTGATTACCAACCCGAAATGTAATTGGCGGGTAGATTTATTGGTTACTTTATATATTGGCTATTATGTATCTTCGTCGGCTAAATACTTATTATATGCAACAGAGGCTTCGCAACTACCGCTAATAGCATGTGTGGAATTACTGATATCCAGGACAAAATGGACAAATGTCATTTTCACACAAACAAAGCAGCATTCTACTCCCTTTTCTAAACTAATTAGGAAAATGCATTTTTTTGTAACTTGATTTTCTCAAAATTGAGTTAAGCCCTATAGTGGCCTTTTTAAGGATCCTATAGTGACGTTTTAAGGACTTATAGCGGCGTTTTGGAACTCGAGCTCCATCAACTTGAGTTATAGGTTAAAAAAAAAAAAAGCCTATAACTCAAGTTCATGGAGTTCGAGTTCTAAAACGCCACTATAGGTCCTTAAAACGTTACTATAGACTCTTGAAAATACCACTATAGGGCTCCAGATTTTTTTTTTTTTTAACTCGATTTTTAGATTGTCGAATTACAAAAAAGGGCATTTTCCTAATTAGTTTGGGAAATGGAGCAAAAAAGGCATTTTCCTAATTAGTTTGGGAAAGGGAGCAAAAAGGGCATTTCTCTAATTACTTTGTTTGCGCGAAAAAGGCATTTGCCCATTTTATCCCTGATTTCCAATATCAATAAAACAAGAAGTACATTTGGAATTTCCCACCTATAGCATTTTTTTTTTTTGGTCCTTTTCTTTTAGCTAGTAATTCACTATAAATGACAAGTTAATGCCAGTTATGTTCGTTTTTACCCATTATTTAAAAAACCATCATGGCCTAAGGCCCACTGTAAAAAAAAAAAAAAAAAAAAAAAAAAAAAAAAAAAAAAAAAGCCCCCAAAATATACTAGTTGAGAATTGAAAATATGCAGTTTAAAATAATTAGTATTGAAATTAGCATTATAATTAAATGAAGAAAATGAATATAAAATAATAAGTATTGAAATTAGCATTATAATTAAAAGAAGAAAATGAATATCATATATGAATAGTGCCCCCTTTGTTGTTTTTGTTAGACGAAGCTTCTTTTTTTTTTTTTTTTTTTTTCCTCATTTATCAAATATATGAAGTTGGATCCATTTTTTGTTAGTATCAACAAAGTTTTGAAGAAACACAATCATTGGTCTAGGCAAAAGCTATGGCCGCATTGTGTAACTCGGTCATTGTGTTTCATCCATAAGCAAATTCCAATCGATCTAAACTATATAAAATGACAAAAAAAATTTATGCATCAATAGAAAACTCAATTACATTAAATCCCAATTGTTGTTTTTGCTAAGTTGAAGCTCTAAAATTCCTAATTTGAGAAGTTTGTTGTGCCAACAATAGTAGCTATTGTGGTGTTTTATGCTTGTACCATGCTATATGGAGAGAGAGAGAGAGAGAGAGAGAGAGAGAGAGAGAGAGAGAGAGAGAGAGAGAGAGAGAGAGAGAGAGAGAGAGAGAGGCAACATACAAAAATGTAGCAAATCAACCAAAAGTTAAAATACTTTACTCATATATTTTATATGTTATTCATACTTAACTCATGCATTTTATATGTTTTTGCAAATTTTAATATGGTACGTGTGGATTTTTATTACAAATTTGGCAACAACAAGCGTCACGAAAGCAACAAATTGGCTGCCCTTGTGTGCTTCCGATAAAAGCTAAGAATGCCATTAATACGATCATAAAAGCCTTCGCAACAAATTGTTTGTAGCCTTCCATTAACACTTACTCTTGAAATTCTTTAGATAGCAAGTGTTAATCGTATTTAGTTGTAAAATGAAAGATATGTAACTTTTTTATAGAAAAATATGGAATTAGCACAACTAATTGAAATACTTGTGTTCATAAATAGGTGAAATATTAATTTTGATATGGAAACTCTTGAGAACACACTAAAGAGCTCATTTATTGAATTTCGGTTTTTCCACACTTATTGAAGAGTTTAATGAACGTTTCCTCTCTCTCTCTCTCTCTCTCTCTCTCTCTCTCTCTCTCTCTCTCTCTCTCTCTCTCTCTCTCTCTCTCTCTCTCTCTCCACATAAATTATTATTTATTAATCACTTAACGCTAGCCATTTCTTATATTATAAGAGCATTCATATCAATCTCTACAAGGTTTTACCTAAATTAATCCAAAAAACTTATATGTGGCTATTTTAACAAATAAGAACCTACATCAGCCTTAATGTTTTTTTTCTTTATTTATATAAATATTTTTTTCTCTCTCCTATCTCTACCCAATTTTCAACAAAAAACACAAATCACCGTGTTGCACCAACCAGCCTAAACCACCACCCCCACACAAGCCACTACAAACCACACGAAAGAGCCACATACCACCCAAATTGTCACCCACACAAACCATTACAAACCAAAATTTCTTCAACCACATTTCTACACTTTTATAATTTTCCTGAGAATATAAGATAGAAAAAATAGAAAAAGTGACCTATTAAATCCACAATAATTAACACAAAGCGGTGGCTGTGATGATCTTCAAATATCCAATTGCACTCTTTTTTCTGGCAATCTCCACATACCCATTTCGTAAAATCCATCATCATTAATTTGCGCAAATCCACCACATCTAACCCTAAAAGCAAATTGACAAGAACTTCTAAACTAGTTGATGATTTGGACACCCTTTTGAGTGAATTGTAAAACCCATATTTGGGCACTAGTTTTTTGAAGAGGTCGGTTGGTGGGAAACAAGAGAGAGAGAGAGAGAGAGAGAGAGAGAGAGAGAGAGAGAGAGAGAGAGAGTGTGTGTGTGTGTGTGTGTGTGAACTTTGGAATAAAAAATAATTTTCCTTTTGATATAGCAATGAATAATCCTCAATAAATGTAGCGAGATACTATTCATTGTTAAAAAATTTGATAAACTGTTGAGGTTGATGTAGGGTAATTTTTGTTGGTTTTAACCAAATTTTTGTTGAAAAACTATTTAATTTGGTGAGGTTAATATTAATGCTCTAAGAAAAAATTGGGAAACATTGTATCAAACACCTGAAAGTAAAAGTAATAATTGTCCACTGTTTATTTTTTAATCTTTTTGGGGGGAAGAATTTGTAATTTATGTAGAGAAAATACATTTAATAGTTGTATTAGAAGTATAGTGTCACTTATTCAAACAAAAGTCAAGGTTAGTCAAATGAAAATAATTAGATAAATGACATATTTTAACTTTTGCAATTGTATTATTATTAATATTATTATTATTATTATTATTATTATTATTATTATTATTATTATTATTATTATTATATAACAATGAATACATAGAAACTTAATTATGATATTTTACTAATAATTGTTTATTTGATAATCTTTTTGGGTGGAATAATTTGCAAGGTCTACAAAAAAAAAAATCTCAATAGATTATCAATAACATATTGTTTGCCTAATTTTTTCAATTATTAGTTGTTAGGTTTTGATGATGCGTTTAGGTGCCACGGGGGGCCGCAAGCATCAGGCAAGTTTATGTGGGAGGGGGAGCCAGGCCACAGGAGGTTTATCCCCCTTAGCCTTTTGTTTAGGGACCCTTGGGAGATACCGCTGGGAGTTACCACGGGGGGAGTTACCACTGGGAGTTACCACTGAGGAGTCCCACATCGGCTAGGGAGCGCTCCCACCAAGGGTTTATAAGCCTCTGGGGCGACCCTTGGTATACCATCACCTGCACATGTGTGTGAGATGGTACACATGTGGTCGCCCCAGAGGCTAATAAACCACATGTGGGGGCGCCTCCCAAGCGATGTGAGACTCTCCGTGGTAACTCCCCTCGCGGTAACTCCCAAAGAGTCCCCTCCATTGCCCATAGAGGATAAATGCGCTTGGGGCCTGGCTCCCCCTTCGCCATAAACTGATCTGATGATGGCCTGTCTTAAAAACGCATCATCAGGTTTTACTAATTTTTTAGTTACATTTTTTAGTGTTTGGAATTGTAAGGCAGAAAAAATAGGATTTGAATATTTTTTTAAAAACAAAAATAATAATTTTCAAGTTTTATATACTTTTTAATGTTATACAAAATGTTATAAATAACGTTTATTTAAAAATGAATATTTGCGTTAACTTGTATTTTGAATTCTTTTAAAAAAATTGTATTGTTTACATTTTGGTATGTTTGATTCATCTTTTGGGCTCTATAACTCTGACATCACAGATTCTTTTGTGTTCTAGTTTGCTCAACTAGTAAAATATTTAGTTGAACAAGAGATCTAGGATTCATTCCACGTTTACACCAAAAGTCAATTGATATCTTGGATCGATGATAAACAACATTCATCATGAGAAATAAAGGCTAAAAGGTAAGGTTGGGAATTGGAACAAGAGATAGAAGGAAGATTAGGCATCTCTAATTCTTTTATAGTACTCCTAGTCTTATTTTGGTCTACGTATAGAATCATTGGGCCTTAACGTTGTACACAAATGAATTTTAGATTTTAAAGCAGTGAAAGTATTTTGATTAAAGGGAAGAGCGAGAGATCGAAAGAGAAAAGTACGAAAAAGAAGGAAAAGTGAATTTAGGAAAGAAAACTTCTTTTAAAAGAAGGACAAATTTTCAATTCTAAGTGTTTCATCTCTCTCTCTCTCTCTCTCTCAATTTTGAGAGAGAGAACAACCCCCTCGAGTTGGACCTATTATACGGCCTTACTGGGAGTCTCCTACTCCCCATCCCTATGAATCAATCATATCTCTTGATAAACAACAAAATATTGATGTAGACACCCTGGCATTGCTAATAACTTAATTTGATAAGTTGTCCTCCCTAGCTTTTGTCCATAAGTGTAGAGATGCAACAACCGCATTATGTGACTTGTTATGAATGATCTATATATATATATATATATATATATATATATTTTTTTTTTTTTTTGTGATAAATGATAGGAATGATGTATAATAAAAATGATATCAATAATAAATTCATGTAAAAATATGATAATTATCTATATTAATAAGTTATGAAAATATGAAAAAAAAAAATTCCATATGCCAATAAAAAGTTACTGCAATTAATGGTACGTGGAATCGGCTAAAACAAATGGTTAGCAATTAAATAAGGCAATAAGTTTTGAGAACTAGTAATTGTAGGGATTTACCTAGAAAAGGGAGCCCTTCTAGAAATTCTTAAAGGCCAAGGTTGAACCCAGACCTAAGAGGGGGTTTGGAAATAGTTTTCAACTAGCAATAGACACGCCTCTGTTAGAATTGTTAGAATTGTGTGGTCTTAATAGCTTAACCTTTTGGCACAATCGGTAATTTAACATGGTATCAGAGCATGAGATCTTAAGTTTGATCATTGTGTGCTCCATTCTACCTCCCATTTAAAATCTCACGTGTTAGGCCTCACTTATTAAATGGTAGTTTCGACTCACATGTGAGGGGGAGTATTAGAATTGTGTGGTTAAATGATTAAATTTACTATATCCCAATAGTTTAAGATTTTAAGGCAATCGGTAATTCAACAAGAATCTCACTAGCTGCGTCATTACTCCAAGTGCAAAGATGGATTATTAATGTGGTTTTGCTCTACATTTATATTAAGCTGTGCAGCTCAGTCTGCCACACACAAACAATATGGGTTGAAATTCTCTTTGACAGGGGAAAAAAAATCGTGCTTGATTTCTCCCTTGCTTATTGTAGCCTATATATGAGTCAGTTTCAGTTTTATAAATAATTTTCAATAAAACAAGTTTATTCGGCATATCTTACTATTTGAATGCACTGAAGTAATATGTGGAAATGTTTACTATTTGATGTAAGTTTGTTAAATTTTTATAAGAGTACAAATTTATTTTCTAAACTATGCAGTAGATGTAATATGGGAGAAACTTTCTATAAAGTTGTGATTTACAACTATGTTTTATGTTGGCTTTATTCCATGATAAAAAGTGTTGTAATTGCATTAACTTATTTCCTTGTATTTTGTGGGATTTTATTGTATTGGGTTTAGTATTAAGTTGATGAAAAATCAAGCTTGCAATGAAGATTAGTGCAATTTCGCCACTAGCTCGCAAGAAGTTTGCGAGTAAAGGTTCCTGTGAAAGGACACGTGAGAAGTACATGTTTAAAGCTAAAGAGTCAAGTGTTAGGCTGCATTCTACGAGTACTTCGCAAGACAAGCCATCTTGCGAGGTACTCGCGAAACTCTCCGTTTGGAGGATTTTAAGTGTGACTTTCTTACCTTTCACCCATACTATATATTCTCTCATTACCCATAAAAGTAAAAGAGGCTATTCAGAGAGAAAACCCTAGATAGGTTTCTACAACACAACACACCCACTTTCTAGAGAGAGAGCTACTCATCCTTTAGTGAGAAATCATTGTAGTCTATTCTCCTTCCCTCTCCCATTGTTATACCTTGAGAGGGGATTTATACCCAAATACAACCCACACCTTTTTAGAGTATAGAGAGTGTTTTGGAGCTTGGGAAGCATTTGGGATTTGCCAAAAGAAGCCAGTGAAGCTTGGCGGATGCAATCAGGCGGTATTCCGAGATCCGGAAAGCTAGTGAAAATAAGACTCCCAGAAGTCCATTAGTAGCTGGAGTTTGGAGGGCTCAAGTACATTGGGTAGACTAGGCTTGGAGGGCTTTTTGTTATTCGTGTACTCCAACTTATTCACTAGTGGATCGATTACGACTTGAAGAGTCGCAGAGGGTTTTTTTTGCCGAGTTCATCGGTTTCCTCTTTGATAACATGTCTTGGCATTATCTTGTGTTTGCATCTCTCTTCCCTACTCTTTAAGCTTTACTTTTATTGCTCATAGTGGTTGCATATGGCTTAAAGTAGTGTTACTGGTTTATTGCACTCATTTACTCTAGTTCCGCACTTTAATAAGTTAGAGTAAAAGCAATTTAACCGTAATTTTAAAATTTGGAGTCTAAACAAGCATTAGTGTTTTCACACTAATTGAGCATTCACTTTACAATGATAACTATAGATTTAAATAGCCCGCATGAGATAAAGTTGGGTTGGGTAGGGCGGTTATGGTTACACTGTTCCAATCCCAATCCTATTTGGAAAAGGATTGGAGATATATATATATATATATATATATATATATATATAAACACAAGGGGTGTAGTTATAGGCATCTTAAATTTATTTGATTGAGTGTAATTTTGGATTAGAGAGCTTAATAGATGATGATGAGCATTGTTGAGAAAAGAATGAGCAAAGTGGAGGAAGAGGAGGAGATGGACCCGTTTCTGTTTCTGGAAGAGGAGTCTAAGGAGGAAGAGGAGGAGGAATTTGAGTTTGAGATGGTGGAGAAGGAGGATAAGTTTGATGATGAGATGGAAGAGGATGAGGAGGAAGAGGAGGAGGAGTTTGAGTTTGAGATGGAGGAGGGGGAGGAAGATGAAGAGGAGAAGTCTAAGATGAGGAGGAAAAGGAAGAAAAGTTTGAGATGGTGAAGGAGGAGGAGGAAGAGGAGGACCTCCTTCTGTAGGAGAAGGAGCAACATTTGGTGCATGATCCCATTGTTGAGGAGCTTTAAGATTTATCATGGAAACATGCAATTATCTAAAAAAAATGTAATAAAAAAGGTTGCTTCTTGGTTCAGTTGCTACTTGGGGACAATAAGAAGAATTCAGTGAAGTAGGTGCAACTCAATAAATCTCCTATCAGCCCATCCATATAACCAGAGAATAGCTAAGACCTTGCTTCGGTCTACATGGAAACTTGGCTTGGATCTTAGAATAATCAAAGTTGGTGAAGGACTATTTCAATTTAAGTTTACCTTAGAAAGCCAACTATAGTTGGTTCTAAACAACAATCCATGGAGTTTTGACAACAACTTACTCGTGCTTCGACAATGGATAAGGCGTATGACGACAACAACAGTCACCTTCTCACACTTACTTATATGGGTTTCGGTGTGGGGATAGCCTTTTGACTTGCTAAACAAAGAAGCATGTTGGGATATTGGACGGGGACTAGGACAGGTGGTGGAGGTTGATAACAGGACCTTTTCTTTGGAACAAGCTCGCTTTATTCGAATTCGAATAGAGATTCCGCTAGATAAACCCATTCAACAGGGTGGGTATGTGGCGAATCCCGAAGGTGATCAAGTTCAAATAGGCTTCAAGTATGAGCGCCTAGTTGGATTATGTTTCTGGTGTGGTATTTTTGGCCATTAGTGCAAAGACTGCCCAAAACCAAATGATGACAACCAGACGGAAAGTCCCTATGGGGAATGGCTAAAAGCGGGCTTTCGTCAAAGGGAGGAAGGAACAGAGAGGAGACCACGTAGCCTACCAGGTCGGGAAAAAGCATTGGAAAAGGAATCTAGAGCTAGGTTTCTGCCTCATAACACTCATCCAGCGACTTTCGGCAAAACTGGGGACGAATATGGAAATAGCGACAAAGATGGAAAAAATAACTGGGGTGTGGATCCTTGCAACACAGAATCACTGGAAAATATTGATAGAGGGATAGTTAGTGTGGAATTCAAGGAATTCAACTCGTCTCATAAGGAATATTCAAGCGATATAGTTGACTCTACGATGGAGACTGAAATTACGGGTATGGAACCATCTATTTCTGACATGATCAATCAAACAACTGTGCTAAAAAATCTTGTTAGTGTTCTTGTTGATTACGTCAATGCTTCCCAACCTATACAAGTGAAAGAATCCCAGTTTCAAATAATACAGCCATGTGAGGAGGCACATGACAAGAGTAAAAGTCAAGGAGTACGTCATAATGGAAAGGTGGCCACATATAAGAAGTTGGAACGTAAAACAGACCTTCCCATGCATATAACTTACAGTGATGCAAAAAGGATTGGATCAAAGAGGGGACAACCAGAGGATGGATGGGACACAGGGAATGAGAAATTGGTTGAAGGTAAGAGAAGCAAGACTAGGGGTGGTAGTCACAAACAAACTTCTTCAATAGCGGAGGCTGAGGACCAGCCTCGCTGAGATTAATGTTTATCATGAGTTAGAACTGCCGGGGGCTTGGGAACCAATGTGCAGTAGACGTCTTCTCTCATCTTGTAAGGGAAAAAGCTCCCAAAGTTTTGTTTCCTATGGAAACAAAGTAGTCAGTGGCAATAATGAGACGGATCCAAGAGGACCTACCTTACCAATGCATGCTGGCTATCCTTAGTGTTCATAGAAGTGGAGGCTAAGCTCTGTTGTGGATGGGAAGTGGTAAATTTGCATATCCAAACCTACACACTTAACCACATTGATGCACTCATCTTTAATGAACCTACTACCCCATGGAGATTGAGTGGCTTCTATGGTTGGCTGGAAGTGCAACAGAATGGAGAGTCTTGGCAACTCCTAAAACACCTCCACTCTAGATTTTCATCTCCTTGGCTATGCTTTTGTGACTTCAATGAGATTCTATCATTCGAAGAGAAACAAGGACGACTACCTAAACCACTACACCTTATGCAAGTGTTTTGGGTGATGGAAAATTACATGTTTGTATGGCATACAAAACATACGCAGCGGAAAATAAATGGATCTACTTTTCTGTCAACTCTTGACAAGTCCAAAGTTACCATTAATTATATTTAATATCACTATATAAATATAATTGCACTCTAGGCCTTATTAATAAATTATATCCCAAGACTTTATTATACATGCAACCCCTTCATAAAATATTCGTAGTAATACAAAGTCATGAATATAGACTGCCACTTTGTAAATTACTACATCTTAATTCTTGAGTACCCAGATTAATCCTTTTAAGTTATTCATCATAGATTTATGAAATCTAATTTCATAAATATATACTTTAGTCTTACTAAAGTGGTTAGGCCTAACTCTCTGAATAACTGAATCCATTAAACTTATCTCAAGGGAATATTTTATATCTCCGTTAAGAGACTATGAATTCCATCTTGAGAATATATGTTCCATCAACACTAAATGTGGCTGCCTAACATACTGAGGTTTTGACTGTTACTTTAGATCTCACTCCTGATATATCAAAGCAACCTACATTTCATGATCAGGTCCATTATTCTCTCAAGATTAAGAGTTCATGTGAATACAAGTCGTGAGATTTATTATTCAATTGACAGTCGTTAGGAGAATAATAAATCTCACAGCGGTCTAGTTCAATATGTCTTAACTCTTAAAACATATCAACATATCAATTAGAAGTCACCACTTCCATAATCAAGACAAATCATCGTAGTTAATATGTTATAGCCTTCGCAGATGAAATGCCCAATTTCATCACCGACTACGAACTATAATTCTGAGTTTACAAAGAACTTGTGATTTATATCTTCTGTGACTTTTCACATAAATCACATACTATGCATCTCATGGACTATTTGATAATGTACGAATATTCATGTTACCATTATTTTAGATAAGAATAAAGCAACTTTATTAAACACAATATTAAGTCATACATCATTTAATATATAATGTCATACATAATATCATACATAGCATCATACAATAGGATTTAAGAGCACTTATCCCAACATCGGGCTACTCTGTTACAACATGGATTGATAGATATGGGCTTCCTAGGTAATATCTTTACATGGAATAATGGCCGACCTGGTGATGAATTTGTGCAGGAAAGGCTTGATAGAGCTTGTGCCACAGTTGATCGGAGAGAACTCTTCCCCCATAGGCATGTAACTCACCTCTTAGCATCCTATTCCGATCATATTTCGCTACTTATTACCACACAAAACTCGACACAGTTGACTTGAAAAAAGATAATACTGCGAAGGTTTGAAGAAAAATGGGCATATCATTCGGATTGTGGGGCTGTGATATAAGATCTATGGGTAGTTGATGTGGGACATGGGAGTCCAATGGCCATCTTGTTTGAAAAGATTAAAAGGTGTCGTGTTGCATTGGTGGACTAGAGTCGTGTGACATTTGGTAACTCAAAAAAAAGCTACAGGAAAAGCTGAAACAATTGGAGGAATTGTGCTCCTTGAATAGAGTGGACCACCTAGACTCTATTAAAGGATTTAAGGTAGACATTAATACCCTTTTACACTAGGATGAGCTCTTTTGGCGCCAACGATCGTGCCTCCATTTGGCTTCCTGCGGGCGATAAAAAAAATGAAAATTTTTAATTAGAGAGCAAGCCAACGCCGCCATAAGAATCATATTGATGGGGTCTACAATCAGGTGGGAGTATGGGAGTCCTCAGAGGGATGGATTGGCCAAGTGGCTGAAGCTTATTTTCAAGATCTATTTAGCATTACACAACCAGCCAATATTGATTGCGTATTGGACTCAGTAGATAGTCGGATCACCCCATCCATGAACTCAACTTTAACACAGCGGTATATATACACCTGAGGAGGTTCGTAAAGCTTTATTCCAAATGCACCCATCCAAATCACCGGGACCCGATGGTATGTCTCCTTTCTTTTTGCAAAAATTTTGGCATATTGTAGGCTCTGATGTGACAACAGCTGTTCTATCAGTGTTGAATTCGGGGCACAGGTTGAAAAAAATGAACCATATTCACATTGTATTAATCCTAAAGAAAAATGACCCATAACACATGGCTTAGTATAGGCCAATCAGTTTAGGTAACGTTGTTTCTTGTATCCTCTCTAAGTTTATTGCTAATTGCTTGAAGCTTATTTTGCCTAATGTTATTTCTGATGCCCAGAGTGCCTTTGTTCCAAACTGGTTAATTACTAACAATACTACTGTAGCATATGAATTGCTGCACAAAATGCGTAATAAGCGAAAAGGCAAGGTGGGACAAATGGCAGTCAAACTTGATATTAGTAATGCCTATGACCGTGGAATGGGGTTTCTTGTAGAAAATGATGGTGAAACTGGGTATGGATCCGAGATGGGTTCATTTGGCAGTGGAGACAACAACCACAACTTCCTATTCTATCCAAATCAATGGGGAACCTAGGGGATTCATGGCTCCCACTCGTGGCATTAGACAAAGTGACCCTCTATCTCCGTACTTATTCCTAATTTGTGTGGAAGGTTTATCTTCTCTACTAAGAAAAGCTGAAGAGATGCGTTTGCTTAAAGGGGTTATGTCTAGCCAACATGGGGTTTGTATCTCTCACCTCCATTTTGTTGATGATAGTCTATTATTCTGCCAAGCAAATGTAGATGAGTGCTAAAGACTTCTACATCTATTAGAACAGTATGAGGTAGCCTCCAATCAAGCCATTAACCAACAAAAGACATCTCTGGTTTTTAGCAAGAACACAAAGCCAGAGGTCAGGGGGCAAATCCAACAAATTCTAGGAGTGCAAATAATGACGGATTGTGAAAGGTACCTTGGTTTACCTATGGCTAGTGGAAAATCAAAGGTTAACACCTTCAAGGACTTACAGAAAGGATAGCTAAAAGAGTGATGGGGTGGAAAGAGAAATTCATTTTGAAAGTAGGAAGGGAGATCTTTATTAAGACAGTGGCGCAGGCAATCCCCACGTACTCTATGAGCTTATTTAAGCTGCCTATAGTCATATTTGACAACATTAATTCCTTACTTGCCAAATATTGATGGGGTCAAAATCATGATGAACGAAAGATACATTGGATTAATTGGAAGAAGTTATGCACAACGAAGGAGGGAGGAATGGGGTTTCAGGACATTCATGCTTTCAACTTAGCTATGTTAGCAAAGCAAGCTTGGAGACTAATAGAAAATACCCAGTCACTTTTTCACAAAGTGTACAAAGCCTGCTACTTCCCAAACTGCTCTTTCATGATGGCTAAGTTAGGAAGCAATCCTTCATTTGTTTGGCGTAGCCTCCTTCAGCAAGGGATATCATCAAAGAGGGGACATGCTGGAAAGTTGGTGATGGGCGAAAGATTGGGGTGTTCACACATGTTTGGTTGTCTCACTCTCCTGTGCCTCTTAATGAAGTCTCTAGAGACAAGCGAGTTTGTGAACTTATTGACCAGGACACTAAACAATGGGATCGAGAAAAAATCTTCGCAACCTTTGCTCACCAAACTCAGGTTGAGATTTTGGCTATACCACTTAATAACCTCAACTCCCACGACACATTAGTGTGGAAGAAGAACAAAGCTCAGTAGTTTTCGGTTAGAACGGCCTACCAGGTGGCTTTACGATCGAAGAACCAATCTAGAGTAGTACACTTAGCAGCTCGGGCTCATGGGTCTGTTTGGAATAAGCTGTGGACCTTGAATGTGCCCCCAAAAGTTCGTACATTCATGTGGAGAGCATGTTCAAATTGTCTACCTACCCGAGATAATCTACACCGTTGTCGTGTGCAAGTGGAACCCATTTGTGTGTTGTGCAATCAAGAACCTGAAACGGCTAGTCACCTGTGCTGGACTTGCCCTTTTGCAAGAAATGTCTGGGCATTATTAAAAGGGAGAACACAAAAGTGCAGCAATGAGGTATGTGATTTCCTTCTCCTATTTAACCAGATGAGAAGAAATTGAGCCAACCGGAATTAGAAAGATGGGCTGTTACAACTTGGGTGATTTGGAATGCAAGAAACAGGTTCTACTTAGAGCAAGTTCAAGCCCATCCGTAGACAATCCTTGAGAGTGCTAGTGGCGTGTTTGAAGAGTACCAACGGCCTATGATAGCCCATAATTTGGTCTGAGTTAGATGTCTTTCTTTATGGCTTCCTGGGACCACTATATTTGTTGGTGGTGGTGTCTTTATTTGTTTTCTGTATTCTGGTTTTCTTATTTTCAATAAAATTTTCTACCGTTTATCTAAAAAAAAGGGTAATAACTTAACATTGAAATGTACCATTTCAATGAGTGATTGGAAGCAATGGAGATCAAATGTATCGGCTTCAAGAAGCTCAATGCCTGAACAACCTGCAACTAGCGAAAATGTGCTTAGAGATTGTGTGCATCAAGTGCCATAAACTCGTGACCCAAAATCCTAATTGTCAAACACACATATTTCATTTCATCAAAGGCCAGGATTCCTTTTTTTACCGAGAAGGCTTTTAAAAAAATTTCGAAGAACAGGGCCAAACCCAAGGCTAACAGCATTCAACCTATGAAGCACAGGTGCGTTTCTAGATTCGGGTGCGGGTGCGAGACTCGGCAAATTTTGAAAAAGTAGGGTTCGAGTGCGGCGATTAAACAATTATTAAAAAAATTGTTATTTATATTTTTTTATATATTTCTAAGCATTCTTTTTCATATAATTATAAATATATACCAATTTAAGAGTAAGAGTAGATAATAACTAAAACATGATATTCATAAATTAGAATACAACCCACAAGTTTATTTTTACTATTTTTTAACATGTATTTCAGCCATGATTTCGGCCATTTTCGGCCGATTTTGGCTGGAATCAGCGCTGAATCAGTGCGAATCGAAAAAAAAAAGGCCGAATTGGTGCGTCGGAGGAGCGTTGCCGTGTCGTTGCAAGTTCGGTGCATGTGCAGCGACCCTAGAGCTGCACTCGTGCTTTCTAGCTTTCAACAGCAATACACTTCCTCGATTAGAACCTCATATTCCGCATCATATGGAGCCAACTGCAAAGGTGATTGATGAACCCAATAAATTTCCTTCGTCCAGGCAAATCCACGCAGGACAAAGAGAAGCACCATTTAAGTCATGATAAATGGAATGCCGTTACATACCAATGAATGTAGACAACAAGGCCGTTGGCAGAGATACTAGAGCCCCCCATTCAAATCACTCTGGGATGTTACAAGAATGGCATTGAATGACAGCAACGGCTAGGAAGAAAAGCCATATATATAGGCTATACCAAACCCCAAGGAGAGGTATGAATTCACCTTTTATTTTACACTCATAACACAAACTGAGTTCTTAGTTATTCTTTTTAGTCATCTCACTTTATCAACGGAGGCTCGGTGGTTGGCACTACACCGGTGGCCCTTCTAGTTTGAGTCCTTTCTCTCTTGCAGGCCTTTTGATGATCTTGAGTTATCCTCTGTCTGGACGACCACCTCGACTAACAATTTTGGCATCAACATTGATGTTTTACAATATTGTGCAACTCTTCTTTACATATAGCTACTTATCAAATTAATTAAACTTAATCTGCCTTACCTCTCTAATATGGGATGACTCTCAAACTTTAGATATAGCTCTATCCCTCAATTAATTTCGTCTCACCTACGTTACTTTAGCTAACTGAATATAATCTGACTCATAATTCAAAGAATGTAAGAGTTATAGAAAAACAATTGAAACTTTATCTCTCTAACAAGGAGTGAAAGTCTATCTCTCTAACAAGTCCAATATAAACTCAAACTTAACTTTATTAAAAAAAAGAAAAAGAAAAAAAAGAGAGTACACTTATAGTATCACCTACCAACTCAATTCTATTTTATAGCTGTGACCTAAATTAGAACTTCACCATTAATTTTACCACCAACCTAAAACCGTCCATACCTAATGGCGTCATCACCCCACCACTCCAACCACAAAGCAAAATACCCATTGCAACCTAAATATCTAGGACCTGGTCTATTGCCACCAAGCAAAATTAGCACCCACGCTGGTCCAGGAAAAGACTCGTTTATCTGAACATGTCCGTCTTCATACAAACCTCCATTGCCACCTCCTCAAAGTTGTCATCACAAATTTGATCACTAGATGAAACTCCCAATACCCCATGCTGTTGCCTCTAGCCGAATCAACCCTAACACCCCATAACACAACCATACAAAAAAAAAGGCCGCGTCCTTGCCTATTATCCATTAAACACTACAATGCGATCATCACCCACCATCAAGCTGCCATCAATTGGTAGCCTCGTTAACACATCATGAATACATTGGCAGTTATGATTTTCTCAGCCCTTTGTTGCTTCTTTCATCCCCTTGTTTCCATGTGCAGCTTCATCACTTAAGTCACACCAGAATTGTGTTGGAAGACTCACTCACTAGCTATGTTATGAGCTCTTCTTATGTTATGTTCTTTTCCTTTACTTTGTTAAAAAAAAATTCTGGTTTTTCATGTATGTAAGGTTGAAATTTATCAACCATTTTGTTGGCTTTATTCCATGCCAATTTGCTTGTATTTCGGCACTTAGAAACCCTGTATTTAGGTGGGAATCATGTAAGGGTAGTGTGTGAGAAAGTGTGAAGAAATGCTTAAGATTGTGCAGTGAAGTAGGAACTCGCGACTGGATCTCGCGGGTAGCTTGCGACTGGAAAGCTGCCAGAAGATGCACATGAGTGAAGCGTGCAGAGAAGCTGAACCGTCTACCAGCTGTTGCACTACACGACAAAATATCCAGCTTGGCCATTCAGTTAGCTCGCGGCCTGAACTCGCAACTTAGTCAAGTCACGAGATCAAGTCGCCAGCCAGCTCTATTTTGGAAAAACTAACTCCTCACATTCCTTTCTGTAAGGTTGAATTTTATTAACCATTTTGTTGGCTTTATTCCATGCCAATTTGCTTGTAATTCAACACTTAGAAACCCTGTATTTTAGGTGGGAATCATGTAAGAGTAGTGTGTGAGAAAGTGTGAAGAAATGCTCAAGATTGTGCAGCAGAACAGGGACTCGCGACTGGATCTTGCTAGTGTCTCGCGACTGTCAAGCCGCCAGAAGTTGCGCACAAGTGAAGCATGCAGAACAAAACTCGCGACTGGTCTCGTTGGTTGCTTGTGACTGGCAAGCCGCCAGAATCTGAACCGTCATGCTAGTTGGTGCACTACAGGATAAAAATTCCAGTCTGGCAGGTCAGTTGGTTCGTGGCTTGAACTCGCGACTCAGTCAAGCCGTGAGGTCAAGCCGCCAAACAACTCTGTTTTGGAAAAACTGACTCCTTCCATTCCTCTCTCACCCCAGTATATATACCCCTTATACCCATGAAATGTAGAGAGCTTCCAGAGAGAATTTTGAGAGAGAAACCCTAGAGAAAAACAAGATTGACTCATTCACAGTTTTTACGTAGTGACTCTTCAAATTCCTCTACTCTCACCCTCTCCATTGTTAGATCCTTGAGAGGTACATTACCAAAATCCTTTTATCACCTTACCCACATCTGTGAGAAGGCTATTTGGTGCTTTGGGAAGCAGTTAGGAAGAGACCAATTGATATTGGTTAATGCTATGGGCTATAGCAGAATCTAGGAAGCTAAAGAAGAAATAGGTTCGGCGTAACCTCGTTGGAGTAGCTTGGAGGGCTTAGGTACACTGGGTATATTAGGCTTGGAGGGTCTTTTGCTGTCCATGTATCCCAACTACATTCTTTAGTGGATTATTGACCGCTTGGAGGGCGGCAAAGAGATTTTATGCCGAAGGCTTCGGTTTCCTCTTCGATAACATATCGTTGTGTTGTCCTTGTGTTTGCATCTCTCTTCCCTTAATTTTTGCCATTTAATTTCGGCTGTTGATGTGATTTTATTTGGTTTAGATTATTTATCAATTCTGTTATAAGCTTATGTTCATTTTTCGCACATAATTTGTGTGATATTAAGCTTGAATTAGTAATTTGTAAATTGGGGGTCTAAACGTTCATAGTGTTTTATATGCTTATTGAACTTTCAATGTATTTTTTAAAAAGTAATTTTCGCACATGAACCTCCAGACATTTTTTAGCCATTTTTTACAAGATAAAAAAGCCTGTAATAATTGAAATTATTTTTTCAAATGTAACCCATCTTTCTCTTATATTTCTCTATTGTTTAGTCATATATATTTTGTTTTGTTTCAATAATTTCTAAGTTAATATTTTTTGGTTTTTCATAAGTTTTAATATTTGAATTTTTGAGTTATTTTTTTGCGGTATCTAAAACTATCTGACAAATTTTTTTGTAAGCCATTGCACATTCAAGCAATGAATTCTTCATTAAATTATAACACAAATTGAAGTTACACAAGAGCAAATTATACAATAGTGTAGTTTCTTAAATTTTTTATAAAATTATTTTAGTCTATCTCACAAATAGGTAGGTTCTAGTGAATAGCACGGGTTAGCGTCTAGTTTATTTATAATAATGGTACTTTGAGGAAATCTAATATTCAAAATTTTTTTTTTCTTAAAGGTGGAAACCCCCACTCCATGCACCTATGCTAAAATTAATGTATTCCATTTACAGAAAGGAAATGTTTGACATATTTGGTGCTAGGTTTCTTTGAGGAAAGTACTATTCATACCAAGATGATGATTGGCTTAATAGGAAAAAAAAAAAAAAAAATTACGTGCCGTTAAATATAACTTTAACTAAACTTGGTAAGGGGTTTAGGTTAACCCGTTCAAAAATTAATGTATTCCGCAATAAGTGGCGAGCACACGGTATTCTTTAGTAAAAGGCGAAAGAAAAGTTCGCTTTGTGCTCACCACACGGCTCCATGTGTTTAACCATTTAATTATCGCACCATATAATTAAGAGTCCCCCATTATTTGCTTTATCTTCTTTACAATGTGGGACTACGTTATATTCTGCATTAGGTATTAAACAGGATTTATAAAATATTGACCTATGGTATGCTTGATGGAATTTGTGCATACAGAGTAAGATAATCCAAAAGGGACAAAAAAATATTGATACTAAAAAGAAGTTAACAAGAATGGTTACAAGCGTGTTTTTAATTACATCCTTGAAATCAATTATCGTGATGACAAATTTTCAATTATTGTCAAGTAAAATGGATTTTCTAAAATATTGATTTTATTGGTTTGAATATATAAATATAAGATTATTAAGATCTATCAAAATGTCCATTTAGATTTAAATCCATTGTACGCAAATGCATTACATATTTCTCGATTTTAATTTTGCATAAATGCACTATTCTTTGGTTGCACATGCAAAAAACTAGGTATCAAAGCTTCCATTATCTCAACTAGTGTATAACCTCGTGTATATGCACGAATACATTTAAAAATAATCACAATTACATATAATATATATATATATATGATTTGAAATCTAATTGAATCTAGACTTTTCGGTTTTTGCTCCCATTAATTTACTTGCCACAAAAATTAACAAATTAGACGGGACACATGACGCAAAATTGAACTTCAATTAAAATTCAATCTAAAATCTAATTGAATTTAGACCTTTTGATTTTTGTACATAATAATTCACTTGACACAAAAATTTAAAAATTAAATGACACATGACACGAAATTAGACTCCAATTTAAAATTTAATTAAATTTTCTCTCTGCTTTAGCTATTAATATGTATATATATATGACTTATAAATTTGAATTTTTTTTAGTTATATGATTATGTTTTTTATGGTTTATTATATTGGACTCCTCGTTTTCTACATTAAATAAACTAATTTGCCACAAAAATTTTAAAATTTAAATTAAATGAGACACGTGGCGCAAAATTAAATTCTAATTGAAATTCAATTTTTACCTAAATTAACCCACTTGGCACAAAATTCTAAAATTTAGATTAAATGAGACACATGGCGTAAAATTAGACACTAATTGAATTCTAATTTGAAATTTAATTGGATATTCTCTCTGCTTTACCTATCATTATATATACTAGATTCTAAATTAGATTTCAATTTTGCACCATGTATTCATTTATTTTTTTTAATTTTTGTGACAAATGAATTATTAGATGAAAAAATTAAAAAGTCCAAATCCTATTAAATTCTAAATCATATATATATATATATATATATATATATAATGAGAAACCAATACATGATTTAGAAATGTATGGTTTAAAAAAAATGTAAGCTAATACTCCGTATAATTTAAATATCTTCTAAAAAAATATATATAATTATGATTGTTTTTAATTATACTCGTGCATATACACGAAGCTACACACTAGTGTGTGTGTGTGTGTGTGTGTTTGTGTGTGTATTAACAGGCGAAGTTTAGAGAAAGTCCAATTGCAATTCAAATTATAGTTTAATTTTGCGCCATGTGTCCTAAATTATTTATTTTTAGAGAGAGAATCAAATGTGGAATCACATCATAAATATTTATCCAAGTGAGTTATTAAGTACAAAAATCAAAGAGTTTAGAATAAATGAATAGTAATAAAAAAAAAGTGTTTCACAATAACAAAAATTAAGAAGTAATAAAAAAAATAATCAAGGACAGTTTACATTTTATACTAAATAATATTCTCACAAGACTTTTTATCTATATATACACACACACACACACACACACACACACACACTAACGTGTAACCTCGTGCATATGCACAAGTACAATTAAAAACAATTACAATTATACTATTCAAATTATAAATTTTTTTAGAAGAGGTTAAAATTATACATAGTATTAACTTACACCTTTTTTAATCCATAGATTTTTAAAATATGTAATGGTTTTTAATTATTTATATATATATATATATATATAGACTCTTCGGTTTTTGCACCCAATAATTCACTTGCCATAAAAATTAAAAAATTAGATGGATTCATGGGGCAAAATTGGACTCCAATTGAAATCCAATTTAAAATCTAATTGAATTTTCAATTTTCAATTTTTATACTTAATAATTCACTTGACACAAAAATTAAAATTAAAAAACACACATAGCGCACAATTGGACTCCAATTCATATTCAATTTAGATCCTAATTTGATTTGATTTTTTTTTTCTAGCTTTGGGTTTTAATATATATAGAAAAGAGATAGAGAGAGTCATTAAAGAGTCATACGTGATTTCAAGACATCTGTATGTATATTTATGGTGTGGTCCTCACTTGACACCCAAATTTAGAAATATTTTGAGACATATGGTGCAAAATTAGACTCCAATTGTAAATTTTAATAAGTAATGCTACAAACATAAATTATTTTACAACATTTTTACAAGCTATTGATGTGGCTAATTATTATTAGTTTTAATATGGGTCTACTACTAACATCACATTTATGTTTAGCAATAATTATTTGAAAATTACTAAAGCCACATCAACAATTTGTAAAAATGTTGTAAAATAGTTTGTGTTTGTAGTATTACTCAATTTTAATTAGACTTTCTTTGAGTTTTGCCTATTAATAGGCAATGTTTAGAGAAAATCCAATTACAATTTCAAATTATAGTCTAATTTTACGCCATATGTCCTAAATTATTTATTTTCAGAGAGATAAATCAAATATAGGATCACATCATAAATTAATCTATATATATATATATATATATATATACACTAGTGTGTAATCCCATGCATATGCACGGATACATTTAAAAACAATCACAATTACATATATATAATTTACAATCTAATTAGATCTAAACTCTTTTGTTTTTGCATTCAATAATTTACTTGCCACAAAAATTAAAAAAATTGATGGAATACAGACGCAAAATTGAACTCCCATTAAAATTCAAATTAGAATCTAATTGAATTTAGACTCTTTAATTTTTGCACATAATAATTGACTTGACATACAGATTTAAAAATTAGATGAGACATATGACGCAAAATTAGACTCCAATTTAGAATTTAATTGGGATTTCTCTTAACTTTGGCTATTAATATATATATATATATATGACTTATAAACTTGAATTGTTTTTAGTTATACAAAAAAAAAGGCTCATAAATATAAAATCATTCAAAAATTATATTTTTTTTTATAGTTTACTTATATTGGACTCCTCGTTTTTTACACTAAATTAACTCATTTGACACAAAGATTAAAAAACTTAGATTAAATGAGACACATGACACAAAATTAAACTTTAATTGAAATCTAATTTTTACATTAAATTAACTTACTTGGCACAAATATTTAAAAACTTAAATTAGATTGGACACATGGCATAAAATTAGACTTTAATTTAATTCCAATTTGAAATCTAATTGAATTTTCTCTCTGCTTTACCTATTATTATATATATATATATATAAAAACAATCACAATTACATATATATAATTTAGAATCTAATTAGATCTAAACTCTTTTGTTTTTGCATTCAATAATTTACTTGCCACAAAAATTAAAAAAATTGATGGAATACATGCGCAAAATTGAACTCCAATTAAAATTCAAATTAGAATCTAATTGAATTTAGACTCTTTAATTTTTGCACCTAATAATTCACTTGACATACAGATTTAAAAATTAGATGAGACATATGGCGCAAAATTAGACTCCAATTTAGAATTTAATTAGGATTTCTCTTAACTTTGGCTATTAATATATATATATATATATGACTTATAAACTTGAATTGTTTTTAGTTATACAAAAAAAAAAGGCTCATAAAATAAAATCATTCAAAAATTATATATATATTTTTTTATAGTTTACTTATATTAGACTCCTCATTTTTTATACTAAATTAACTCATTTGACACAAAGTTTAAAAAAGTTAAATTAAATGAGACACATGACACAAAATTAAACTTTAATTGAAATCTAATTTTTACGTTAAATTAACTTACTTGGCACAAATATTTAAAAACTTAAATTAGATGGGACACATGGCATAAAATTAGTCTCTAATTTAATTCCAATTTGAAATCTAATTGGATTTTCTCTCTGCTTTACCTATTATTATATATAGATATATATATATATATATATATATATAGATATATAGATTAGGGGTAGCAATATTTGATATGATTCGTGAATATGATACGAAAACGTTTTTTTTTTTTTTTTTTTTTTTTTTTTATGGTTAGTTTTTAGTATAAATGAGTTTGTGTTAAATTGAGTCGACCTACTTCAACACAATTATTGAATGAGTCAATTATGTATTGACCTACTTAGCCCACAATCAATCTAAGATGACTTGATTCATATAAATAATACCATTTTATCTAACATTTGTTTGAATTTTAATATAATTGAGTAAGGAAAAGAATTTTAAAGATTATATTGATAAATTCTTCATTGAAACTCTAAAGTTCCTATATCATATCTCCAAAACAAAGATTAAAAAATCACTCTTTTACCCATATTTTTCTTAAATTGTGTATTAAATAGGTTGAAATGGGTTATGTTCTGTCAACCCACGTAATAAACAAGTTGTGTTAAGATTGAGAGGTTTTGGCACGATTATTAATTGGGTTGCATTAGGATGACATGACATGAGCATGACCTGCTAATGCGAATTGCCACCCCTGTTCAAAAGATGATTGGTTAGGGATGCTCTAAAGAGCAGTCTTAAACTAGTCACAGAAAAAAGTTGGCAAATAAGTAGTGTAAAATGCATCACCTTTTACATAAAAGTAAAAACAGACCCCTGGAATTTGACCACAACCTGACTTGAGGTTTATTTATAAGCGAGTGTATGTTATTCTAGTCAGGAAAAGGGTAAAATCTATCATACCATTAAGCCATTTGCAAAGAAATACTATCGTTAAAAAACATAATATTATAACTCTTAAGTTGTTCAATACATAATTAATTAGAAAATGGTCAATGCTTTTTTATTTTATATTTAAATCGGGTTACATGATAGTTTAGAAGACCACATATGTGTATTAAATCATATGATCCATTTAATAATTTAAAAAATTACAAGACTATTAAGTTGGTCATGTACTTGGTTGGAAGAACTTATTCCAAATGGGTTTGGAAGAAAATTCCAAACACTTAGATAGTGACCTCTAACATATGGTAGTTTGTATGTGAAAGAAGAAGTTTTGATACCACTTATTGGAGAGGTAATACTTTGATGAGATTCTAACGAAGACTTAAAAGTTAAACTTTTGAAATGAGTAATATCCTATGTTATATTAAGGTCTAATGAAGACTTAAAAGTTAAAAATTTTGAATTGAGTAATATCCTAAGTTATATTAAGGCCTTGAATTGCATGCTATCTTTCCAAGATTTTATCTCCCTAAAAAGTGCCTTTAGATTGAAAAACCCTTAACTTTTCATATGATATCTAACGGACACCTATTCAACAAATTAATACATAGATGATATGTTGGTATGTTTCAATTAGCCTAGCCTTATCTAATACAAAATTTAATAATCTATCTTGCTTGTTGTTTACACGAGGGAAAATGCTAGAGATACAAATTTTTTTGTAAATTGCTAATGTAGTGAAAGATTATTAGTAAATAAAAAAGTGATATTATTAGTAGGCCTGGATGAGAACTAGTAAATAAGTCAACCACAACAATAGTTTGTAAAAATATTGTAAAATAATTTGTGACTATAGCATTACTTTTACTCGAATAGTTACCCACTAACCAAGTAGGTAAGTAGTGATTATACTATCTAGTTGGCTGATTGAAGACAGGTTTTTCATGGAATATTCACGTAAATAAACAGGTCTTTCAGTTTACACATCTCAAAAAAAAAAAAAAAAAAAAAACACACACACACACAAATGGTGTTTATGCTTCACACTCCTATTTACTATTCAGAATCCTTAACTTAGATATGGTGTACCAACCCGAAATGTAATTGGCGGGTAGATACTTATTAACTTATTATGTATCTTTGTCGGCTAAATACTTATTATATGCAACAGAGACTTCGCAACTACCGTTAATAGCATGTGTGGAATTCTTGATATCCAATATCAATAAAACAAGAAGTACATTTGGAATTTCCCACATATAGCAATTTTTTTTTTTGGTCCTTTTCTTTTAGCAAGTAATTGACTATAAATGACAAGTTGATACCGGTTATGTTTGTTTTTACCCATTATTTAAAAACCATCAGGGCCTAAGGCCCATTGTACTCCAAAATTTGATAAAAAGACTCTAAGGCTCTCCATTGGAATAAAAAAAACGCCCCCAAATGTACTAGTTGAGAATTGAAGATATGCAGTTTAAAATAATTAGTATTGAAATTAGCATTATAATTTAAAGAAGAACCCAGTCTACAACTACAAATGTTAAACCTTTTTGTAGTACATTTGTAGTTGTCAATGGCACCCATGACAAAGAATGGATCAAACAAAGGAAATGAGATAGAAAAATGGCGAAGGATTCTTGTGATAGCCGAAGGAAAAATGAGCTTATCAGGGGTCGTCGTATCCCTATAAACATCTATGAGGGAAAGAATGAAGTAAGAAAGGAAGTCAATAGAGATGTCCTCTTAAAGGGATAACAAAAATTGAGCATGAGGCTCCGTGATAGTGTTATAGTGAGACAAAGGATGAAAGATAAATGTCATCACCATGTTCAGGATCCTTGGACCTTTAGCAAAGGTCGAGCATCGGGTGTTTTGACGATCACCCCATGAAGATGGTGTCTCATAAAATAGAGACATGAGTTCGTCTTTGGACATAGTCCTTAGATGATTGCAGCCGGGGTAGTCAGGATGCGCTACACTAGGAACGTGTAGTACCTCAAATATGATCTCCAAAGTAACTACAATGCGCGTACCTTGAACACAAGAGAAGAAATGAGGTACAGAAGTATCGAATCCGTGCATATTGGAGTAAAACTCTTGTATGATCACGGAGGGACAAGTGACTAAGATGTCACACGGTGACTTCCAACCCTGATTGTAGATAACAATGGGTAGGTCAATGTCAAAAAAATCCGATAAGATGACTTAGCATTCCGAATGAATGCCTCGTCTAGAAAAGTTCTTTGAAAAGTCCTTTCGGGCTTTCTCATCACGGAACCATACATGAGAAGGAGTAGGATCAGAAGAAGAAGATGTCCCAGAATGAAGAAGGTTCTGGAACGGAGTGGATTTTCATTTAGGTGCCATGAGACAACTAACCGAAAGAAAGATAGAGAGAGAAAGAGACAAGTAGAAAAGCACTAATAACATCAATATAAGAATATAAAGAATTGAAGGTAAGTATGTATGAAAATGCATGAACATGTGACATGCAAAGTTAAAAACATCATGGGCTTAGCCCAAGCCAAACCTACCAGCACACATCATTGCAACAAAGTAAACACACATCTAAAATGCATGACACATTGTGATAATGCAGAGGTGATGCAATGCATGATATTTTAAAATCATTTAAGCAAAACCCAACCCAAAAATTTTGCAAAAAAACTCATTAATTTTGAAAAACCCCAAAACTTTTCCAAAAACCCAAAACTTAGGTCAAAATGCATGGAATGTATGATGAATGAGGGAAAAGGAGACATACCAAAAGCAGAAAATGCACACAAAGACCAAAGAACACTTGGGTTGAAGGTTTGGAGTGTGAGAGAGAGGTCTGGGATATCGAGAGGTATCGAGAATTTGTCGAGATAGCTTAAAAATAGTTTTTTCAAGAAGAGAAAAACACAGACATGAATGCAATCAAACATGCTACTCAACCAAGGATCCAACCAACATTTTAAGCTCTCAAAATCATCTCTCAAAAAAAATTTCAAGCACACGGATCCTAAAACACACACACACACACACACCTAAACAAGTCTAACCAATTTTATATTTCAAAAACAAGCTAAGACAGTTTAGTGAACATACATTAACACATGTATTACTTATGATGGCCAAATCACATTGTACCTACACATATATCAAGAGTAGCAAAGAATATTATGTGTTGTGTGTGAAAAATATCGCAAGATTGCATAAGTTTCTACATGTTAGGATAATTTGAGATATGAGAAAATCACTTTAACTCACTCACAATCATAACTGTTTGATGGTGACTATCACCTTCGAGGTACATCCTATAACTCCCACATCTCCTAGAAGACACACTTGCAATCATATTTAAAGCATTTTTTTTATTCTTTTTGCTTTTATTTTTCTTTGCATATTTTTCTTTTAAGCAAACCATGCATGGGCATATAAGAGAGAGAAAAGAAATACCTAATGATGTTAGCTTTTGACATTGCACTTTTGCTATGCCGAAGCATACAGATGTCATTTCATGATTGGCGGGCAATAGTGGTAAGATGGTTATTTATGCCTTTCTCTTAAAAATTTTTAGTCCTTCTGGTCAAAAAGAGTGATACGAGTGTTAAGTACAAGAGATTACTTAATCTTACTCATCACAAACACGAGCCACAAAGCTCACTTGCTTAGTTGTGCATAGAGATGCTGATCTAAGCTACAAATGATACAAAGTTTAGAAAACTTTGTTTCAATGGCTATCCAAGGTACACAAGTACCAATGTATACAAACAAACACTGTTTTTGTATTTTTCTAATTTTTCAATTTTTTTTTAATTTTTATGAAAACAAAATAAAGAAAACCTAAAAATAAGCAAACAAAAACATGTTAAACAAAACAAAGCAATGCATAAAACTAGATGCAAATGCATGAGGGAGAAGGAGGAGAAGAAGAGATCAATCCATGGAGATAACACCAATGTTTTAATGAAGGAATCCAAAACGTTTGCTATCAAGAAGTTTGGTGAATAAATCAGCCTTATGATCATCAGTGTGAATGAATTCAAGAGTAAGGGTACCATCTTCGACAAGCTCCCGAATGAAGTGATGTCGAATCTCTATGTGTTTAGTTTGAGAATGTTGAACAGGATTCTTAGAGATATTGATGGCACTGGTATTGTCACAATAGATGGTAAGATGTTCTTGACGAATACCATAATCAAGAAGGAGTTTTTGCATCCATAGAAGTTAAGTGTTATACATTTTTAGACCCCTTAAAACACAACCAGATTAACCTAGTTATTTAGCCAAGTGATTAAGTTAGGTAAACTATACAGATCTAGGTTAACACATATAAATCATATCATTGTCACGGTGCAGAAAGAACACAACGATATGATAACCTAGGAAAACCAAACCGGTAAAAAACCTGGAGATGATTTAACCTAGTTATCCTCAAAGTAAAACAAATCCACTATGAAAGAAGTGAAGTTTATACGATAGCGACTTAGACCACTAACATCCTATTGCTACCTCAAGTAGAAAACTTACTACCACAACCACATGACAGCTCCGAGTCCACAAACTACTTCTTTCTTTGGCCTTTGCAAAACACAAATACCCACGCTTGTGACTTTGAGATCCCACTCAAAGGTTTAGCAACACAAACTCTCATGTTTGTGACTCCAAGACCACCCTTGAAGGTTTAGATCATTAGCACCTTTGATGACTAGAGAAGGCAGCAACTTCTATAACACCGGATCTTGAGATTCTTTAAGGAATAATACTGATTAAAGACATGAGAAAGCTTTTTAGGTACAAAACCCTAAATACAAAAGAGGCACACTTTTCTCTCTCTAAAAAGTCTTATAAAAATGTGCTTAAGGTTTCCTTTATATACTGGGAGAAGTAGATCTGAAACCCTAATCCTTAACGGGCTTGAACTGCTGTTTAGGCCAACTTAAAATTCTGCAGATATGATTTTCGATCGGTCGAGCCTGTTTCTCGATTGGTCGAACTAGGCAGATTTCAAATTCCTCTTTCTGCAACTTGTATGTTCTTGAATCTTGACATGAATCACCTTGAACATTGTCTAATAATACCTATAGACTCTAGGATCTATATCTAGACAAGTTTGTATTCACGATTTGCCAATTGTTATAAACTTTTAGAACCTAACAAGTGCAACAGCTACAGGCAGTGATGTATTTAGCTTTTGCAGTGGATAATGAGATAGAATTATGCTTTTTGCTCATCCAAAAGACAAGATTATTACCCATATAAAAACAACCCCCCGAAGTACTCTTTCTCTCATCAACATTCCTAGCTCAGTTTGCGTTAGAATACCTAGCTAAGACATCATTTGTGTCCTTGCTATACCACACACCAAAGCCGGCAGTGGTTTTGACAAACTTTATTATTCTCTTCAAAGCAGTCATATGGGACTCTTTAGGATTTGCTTGATATCTAGCACACACTGCCACACTGTAACTAATATCAAGTCTACCAATAGTAAGGTAAAGAAGACTACCTATCATGCTTTTATAAAGAGAAGAATCAACACTTTTACCCAACAAATCAACAGTAAGTTTAACATTTGGGCTCATAGTGGTTCTAACAGAACTAGTAGATTCCAAACCAAACTTTTTTACAAGATTCATAGCATATTTAGATTGAGATAGGAATATACCTGAATCCTGTTAACGGATCTACAAACCAAGGAAGTGAGTCAACTCTCCAATCATGCTCATTTCGAACTCAGCCTACGTGAGTTTTGAGAAACTATGAGCAAGTTCATCCTTAGTCGACCCAAAGATGATGTCATCAACATAGACTGGAGCAACTATCAGCTCGCCATCTTCCTTTTTGATCAAGAGAGTTTGATCAGCTTTTCCCCTCGTGAATCCATGTAATACCAAGTATTGCGTGAGCCGATCATACCAAGCTCTAGGGGCTTGTTTTAATCCATAGAGTGCCTTCTTGAGGTACAACACATGATTCGGAAAGTGTGGATCTATGAATCCTTTTGGTTGACATCCATCTGATAAAGTTTGAGCTACAAATGGTACACCAGGGCTAGGAGAATCCTGATGGACTCCATACGGGCTACTGGAGCAAATGTCTCATCATAGTCCACTTCTTCCATTTGAGAGTATCCTTGAGCCACAAGACAAGCCTTGTTGCAGATCACATTACCCTTCTCATCAGTCTTATTGCGGAATATCCACATTGTGCCAATGATGTGCTCACCCTCTAGTCTAGGTACTAGAGTCCAGACATCATTCCTTTGAAACTGAAGCAATTCATCATGCATAGCTTCAACCGAACTTTCATCCTGGAGAGCTTCCTCAACTTTAGTGGGTTCAACTTGTGATAAATAGCAAGAATAAGACACAAAGTTAGCAACACATTTATCAACTGTACGCTTCCTTAGTGTAAGTTTATTCATATTTCCCACAATAACTTCAGGAGAATGATTCAACTTGATCCTGGAGGAAGGTCCTTTCTCTTCATGGGATTCAGAATCAGGAGAAGGAGGTATGTCTACTGAACCTTCTACAACACTTGGAGTGCTGGGAGTACTCGGAGATGTGGGCTCCTGATCAACAATTTCTTGAACATCCTTGAGCTTGGAAGTAATAATTTCTTTAGGGATTTCCTCACTATATTTCTCAGAACTGAAATCTGAAGATTCATCAATAACAACATTCACAGTTTCCATTACCTTCATGGTTCTCTTGTTGTATATCCAATAACCCTTGCTTGTAAAGGAGTATCCTAGAAATATTCATTCATTGCTTTGAGAGTCAAATTTTTCCACATTCTCTCTATCCTTGAGAATGAAGCAAGTACTTCCAAAAAATCCTAAAATACTTAACATTTGGCTTTCTTCCCTTCCATAACTCATAGGGAGTCTTTTTGATACCGGGTCTAAAATACACCCTGTTAACCGTATGACATGTAGTGTTAACGGCTTCTCCCCACAAGTTTCTAGCAACATCCTTGTTTTGTAACATGGCTCTAGCCATCTCTTGAATAACCCTGTTCTTTCTTTCTACTACATTCTGCTGAGGAGTGATAGGAGCAGAGAATTCTTGTGATATACCTGATCTAGTGCAGAAGGACTCCATGTATGAGTTCTCGAATTCTTTACCGTGATCACTTTGAATTTGATCAATCATCAAGCTCTTCTCATTCTATAATCTTATGCACAAGGCTTCAATATGCTTAGGAGTATCAGATTTGGATCGTAGAAGGATGACCCAAGTATACCTAGTAAAGTCATCCACCACGACCATGATGTATCTCTTTCCACCAAGAGACTCGGTTTTGGTTGAACCTATGAGATCCAAATGTAGTAGCTCCAATGGTCTAGATGTAGCAGATGTTTGATTGTCTGAATGTTTAGCTTTCGTCTATTTTCTGAGCTGACATGGTCCACACACCACATTGTTCACTATACTGAGCTTTGGTATGCCCAGGACTAACTCATGCTTAGATACAATTGAAAGATGTTTGTAGCTAGCATGTCCTATCCTTTGGTGCCATAGATCTTCATTTGGTAAATGAATGCTATTGCACACAATATCAGCATCAGGAACTAAACCATAGCAATTATCTAGAATGTGAATACCACTTATGAGTTTCTTTCCAGACTCATCCATGATAAAGCATTTCCCTTTTGAAAATAGTACCATAAAGTCTTGATCACATATCTGGCTTATGCTCAGCAGGTTCACTCTCAAACCTTCTACATATAGAACATTTGCAATGTCTGGCAATCCAAGTAGAGAGATGATTCATTTTCCTTTAATCTGTGATTTGCTCCCATCACCAAAAGTGACATTACCACCTTTCTTAGACTCAAAAACCTTGAAGAGAGATCGGTCTCCAGTCATGTGTTTTAAGCAGCCGTTGTCAAGGTACCACAAACACGTGTCTATAACCTTAACTGCGGACTTCATCATGAAGCACACTTTATGCTTAGATGACAGATCAATGAGAATGGTGTTTTCTCTCATTTGCCTTTTATGAACAAAGCCTTTAACTTTAACTTTAACTCTTCTCAGACGAACTCCTTTGCACATTTTCATTCTGAGACAGTCTAGTTTCTTCTTTAACAATCTAAGATCTTTTCTAATGATCATCATGATAGAATTCAAATAACTTTTAGACTTGCATTTTCTGATACACTTAAACAAATAGAGATTAGAAAAACAAGATGTATTTGAAAACAAAGATCTTTTCATGCCGTTTGCAGCCATGACAACAAGGGTCAATGGATCACATAGCAAAGATTAAAACCTAATCAGAGTGTGCCTACTCTGATACCACTTGATAGGCTAAAAATGTATTGACCTCTTATGACAAGTTAAACAATTAATTTAGCCAAGTGAATTAATTAAGTTAATTAACATGCAATGCACGTGGTAGCACAAACAAATCACCAAATAACTAAATATGCAGCGGAAAATAAATGACACGGTGATT